>JAEIFK010000122.1:4237500-4837500 GCA_018901825.1 Drosophila funebris | reverse complement strand
TGAAGTCTGCTTAATTGGGTACCGTTAGAAGTCTGATATTTTGTATGCTCTCCATTCTTTGACACACACATGATTTTGTGTGTGTGTGACGCATTTGGGATCCACATCAAAGAAGAAATACTATAAGCAAGAAAATTTGTTTCTTTTGCCAAAAAATAAAATAGCAACTGAACAACAAATAGTCTGAATAGTTAAATAAATAGTGTCATTAGAAATAAATGGGCATTTAGGTCTGATATAAGTAATTTATAATGCATGTCAGTTATTTATTTTCCCAGTTGGAATTATGGGCTATTATTATGACTTATAAAGTGCAATTGTTCTACGTGTGTAGAACACACTGTTCTGCAAACAGAAAAAAGACGAATTTCAGAGTCAGTTTAAAGTTTTCAGCATTCAGGCTCAAACAAATTGCGTCAATTACCCTAAATGTCAATTTAGTTGATGGTAAGCAAATTGTTATAGCCTGCCTTTTATAGCGCAATACGTATTTTGGTCATGGTCTACAACGCATAAAATGAAGACATTTGATATGACAATCTTAGAGTTGCACACACAGTAAGTAAGAGCGAGTTATAAAACTGCACGACGATAGATGGCGCCAGCTGTTGTATTGGGTAATCCTTAATCTGCAATCTGCAATCTGCTCGCAATTGAACTTGCCGGTCAACGTAATTGACTAACTATTGAAGCTGTCGTTGCGTCTTGTCGCCAAACGGAATCCCGAAGCCGCAACGATGCGTCGACTGTTTTGACAGCAGCTGCCATGCGGTTTTTTGCCAATTGAAAGTGAAAACCCAACCAAATGCAATGAACTCTTGGGCATGCCAAGGCGGCCAAGCAACTCCCTCCTCCCACACAGTTAACAGAGCGATGGTAGAAGGGGGGTGGTGGGGGGAGAGGTGTAAGGAGGAGCATGCCAAAGTCAGCGAAAGCGTTGTGCGAGTCGAGCAGCTGCGTTAGAAAAATTCAAATTATGCGCCTCAGCGCCATTCAAGTGTGGCCAAACAACAGCAACAACAATGAGTATCGAGTGACAATCAAAAAGAAAAATAATAAAAATAATAAACAACTAACGTCTCTGATGTTGTTGCTGCTGCTGCTGCTTTTACCCATTACGATTTTAACGGTGTCTATTAAAGCCACAAATCTTGGCGACATTTCGTAATGAGGCAGTCGCCAGTGGAAAGACTTTGGCAGGCATATCTCATTGCAAGAGACAGAGAGAGATAGAGAGGCAGACATAGTGTCAGGGAGGGGGATCGAGAGAGATGCCATCAAATTGCTGAAAAGTATCTGGCAGATACGAGTAATCGTGCCACCTTTTGTTGTCTTGTGAGAGCTTTCAAATAGATGCCGCAACAACTGACGGCCAATTTCCATGTTTTCCATGTTTCCATGTTTTTCCCCAATCCAATCACTAAATTATGTTCGACCTTTGCCGCTTTAATGAATGCGAATTGAAAGTCGGCGTGTTAACGTCGATAAATTTCCAGTTTTGTAGCCAAAAATTCTATGGCTAATTACAGGTAAAGTAGAAATGCCGACATGCCTGGCCTAATCATAGCCCACCTCCTTCTAGTTGGCCAAAATTATAAACAACAATTTTGCCTTATGTTTATGGCCTAAATTATTAACAATTTGGCAGGTAATTATCGAAGAATTTGTTTTTGCCTCAAGCGAATGGAGGAAAATTTAGTTTGACCATGAAAACAACAGGAAGAACAAATAGCTGTCTATAAAAAAAAGATTATTTAACTGTTTATTTAAGGTCAATTGCCTAAATACTTGTATACATTAGTATATAGTATATAGTGTAGTCTCGATATTTAATTGATTTTCCGCGAATTCCTTTCTGCCAACATGGCCAAATCAGGACAAATCAGCACTTTGAAGCTAAATCAATATTTTGAAGACAAACTTCCTTCACTTGATTTGTGTCGAGAATAAAAAAATATTATCTGGCACTTCGTTAAGCAGAAGAGGAAGATGAAATCCCTAGATCATTATGGCTATATATATATTTTTATATATGTATAGAGATGTGTGAGATGTGCAATTGGAAATGTAAATGGAAAATGCCTCCGTCCACATTTCCATTTGCCTCGTCAATCGTCAGCGAGTGTGCGTGTCTGTGTGTCTGTATGTATGTGAGTGAGTGTGAGAGGGCGTGGCAGCTGCCGCAGGTTAAAAGGCGAAGAGAAATAAATGTGACTGTTGATTTTGCAAATTGTGGGAGTGCGGGAAGCGGGAAAAGTGGGAGGAAAATCGGACAGGTCCCACAATAAATTCATCCAAAGACCGAAGAATTTCCTCTCCTCGAGCAAGTGTTATATTTATTTATAGTCGAAGTTTGTGCGTATTGCGAAAATAGCTTAATGGCTAAATCTACAGTCAGACATATCATCTATACGTACTCGTATTTATGTTATTTTTGCATGAGGAAAATTGCATGAAAATTCGAGATAAATGAAAATGGGTTAACGTGCGCGGTCCCATGTTTTATTCATGAGTCGGAAACCAGGCAGCGCAATGAATGAAATAAATCTAGCAACAAAGTAGGAATGAGAAAGACAAAGAGAGAGAGAGAGAGAGAGAGAGAGCTAGAGAGCGATAGAGAGAGGGGGGAGATATAGAGACAGTCTGAGACACAGAGAGTGGCAGGGACAAAAGAGAAAGAAATCATAACAATTTAGTTTCTTCATTGAATAAGAGCCTCAACGGCAATTGCAATATGTTGCAACTGTCAAGACAATTTGTGAAGCGGTTCCCGAAATTCCAAACTAAAAATGCAGCCAAGATAGCGACTGCGACCGCGGCAGAGGCAGCGATGGTGCGTGTCTCGGCTAAACGTAATTAAAACTAACAGACAACTTGGCCATTTCAGAGGACTCTATATTCTACGAGTACGTTGATAGCGAAGCTAATACATTGCCAATCACAAATTTGATTACTATTATATATAGAGAGAGTATTCAGTCTTCAGCATGATTGTGCAGAGCTTTTCATGCCGTTTTCTTTAAACAATGCCAAAGAATGCGCTTAAAAGCCAGAGAAAGAAAGCCACTAACTCGGCGACTGACTAACTAACTAACTACTAGTTCAAGTTGAGATATCCATATGGATAACTCCTAGGCCTTGGTCAGTTTACTGGATGCAATCGATGGACATTTGGGGCTGTGTGAAATCGTCGCCTGCTCATTAGGCACGAGTATTTTCCATACCGGAAACTATTTGGCCATAATATTTGGTCATTTCGCTCAGGTTGTGGCAGTTGTTGTCGTTGCCGTTGCTGTTGCTGTTGCTGCACCTTGTTGGCCAATTAAGCCATTTCCATGGCATCTCCGAGACGGACAACGGCAATCTGTCAGCATGGCAGCCTTTGATTGACACATTGATACAGTTTGCTTGTTTTGTTTTTTCTTTTTGGCAGTTGGGTAACGAGTTGGCTGCTTAAGGCAAGTGGTATGCGGCATTGGGCATGTGGCATGTGGCAAGCAGCGACAGGTTGCTGCCATGGGTGTAGGCCACATTTGGTCAGACTTTATTTGCGTTTAGGCCATCATTTAAATGCCAGTCGAAGCAACTGCAACTCCAGCAATGGCCACACAATTAGCTTTGCCCATTGAAAGCGATTAAAGTTGCAGGGAAATGGAGTTGGCAATAGAGTTTGCCAAGCGCTTCAAGAGCCATGAAATTGCACTTGGGCATGGGGGAAATATCTCAGATGGATGCATAATAATCAGAAGTATTGCCCGTCACATTGCTAGGGAAAGAAAGCGTGAACTTCACATTAACAACTGTTTATTCCTTTAAAGAATTCGTAGCAACATTTGTGTTTATTATTTGGTTCTTAACTTTATTTTTTAACTGCGCAATAACTTGAAATTACGCATTGAATGTTTTCCCTAAAATTATTTCACACGCTTTGTCCAGAACTCATCCACTCATCCCCTATGTTGGACTCCGTCACAAGCCCAAAATAAAACTCACGAAACAAATGAAAATTTCCCACCATATCATTATTATTCACTCACTCTTTGAGTTGGTTTGTGTCTTCTGCTTCTGCTTCTTCTACTTCTCTTTAAATGCGTATTAATTTAAACGCTGTTAATTTAGTTGTTACGCTTGAGACGATCCTAACAAACGGATCTGAGCATCAGCAAAAGTAGATAACAAATATTAAAAAGAGTTTTTACTCTTTTTGCCGACCAAAGAAATTTCCAAGTTACATGAGCAATAACAAATTTCACCGAAGAAATGTAACCAAAATGAAGACAGCACAACAAAGGGGGAAAATGCAAGGCGGGGGGCCATGACGATATCAGCAATCCTTTTGATTTCTTCTTGAATGCTGACAACTCTCATTGTACGTCATGCTAACAATGAAGTACAACAACCACAGGTAACTCTTAACTGTCGTTGTTGTTGTTGTTGTTGTTGTTACTGTTGCTGTTGCCGAGCTAGAATTTATTATTTCCGCCAACATGTTGCACGACAAAAAAACGCTGTCCCCCATAAAAAAAAAAAATAAACGAAAAAAAGAAAAGCAAAGAGTTGACAGGCGTGCGATGTTCCATTGAGTCATATGAGCAAGAGCAGCGCAGCGCAGCGGCAGAGCAACAGGTACGCATGCGCAACGTAGACGTCGACGTCGCGTCGCTGCTGCTTTTGATGTTGTTGCTGGCGCTGAGGGTGGTTGCTGAAGGGGAACGCAGCAAACGCAGCGAAACGCGTTCACTGCGGGCTGCTTTACTTTAATTTGGTCTACCTTGTAGTTGTTGTTGTTACAGATGTTGTTGTTTTTGTTGTTGCTGCTGCTGCTGTTATAGTTATTGTTGTTGTTGCTGCTGTTATCGGCACAATTCCGCCTTTTGAAATTTGCTGCTCTGTTGAGCTTTTTCTAGTTTTTTGTTGTTGTTATTTTATTCGTTGTTTTGTTTTACACTTGATGAACTCTGCCAGGGAGGAAAAGAGCGAGAGAGAGATAGAGAGAGAGAGAAAGATACTTGTATGCACTTGCTAAAGCTGACTCCTGAGCCTAAAACATAACCTCAAACATTTATAAGCTACATCAAGTTATTGTCAATCTTAAAGAACTATAAAATTGGTTTTATTTGTGATAACAGAATCTAAAAATATTTAAAAATTTAACAATCAATAAACCAATTAATTATTAGATATTACAACTGAGCATTTATATTAGTAGCCACGGCTTCGGCTACTAATACTACCTTGCTGCCACAATCTAAACTAATAGATTTTACACTTTATTACTGCAATTCTGCCAACTCTAATGCCATACAATACTTCTCTGAGAGTCCCGCCTTAATAGTCGCAACTTCAGATGAAGGTTGATATCATCTTTTCAATTACTCACAAAAGTATCTTCAAGTCGAGTTGTTCGCTTGCAGCGTTTGTTTAAGCTTTGAACAACAAAGGCAACACAATCATTTCCTAGGTCAAAGCTATCATCCAAAGATATCTGCATGCCACGAGGGATACGAAATAGAAACAAATAATTTGCTATTACAGTATTTTTTATGTCAAATACTCCAAACTAATTTCATGGCTTTAGTGTAAAGCGGTATAATAGCAGCAACAAATTGAAATGCTCATAATAAGGTCAAATGTGTAGATTCATAAAGGTCACGGAAACGTGGGCGCGCTGTTGGTGGGCCTGCGATGGGAGGTGGGTGGGTGTTATCTGAATTTGAATGCAACGACGGTATGCAGAGCGCCCCAAGCGGCCAAAAGCGACGAAACGAGAAGACCGAGACCTCGGCATCGTCGACTTTTTGTCGTCACAGTCCTTTCCGCAAACGAAACAAAACGAATAGCAAACCAAAATGCTTGCAGGAATGCAGGGAAGGCACAGTCCTCGACTAACAAATACCCTGTAGTTTAGTTTTTATGAAATTTAAGGAGATTCTTTCAAATTGAAGGTAGTATTCCTTGTATCTAGTACCTATCCAATACGGTTATAATTTATCATCTATGTATTGCTCTACGTAACCTGTCATCTTCCGGCACTTACTCAACAATTAGTGTGACGCCCCTTTTAGCCTTTTGTTTACAGGGTACAAATGGCTGAAAACAAAACAATGCAAGAGAAAAACGTTGAAATAATGACAGCCCCAGGAGGGGGACTGGCTCTGATCTTTGTTGTTTTTGTTTTTGTTTCATTTTTGTATTTTCTTTTTTCTGCTTGGTTTTGATTTGGGGAGTGTGTTGATGTGCTGACGTCGACCGATGGCGACTGTGGCGAGGAGGTGACTCTGACAACTGTTGTAGCTGATGCTGAAATCAAAACACGGCTGCAAACAATGCAACAGACAAAAAGTGCAATGCGCTGCAAGACAATAGCGCAATGAGCAGGCTAAAGGGAGCAGCCCAAAGGGATGTGGGGTAGGGGAAACGCGTATTATCTATGTGGACCATTAATGAAAATGGCCAAGAGAGTGGGTAGGGGGAGGCGGACGGGAATGGGGGGTGTGGCTGTGCCCGCATTGTTTTCATTTCAGAAACTGCTACGTTTTCGCATGCTTAATTATGGCCATTGACATGCAACGTGTTGCACGGCCGTCGCATCTATGAGATACAAACTAATAAGCGAACATTTGCAGTTGGCATTGTTATTGTTTGGTATTGTCGTGTTGCTGCCACAGTCGGAGGCACAGCCGTCAGCCTCCAGGGCCTATCAAATTAATCATGCGGCAGTATCGCATTTCGCTAGGCAACTCAACAACGCGATTTGCAGTTACATTTATAGCTCAATTCGTTTGCTGCCACCCATTTACCACTTGCCACTTGCCATTTGCCACATGTGGCACACACTCACACGACGGCAACACTCGGCCGTACTTGGTTTGGAATTTATCTTTTTCGGCTGCGACATAAATTACTTGCAATTCGCAAAGTTTCGCCTGGAGGGGATCGAGGTGCACTTTTTAGAGTACTCGTTACAGCCGAGAGCTAAGAGCCAAGAGCCATGAGCTAAGAGAGGGCTAAGAGCTCTTTAAATTTAGACTGCATATTGTAGCTGTGCTTGTTGCTACTGTATCTCGAATCTGCATCTGTAGCTGTATCTGTATCTTTAGCTGTATCCTCCTAGTGGCTCATAAATCAGCTAACTTTATTTACAGTTTGTTTACGCCTTGACTATTCCCATATTTTAATTAGCTTTTTCACTTCATTTGTGCTTCTATGAAAAGTGTTGTAATTGCCATTGGCAATTTGACTAAAATAAACACTTGTATCATTTTTATATATTTATATTTGAAATAGTTAAATATTTAGCGTGAGTTGTTTTGGATGCCAGAGATTTCAGAGCAGATCTTTGCTGAAGTTGCCTAGTTATGAAGTTTAATCTCATTAGCAATTACACATTTATTAAAAGTTAAAATCCACATCCTGTTTTGGCCAGCTCTGACTGCTGTTGGCCAAAATACAAGACCATTCATAGTGTGTGGCCAACTTTGCTCTAATGAGCCGAGCCATAGACACATTAAACATATATTTTAATTAAACAATTTGCTGCTTCCAGGCAAGAGACAAACTCACACATATGCATCGTACATGGACATCTAAATGTATGATAATGTGTGTTAAAAGGCAATTAAACGCAATTAGCCAATTAGCATGGGTCATCAGCGTCAGCAGGCAGTTGGCAGTTGGCAGTCGCCAAGAGCTGGCTGGCTAAAAGTTGATGCAACAATAACAATAACAATAACAACTTCCGTTAGAATCAACTAAACATATTTGAAGTTTTGTTCGTTATGTTTTTTCCTATTTTTTTCAAGTTTTGTTTTAATGCTATTTCACTTTATTTTTATTTTTTGTTTCAACTCTAAGCGTGCAAATTGCTGTCCCAATTTTTCAAGCATAAAAACTGACGACCGCTAGAAATAGAGAGCCTAATAGCAAGAGTGTGAACGAGAGAGAGAGAGAGAGCAATAGAGGCGCCAAAGAGCTCATGAAGTTACTTAAAAATACCTAAAAAACAGAAAAAAATAATATTTTTGTTATATTATGTTTATATACGTCAAAATTTTGCAATCAACAAACGCGAGTAGAAAAGACATAAAAAAGAATTATTATGCAATTTTTAGCTGGCATGATCATAGTTTTTAGTTTTCATAGGGTTTTTCATAAGGTGAACGCTTGGCTGGGCAACTGAAAGAGTTGAGATGACCTAACAGAGGCTAAAGAACTTGGTATGGCATGGAATAGAACTGAAAGTTGCTCTCTTCCATCTTTGGAACGTCATAAAGCCAAATATCACAGCTCTTAGTTGTTTTTTTCATCCGCTCTCCATATATTGATCAAGTGATAAATTTAACGTTTCTTTTTCACATGAATTTTTGATTTTTGACAGTTCAATGAACTCTTGAATCACAGTGAGACGAGAGTGTGTATAGGATCTACTATATACATTGTATATACATAACATCGCGTGTTTTATAAGTAATGTAAGATCTCCAAGGCTCGCCCTCCTCTTCTCCTCTTATTCTCCTTATCTTCTGTTTGCTGTCTTCCCCTGGCTCCATCGCCGGCAACGCGTTGAGCATTTTAAAAGCAATTTCCACAGCTATTTGAGTTTATGTGCAATTTTTAAATTTATGCTAACGGGCAGTAAAGTTTTATGAGTGCTTCTGGGGTAGCCACAGTGAAGCCTGATAATAAGAGAATAGAATTGAATTGAATTTGCCATTCAACAATCAGATTAAATATTAAAACTAGCGAATTTAATACTTGTATCCTTGACATTAGTTCAGAATAGGAAAACGCTCGTCATCACCCAACGAATCGCAAATAGAGTCAGCGAAGTGAACCAATTAAATTGCAGTTGCTGCAAGAGGAGCCGCACATCGGCAGTGCAGCGTCAGTTGCAAATTAATGTTACTTCACACACTGAATTATGAGGTTGCCACAAGCGGCGCATAAATAAAATCAGTCTACCGAACCCAACGCCAACGCCGACACGACCCAAAAGAATCAAAACACACACCGGCAACGTGCAAAGAGCAAAAGCTGAAAAAAAATGAGAAGAAGATACTCAAAGGCAACGACGAAGATCAGATACTCTAACAAGACGCAAAACGATTAACTAAAGAATATTTATTTGAGATCTTTATGAATAACCATAAATTAGCATAGTTTCAACTCATTCATTTGTCCATTTCGAAAAGACTGCTACATACCCTATGTGGTATCCTCTTCACTAGAATATTAGAATACCCTCGACTTGGTGGAAACAGAATCGTGCAGAGCTTTTGCCTGCGTCGTCATCACCTTTGTTGCCGAGGCACTCAGTGAGCTCATCACGTATGCAGGGCGCGCATTATGTTTGGATTTTTTACATCCCTACCCCTCTGTCTCCCTCACGCCACTGCACACCCGAAAGCAGCGGTAAAATTTGCAGCACGAGTGTCGAACCTATTTGTAGTTATCAGAAAATTAAAAAGAACGTGTGCTGCGAAGGAAGGGAGCGAAGCAGAGTAATTGAGAGGCAATGCGGCGACGAGCAGTCGTGCGATTCTAACTGTGCCTTTCAGTAAGTGAATTAAATTTATGGGAAGAAGGCTAAATTGTTAAAGCCAATGAGCCAATAAGCCAGTTGGCAAGAGCAAGGTAGCTCAAGAATTACTGAATAGCTCCATGACCACCAAACAGCTCAGCTCTCTTTAAAGTAAAGTCTACACTGTATACAAAAATGGATATTCATTTCTCCCCTCAAGAAACTACAGTGTTCTCTGCTAACGTTGTGCTTTCGTCCTCTCACTGAAACACCGCAATCTTGTAACGTTATACGTTGCCATATACATATGTATATACTCGCCTAACTATTGATTTCAAGTTCTATCTATTGGCTATAAAAGTTGGCAACGTGTGTCACATTTATATGCGAATAGTATACATGCAAGTTCCCACAGTAACAAACGCTCGTCAATAATAATAAAAGACACATAGTAGTTGTGCTAGTTGCTTTATGCACTTGAAAGAGTCCACTTAATAGCTGCACTTGCAAGCTTTTCACCTTGAATACACATCAACTGACCCCCACACATTAGGTTTCCCACCCACACATGTAAAGCTATGCGCTCTCTTAATCTCTCAGCTGTTGAGAGGATGCACGCATACTCACCACGCTGTCGCAGCGCTGCTGCTGAGCAAATTGAGCTTGCTTTGTTGTTGCCTAGCGATGCTTTCTGTAAAATTAAATCGAGATAAGATAGTGTGTGTGAGAGAGAGCATGTGCAATTGAAGTAGCTAAGAAGTTTGTATTGACTGTGGTAACTCATTAAGTGGAAATCTGTTGCATGCCTTTTCACAATTGTGACATTTGTCAGAGTAAGACAGCTGAGTATCATTTGTTGGCCCATCAATAGTTACCAATTTTCAAGTTCCGTTCAACGCATTGTCAGTTTGTTGTGTTGCTTTGCATTTCCGTTCTACGTGCATGACAGGCACTCCCCACACGTCCGCACCGTTTGGTTCCGCCACTTTGATTGCCTGGTTGGTCATTGAAGGCCAATGGCTTTGGAAAATAGCAAGAACAACAACAACAGCAATAGTAACAGGTACAGGTCTGCAACCCACCTGCAAGCGAAGCCAATAATATTCCATTCAATATTCCATTGATCGATGATGCTAGACTCAACTTTCGTGCCAGCCTGGCCAATTGATTTGGACGTTTGGCAAACTGATAATTGACTGAAAACAACAGACAAGGAAAAGGTTAAGAACGGGCCAAACTTGCTATAGGGGCTAAAATTGCTAAGCGTTTCAGAGTCAGTTAAGCTACGTGTAAAATTCAATGTAATAACATTTCGTTGCGGTTTTTGAAAGTCTCGAGAAAGCTGAGAATTGTCTTGGCAGCTGCCAGTTAAAATTCATTTCGAATTTTCTATAATTCAAGCGTATGAAAAAAACGAAAAAGAAAATAATAAACGAAATAAAGAACTTCAAAGCGTCAGCATCAAACGGTTGGCAGGCGTTGGCAATGACGACGCGCCTTTCGCGTCCAACTGGACCGAGCCCGTTGCCAGTCCCTGCCTTAAGGGGTATGCTTTAGTCGGCCATAGACAACCAGCTTGTTCTATATTTCGCTTCTATTAATTCAATTAAATTCTGTTTCTCTCAAATTCTGTTGCGCCTTTTTGAAAGTTTTTTTTATTTTCATGTCTTGCTGCAGCAAACGAAATTAATCAATTTGAAGCGTAATCAAACCATTTGCGTGATTCGCAAAAAATTATGGACAAGTCCAAAAGAAAACAAAAGAAATAGAAACAAACAACTTGCGAACATTTCTGAAGTGTTGCTTTTGGCCGCAGGGGCGAGCCAAATTGAAGCTACTTGAAGCTTAAGAAATGCTGGCAACATTTGGCTGCGGGCAATCAGATAAAAAAATCATAAAAAAAACACAATTTCAAATGGGTAAAATAATAAAAGAGCGCAAAAAACTTTAAAATGCCAGCAAAAAATTGTCAAAATGTAACAATCAAGTTTGTTATAATAATAATAATAAATAAAATGCGCTTATTGAGAAAAAATTATAAAAGTCAACAGTTTGCATGGCAAGATGTTAAATAACTCGATGGAATGAATCAATTTTTATATTTGAAAATACCTTTTTGGCCTGAAACATTAATTGTTAACATTTTGTTGTTGAACATTTCAGTTAGTTTAATTTAATTACCCAAGAAACAAATCGACAGCAGCAGCGACGCGTTAAACAACAATTGGAATTGATTGTGCGTAAAATGACAGCAACAAAAGAGGCCACACCCACTACGCCCCCACTTGGGAACTCAACAAAAGGGCCCCGCGAACAGTTGGCCATTAGGGTGCCATTTAAAATTACATTTGCCCCCTTTACCTGCCTTCCAAAAATGGTTAACATTGCTAGGGGCGACTGTGGTTCACAGTCAATGCAATTGGAACGCGACACGGGCGTATAATGTGAATTGAGATCGTACTCGGACTTGCAACATCATCAGCACCTTGCACCACCCTCAATTAAGACGGCATTGGGAACTGAAGATTGACAGTGACGTTGATGAGATGACGTCGTTGCTTGGTTAATCAACAAAGCGTTTCCTAATGAAGGTCAAATGTGGTGACAAAAAGCGAAGCAATACTCATCTCCGTCTCGGGTTGGGACAGTTGTCAGACGGAATCTATGCCCTGTAACCATAAAATATGTAAAACGGGTATAATACGTATACTTATCTGCATAATGACAACTAAAGGTAGACAAAACCAGAACAAATTAAAGAAAATAGCTAAAATAAAAAAAAAAAACAGAATATAGACTACAGTATCGATAACTGAGTCCATCTAGCTATGAAGCCGCCTTTAACAAAGATATGGAAAGAATTGTATGCACTTACCGACTACTTACAGAGTATCTTGCAGTCGAGCATACTCGGCCAGACGATGCTTTGTTTATATAGTTGCTGTTTGGCGGATATTGAAATGCGTTCCACTTCGCAGCTCGTGCATTTCAGTTATTCGCGCCCAGCATTTGTATCTGTATCCAGCAGATGCACAAAGCACACATGCACACACATACACACACACACAGACACATGTAAGTTAGACCTGCAAAGTGATCCGCTAATAGCGGCAATTTAATAGAAATGCGACAATCGACAGACAACACGTCGTATGAGTAACCTAATTTCAATTACCTCCCCACAAAAAGAGAGTCCACACAAAAGCTATCCACACAATCCACACGATCCACATAAACGGAAGCCAAATTAAATCAGCGACGTGCAGGAGATTTCCGTCATGGAAAAGTAAGAGATTGTGTTGCAAATGAAATGGAATGTCTAAGAAAATAATAATAAATATAAAGATAATAATAATAATAATAATAATTATGCTCAATAGTAAACAAACAAAACAGACATTTGAGTAATCTGTCGATTGCAAAATGCCGGACAACAATTGAAGTTTCAAGTTTGTCGTTTTGTTGTTGTTGTAGTTGTTGTTGTACTTGTTGTGCGCACTCATGTGAGAAAGTTGTGCCAAATGCAGATTTTAGCCATAATGATAATGTACCAATGATAGCGCAACACTGTCGATTTTTTTCTTCTCTTTATTTTGAATTTTGAATTTTTCAACTTGAAAGCAAAATTTAGCTTCACTTGTTGTTCGTTGTTCGTGGTTGTTGAGGGCGTTGCGAATGGCAATTAGTGGGCGGTTTTAGGTTTTTTAAAATTTAATTTCAGTGTACATAATTGTAATGACATCAATTTGCTGAGTTGTTGGTCAAGCCGAAAACAATTTGTGTGGCATTTAAAAGTTTTCTTACCTTGAAATTACATAGGCCCCATAACCAAGGGAAGCCTCGACTCTGCTCGAAGCAGAGCAAATGGATTCGGTTTGCAATACTGATATAGTTTATAACAATGGCTTTAGATGTGCCTCAGTTTGTATTTACATGTAGCTTGTGCAATTAACAGATCTTGCATCATGTTGCAAACACAAAAAGTGTTCAGTTTTATTGCTTTTCATCTGAATTTGTATTCGAATTAGCCAGCAAGGCTTAACATCTTATATGGCTTTTGTTTATCAGGAAATCTACAACGAATTAAATAAACAGTGCGCCTCTCTCACAGTTGAGACACACTCTGACTTCCGCTTCAACATGTTCTCTCTGTCTCTCTCTCTCTCTATTTCCCTCCCACTCTTCTGCATCTTGTATGCATAACTTCTAGAACAAAACAATTTAAATAACAAGCTGGTAATGGAGCTGCATCTGTGCCTCGTCTGGGCTGGGAAACTTCTCTTCTGTTTTCCATATGTGGCAAACCCTTTGCTGCACTTGTTGCTGCTTCTGTTGTTGTTGTTGTTGTTGTTATTACAGTAAAATTACTGGAGCATGCAATTGTTCGTTGTTGTTGTTGTTGGCGCTGATTTAAAATGCAGATTTCCTTTGCCAAGTGGAAACTGGCAAGTCTGCCGAGGTTTCATTGCATTACTCTATTTAAAATAGCCCATTGATGGGCTAGGAACTCGGAGCTCGGAACTGTAACTGGAGCTGCAGTCACTTGCTTTTGTTGCAGTTGACATTTGTTGGCAGCCAGCGAAAAATTAGCATGCCAAAGCCATTTTGCAATGAGGTCGCCGTCTGTTTATGCGAATTGTAACGCGCATTTTAATTAGATTTTGATACAGAACATAGCATAATATGAATAAAAGGGGGATGCAGGGATGGAGGGAGGAGGGGAGGGATGAGTACAGCCTCTTGTAGATGGGATAACAAACATGTTAGCTGCAAATGCGAGCATGTATCTAATGATAACCCAACAACACATAACTTTGGGAAATGGATTTATAAAGCGTCGCTCGAGCTGAATATGTAATTGTTGTGTACCTAAGATGGGAAGGGGCTAGAGGGGGCACAGTTATTAGCATAATAATAATAATGTGCAACTGTACAACATCGTATAATATCCAGCAGTGTCATGAGTATTTTTAATTAAAATGCAAAATTAAAACTAATAAAAAATACATTAAATGCATTATTAGGCATTGTACGCTAGACTTAACGATACCCTTTGTCCACAAGAGATTTTCTCTGGAATCTCTGGAATTAGTTTTCATACAACAAATATTTGTAAATTTTAATTAATAAATTAATTAATCAATTTCAACTTAATTATGGCTTCACTTTGGGATCTTTCTCTGATGTGCCGCGCTCGCCTGAAAAGCAATAACAACAACAACTTATTAGCTGTTTATTAATTTGTTAATGCACTTTAATGTAAACTTGTTGATGGCAAATATCCATTTGATGAAACTAACTGAAAACATTAATTAACAAGCGTTAAAATTGAACTAAATTGAACCAAGTTTGGCCTTGTCCAAGCTTAAATAAAAAGTAGGCGCGTCTCCACGTTGACCACAAACACAGCCGAAAATGGTTAACGTTGTTATTAAGGCAAGTGAACAACTTGAATTAGTTTCTATCAAATTAAAGGGTATTTGTTATAGATAAATGTTAAATTAATCTAAGCTGATATTGATGAGCGCAGCAAAGGCTCTATTAACGTGTTGAAAACATGTGAAAGTGGGCAACGATTAGATAATTATAGATTCAGATAGATGCAAATGGTTTTCGGCTTAGACTTTTAACCAAGACAGTGATTACATTTCGTAGTTTTCTTTTTCTATTGTGGGTCAAAGTCTTTGAAAAAATGACGTTATAAAAGAAAAAGTAAACCATGGACATAAAAGCCAAAAATGTTGTTATACAAAAACGAAACAAAACAAAACAAAACTAAAAAGTAATATGGCGCATAACTGACAAACGGGTTCTGCCAGACGGATAACAACAACAACGACAACAACTATAACTTGAACTGAAATTAAAACTAAAAACTATAATAAAGCTGCGCTTGAATAAATGTTGAAAATTTTAAGTATACCAGAAATTTATTGCAAGCATTTTTTAATGTAGTGTGAAAAAAAATCGGAGGAAATAGATGAAATGAAAAGAAATAAAAGTGCATAAAGAAAAGCTGTTACTTGCCTGTACAAATAGTGGAAATGGAAAAACATTGTATAGCAATTTCTCTAATTAATTGTACATTAGTTGTTTATGGTGGGTTGCGGAGAGGGAGGTGGGAATTCGCTTTAGTTTCGATTTAGTTAACATTTTATATTTATATATATGTATGTTGTGTTATTTTCCGCTTTTGGCCATGTTGCAATGTTGCAAGTGCCACCCAGGGGCTGGTGGTCAATTGGCCATTGGCAACTGGCAATTGGCGACGCATGACAACATTTTTGAGATGGCAAGACTTTAGCTAATTTAACGCGCATTTTTTAAAAATCTATCGACAACATTTGCAGGATGCCGCACCCAACAACAACGGCTGCAACAGCCATAAGTGCAACCACAGCTACAACTACAACTTGCCCCAGCAGCCGCAGCAGCAACAACAGCAACAACAACAACTCGCAGCACAGCAACCACCACATGAGCAGTCGTTAAATGTCGAGGCTGTCATATTGCAAAATCAGGTGGACACATTGCAATGGCAATTGAAGCAGGTGAGTGCAACACACACAACAATGAAAGACTTAAGACACAAACGTTGTAGAAACAAAAGATTCAAGACACAGACCCGAGTCTAGACCTCCATAGACTCGAGAATGTAGACAAGAAACGTGACTGGAAGCCTCTCACTTTATGTAGTTAACTATGCAATGTGCCCCACCCCCTCCCCCTCCCCCCTGCCAACGACGCGACGTATCAGCAGCCGCTCCAAATACCTTCAACTTCAACCTGTTCCCTTGACTTGTCTGTTTATCCATTATCATCCAAGTTGGTCTTGTCTCTGCCATTCTTGTCAGCTTGGCAGTTGGTTGTTCTCACGCCTAATACACTCATAATTACCACTCAATGCCAAAGAGACGTTGTCATGCGCTTGCAATACCCCAGCTCTCTCTCCTCTCCCTCTCTCTCTCTCTCTCTCTCTCTCTCTCTCTCTCTCTTCTCTCTCTCTCTCTGACTCTTGACTTTCAGCGCCAGGTTAAGTGGCCTTTGTTGTTTGTTGTTGTTATCTGTAGTATGGTAGCATTTCCTTGATTTGTTTTTTCTTCTTCTTCATTTCCATTCATTTATTTTCTTTTCTTTTCTTTTGTATTACATTATGTTCTGTTTTATTCAGCATTTCCCGGCTACGTTTACGGACTGCTGGACAGTCGAGTTGAGCCAGGAACGTCCACAATTAGGCGGCACATTCTTTTTAACGCTTAATTATAGACCCCGGTGGTCGTCAAGTTGCCAGCTCACCTCCATTCCATTCCATTCTGTTCTGTTCATTTCTGTTCTGGCCATCATCTTATTGTCTTTTGGCTTTGACCATTTCCTTTATGTGTTAAAAGTTTGCGCCATTAATTTTATATTTCCTCAAAGAGTTTGTTTTATTGAATGCTGATGGAACTCTGAAACTGTTGACAGAATAAACAGATTACAGCCAAAGAAGGTAGACTACAAACTATAGAGAAAATATATTGCAATAATCCACGTTTCGTAATTCCTTCTGACGAATTGATTTGTTCAAATTAGAGCAACACAACATTTACGAATAATTCAGGTCAGTTTCTTAGCTCCTCTAAGCAGCATCTAACCGGGTTAACACCTAAGTGCGTCTTGTACTCAATACGTTGAATTTTTTTGTCTTGAATTATTTTTCAATTTTCAATCCATATTTGAACCGCGATGACCTTCAACTTTCTCATATGGCAAACGATGTCTGCACACACATTGCACATTGCACATTGCAACACTTTCAATCAACAAGCTGAGTTTAGATTCTATAATTTATCGGTTGCAACAACAACAGCAGCAACAACAACTAACAATGGGAATATGTTTACGCTTTCATTTCGATTTAATGCGCTTTTTAAATGTGCCTCAATGAAGTTGTCGGGCTGCTGTGGAAAGCCATCGCTAAGGTGGCAGAAAATTGCAATATAATCAGTGATAAATATTTTCCATTTCCATTTTACTTTGGTCCGTGTCGATGGACGTCTATAGACATGAGCTTATAGCTTGGAATGCCGGAGCAAAACTTGGCAAAACGCATAACTGGGTTATAATGCAACCAAAGGCGGTCAGCAGCAACAGCAGCGGCAACAGCAGCGGCAGCAGCAGTGGCAACCGGCAAAAACTTCATTAAACAGCAAACAAATCACAGAGGAAGCGTGGGCCGAGACTAGATTCAAGTCTAGAGACTGCAGACTGGAAACTGGGGACTGGAGACTCGACACCCATTCCCAAAGCCGGTTTGATTGATGGCGTCGATTGATTGCGAGGAAGGAACCCTAATCTATGCGCCTAGACAAAAACGTAGAGCGAGCGGATGCTGGCGCAACTTTAGATGAGTTTTTAATGAACGAAATTTTAAAGTCTGGACACGCGGGGCAGGCAGGGTGGACAGGAAGTGCCAACAGAAGCCACAATAAAGTGATTTGCTTGTCAAATGCAACTCAAATGCGCATTAATGAATTAAACAAGGCATAACAAACAGCAGAAACAAAACAGCAGCAACATTTCCACATAATTTTCACATAAATGCCGCAAATACAAGTACATAAAAATACCAGGAGAGCGACTCCTCCGTGTGGAGTCGTAGTCGTAGTCGGAGTTGGAGTCTCGTAACTGCCATCTTCAATGCAATAAACACGCAGTAGGAAAACGTTAACTTTAAACGGCAGCTGCTGCAAGCCAAACGGAAAAACGAACACAGCAACAACAAAAATTAGCAACAATTTAAAACACCGCAGAAACCAACAACAACAACAGCAGCAACAACAACGACAAGTCTTACGTAATCAGCAGGCTTGCTGGCCAAAATACACATTGGATAAAATCGCTGCTGCCAAATTGCATTTGCCAACGATTTTTCTTTCCCGACATGTTGGGCGTCGTGTGAAACTCTTTTGACCAAATTTGGTTGCAAGGTGGGCGTGGCAACGTGTGCATATTGGTCAGGTAGCATCTTAACACTTTGACTTGCCAATTTGGCAACGCCTCAACAACAACAAGCCACGTTGCCTGGTAATTAGCCACTCAAATTATGGCTAACCGAATGGCCTAAAGACTGCATTTTTTGGCCCAAAACACTATGGTCTGGCCTAAAAGTCTGATTGAGCAGAAGAAAGATATTTCAGATATTAGATATTGTGATTCAGTGAAAGTTGTTTATGGTCACCGAAAGAGGGAGAGTCAAAGCGACAGTCAGAGAGAGAGAGAGAGAGAGACAAAGGTCGCTGACTGCTCCAATAATGCGATCGATTGATAGTAAATTACGAAATTAACATAATCTATTAATTAATAATAGATTCATATCAAAAATGATTTTCAGTAGAGATTATTGTGGCACTGCCAGATGTAACGACCTTGCAACGCGACTCGAAAGCGAGTGAAATGCGAAGAAAAGCTACAGCATAATCGAAGAATGCATTAATACCATTGCACATAAATATTATCAAAGTGTGGAAGAGATTCACAAAGTCAACAGTGAGTCTGAGTTATTAGAGCAGCGAGAAAACAGTTAAAAAAGAAAACAAACTCAAAAGTAAACTCAAATGAATGTCAGACATTCCAGAAACATGTGGATTAGTTCAGCTAACGCGACAGTAAAATACCCTGCAACAGTGTCGAAAAAATACAAGTATTTGAATAATAATAAAAATGCATATAAAACTTTAAACTAATCATTTTTATTATTAAATTTGAATCTTAACTGCTACGGTTCGCTCAACAATATTTCATGTAATTAGAATAAAATGAAATATGAATGCTGATAAAATTAGAGGTAATGTTTTGCTTTTGCACAAAGCAACAAGCTCAAAACAAATGCAAAAGAGCGTAGCAGAAAAAGCGCTGCAGAGAGCTACAGCTTTGTTTTAGTGTTCTATTGCCTGCCGCGAGCCTTCGCTATGAGTGTGAGTGAGCCTGCTGCATTCATGCATGTGTGGGTGTGCGCTGGCTGCGCGCCTTAGAGGGGAAACGCTGCAGTGTTTGCTCACAGCATTGTCTCTGCATGTGTGTGTGTATGAGGGATCAGAAAGACAATCTCTCTGCATTTTGTGTGCATGCATGTGCGGGTGTGAGCAGCGACGCGTCTTAGAGGAGAAACACTGCAGTAATGTGTATGCATGTGTTTGTGGGATCACTGCAGTGAGCGTGCACGTATGTATGTGTGAGCAGCAACAGTGATTGCGTACAGCGTGCCTGCGTAAGATAAAATAGCTGAACTTATCATCCACTGTGAGCGCTGGGCTCTAAACAGTGTCCACAGCACTAAACCTATAAATCCATTACCCCGCTGGCACAGGGCTTCAGTTACGTTTGCTTCTTGATGCAGTGTGGATCTGATATACATAAGTGTATGTACATGTTATTATAATAAACATACCTTTCGTACAAAGATAATATAACCCTATTACAGGGTATATCAAGACGAACGAAGTTGCCATATGGGAAACGTGCGAGAAAAGCACATTTAAAGAATATCGACCCTAAGAAACTCGTGTCTAAACAAAAGCTTGATAAACTGTCCAACTCAAATTTGCATGCAAAATTACTTCAGATAATTAGCATAACAAATTACGACAAATGAATTTAAAACGCGAACAGACGAAGCGTAAAATGATATTCAACCCAACAGGCAGTTTAACGTAAATCAAAGAAAATACATTATTATTTTGTTTTTAAATGCATTTTGATAAGTTATTTATAGTTAAGTAAAGCTGTCATTTAACTAAAGCTGAAATATATATAACAATTTAACAGTATTGAAGGAAATTACATATATAAACGCTGTGTACCACCCCGAGTTGGTAACCTAACTTTGCAAAGTGGACAGTGGTGATAAAGCCGCACAACGGTATCAATGCAATCAGCGCAAAAGACGTGGCCACATTTCGCCACTGTCGGTTGACGGCCAAAAAATACTTTGAAGGCAAATTGGACATTCATAGGTCTGCTTTCCCTCCTCTTGCTCGTGACGTTGCCCGGAGGTTGTGGCTTGAGCTCCGTAATCCGAACTTTTAAGGTATTCCACATAATCTCCGCTCAAATCAATCACAGCATCAGGTTGACGTCCATTCTTATCGGCAAGGCGTCTGCGTCCATTTTGGCGAATTCTATCAATTGCGTTAAGGTCAATAAATGCAACTGGTTGATTGTTGTCAGCAATGCGCCTGCGTCCTTTATGGTCAACTCTTTTAGCCATGTTTAAAAAAAAAAAAACAACAAATATTTGTCAATCTAAAGCATGTGCCAAGTGGATAATTTTGACAGTCAAAACTATGACATATGAACAGTTAAAGCAAAGGTGAATGTTGATGCAGAAGCATCGATACTATCGATACTGATTATATTGGGTAGTCGAAAAAGTCTTTTAACATTGGTTTACACATTTTATAAATATATGTAGTAATAAATACCCTTTAAAGATGCTTGAATTAATCGTTAGATACATTCAAACATCTTATAAGTTTAAGCAGACGACAGTCTCTAACTAAAATTGGATTGTTTTTCAATTTTGCAGAAGGAAACGAATTGCGAAATGTATCGAGCTGTTATGGAGGAAGTTGCGCGCTTCTTTGAACGATATCAGCAGCAGCAACAACAACAACAGCAGCAGCAGCAACAACTGCAACAGCAACAACAACAACAAAAGCTGCAGCTGCAATTGAATCGTCATAGTCTAGGCGGAGGAGGAGAACAAATCTCCCGCTCAAAGAGTCTACATCATGTACAAGACGTGCAGGGTGATCCCAACGGATACACAGAGAATCCAACTGGGATATCCTCGAACTCTACCAGCTCTACATCTTCGTATCTGCGTGCAAGAAGCAGCACCAATTTGTTTCTCAACAAATCCATGTTGCCGATGAACGAGGATCACAACTACGAGAGCATTGCTCCAGCTGGCAGCTACAGTGCTTTCAAAGATTTCACATGGTAAGTAGCTGTGCATGCAGATGATGTGGTTGAGCAACAGTTTTTGATTTCTAATATGAATTTTAGGCGACGTTCGCCTAAGAAGTTCGGCGGCTGCAAGGCGCGTCTCTCCTCGCCTGAAGCCGCCGAGGAGAAGTTGAACCAGGAGGCATTTCGTTTGGCGCGCACCATACGTAATCTGTTGCACACATCGCAACAGCAACCGGATCTCACACAGCCGCGACATTCGATAGCTGGAGGTCATCATCGCCTATGCATGACGCAAAAGACGAGCTCAGTGCTGACGCTGCACAATTCGAGCTGCCTGAATGCCACAATAGATGTTTCGCCTAATCTTCCGGTTGCCAAGTCTAATAACAACCACAACAACATCAGCACCACCACCGCAACTCCCACCACCGCTACAGCTGAAATGCTCTTTTTGAGGGCCAACACGATGCGAGACTCGCGACTCTCGCTGCGCAGCTCCACCGATAGCTCTGTGCATTCCACCATATCCTCGACACCTTCATCCTCGTCTTCGTCGAAGATTGAAACCGATGAGGAGATCACCGCAATTACAACAGTTAACACCAGCAACAACAGCAGCAGCAGCAGCAATAAGCAAAGCAAAACAGCTGGCAACAACAACAACAACAACAGCAACCACAATGGCTCCAGCACTGAGGACGAGAGCGGCTTTAGCTCCATAAGTTCCTTCCATGACGTGGGCCTGCCACTCAGTTCCACGCTCATCGGGGACAACAATCGCCGCCTGTCGCTGTCAACGGAAAGTCGTAATTCGACGCTGAAGTCGGCTCTGAATGTGGTGGGCGTACCACTGCAACCACCGCAACCACTGCAACAGTTGCAGCCACAGCTCTCGCCAAACCAATCCCTGAGCTGCCAATCGCCAGCAAAAACCTATCGCAATGCCAATCGTTATCAGCGTTTTTCTACGCTCTCCAATGAGGATGCAGCCGCAGTGCTTTGGGTTTAGGCCAATACATTAAGCCCAACTGTATATTCAGTAGCTCTTTCCACTCAAGTTATATATTTTAGTTTGTTCGCTAGTGCCTCCTTGTTTAGTTATTAACTGTGGCGAATTTCGTAAACATTTACCATATTTCTATTGCCTGATGAAGGTCGCATTTTTTACATTTAACGTTTTGTAAAGTTTTAGGCTAAGTTTTGCAGTATTTATATTTAATTTTGAAGCTCTTTGAAAATAAAACTACAACTCTATGGGAATGTTTTCAATCGGATTGACTGGGTAGCAACTGTCAAAAGTCCATTTTTTAACTCGAATGTCATTCGATTCGATGTTAGAATTTCTCGTTTCGGCACGTTACGTTTCGCTCAAAACTTTTCGGTATTTTCCGCAATATTCCGGCAAACGCACTCACCGCTACATACTTATATCGTGGATTATTTGACCATAGAGGTTCAAAGGTGCAATTTCTCCAATTTGAGCAAAAAGTATCATAAGAATGGCCAGCGCTCAATTGCAAAATTTTGAGCCATTGGTGTTTGAGCCCAATAAATTTTTGCAGAGTCGCCTGGAGGCACAATCGCCATCGCAGTCTGCCCATGATGATAAGCAGGAGCTGCAGAAGCAACGAGATCAGGAGCTGGAAGCTGGTGTGCCTGACGAACAGAACGAGCAAACCTATAAAATCGAATACAAACATCCCCTTGAGCATGTCTGGACGCTGTGGTATCTGGAGAACGATCGCACCAAGCACTGGAAGGACATGCTCAATGAAATAACACAGATAGACAGTATCGAAACGTTCTGGAGGTAAGTCGACACACTCACTCCACATTAATTATTATCTAATTCAGAATCAATTCTTACAGTTTGTACTATACAATCAAAACACCATCGGAACTCAAGATTGGCTGCGATTACTATATGTTTAAACAGGGCATTCAGTGAGTTTTACTTGAAATTTATTCGAAATATTCTTTTACCACATTATATCGATCGCTCTCCATTCTAGACCCATGTGGGAAGATGAGGCAAACATTAAAGGCGGCCGCTGGCTTTTTACTGTTGGCAAGAGCTCCAAGGATGCACTCGATCGCATTTGGCTGGATATCCTGCTCATGATGGTGGGCGAGTCCTTTGAGTATGCCAGTGAAATCTGCGGTGCTGTCGTCAATATACGTGCCAAGAGCAATAAAATATGTATAATCATTTAAATTCCAAGTTGGCCATAATAATCCCAACTCCATATCCATTTGCAGCTGTCTGGACAGCTAATGGCACAAATGAGCTGGCCGTTTTAGAGATTGGCTTTAAGCTGAAAACGTTGTTGCACCTACAATCCCACAATCTGCAATATCAACTGCATTCAGATGCCATGTCTAAAATTAATTCGGGAGTTCGATCTGTATATAGTCTATGAAGGATTTGGTTTTTATTATTTTTACAGATTAGTGTGTGCAGCAGATGAGACTGGCGTAATACGCTCATGTAGTATATGAAATATGCATGTAGTATATGAAATTATGTTAATATCGAGGCCCAAATTGTATATTGAAATTCCAGCTAATTCAGGCAACCAAATTAGTGTTCCTGAGTTATACCACAAATTATTAAAATTGTTTGCCGTTTATTATAAAGGCAATAGGAACATTCTTTTCTTTTTTTACCCTGTACTATACGTGGGATGAAGGTGGGTGTTCTCTTCCTAAATTAACGTGCTACAAAATAATTGATCCATCAAGGCATCGACCCATCCCGTTTCCCACACGGACAGTACCTGATCCTACTGTGCCACGCCCATTGATAGCTGAAGAATAAAAAACTTATTCGGCTACAAGTTGTATATCATGGTTCGTATATTAAAGGTTATCTCATACTCAGTTACGATTAAGTTGATTGGCTGAATGCCAACTTTAAACGAAATTGGTGAGTATAACATTACTCGTTACATAATTTTTAAAAAATTTACTC
Organism: Drosophila funebris; assembly: GCA_018901825.1. NCBI lineage: Eukaryota > Metazoa > Arthropoda > Insecta > Diptera > Drosophilidae > Drosophila > Drosophila funebris. The sequence continues at coordinate 4,813,057 of JAEIFK010000122.1, read as the reverse complement.
AGTAAACATTCACAGCTTTTGTGCAAATTGGCGACAAGCCGAAGAACATGAAATCGAACCGAACCGATTCGAATCGATCGAACAACCGATTGAACGTTTTCAGTGCGTGAATGAGATTTCAAGTCACACTAATACAATTAGTTACATTATACGATTATACATTGAACATATTGATAATGATAGATATTATAGTATATAGATAAAGGTTTTAGTTTTAACGTATAACTATTTACAATTAATAATAGATTTGACTTGGGGTGACAAACGTAAATCAAATTTAAAATCGCCCTTGCGAACGCAAACGCTTCAACATTTGCGAGCAACAAAACTGGCGACAAGAAATACTTAAAGATTTCTAACTTAAAAGCTAAGGAGGTGATTGGACGCGTGAATTATGTGAGATTACGAATTTGAAAAAACAGTTGCACTTATCGTTAGTGTTATCATTACGTTGAGCACATTTTAAACACATTTTAAGCGAGTTTTTTGTGCGTGCGTCGAGACTTAACTAAAGCATACGCAAAAAAAGACAGTTCAAATGGAATACACTTATTGGTGTTGAGCATTAGCGGCTTAGGCTTCAGCTTCCCAACTTGCCTAGCTAAATTCGACCCACAACGGCCTTGTTCTTGCGCGTGGGTTGTACAGAGAGCGGTGGGACTACCAACATCTCGGACTGCGTGGATGGAGAACTGCTACGCATGCTGGAACAATCTTCATCTGCAACTTCCTGTATATATATATATTTGCCAAGTTAGATTGCGATCTACACATGTTAATCCATGCAAAGGTAAGATTAGCTCACATTAATATTGGTGCAGCTAGCCAGTCGCATCTGTGCCAACTGCGAAGCGGGCGTCAAGGAATTTGTGCTGCCAAATGGCGATGTCATCATGGTGGAAACTGCACGTTTCAGCTTATTGGGAGTTTTGTTAAAGGAAAACGCGCGTCCCACCTGGCGAAAAAGAAAGACAAATTGATTAAAGACATTGCTACGTAAAGTATGTTATTAGTGACCAATACCTTCAGCCGCGTTTTGGCAGCCAATTTGAAAGCTTTGCTTAGTGTGCTGACATTTACATCGCTGATGTCCACCTCCAGTTCTAGTGAAGTGCGGCTCAGTAGCATTTTGTCCTGCAAGAGATTTAGAAAACAAGTTTAGCTGGAAGTTTACAACATTAATACTGTGGCAATTACTCACCGCATCTGTGCGACAGGTGTGAGCTGCAATTTGCATGCAAAGCTTCTTCAGATAGACCAGCTTATCCGTTTCATCATCGATAATGCTGAAGGTGTATAGCTTTTCCTTATCCCCACGCTGCAGCAGGCCAAATGCACGCGGACTATCCGTGATATCAATGACAAAACGTATCGTATTCAACGATATCAGTTTAATGTGTTTATGCGTCTTGGCTGTGCTGGGGGATTTGGCCGTGTTAAAGCCACGAGAGCGTCTCTTACACAGCTCAATGGAATCGGAGAATAAATAAAGCAATAAACTATCGCCACGACCGCTTAATGAATCGGACAGTTCGTTGACCTCACATTTGGAAATAAAGCTGCGATTCGAGCTGACCAAATGCGCAGGACAACCATCGATATCGTTGAAAATGTCAAAGATAGCCATGCGCGACTCCGTGCGACGTTTGTCCTCATTAATATGCAGCGTAACCTGCTTAATCGCCTTCAATGCCTCCTCGAGACGGGCATGGTCCACATTGCTGCTACCCGTGTGCTTCAGTATATCATTCAGGAGGAGGCTAATGCTTGGTAATCGTTGTACCGGTCGGATCATCAGATCCTGTAGGCTTTGACGACCGCATTCTGGTTTTGTCTGATTGATCTTGAGGAAAGCGTGAAAACGGGGATATTCACGATCACAGTACAGCAGTTGTTCCTTCATCTGCTCATAGAAATTAACATAGGGTGGATAGGCTTTAATAAGTTCATCCCGATGCTGTATTATAATATCTCCAATTAGGCAATCCTCTCGCCAGTTGGCATGCAGTTTCCGTAAATGCTCCAGCATGCTCTGATGCACTTCGTGTATGGGCAGAAAATTGCCAAAGATAGATTTAATCTCCGACTTATTCAGCAGCGGATCATTCGTTTCCGCCAGCTCCTCCAATTTGTTCTTGAACAGCTACAAAGTAGATTAAATTACGATTAAGGGTAAGCAGAAATTACTTTCAGCTACTACTTACATTTAATATGGTATCCAGTATTCCAACATAGTTGGATTCTGTGGTAAAGAAGTCCATAAAGTGATTGAAGCGCATAGATTTCTTGGTGGGCGTAGCTTCACTTGTTTCTGGTTCAACATGCAAAAGCTTGTCATTCTCCAGCTTATCAGGACTGGTGGTGCAATCGAAGAAGCTATTGGAAACGGACAACAGACCCGCATCGGAGACCGAGGAGCGCCGTTTGCCGGATCCCAGCGGGGTACCTTCCAATTGAATGCGCTGTGAGAAACGCTTCCGTTTCCGCTTGTTAAAGCTAATGGGCAGAGAATCACGACGATCTGTGCTAGGCGTATTCGTAATGCTATCCAAATACTGTAAGCAAATAAACATTAATATAAATTTGTTGAAAACAATAGTGGATCATCTCATGCTTACATCGCCAAATAGATAATCCATCTCGTTGGCGTAGCCATTCTGGATTGTATACCAGAACCAGTCCGATTTCAAAATGTGCGTATTATGATTCTTTGGCTCCGGCTTCGAGACAGTCGTGTGCTCGTCGACGACCTGATTGTATGGGGCATTAAAAAAGGAAATTTTTATAAATGGCTTGCGATAAACTATTTGGAAATGGAAATGTGCAATGTGAGAAATAAAAATGTTTTGTTTGTTGCCCAAATTCATTCATACTCGTACAACATTAAGTCAAGCGTCTAACTAATTAAATCTATTGTACAGTTCACAAAACGCAGCAACAGCAGCAGCAGCAGCAGCACAATAAATTATTTATATTACATTTTTATGTACAGAATCAGAATCAGAATCTGGTTTCGATTCCATTTTCATCAAATGCAAAAAGGCCAAACAAAACATTTTTAATGCACATTTTTTGGCAACACTTTGAAACGGCATAAAAATCGCAAGCAGAACGTGAAATAATAATTATAATAATAACGAAATGAACAAAGTAAATAAAAAATGAGTGCGCAAACAAATTGTTTAACAAATTCCTTTCCATCTCGATGTAGTGAAACATTTGTGCAAATATTTGTTAGTCTATAATCAAATGAAATTCTTAAAAAATAAACTCAGCCTCATACAATATGTGAATATTATTTGATATAATTCTTTCCTCTTTTTTTTTTTTTAAAAAAAAAGCCATTTTTAACATTTATTCACGCGGAACGTGTGCTGTTACTCGTAAATGTTTATCAATATTTATTGTGCTGCTTTTTTTTTGTTTCTAATTTGTTGTTGCGTGTGATCGGAAACCAAAAGTTAAGAATAAGATTAGACGAAATATTTGATACCAAAAAAAGATAGAAAAAAACAAAAGAAGGGAAAGAAGACAATTACCGCACCCAAATTATGACTTAATCTATAACATAAGCATAAACAATTAACATGTAAATTAATTTTTATAGGAAAATCATTAATTTTGATTTATGAGTAAGCTAAATCCGCATTGCAGCCGTTGAAAGCAGATGAAAATTGTCGAAATTGCGTGAATATAAATTTGCAGATGAATGTTAAATAAGATTATATATAGCACAAAATGTTTCAATGCAATGGGAGAGAGGGGGGCGTGAGAAGAGGTTGAGAGATGAAAGAGAAGATGCCGAGAGAAAGGAGTTTACAATTTCAATTACAATTCCCTAAGCAACAATTTGTAGTGCCGTTTCAAAGCGTATTCCAAATGTTAATGTGTCTGGGTATCTGTATCGTTATCCTGTTTATTTCAAGTACCATTGGCATGGGTTCATCTGCAGCGGGTGCTACGATTGCAATGGGATTGTCCCGCCTCGGCGGCGTCAACGTTGTCAGCTTGGGACCATCGATGTCAATTACTTCCGACGACGACATTGATGATGATGATGATGCAGTTGTTATCGATATTGATGAGGTGACTTGAATGGCCGTAGCCGTGACAGCAGCACAGCAGGCAATTGTGGATGATGTGTCATTGGAATTGGAATTGATAGTATTGGGATTGATGTTAGTTGAAAAAGTAAGAGAGCAGCTTGTACCACCAACACCACCACCACAACCAGCAGCACCCACCGGGCCAAAAAGACGCTTGGCTGTTTTCTTTGTTGCAGATGCACTGCCAGTTGCTCCAAAGCGTTGCAATGGCGCTTTGGGCGTCTTGAAACCGCTGTCCAACTGCCCAAATTCGGGTGTTGCTTCACGTTCGGCACGACGACTGCTGCTGCGTGTTATGCGACCGCAGATGCTCCGTATCTTCTCCTTGACTGGCTTGCGTATGGATTCATTCAACGTGGTACTTATGCTGGCCAGTGAGCAGATGGAATCATCAGCTGTTTCGATTGTCTCGCTGCCCAGGAATGTGGACGCATCGGCCACGGCAATGGAGCTACGTCGTGTGCGCAGTGTTTTAATAATTGGCGTACGATCGGCCACAAAACTCATGGAACGCTTGAGAGTGCGTGTGATGGATCCAGTGCGGATGAGCTTTGGCTTCTTGGTACTCGCGGGCAGAGCAAATGAGTCCACAGACATCAGTGAGACACTATCAAAGCTATCGCGTTTGCGCTTCAAATCATTCTCAGTGGCATTGGATATCAAGTCATCCGTCTCCATGTCGCACTCATTAATCGTTTCAATTGTCAACAATTTTGTGGGTGCCTTCAATATTGGGGAGAGACTCTCTGTGGTGGCTTGAAAGTCGCTTGGGGATTGGCTGCCATTCTGACTGGTGGGCGTGCCAGCTGTTATGGTTATGCTTGGCTGTTGCGAGTACTTGTTGCTCTTGGGAGTGCTGGCCTGAACATCTTCCTCATCTGCCTCATCTGAATCGGGCAGGGGCAATTCCTCAGGCTGTTGTATGTCGCCAGCTTCCACAAACAGACGATCATCAAAGTGTATATCATCCGGATCCTCTGCTTGATTTTCCTTATCAATCGCAATCTGTTGCTCTATTTGTTGTTGATCCGCTGAGAGATCCGCAACATCATCAGCGTTGTGGGGAACTGCGGTGGGTGTGTGCTTGGCGCTGCTGCTACTGTTGCTTATTTGGGGTTTAGTGTTAGTGCTGTGGTTAGTATCAGTGCTAGTAGTGCTATTGCTAGAGCTTGAAAAGACAGCGCCCGTATTGGGCATCACCTGTAAGATATATACACGAGAATCATCCATAAGACATACGAAACAAACAAAAAGTAACGAAACGAATCGAAACCAATTATGAAAGTGAGTTATGAGCTGCATGCAACATTACAACTACAAATACTATAAAAACTGCCACCCAGTGGAGGCTAATTAACTCACGACATGCGAGCACTCAGGATCATCCAATTCAGCACAGACGCCTCCATTCTCCAAGAGCACATCGACCATGTGTTGATGCTCTTCAGCGGGAAAGCCAAAGAAACAGATTTTCTGCCCCTCAAATGCCTTCAAGCGATGCACCTTCGTAAAGCTATCTTGTGTCGCCTCAAACTCCATCGAATCACGTGCTGACCAAGCGGCATAAACCCAAGCTGGTCGCACCACCGTCAAGCGAAAGGTTTTGGCGTATCTATCGAAAGTGAATTCAAATTTGATAATGACAACCAATTGATAATATTTAGAGGATTTCTTTACTTACTGATACTTTTCGCCGCCACTGTGATTGCATATCAAGTGCGTGGTCTTTGTATTCACATCCTTCTTGATGCAGCCACCCATTGAGTGTATGAGATTCACAAGTTTTGTCTGCAAGCAATTTTAGAGTTAAAGTTTACTTCACTACTGCAGCAATGCAGACACTCACCAGCTCATCCTTTTTGCGTATGCCCGTGAAGCAAGTGACGACGCCACGCATTGCATAGTTGTAAATGGGCCGTGTGTTCTGGCCGAGGGTCTGCTTCATCTCTGCGGCATACTTCAAAGCGGGTGGGCCCAAAATGCTGCAAGAGAAATGTGAAGGAGATGGGGAAAAAACAATTAAATATTTATGTGGCACACTTTTGAATTATGCAAGGTTGTAACATGCTTGTGTGTATCTTTAGCCTTTTAATGCCCCCCCAATTGACCTTGGCCATTGCTGATCCGATGATCCGGCCATATTTTGACTATAAATCGGTTTAAAGCGATTCCAATTTGTAATCCAGTCAAGCTGTCGAGCGACCGTGCGATCAGGCCATCCACGAGTGACTGCAAGTTAACAATCGGTTGAGATCAAGCATGTCGAGTGATGCGACGAGACACACACGGTGATCTCTATATAGATATATAGATAAAGATATAGATATACACACGCGACACCAGGTGGCAATTGGTGGGCATGTAAACAACAATCAAAAGCAAGACGAATCCAACTGAACTTTGCCCCTTCCTCTCCATAGTGAGAGATCAATTTGTTTTAAGGGCCTTTTGTTTATGACTAAGAGGCATACGCACATGCCAACTGCCAACTGCCAACAGCCAACAGCCAACAGCCAAGTGTGATGGCAAGGGAGCGTCCAACTGGCAACTGGCCACGAACCGGAAGTTTTTATAAACAAATCAATCGAGCGGAAGTGGGCGGATGCTGCCTTCTGCCTTTCTGGCTGTGGACGGACTGCAGTTGTTGTTGTATTTATGATGATCTTTTAAATGAGCCAAGCAACAATATTGCAAATTAATTTATGTACATTTTGCATTCATCATCATTCATTCATGCGTTATTTGCGGCTAGGATACACGCTACTCTGGCTCTGCCCATAAAATGGTTGAGTAACAATGAGTAATAATCAGAAATCAGAAATAAATATAGAAATTCCAGGAAACATTTTGGCAAAAATAAATGAAAGTGGATTATTATTATTGAAGTAGCACAAGATTGACAGAGCACATAAGTAGACACATCTGCATCACACTTCTCCGAGGCAATCAGCATTTCCCTTTTAGCCAAGTTACAGCTTGTTAGGCTGGCCTTTTTCTCTTTATCCCACAGTCCAATGCACAATGCATTTCTCTCAGTTAAATGAAAACTATTCATAACTATTGCACGACAAGAACTTCAATTTATAGCGCGACACTTCTCACAGCTTTCACACAATTGAAAGAAAGGCAGTTTGCACACAGTTTCCCACACACACACACACATCACTTCCATTTACTCAGATGTGTTGTGCCCATACCAAAAGTGATAAATTTCCATGTGCAGCACAAATATTTAGACAAACGTTGACACTGCTACCTCCTCTCTGCGTTAACCGATTTATTTTAAAGAAAATCAGTTGCAGTACACGAATATTTTCTTTAGGGAAATTCGAGAGATTTTCCGATTCTAACGGCGCAACTAAATAAACACAACTGGGGGGAAAAGCCGAATATGCGAACAGCGAACTGTGACTGAACGCAATGGAATGAAAAATTGTGGAAATAGAAAAATACATTTTTGATGGCACACACACTCAAGTGCCAAATGTCATATATATACACACGCGCACAGCCACAGCCACAGAAGCAGATACACTCACACACACACGCTAAGACGCACACTCAAGTGTTTCTTTAAGCTGCGCAAACATTTGGACGAAGTTAGAGAGCAATCCACAGTCAGATGACAGAATGGTAAACAAAGCGTGCGACGGGAAAGAAGAATTGCGACAGGTGAATAAATGCAAATATTTAAATTGAATGTATATCAAATGTATATATATATATATATATATATATAATACATGTATTTCTTAGGAATTTCAGTCAAGGAAAACCCAGGCAAGCATCGCTTAGTCAAAGCACAAAAATGCGCAGCGGTCGCGTGGTCGATGCGACTGGGTACCCCCAACCAGATGAGGATGAGCTGATGATGACCTCCGAATGGACGAATGGGCAATCCATGGTGAGAACAAGTTGGTTGTAAAGTGCGCTGATCTTTCGCCCCCCAACAAACCAATCGAACTTTGCGAGGGTCAAAACTATAGAACAGTCAATGACAGCAGTCTTCTGCCTGCCTGCTCGCCTGCTCCCCACAATTAATTAGCTATACAGAAACTTATAAATTATAAACATACATATATTAATATACACGCACTGCTGCTGCCAGTGTGGTTTATGCACATATATTAAAAAAAAAAAAGCATAATAAAAGCGTATATATATATATATATATTTCTGCGATTTGTTGTTCGCTTTTTTGAATACTTTCTGTGTGTGTGTTTCATTTTTCAAGAATTTCCGACTCGTCGGCGACGTTTTTCACACTTTCTACGCGTCTTGACATCGTATTCCCCACATACACATATATTTTATAGAGAATCTTGGCGCCAAATGATTGCAGCAATCTGACGCATGCCCCTTCTACCCGCCTTCCCAACTAAAGGCATACCAGGCACCACCTCTGCAATCTAAGGCAAAGCCAAAACGATTCATTTCGATTTCGTTAGAAGTCCGCAAAGTTTTTTGACTGAACGAATCCCCCCTATAAGAAAATTGTCATCTGTTGCGTCGCGAAATTTTAAATTTATTGTTCTTAATCTCGCCGCTTAGTCGCATGGCCAATCGATGAATGAAAGCGCCCCAAAATAGGCAATGCAACCGAGAGCTCCTATGATTCAGATCATCTATATGCATGCCTCTCTCTCTCTCTCTATATATATATATATATATATATATAATTGCATAGCCATATTGTTGAATAACAATTACCAAGATCTTTGTGCCATTATTTGAATGAGTTTAAGTGATCGTTAAGTATGTTTGAGTAGTGTTTATGTGGGTGAGAGAAGCGATTCTTGAATGCCATTCAGGGAATTTTCTCAATAGCTGATCCAATTTGTTCTCCTCTTGTGGTTTTCACAGGAAGTACACGCAATTTCTGAAGAATTTATATATGTATTTAATTTTCTTTCTTTCTTTAGAGCAAAGGTTATCTGAAGAGGCGTCCGATGCAGTAAAGTGGAAAATTGAGGGCAATAAAAGCTTCAGGAGTCATAAATTAAAGCATTTGGATGCAATATCCCTTGAAAATATGACAAATTTCGAACAGGGTTTATAATTGACAATTAACTATCTTAATAAGCAGCTACAAGTAAAGATATAAAATAATAATCAGTTTTGACAAAGTTATGAAAGTACGGTAAACTTCAGATTAACTCTGAGACTGACTGACTTATGCTGTGAAATGTGTGGGAAATTCTTTCCACATTTCGAAATATTATTTCGACTATAATTCTTAACTAATTAGGGATTTATTTTTAAACCTTATGATAAAAGTATTTTTGAGTAAAATGTCATAAAAATGATCTACTTATACATCTATATGTATGCAGGCAAATATATTTATGTATTTACTTCTAACTAAAAACAATTTTATGTGCAAGATAATAACAATAACAATAAATGAAACGAAAGAAATATATAAATATACAAACACTCAAAACATGAATGAAATTTTGGCAAATAAATAATAATTCTATAGCATGGGAGGTAGCAATGGGGCGGGGGTGGGGCGGAGGTGTTGAGCTAGCTTCCGTTTGAGTTGGTTATCTATAATAACATTTTACATGTTGTTGTGTGCGAAAAGCAAGAAATGTTGTTTAACATGAAAGCGAAAGCAAAAGCATAAGAAACATATTCAGGATCCTCTTCTGTTCCATCCCCCTTCGCCTAAATGTACAAGCCAAGTAACGCATTTGTTGACCTTGAATATGATCGTAAATAAATAAAACACAAATTATTGTTAATCACTAATGAGGCAGCCCAAGAATGTGTGCATGTAGTGGTACTCGTTAATGTTGTTGTTGGTGTTGTTTTATTTGAATTGTTGCTATTACTGCGCAGCGGGTAAATTAATCAAGCGTGGCGAATTATGCCGCAAGTCCCAAATTTGACAACAATTTGTAGCAAATGTGCAAAAATACTAAGAGGACAGAAGGGTGGAGAAATGTCAGCGGTTTGGTGCTGTCAATCTCCCGCAAGTCTATGAAGTAAGGGGATGAGGTGGTGCGGTGGGGCAACACATGCGTGTCTCGATTTCAAATTTTGGCTGCTGCTTTAGCTTCACTCGTGGCATTTTGTGTGGCGTCTTTGTCGTGTCCAATTTGGTGACATTATTGTATTATGGTAGGGTTATTAATAGATCTATTGGGGAGGACTTACCATTCCTTTTGCTTATGTATGGCATCAAAGATCTCATTCTCGAAGTCCTGCAGCACATAGAAGGTACGCCATTCCATGTCGTTGATGATGTCCAGACCAGTTTCCGATTGGATGACGGGCAGGCCAAAACTTTCGGCTGCCTGCACTGTGCTAGCATCTTTACCAGCCTCGCCCACCAAACAGATGCGTGTGGGCAGCTTTGACATGATGGACATCTCTGCAGTGAAAAACAATGAGAATAAGAATGAGAATGACATGAAGAATGACAAAGGCATTAGGATATACATTTATATATATATATATATATATATGTGTTCTTGTCTATATATAGAACTAAAGATTATAATGTTTAAGTGCAGTCATGAGACACAGCCAATGGGTTCAACTCGACTGTCAAATACCATATTCATGTGTCGTAACAAATGTAATTTACTTTTAAATAGATTCTCAATCGAAAGAAAGCAACTCGAGAAACAGATAAATTTATATTAACTAATTACCACATAATCTCAACTATAGTTTATTGGTTCGTATTCACCTTCACCCCCGCATAATAACCGCTCAGACTATTGAGTAGCTCAGATAAACAGCCCAATAAATTTAAGTACACTTTGCTCGAGAGTAGAGCGTCATATTAAAAGTTTGGTGCTATGATTTATGGCCATCAGTTTTGTTTGTTTATGCAAATTGCAAATTGCAAAGTGAGGCGATGGCAGAAAAGGAGAAGCGGGAAGCGGTAGGCAACAAGAGAGAAGAAACAGAGGGCAAAACTTATGCGCAACTACAAAACAAATACAAAATACGAACGATGAACAGAACTAAGATTACGAACTCTCAGTGATCTGCAGATCTCAGAGCAGCAGCCTCTATAGCTGGCACAACTGAAGGGCAGAGCAAAGAGTCAACGTCGATGTTCGTCGATCATTTAGACGCGTTTTGCGAGCTGTTGACATCAATTTTAATTGTGATCGCCAAGTGTTGATTGTTGTTATTATTGTAGTTCTCGACGCTGTAGCCCTGACAATCTTTCTCCGCCCCTTTGACCTTCATATCATTGCCATCTTCTTAGTTTTGACAAGCCAAAAATTGCAATACAAAAAGAAAATGCAGTAGCCGTTGCAACGTTGCAAACCACCCACCCGAGCTCTACACAAAAAAAAGAAAACAAAATGTTCAAGTGCATTCAATTTTTCCAACACACCACCCTCCCTTGCCACACCTCTTCCACACCCACCATGCACAACTGTGCATTAATTTTATCCAGAACTGTGCGGCTTTAACTGATGCTCAATTGCACTTTTGTATCTCTGCCGCTCGAGACGTCGTCGTTGGCACTTGTGCAATTGAGCAAAGTCCAGACTCCCCCCAATAGAGATCTTGCAAATGCGGAGGAGATGCAAGAGGATGAGAAGCAGATGCTCTCGTTGTCGTCGCCCTATGACGCATGGAATTTTTAGAAAAATCTCCTTATACACACGGTAAATTTAACAATGGAATTTTCAGAAACTATCTCAAATATTTAATAGTGCTTATATAGGTATTAAAATGGAAATGTAGAGGAATGCATCGCATGACCTGCACTCTCTCTATTACAATTATTATCATTGTTGTTGTTGTTTGCTGTTGTTGTTGCTGCTGCTGTTGTTGATGTGAGTCAAGTTTTGAGAAATAACAGTGGAAAGCACACAATAATTGAAATAATGATAGCAAATCGAACACTTGACAACTGAGTAAAAAACACGGCCAACTATTTACATTGAACAAACCCCACAAACGGTTATTGGCCAAGTTATAGACGTACTGTTGTTATTGTTGTTGTTGTGCTTTACTGCTTAAAAGTCCAATTTAGTATTGAATCACTTGATATATTGATTTCTCAACCCACTTAATTTTTTTAAAATGTGTTAGCATGTCTTTAATTTCATTCTTTGGAAATGGAAAAGTATTTTACAAAACATTTCAACTAGGTATATCATTACATATAAACATGGAGGCGGGATAATAAATCAAGTTGATTCCTACGGAATAATTCCCTTTATTTCTTTAAAATTCGAATATTTGAAGATCCCCTTAGTTTCAGAATGTACAAAAATTCCCAGACTAATTCGCTTTGTTTGCTTTATATTTTTATGTAATATTATTTGTTATTGGACTGAAATTAAGAATTTATTTGCTTCAATTAAGAGTTTCTCTGCTTGGCTGATTACTGTAACGTTCTGTTCTATTCTGGGTTTTATAGTTATTCAGACAGCGTACGAAAGATTCGAATGGCTCGAATATTTAAGCCATAGCCTCACTTCATGGGAACTAAAAGATGATGTCTGCATGTTAAATCTCTGTTCACATGCTGCGATACCTGAGAAAATCCATGTGATCCTCAAGTTGAAGGTACAACGAAATACATACCTGTAAAATCCTCATACACTTGACATAACGCGGCCTGTTTAAGATTCCTCTGTTTGACTTCCTCATGCGCTGCATATGTGAAATATGACCAGGCCTGACGACGAACCGTGACCAAATTATGATTCTTCTTGTAGCCAGCGTTGAGCTGAGAGGTCGCTGCTACTGGCAAGTGCAACATGACGAAGCGACGTTAAGGGATCAAACTCTGAATTGCAACTAAGCTGAGGACCAACGAATTTTTGCATGAAAGCGGAACGCAGTCAGGCGGAAGCCACAGGTGTTGCCCCCTTTCAGGCAAGGAAGAAGGAGAATAAACACACACATGTGCACAAGTTAAGGGCAATGTGCGAAACAACCTCACAGGTGGTGACTGACCATGGGAACGGGAATGGGCTAGGGAAATAATGGCAAGACATTTGCGTTTGGGAATTTCCCTTTACCGTTCAATATCTTTCTCTTCTACTTCTTCTGATTCTTAAGCATCTTCTTTCCTCTTGCTGGCCGACTGCCAAAGACAAGATGAAAAACTAATTGAATGGCATTTGCTGTTCTACACACACAAAGTTTTTTGTCAAAGTGGAATCTTGTAATAAAATTACGTTTGTCAAGCCTTGACGCAGTCTTTTTATGCGCTGACCTGAGACATAGAGAGAGAGAGAATGAAAGACCTTCGCGTCGGCGTACATCTGTACACACACACACACACATGCATGCATATGTAAGCATGTATAAATGCCATTAACATTGAAACAACAGACGAACGCATTGGCATGTGTCCTCTGTTAATCAAATACCCGGAAAGCGGGAAGAAGGGAAAACAGGACGTGAAAACGTGGTTGGTAAATCACTAGGCAACGGTAACAATAACAAATGCAGAAGGGAGAGCGGGAACAAACACGAGAGTGCGCAACCAAATTAATTTCCTTCTCTACCTACCAGCACAGCGCAGGCACACAGGACAGTGAGATAGGCAGACTGAAGTCTCGGCGGCTGCGCCTTGTTATTGCCGTAAGCGCCTTTGGTTGTTATTGCCGAGATGGTACAGTGCCGGTTGAAGAGCACGGTACGGGGCGAGGGGTGCAAAATATTTAGCACACATTTCTATGCGCGGTCGCCTGCCATTGACGATACATAAGTAATATACCGAAATAAATTCTGAAAGAAGCTTAAAATTCCCTGACGCGTTGTCGCTGTCTTTTTTTAGTCGCTACAACAACAAAGTAAGTACTACAAAATGTATTTATCTGCTGTTAGTGACATTTTTTATGTGACTGCTTAACGCCTGCTGTGGCTTTTCCTTTAGCGACGACATTGAAAATTGAGCAAACAAAAAAAGAGACCCAAAATATATAAGTCAAACAGCTGCTGTTCCCCCTCTATAGGAAATTCAAACTCACCTGTTTTTGATTGTTCCTCGATAGTTTCCATTTCGTTTGAATTGCATTAAATTTGGCAAGAGACGCCGCACACACACACGTATAGGCTTTTTTTAACTTTCTATTAAAGTTTCTTTGTTTTAGTTTTAATAATGGTATGTTTTCTATGTTTCACTCATTTCTCAAATAAGCACTTTGCCAGATCCATCTTTGTTTTTAAACAATTAAATTGAACAAATGCTTTGGTCAATTAAAAAGCGGCGCGCAAAGTAACACAGAGAAGCGCTTCAGTCACAATTTACACTCATACACAGTCACACAAACACTCGCTCACATTAATCGACGAACTCCATTGAATGCATAGCAGGCGGCGTCGCTTTTTTTTTTTTAGCAGTTTTCTCAATTCTCAATTCTGTTTGCGATTTACTCTGAACATACGCGAATAATTGCACAAATGTCTATTGTAAATATTATACAAATAATTACACCGCGCCTAGTATGTGTTTAAGTTGCTTTCTATGTAGCGCGTCGGAATTAAAAATCAAAATCAACGGCCAAACACGTCCGGTCGCACGGCTGTTCGTCTCGCTTTATTTTACATAAATGTTAATACTGCTCCCTCTTCCATTCAAAAATGATCTGTTAAAATACTAATCTTAAGGAAATGTTATTGTTAACTCAAAATGGTACTGGTATACTAGGGCACCGAACAAAACTGGCATCGATAAGTGAATTTCTATCGATTACTGAGCAGTGCTGCCACACGAAGCAATACAAAAATAACAGCAGGCAACACTTGTTGCTGTGACGTCACACACACAAGCGCAGTTACGTCAATGCAGCAATATGCCCAGCAATCTGTCAAACAACCCACCACCAACACAACTACAACAACAACAGCCCACTGACATTTCGTCAATAGGTCCATACATAAATTTGTCATTTTTTCACTTGGTCGCAAATCAAAAGCAAAATTTCATTTTTGCCGCCTAATCAGTGGCAATTTTTGAAAATTGTATTTAAAAATGCTCCATCAACCGCCGCCGCCGACGCACAGCATCAAAATAATGTCAGGAGCTGAGGAAAATCGTCACTACTTGCGTGCCTTCATACAAACATATCGCGATATGCCCGTGCTCTGGGACACTTCTCTACGAGATTACACGAATCGAGAGAAACGTGCCGAGGCTTATCAACGTTTGGTGCCCATCTATCATTACCTGAAACGTGATGCGACTGTTGAGGATGTTAAGAAAAAGATCAACACGCTGCGTACAAATTATCGCAAGGAGCTCAAAGTTGTGGAAAGCGCAATGCGTTCGGGCAACTTACATACGCCGCGTTGTTGGACATTCCAGGAATTGGACTTTTTACGGAATACGGAGAAGTTTCTGGCCGTGAATCCCACGTTCAAGAACGAGCCTTCCTTCTCGTTTAGTGAAAATTCCAGCTCAACAGCAGCCTTCATGGAGCAGCATTCAAGTGGCAACGGTGCGTCCTCGCTCCATTATCCATATCGGACTGTCCCAGGACAGACGCCAAACATCTCGGAAATGTTCCACAAATCATTTGGACATGTTCAAAAGGTAGATCCTTTGCCACCGCCGCCTCCTCCTTCATCGGGTGTCATGCATCAATCACCTCATCCTCAAGGCGACTACACAGTTTCAAAAAGGGCGCGCCAAACGCCGCCCTGCAGCAGCAGCTCCAACAACGCCTCCACAACAACTACAGTAAGTACGCATAACACTGATGAGCTGCTCAACATTGCCTGTGAGTATTTGGCTGGCACCTACCCCGAGGAGGAGTCGATTGCACGTACCTGGACGCATAAATTGAAGCGATTGCCACGGGAGCAACGACTTCTCGCCGAGCGCTTTATCAATGAGATTCTCTTTGAGGCAGAGTCCAACAATCTGCATAGAGGTTCCGTGCAGATCAATAATAGCTTTGAGCCCTATGTGCGCTTCGAGGAGCCGCCAGCCTGTCACGAGGAGCAGGATAAGTCACAAAGCCCCAGCGTACACACATCCTCAGAGTCCACACCAAAGCCCAGCGCCGGCGCCGGAGCAGGAAGTGCTCTCAATGAGACACCCAACGCAGGCATTAGAGAATTCTAAAAATTATGTAGTATTATTAAGTGTTATTCAGTTTTTATTGACATACACACGACAGAGTCATGCTCACATGGCACGGACAAAAAGATGAACAAATTTTTTGTAAATAGTTAGATAACCTGTATTTGGTATTGAGATTTGGGCCCAGCTCAATCTAGACGATTGTAATCCACGAGATTGCGTGTTAGCCAGACATAAGGAGATGCGCCGGCCAGGAATAGGCAAGCGCCAATCACAGGTCGATGGAGGATCCAAGCGACGGCAGCAATGGTTAAAGCCAGAGAAAATGCAATAATAAAGTTACCAGTCACTGGAAAATGTGAATCCGGCGCCAGAGCAATCAGCAATGGTATCCGAAGCACTGCAAACACATTAGGATTAAGTATTAAAGGAATGTATTTATAAATGATCTCAATTGGCTTAATCATTATGGGCGGATGGGGGCACTTACGAATTACGCGGAGCAGCTTTGAATTACAAGTGACGCCAAAGAAGATCAGAAGCCAGCCTATGAAGCGCCACCACCAAGTGTGCAGCACTTGGGCACGATACTCCAGTCGAAAAACTTCGAGAGCACTTATTTCACCTGGATAAACCAGGAGAACAGGCACTCCACGTGTTGTCAGATATGGCTCCACCTTGTTTCCTTGAAGTCTGCCGACTATGCTATACATTTCACCCTCCATGCCGGCATATGTGAAGAGTATGCGCAAATCTCCAATTTCTGGATTGAATACATCGTTCGTATGATAATACAGGCCGAGATGCAGCTTAATGCTGCTGTCGTCTGGTCGTACATCAGAGGTCAGTTCATTAAAACTGTTGAATTTGTTCTTCACCTTAGCGCCCAGCTCGTATTTGCCAATGTAGACGGCATCGGCTATCTGAACAGCACTCTCGATGGGAAAGCGTGCGGGATTCGTGTGTCCATGACGCATGTGGAAATTCCGTGAGTCCACAATCTTGTCCCGCCACTCACGTGTATAGTAATAGGTACGAGAATCTGATTCAACGGCTCCCACGCTCTCGCCAAAGTTCTGCTCGACCGCCTCCTCCACCCATTGATACATTTGGACGCGACGCTTTAACTTCACAGCCATCAGCTGAATGTTATAGTCCGGCTCAGTGAGTGGTTCGCCACAGATGATGGGGCCAGATAGATGCACAATGCGATTCTCGAAATTCTGATCCTGCTCTTCCTCTGTGAATTGCATGGAGTAGACATCAGCATAGGCCTCATCCAGGGCTAGCATTGTGTGCACCGCGCGTCCCTCATTCCAGTAGAGAACAATGCTTCCGGCTAGGAAGAGCACCAGACCAAAGATCGAGATCAGCCAGTGGGCACGAATTGTCTCGTTTATTGTGGCCATGTGCAATGAAACTGTTATATATGCATTTAAATGGAATTATACAGCAATGAATGCTGTACCGACAACTTTTTCAATACAATTGTGCGCAGTTCCAAGCCACCATTTAATCACCTTACAACGCCGTTCTAGCAACAGCTGCCAATGTCAGCTGTTAGCTCTTCAAAAAACAGCTGTTCTACATTCAAGCTTCAAACTTTTAATAAGTATAAAAAATAAATAACAACAAAATGTTTAGCAATAGTTTATCCGATTATCAATTCACAAAGGAGTTCAAACATGGAAAATACGGTTCGGTTTATAAGGCAAATTATACAGTCAACAATCGCGTCGTTGTAATTAAAAAGTTTTCGCTGGAGGGAGGAAATGATGCCGAGCTGAAGAAACTATTCGCCGAAGTCTTATGTTGTCGCCAATTCAAGCACACAAATATCAATAAAATTCTACATAGTTTTATATCGGATATGGATGTTTATATCCTGTATCCCTACATGTGTTTTGGAACGTGCCAAATTTTACTCGACAGTATTTTCCCAAATGGTTTTCCAGAAACATTGATAGCATTGATCTTTAAGGATGTTCTCTCCGCTCTTATGTATATACACATGAGTGACTTTGTCCATGGATCTGTAAGGGCTAATCATATATTACTAGATAGTCAGAAAGCAGTATTATCGAATTTTCATGAGAGCCGCAGCTTTATAAATCATGGCAAAAAGAAAAACGTTCTGCATGGCGTCTCTCAAAAGAAAAACCTGAACTGGGCAGCTCCAGAAGTCTTGGATCAAAATATTAATGGGTTCACCGAAAAGTGCGATATATACTCTGTGGGAATAACCGCTTGCGAAATGGCCAACGGCATTCAACCATATATCGAGACTCAACCCACACTTATGTACACGGAAAAGATACGCGGGAACGTTCCTTCATTATTGGACAGATCAACCTATACAATGCTTTTGGACGATCAGGGCAAAATGCCATTTGAAAATCCATCAGTGAGGCGTTCTTATGAAATTTATAGCCAACGTGTTCTAACCGACGATTTTCATCAGTTTGTGGAAATATGCTTGAATCGAAATGCCGAAAATCGTTGGAGTGCCAAGAAGTTAATGACCCATGCATTCTTCAAGCAATGCAGACACTCCTCCATATCGGAGCACATTAAGAAAGGTCGTACCGACTTACAAAACAATTCCACGATGGACGATGAAATCGTTGAACCGCTTGATGACCAGGAAACAGAACGCGCTGAGGATGTTCAGTGGAATTTTTAATGCGTACGAATTGTAATGTTTTAGAGGAATAAGAATAAGATAAATAAATAATATAGAGACAACAAAGAACTATTGATCATATAATATCCAGTGACAATGAGATTTTTCAATTGAAATCAATAATTTATTTCACATAATTTACTATATTATAAATGTGGATTTATTTACAGTATATTTGTTTATATATTTATATTTTGTTAGTTTTTATAATTATATAGAGTCATCACTCAAGCCAAAGCCAATAATGCCGCCTTTCGCAGTTGCATTTAAATGTTTTTTAAATTGTATCTCCCATTAATATACAAATTAGTGTGCTTGACAAAATAAAATATCACTTGGCGCCTTTCTTTAATAACAAATAGAAATTATATGCATATGAAACAGAAACTAAAACGGGGAAATGTTGGTTTTCCTTGGTTTTTTTATTATTATTAAACAAATTAATAACAATTAGGCGAACTAAAATTAAAATTATTTAACAAATAACTATTTAGAAAATATACGTTTCGTTCACTTTGTTGTCGTTTCGATTGTTAACTTATAATAATTAAAATTCAACTAAATATTTGGACAAACATCACGCACAAATTGCTTCCGAAAAGGGCGCTCTTTAGTATGATTAAGGTTTAAGGTTTCTTGGGCATTAGTTAAATCTATGGATATAAAACATAATTTCTTCAACGGTCAGTAGAGCGCTTAAAATGTACATATTTAAATCTTAATACATATGTATATATATATATGTGTTTTATATATTTGCAATATATAGCGGGCTATCACTGACAAATAACGATTATTTCATCTATATTAATTTATTAAGTGAAGCTAATTTGCATAAGTGAAGCATAATATTAGCACAAATCTTGTGTATTGTTTGTTTAACTAAAATTTGTTAGTACCCAATTGTATTTATTTCTTGGCAATGCTACGGCGCACTGTATTGGGTAAATATGTTGGGTATATTATTAGATACCAAATTAAGGTGTTTTTTCGCTAGCCTGTAGAACTTGAAACTCCTTAGGGTCGGATTTCCATATATGTATACTCTTTATAAATATATGCATTTGGACTTAAAGCAAAGTTAATTATTAATTAATTAATTAGATTTAACGTTGACTAACATGCCACACAATCAAATAACTCTTATCGCCTCGATTTTCGATTGTTTGATTTGGTTCCAGTTGAATACTGTTCTCCATGTCATTGTCATCTGTAAAAGTTGCATAAAATACAATTAGTAAGCATTATTCACAATTAATTAGGAGCTATTTACACATAATTAGTGCTGCAGACACAACAACTAAGGATCATAAATGTTTTTTTTATATATATTACAGAAAAGCATTGAGGGAGTTACTATTATTATATTTGATTATACTATTACAACTACTTGAAGTACTGTTTATATCTCTTAATAGTGTTTAAAATTTAGTTTGGATTAGTATTATTGTTTTTCTTCTCTTAAGCTGAGAGTGCGCGTATTGTTCGGTAGTTCATAGATAAGCCAGCATTTATACAATTGAAAAGAGAATTAATAATATAAATAATATAGTTAGCTAAAAAGCAAAAAGAGCAAAAAATTAATACCATAATAAGTTAGACACCGCATTTAAAAAGTGTGTGTTTTCTTATAGTTGATCCGGCTAAAAAGTTAAGTTAAGTCATTAAAAATGTGGCTCATAGTATTTCAAATATATATGTACAACAGCGGAAATATTTGTTATATAATTGTTCCTTTGTTTTTAAAATTGAGTAGGACATTTTACAAAGACACCAAAGGGCACCACTTTGGGCCTGGTGATACTGTGACAAGGTGCATTAACATGTGTAGAGGAAAGTGATTTCAAATTGCAACAGAACGAAATAAACATCGAAAATAAAGTTAGCATAAACCTTAGGGGTCGAGTCATTAAATCAGGTCACACACGGCACTGGCTCGGTGAAAATGCTGCATTCCAATTTGAACTTAGGCCTACAGGTTACGGAAGGCATCCCAATGCTGAGCGGAGCACTACAAATTGAAGGTACTACACGTTCGTCATGTTAAACAGAAAGAAAATGCGATTAAAAGAATAGAATACGAGACAAAAACGAACACAAAAACTAAGCATTAAACTAAAAAATTGATCAACGCAGAACAAAAGATGCAGAACCAAAAATGAAATCAAAAGTAAAAACAAAAAAAATCAGAAAAACAAAAATTATAAGGCTTACGTATCAACTTTCCAAACTATTAAATGCGCTGCATTATCACTAGCATCGAATTTATCATGTCCTGCAGGATAATGGAATATGGAACGATTATACAATAAACTGCATTTAGTAAGCAGGACTCGATGT
This sequence comes from Drosophila funebris, assembly GCA_018901825.1. Lineage (NCBI taxonomy): Eukaryota > Metazoa > Arthropoda > Insecta > Diptera > Drosophilidae > Drosophila > Drosophila funebris. Next base: position 4,791,906 of record JAEIFK010000122.1, on the reverse strand, counting down.
TTGATCTGGCTGCCAGATGGATAAGCTAGAGCTTCGACGACTGTTGACTCCACTTACTTATGCGAAAATCAATGTAACCCTCGCCGCCGCACATGACCAACATATCCGGACGTTTGTTGCTAAAGGTTAGCGATCCATTCGGTTGCTGGAGCATGGGGACTGAAACAAAGAACTTGACTGCATCACGATGACCATGGAAGGACAGTTGAGCATTGGCCATACAACACAATGGCATATGGCCATGGGGATCAGCTGTGGATCAGAAGACAGTATGATAAATAATATGTCGCAATTGATGATGAACTTTGGCTCACATGACTTTTGCTGTGTTTCGGCGAGTGGCACGGAGATGATGACGCCGTTGCTGGTGCCAATCCAGAGTCGATTGCAGGAGACCATCAACGCAGTGATGCGCACAAAGCTAAAACCCAGCTTGCCAGTGCCTAGCATCTTGGACACATACGGTTCAATATCAACATCCTGTTTGTGCTCAAACGTATGCGTGTTGTACAGACGCAGCGTGGAATCCAAACTATTAACAAATGAATACATTAATTGGATTGGACTTGAATGTAATGGTTTGTTTTACCGTATGGATACCCAAACGCCGGCACCTGTGGCTGCCATTTGCCGCACCTGGCTCTCCTTGCGTGGATGCGCGTCCAGCGAATGCACAATGTTAAGCGAAATGGGATCAACAATGAAGATCTTGTTGCGATGCGCGGCCCAAATGCGCTCGCCGGCCACACAGAGACAACGTATCGAATGATTGCGATCACCGAGCGTAACCAGGTGATAACTATTCAGATCCCATTGGCCGTCTGTTTGGCGGCGGAACACAGCTAACTGAGCATTGGCCAGCGCAACAACAACTCGCGATTCCACATGCACAATCGCCAGTACTGCATCGGGCAGGAGGACCTTGTGCAGACACTCATGCCATCGTCCAACACTGCTGTGTACATAGAGCCAACCTTCCTGGTCGCCCAACCACATTGTCGGTCCCACCGAACTCATTGAAGGCTCCTCACGCTCCTTTGTGCCCAGAATGGGATTCAACGACTTGATGGTAAACTGCACATTGTTGCTGCCACTGTTGTTGTTATTGTTCACATGATTGTTGCTCTCAGAATTGTTGGACAGTCGCAGTGGAGCACCTGGTAATGCCTGGCGTATCTTAATGGCATCCACATTGCCCAACGGTTCGGTTGCATCCACAGCGGGCAGCTGTTCATTGGACTTCTCCGTTGCCTCCTTTGCTTCTGACACGCCTGGGACTGTAACAGGTGCCACTTCGTCCTCTGCCTCCGTTGAATTTTGCTTGCTGTTGCTGTTCTGATCCGATTTAGGTCGAACACGTATAAACTCAACCTTGCCAAGTAGTTCGGCCCCTTCGCCTGGACGCTGGAGCATCTCTCCTGCCTTGACCACTTCCGATTGCTCCAACAGGGCATAGTCGTTCTCCATGGCGCCCTGAACGGATGCAATGCACAGCAGATGTGATGCACAGATGGGAAAAGCGTCCAGCACCGTTGCCGACTGATTGGCATCCACCACGCTGACAGTGCTGGCGGCATGTGTGCTAGTGCAGATCCAGACGTAAGAGCTTAGCTGCGTCTCGGGCTCAAGAGTTTCCAGGCTTGCTCGCGCCATTTGGCGATCCAGCGCCTCGGCGCTTTGCTCTGCCGTTGGACTAGTTATCTCAGCTATTTTCAGTGTCGAGCGTGGCGCATAGGGCGAGTTGGCGGGTATCAGCGATTGACCATCCTTTGTGAAGCCGCCCTGCAGATTGACGCCTGCCGCGCAAAATACCTTCATGTGGGGTGACGCTTCCGCCAGGGGATTACAGTATACGGGTACGGGTACACCGCCTGAATGGCGACTCGGATTTGCATCCTGATTGGTCTTATTGATCGGCAAACTCCAGCCATAGGCGTGCAGGCGGCCATCCTCTTTCTGCACATGAGCACGTAGTTGGCGATATTGTTCTCGCCGCCTGGCGCTAATACGCTCTGAACTGCCCTCCTCCGCATAATCCTTGGCCATGATTAATGCATTGGCCAGACCGGCGCTGGCCGGATGCGGCGGTGGATGTGAACCGGCTAGGGTAAGGCGATTGTCGCCTCCTCCACGGCTGGGTGATCCATGGCTGTGGGCAGGGCTTCCTCCGCCTGTGTGACGAAACATCGGCCCCCCTCCAAGCCCGTCGGCAATGCGTTCCGTCGGGCGATTGGAGGGGCTGTTTAGGGATAGAAATAAACAATTAAAAGAGATCCTTAGGGCCAACAAAGTGTTACTAACTTACGTAAAAAGATTACTAAAGTATTTCCAAATGCTTTGTTTCGACTTCTTGTCCAAGTTGTCGACTGTGCGCGAGGCACGCAATATCTCAGTGAGACGTACTGCCTCCTGCAGCTCCATTAGCCGCTCCTTGTACTGATTGCGTTCCATTAGTACCATGGCCATCTCTACGCGAGTAAATCTCTTGCGCTGCGCTAGCGGCACATCATTCTCCTCTTGCTCGGTGTCTATAGAAGCGAATGCAAAGTGAATTTGTTTCTAGGCAAATTATCTATATAAATTACAACTTACTTTGTTGTTTCACCTGTTCCTTGACCTTCTTGAGGTCATCCTCCAGTTCGCTGATGCGTTGTCGTAGCTTCGTTCTCGACTGTTGCATTGCGTTTAGCTCCTCGCGCACAATTTCTATCTCACCCGTCAACTCATCCACTTTGACTATCAAATCGTCCTTGACAATGTTGAGTGCATTTCTGTTGATTGATTGAGCGATTGATTGACTGACAGAAGTGGGTCAATTGGTTTAGTCACACTTACTTGGTTGCTAGCAGCTCATTATTTTCCATGATGAGGTTTTCCACCTCTTTTCCCATGCCTGCAAATGCATGTAAATAGGTGTTAGCATCGTTTAAATAAACGTTACACAAAAATATAAAAACAAAATCCAATTAAATCTTGTGTATGAAGAACGCATGTGGATGTTGTGTGGAATGTACGTATATAACAAAATTTTTGGAAAATTTTAATATAAAAAGTTGAACATGCGGGAATGGAAATGATTTCAAATGTGGAATGTGGAACGTAAGTGTATTATATGTATGACGTCAGTATATTAGTGAATAAAATGTAAAACGTAACGTAGATCGAAATCCAAACCAAACGAACTGATCTAAGTATTATAATAATGTCAACTGGAAACCAAAACAAAATTGAAAACTATGATTATACCCAGAATATGACTAAACCACCAGAGAATTAAACTGAAGTTTGAAGATCAATGTAGAAGAGGATCAATAAGAGACGCTACTTACATAGAAAGAGACTACGATAGTTAGAAACTATATAGGAACTATGGCTATGTATGTTTGTATGTATATCAAGTCGTAATCGCACTACAAAACTTACCAAAATAGTTGTCGTTTGCTTCAATATCATAAAAAATTTGTTGAATTTGTTTTTGTTGTGGGTGTTGGTGTTTTTGTTTTGTTTGTTGTTGTGATTTTGTTTTTTTTGTACAAAAAAGTTGTTTGGGAAAAGGGAATTTGCGTTTTGAATAAGTAAAAATGTTTCGGCATAAAAAGAGAAGTTTAAAATTTCATTAGAGGTCAATTATTATAAATATATATTTTTTATTAAACTTTGCATTGTGACAACAGAGTATCTCGAGCACATCAATTCCAACACATATCACAAAACAAATTTCGCTAGTGGATCCGATGTCATTTGAATCAGTCGATTTATCAGTCGATTATCGTATGATATTTGATGTATTTACAGGTTATATAGATGAATCCATATATGTAGGAATTATATGGTGTTGGTGGTGGACTTTGTTGTGGTTGTGGTTGTTGTTCTTGGACTTGGTCGTGTGTGTGGTACCTACCTGAGGATGCGTACTCTCCGGGATGTACCCAGCTGCCTATTTTGCAGAAAGAGAGTTGAGTTGAGTTCCAGTTTAGTTTAGTTTTGAGTGTGCATTTGTTTGTGGATTGTGTGCATTCAAAAGAGAGAAGAGAGAAATGTAAACATAGCATTGAGTTGAGTTCGGGATACTTTTCAAGCAAAATCGTGCGAAGAATTCAATTGGCGCCAGAGCTCGATTCCATCTCTTACCTGTAACAATCTCATTCTCTTCGCTCTCTTCATTATCCTGAAAGGACAATTCTTGGTACAGGTTATTGTCCGAGCGTTGCTCCTTCTTTGTGGTCGATCGACCAACTGGGATTTGTTTTTAGTTTTGTGGGATCGGTTTTATTTTAGTGAAGTTAACACAAACACAAAAGAAAGTAGAAAATTTGGAAAAATTAGTAGAGTTGCAGGTTAGCTTAAGGATCAACCAGGAGGTGCTCCAACGCCTCCACCTACCATTTGCGGGCACATTTGGCACAACGGGACTCATGTCTGGACTCTGGGGCGATGTGGCCTGATGTTGTTGCTGTAGCGGATCTGTTGCAGCACCACGTTCCACGGTACCAGCCAAATTGTCAAGCTCATTTTGCAGCGATGGTGGCCCGGATTCATCAGATTGACTGCCCACACTGCAAATCGTCTCCGTGTCGAGCATAACAGAGTTCTCCAACGAGGCAAAGCCATAGGAAACTGGTCCAGAGCTCCGAGCAACAGGATTTAACCGTGCTCGACTCACTTCCATACGATCGGAGGCGTTGCTCATTTGTGAATGCGTTGAGCCCATTAGCATCTTTGTGCGCTCCATGTAATCCACATGGTTCTTAAACAGCTCTGTGTAGCGCTCATGCAACCTGGCGTATTCCTACATATGGAAAAGGGAAAAGCAGGATTAATAATCAAAGAACGATTTGTTCTCAGTGCTGTGTACCTTCTTGAGGTCTGTTTCCCTCTCCTCCAGGCGACTAGCGTGCTCAACGCTGTTCTTGTGCTTCAGCTCCAGCATACGTACAATGCTCTCCAGGGATTCCAGACGGCTGGCCAGCTCTTTGTTCTCCTGTTCGGCCAAATCCTCTGCCTCCAGCAGCTGTACAGAAAAACGTTTCAATTAACTCTGATTTCAGTTTGTTATTGCACCTTTGTTTTACCTTTTGCTCCGATTGCTTGCGAGCGCTCTTCTCCCTCTCATATTGTGTTACCAACTGTTCATTGTCCTCGCGCAGCAGCTCCACCTCCACGTCTTGTTCCTGATTTATACGATAGGAGGCATCCAGGCACTCTAGCACGTTCACCAGCAGCGGCATAAGGTTCTTAACCACATCCTCATCATAGCGATTGATCATTCGCTCGAATTCCTGATAAATGCTTCCCGCCAGCTGTTGAACCTGAAGAGTTAAAAGTGGGCGGCATCAGTTTCAAGTCGATTTCAATGGAGACAGCAACAACAATAACAACAAGACAAAGAGTGACAGAGCGAGAGAGAGAGAGAGAGAGAGTTAGAGAGAGAGAGAGAGAGAGCAAGACAGAGTTAGAGAAAGATGGGCGCACTTTAATTAATTAAATTCAAGTATCACATTCGCGGTTTGTGGCTGCTTTGTTTTAATAATTTTATGAATGAAATTGTAAATGAAAGCGGTTGAAATGTGGCCCAATGAAAACGCAAGTCATGCGTTGCCAACAACAAATAAAATTATGATCAAAAAGTTAAGTTAGTTAAGCAAGAGAACAGGAGGAGATGGGAAAGCTGAAAGGTCAAAGTTAAAAACTTCCCATGCTATTTAGTTAAGTGGAAAAAAAAAACAAAAACTCATTAAGTGCAGAGCATAACAAATTAAGAGAGAACTAAATATAAAAACAAATTTAAATATCGTGCGATTAAAAGTAACGAATAAAGTGAGTGACAACAATAATAAAAGCACCAACAAATTTTGAACTCACGATGCTGACAACCTGTTCATTCTGAAAGAGAAAGAAAAAGAAGAGAAAAGGACACATAAAAAACCAAAATTTAACAAAAATTAAATTTACATTAAAAAAATGAATGAACATAAAATAAATCAAGTCGAATCCCACAAAAAGTGCAATTTTTATGAATTATGAATGTAAATTAAATACATAATGAAGTTTAGTACTAAAGTTAAGATTAAATTAATATAAGCGATTAAAAATTAATATTAAATGTGAAATGTCTCTTAACCAATAGAGCCTCAAAGAATTGTCTAACCCAAGGCCAGGCTCCATATACTTATAAGGCCAGCAGCAGCTAATCATGCATAGAAACCATTTCAACCATTTCTGCTCTGAAGTTGTTCAATGTTAAAACCAGTTTTGCTACTCAGCGACAACGGAGTGTGTAAATATATGCGTCACATCTGTGACGGAGCCGCTTGAATGGGTTAAGTTGAGTTGTGTGCGGGTTGAGTAGGAACAGGTAGCCAATAAGGTTAGTGAAACATGTGCCGTGTTCTGTCAACTGTCTAAAGGGTTTTTGGGGACACAATTTAGTCGGTCGATGAGCTCATACGAGCGCATTTGCATAGCATGCGATTAAAGCTCTGCGAAGCTGATAAAGTGCAAAAATCAATGACGCGGCTTTGATTGCCAGAAAATGGCAAGCGTCGGGAAAGCAGGGGAAAAGGGAGCAATGCACATAAAAATAAACTGCTCATAGAAAAAGCAAAGGGAATTGCGTGAGGCGACATTACATTAAGGCAACTGACTCTATTGATTTTTAATGGCCTCTCTCTTTCTCTCCCAATCGTTAAGCTCCATTTTGGGCAGTATTTTGGCTTTGCTGAATGTGAATGTCAATGACTTGGGCTGTGGTCAGCTGATGCATAGCATAATAAACAAGACAAGGAGAGGAACAGAGAGAGAATACGAGACGACTGCAGACATAACTGTGATTGTAGCACTTCCTGCTGAGGCAATACTCATTATCTTGTCTGTGCTTCCATTAAAAGCAACAAATAAAAGCTACTGCTACAAAACTATATGATTGCCCTTATCAGAATACACTTTCTTTGCTATACATGTGCCCGCATGAATCATATGGTAGCAACATACCTTCTCGGACATGACCATATTGTTGTCCTCGGTACCGTAGACCGTCTCAGCACCCGACTGTGGTCCACAGTTATTGAGCATTGTGTCATCGTTGTCCATCATTTTTGGTGTTGTCTTTTCGTCCTCTCTCTCTTTTGAGTCTCTTGTGGCTTCTTCTGAAGGCGATTTCCTAATTACGCATCTGGGTGTGTGGGTAGCAGTGGCACTTGAATGTGTGTTTGTTGCTGGGTGTGTAGGGGGGATGTGTAGACACTGCCACACGTCACGGGTTATGCAGCTTTCAACCCCAAACAACAACAAGAAAAAACACCAGCTACTGTGTGATGCACCCACACATGCACACGGACTGCATACACATATACTATAATAACAAAGTCGTTCGGATTTTTGTTGCGTAGTGTCAATGAAACTGTTTCTATATTATTTGGCTTGTTTATTTTTAATACAATTGCATTATCTGCTTGTTCTGCGTGTCACTTATTTGCGTTTTTCGCTGTAGCTATGTTTGGCCATCATCCTCTTTCCCCCTCCATTTACGACGTATTTTTGACTAGATTTCATTTTTTTCTTTCGCGTATTACGCACATTCCCGCTCCGTGTCGTATTTATTTTTTATATCTACGACATGCCCGCGCAACTGAAGCACAACAATATACACTATTTATAACAAAAACACCTTGTTTTCAGTACATTGTGGTTAAAAATATTGAGAAAAATAGTAGGCGAGCAACCGATTTTCGTGATGAATGAGAAAGAACGACTGTAGTGTTGGCAAACGAGAAAGGTATTACAGTACTATTAGGCAAACAAAATCATCGCACAAATCCAGCTATCGATATATCGATTACGATTTTGACACGCTGTCTTTTGACGTTTACGTTGTTGCATTTCGCTTTCGCAGCTGTGTTTCGCTTTTTGCATTTATCCAATTCGCGTTTCATCATGGTTTTTGTTAAAAACTGGGAAGATTTTGAAATCGCCGCCGAAAATATGTACATGGCGAATCCCCAAAATTGCCGATACACCATGAAATACGTGCACTCCAAGGGTCACATACTGCTCAAAATGACGGATAATGTGAAGGTACAAAATGTTGTTGGCCAATGATTTAAGTGTACTTAATATAATTATTTTCTTGCAGTGCGTGCAGTATAAGGCGGAGAACATGCCCGATCTTAAGAAAATTGAGAAAATCACAAGCAATCTGGTCGGTCACATGGCATCCAAGGAGTAAAGCGAACACAATATTGGCCACGGCAGCAATTTGGACCAAGCAAAGCAACATCAAGTATACTGTTGTTGTAGTCTGGACTGATCGCCGTGTGTCTCACCTGCAATTGTTTAGTTTGTAAGCGCCCTGGCCATAAGGCGGCTAAGAGTGTGGTAACAAGAGTAGTTAGTTGCTGTTTAAATAACATTTTATAAATGTTAGCTCTGTACACACCAGTCAGCCCAAATGGCGCCAGTGCAGTTTTAAAATTTACGATACTTTTATATTTACTGTAAAGTGAATGGCTGCAGTTATTGATACATATTGAAAATAGTGCACATTTCCATGAAATGCTTTAAACAAATTAAATGAGGTGTTTTATAAGAAAATGTTTCTATCGTTCTTTTCCTAGGGTTGGGAATGCCCATCAGCGCCATGGGCAATACCTTACGAACTATAGATGGCGCTGCGGGACCGTTGTGATTCAATTTATTGTCAAACTGATATGAAAATGTTTCGCAACATTTTACACCTGTAAGCTAAGCGTTTTTGTAATTTTGTCGATGCCACTTTGGTTGAAAAATGTTAATTGCCTAGCCATTAAAGCGATTAAACAGCCAAAGCAAACAATTTGCAATTCACGGATGAATGACTCAATGTGAGTGAGAGCGATAAAGAAGAACGCTGCCGTTGATGCTGCTGTTGCTCAGTCGCTGACCGCTGTTACTCACTTAATAAGCAGAGAGTAAATATTTGAGTATTTGCATATGAGGCACTCGAGTTTATTTGCCACAGGAGATTGACAGCAATACAAGCTGCGCAAGTTATGATGCCTGAGTTCATGGGAGAAGTGATAGAAAGAGCGAAAGAGAGGGAGAGATGGAGGGAGAGTGATCTCTCTTTCTCCCTCTCTTGATCAGTAGCTGGCCAAGCAAAGTGTTGTTGACCAAATGCCACAAGAAGTGTTTGCACTTTGCAGAATGAGTACCTGCAACTAGGCAACTAGGCAACTCAGTAGCCACTTTGGATTAAGGCAAAACGTTTGTTTGACCCAAAGAACAAAAACGCTTCGATCGGTCGCTTTTGATCGCGACCCGTCACGGGCCCTACAGTTGCAGCTCAAGCAGCTGCACTTGGCTTTGATTAGAGACCGAAGAAGCCGACAACGTCACCCGACAATTTCCGGCCCCCCTGGAGGCTTGAGAGCCGAGACAAGCTCATTTGGCTTCTGTTTGTCGACTTGGCCATGTCTGGCCGGAGTCTCTGTCTTGGCTCGGCATCTTCTTTATCGGATGTTTGTGTTTGACGTCTTGTGCTTTTGAATACGCTGTTTACCGTGCATTCATTGCAATCACAATCACAATCACTTTAGGCGGTTAGCTTGAACACCACCGCAAATGCACCATCGTAAACCACGGGTCTCTCTCTCTGTCTCGTAAATTTGAAAACACAATCGAAATATAGAAATCAAATATAGAAATCAATAAACATTCAATCTGAAATATATGACATGACCAGGCAGCTAGAGGAGGCTACTGGTATTTGAAAATCATAAACGCAACATTCAACGATCGTTACATGTCGATAAAGCAACACCATCAACAACAACAACAATACTACCATTTAATTAGGCACAGTGGTTGGTCATAGAAGCTATCCACGCTGTCGCTTGACTGCGATAAACTTGACAAATAACATAAATGCTTTTTATTGCGGGTGGTGGTTACCACTCCCCCTTCCCTGCTACTGCTCCCTATGTCTTCTTCCCCACCGCTAGGGGGTTCTCTAAGCTTAGTCAAACATCGACATAGACTATATACACGTAGGAGTACTTACTACCCGTATTACGCTTCGATACATTTTATGACACCCACTGGCGTCAATTATAAAGATATTTAAGTACAGTTAGCATGCAATTAGACAGGCCAAAAGGAGGTATCTTAACTGCAATCATACACATGACATGCCAGGGCTTCGCATGGAACAAATCCCCGAGATTTCATATATAAATTACAGCAATTGATAGTCGTTCGCTCGGTCATATGACAATTAGTTATAAATTAAGTCGCATTGCCTTATGCAAGTGCAAGAAACTTAATAACAACGCGCATGTGGAGGGCTTTGGGCCAAGGCTATGGAATGGAAGATAGAAGAACCACGAACAGAGTCTCTTACAGTATAGATCCTCTGCTTCCTGATTTGAACCCAAAGCTTACAGTATCGCATTAAACTGTCTTATTGAAATTCGTTCTTTCATCTTTCCTCCAAAATGGTGGCCAAATGAGCTTGAGACGATTTCCTTTGCACTTTGCACTTGTGCACTTCAGTTTCAGTTATGCAAATAAGCCAAGTTTAATTATGACCATTAGCCACTGTTGAGCGGCTACCGTTTTGAGTCAATACCTGCTTCGGTGTCGATGAGTAGTCAGCTTCTTTTTGTTGGTTTGAGTTGCCGAGGCGGCTTACGTTAAAGATTCGCTTTGTTGTGCAAATGGTAGGTGACCAGTCCAGTTGTCCAGTGGCGATAATGGCCATTAATGAGCACTTTATTGACGCAAGCCATTGACCGTATTGTGATATGCCGAATTTCAGCGTGAGTCACTTTTTAGGAGGGGAGTCATAAAACTTACCACTCAATAAACTGAAGACGTGAAAGTAATGGTAGCTTAATAATGAACAAGCTAACATATCATTAAATACTCATATCTATTATTAAAGACAGTGACCCCTTTTCCATCGAAATCGAAGAGGAACTACGAATAAATGAATAACCGGAAAAGACTATATCTTTTGGACCTTGACGTCAGAGAAAACTGCCCTTAGTAATAGCGATATCAGAGTCATTCATCATCCTCAGTTAGTTGTTAGAACTCAGCTGAGTTAATCAACGGTGACACAATGTCTATAAGGAAACAGAAAATATAATTTCATTACAATTGAATCACCCGCCGAATCGACATATATTTTCGAGAAATTGCACAGCTATCAATGCTGATATAGTAGTATGATATAGAAGTGCTACAACTAATTGGAAACTGAACTCAAATTGGACAGGTAAACAGATTTGTCATCCCATCCAATAGCTAGTAGGAGTATCAGTGCCACCTACTGGTTATCTGAGCATACAAATCAAATCTAGAATGTTTAGCGCGATTTCAAAAGCCTTGATAAATTCAATTGTTACTAATAATACAATTATATACGACTTTTGGTTAGTTGTACTCGTAATATGTTATTTATAACGCGACTGCCTGGTAAATCAATGTCTATGATTAGAGCTTAATACATATTGATAGGCAGCAGTTGCATATTGATAAATCAAACATTTTTCCACTCTAGCAAAGAACAAACAGTACAGTTTACTGAGCTGGCCGTATCGGCTTACTATATATATATTTCATATAGCTGCTATAGGAATTATCGATCCAAAATCAAGGTTTAGTATAAAAATCTATGTTGTTTCTTGAGATATATCAATCATTCTTACACATTCTATATTTAATAATACTTTTAATTAAATTACTATTTTAATAATTAAAGTATTGGTACTTTGCAGTATATCAAATCTTCGGTGGTTCGAATATACTCTTTATTCTAGTTATTTATTGCTTATCTAGGGAAAACCTAAAGGATTTACCTCAAGTGTTCATTTCCGTGCGATAGTTTTCCAACGCGCGACGCGTTTATAAACGCGCTCAAAACGCGCCCGAACTTCTACTACAACGTAAACTTCGACTTCGACTTCGACTTCGACTCGCAGCTTTGGATCTTCACCGCATGTACATCTGTTTACCCATTAGCGTTTTTGGGCTGCTAAAATGTTTGCGCTGTGGCGTCGTCGCTGTATTTGGGTACTGGGGGTCTTTTGGGGGCGCGGCTTGAAATCATTTTCTCTAAGCATTTTTGGCATTTGTTTGCTTTCGAATTATTGCAAATGTAAGTACAACCATGAGCATCGCGTAAGTGCGGTAGCTTCAGCTTCAGGTTGTGGTCGTGCTTGTGGTTGGACTTTCAAGCAAATTGCCAGCCACTGGCGCCACTTTGTCCCACATTCTTCCCCCCAAAAGTAAATTCATTGAAATTCCCTTTTAATGGAGATTAATGCGCATTGTTTTTTGTCTTTTTTATTGAAGAGGCGCCCGAGACGCTGTTGACATTGCTAAATGTTTTCGAAAAACTATGAATATACGCGTACTTGTATTGATTTAGACATATTTTTGCATTGTTTGAGGTAAGCCAGCTAATTAGGAACGTGGGAAAGCCAAGAGCTCTCGCCTGGCGACAACGTGTCGTATACGCAATGTCAGAAACTGAAGTGTTGAGCGGAAATTATTCGGAATAAAAATGTCAATAGTATAAATAAATGTAATCATAAGTTATTATTTTTATTTTTATATTTATATTTATTTCAGTAATAAAATTATATTTCCTCATAATAAGTAAAAGTGCCAAATATATAAATTTCATTTCATTTAATTTTATTATGCTGTCAAGAATATACAAATATTTCATCATAATTGTTTCTTTAGTTAGATAAATATTTATTATAAATAAATAAATAAGTATTTAAATGAATAATAATTATATCTTCTTCTTTTAAATAGATAAACTATATATATTTTCTATGAATTTTTCAGCTCTCTTTAAAACAAAGATCGATTGAGAAATTTTCCCCTCCACTTGACGAGGCGACAAATCTACAACCCACATTTTAATGCCGACCAAATAAACCGATTAACAAACAATGGAACTAAGAAATGTGTTCGACTATTTCACATTTATGAGCAAATCAATCAAATTCAATGCAATTTCAATTAGAGTGCCACAAAGTGGCCCGATAAGAAAGCGATGGTGATGGGGATGGTGATGGGGCTGCGGATCGTTGTGGTTATGGTAACTTTGGACGACCACAAACCAATCAAACGGGCAAATGGTGGCCATAAAACAGACCCCAACGTCAAATGAAACTCCAAATGGGCAGATGAAATTCGTATGTTATCGCATTGGGATTGTTGTCGTATAATAAACAATTTTAATATTTTTTAATTATGAAAACAAGCTGATTATATAAATTAAATCGCAGACGGAGATTAGATTATAGCTCGAGTGACACAACGACGCTTAAAGTGCAATTTAAACGGCTTTAAACAAATTTCTATAATTTTATATTCCAACTAAACCAAGCTGACGTTATCACACCTGATTATAATCCCCCCCCCCAAAAAAAAACGGGGTCTTGGGAAGCCTCCTCTGGCCGACTCTGAGTTGCTTTGACTGATATACTGTTTAAATTAATTGAAAATTGATTATTGGCGATGGCAGAAGAAACGATAAGGCAACGATGGAGCTATTGCCTATTGCCTATTACCTATTGCCGCCTACTAGCTCGATAAGCAGCTGGTCAGCAAGCGGTTTTAATAATTGAAAATTAATCCATCATAATAGACGTCAAAGTCGAGAGAGAGGACCAGGTACAGCTCAAGAACCGCATCGATAAGTGAGCTCGGAGAAGAAAAAAAAAGCAGAACAGATAATAAATTATGAGCACACAAACACACACGGAAAAAGTAAGATAAACAAAGTAAAATATTGATATCTAAACGGGAAAATGAGACAGGGCCAGGACACGATACTCGTATCAGCAGCAGCAGCTACAGCAACAGCAGCAGCAGGAGCAGCAGCAGCGTCATCATTATCTGGCAATTGAATTTACAAAACAAATAATTACAAAATGCAGTTCAAATATAAATACGAGTACGGTAAATGTGACTGGGTAAATCGTAACTCTCGTAACTCGCAACTCGTAACTCTGATCAAATACGAAATACGAATACAAATCAAAATGCGATTTTCAAGCAGCCCAAAACGTGGCCTTATCTTCAACTCACGTTTACCTTTACGACTGTGGTTGTCGATTGTCGACTCGAAGTCGAACTCCTACTCGAGCTCGGGTTCAGTTTACGATTACGCCCTGGCGCTATAAGGAAGTATATTCCCTCTCTCTCCCTCACTCTTTCGCTGTCTCTCTTGATAAAAAGGTTAAAAAACTTTGTCGCAACGACAACGGCAGCATATGTATCTGAGCAAACAAACGCCGTGTATTGCTACACATTTTCTTCCACTATCCAACTGGTTGAGTGTCTGACTGTCTGACTGACTGTTTGACTGGCTCTCGTTGCCTGGCTGATGGTTTCAATGGCAGTGAATTTGTTTACGCTGCGCCTAATGAGCCAACTTTATTTGTGCAGCGCAGCAAGACGCGACCGCAGCTCTCAGACTGAAAACCTATACATATATGTGCAGTTACACATACAGATACAAATGCAGAGACTCACACAGTTGCATATAGCTTTGGGTACAGATACTAATACTGCTGCAGTAACAGATACAGATGGTTTGCCTATGTCTAAATATATTACAGATACAAAGTGAGTAGATTGAGATATTTTTGGAGATACTCATATAGTTGCACATTAATAGATATACAAATTAATGTACAGATATACACAGTTATTAGAATATATATAGCTGTATGTGTAGATAGCTGTAGGTGCAGATACAATTGCATATACTATATCAATTTGTTGACTCATTTGCTACTAAATTGTATAATGGTTTCAGTTACAGATACTACACAGCTGCAGCTTTCAATTAAAGTTTTTTAAAATCTAATTTTTATTATCACTAGAAATTTAATCCTTCCTCACCTGATTGGAATAATTTGTAATCGTTTAGCAATCGCTTAACATTTGCCACTTAACAGCGCGATTTCCTCTTTAAATCCTCTTTTACAACTCTGAAGATTAAGGTGGAACGACCGTTGCTTATCACTCACGAGAATTATACGCACACCCCGAAATTCATTGGCATTAACGTCATCGCAGCGAGCAGCGTCCCCATTGAATATATATATGTATATATTCATATATACAATATATATAAATATATTATATAAACAGACATATACAATAAATAAAATTCAATGAAACTTATTTATCAGTTTTTAATAAGTTTGCTCTGTTCAGGAACCCCAACAAAAACAACAACTGTGGAAGGCAAATCAATTCGCGCACTTAATGAAAAAAACACAACTCAATTATAAACTTTATCAAGCGGGGAAAGGGGAGGGGGCGGTGCTCGCATACGTTAAAAGTTTTTTGCAATGTTGAAAATGAATTAAAATTTTATGTCAATAAATGAGAATTTACTTTATTATCGCTATAATTTTCCGCATACTTATATGCATAGTATATGCACTCGAATCTCCATTATAGATAGACCAGATATGTACGTAGTTGATTTATAATTAAACTTTAAAGAGTTGCCTATCGATGGATTGCTCCCGACTCAAGTGTGGGATAGGAAACTCTTTTTAGAAATACCAAAACTGCGAGCGAATACAACTTTTGAGTTTTGAGTCATATTTGGATCACACTGAAGGCACTCTTGAGTTGATAATCCCCCACTCCATAATACTTAAGTTATCCTAATATAATTAAAGCTAATTTACAGTTGACCCCCGTTTATAAATTGCTAAACTGCACAGTCTACGACTCGCCTCAGTTTACATTGTAAATTACAAGGAAAATATAAAAAAAACAACTGCATTTACAATTTGTATCCACATTAAGTGACTGCAACTAGTTTAACATAATTAGCCAATGCTTAAATATGCACCACGTGCAATCTGTATCTGTAACTGGGCTTGTATTCATATCTGTATCTGTATCTGTTACTGTTTAATCATGACAGTTTATATCAGCGCTCAATTGTAAAAATTATTTATTGATAACGCAATTTAATGCCAATTATTTGTACATAAATATTTGTTTAATTATCAATTGCATGTCGCTCTCAATTGACGTGGGTGTGGCATCCACATTGCGCGTGATTAATGACATCGTTTACCTCCGTTCCAGTTTCTCGTATTGTCCTACTGCTGGTATCAATAGCCAGTTAACTGCGCATTGTTTTAAAATGTTTGCAAATCTTGTCAAATTTACTGGCCAAACAAATCGTTACCCTTTTAAAGTGTCAACCTCCCCTATAAGTAACCCCATCTTGGGCCAACCCCAAAAGTCGCTCTCACTTCAGACTTCAGTTTGTTTGCTCTCAAATTATGTCAATTTTCGCTGGCGTTAAGAATTTTTATGGCATTATTGTGCACTTATCGGATGAATTAGCACCCCAAAGGGGTTGCTCTTAGCCCTCACAGCGAGTGCTGGCAGCTGGCACGCCCCTCTCTGACCACAAGCTAAATTGCAGCAACATATGCGACAATTTCCGTATTTTATTAGTATTTCAATTTTTGACATTTGCTTTATAAATGCCTGATTAGAGTCGTGCTAATATCCCGGAAATTTCACTTAATAGTTTGTAGTAAAGAAGGGGAAGCTAAGGGAGGAAGATGCTGATGGTTTTTTGAGAAAACAAAAAGTACATTTCAGTTCTAATTGCATATTTACGCAACAATTTGCAGAAAATCAGATACAAAGACAATGTGAGATGATAAACTCAGAACCAACCAGTCCATCTCATCTGATCCCTTACCAACATTTATGTCATTTGGTTGTCTGCATTTCAGTTGTTTGTTATATAATGTAAACTACTACAGAATAACACAAATCATAGTGCAGGCAGAGCTCCATTGTTCTGGCTGATGGCCAGCTCATGACCTGCTCCTGTCCTGGCTTCCCCATTCTGTGCCTTTACAACAACTGTAAATGTTGGTTAAATGCACGTGGATGAGTAGATAAATATCGTATAATGAAAATAAAATAGAAACGGGCTAACAACAATAACAACAACAGCAACAACAATAGCAATCAGTCGCAATCCTCGTTGCAGTCATCGCACTAATTTCAAGCTAGTTTTGGGTTTCCATTCCAAACTGAGTCTGAGTACGTGGCCAAAGAAAATACACTTTAGCACGTTTCTTGTTAGCGAACAGTTTTCCAGCTACCCGGTCATTTCATGATATACTTACACACGTCTGTCCAATACGGACTCGGGAGTTTGGAGTTCTTCTTTCTGCTCTTGTGGCAGCTGCATGGTCTGTTGTTTATTTTGGCATAGGTGAATAGTTCAAATTAAGGCCCAGACATTAGATGAACAACAAAAGTTGAGCAGATAAAGAGTTGGGGTTGTGTAGAGTGGAGGAAATGGGAAGAGAGAGTGAGCAACTGGGCATTTGGAAGATAGAACTTCTCCTAATCTAAGATATTAGTGGACTCTCGTCTCTCTATTATCTGTAGCTTTTAAACAGAAGGAGAGATGTGGATGTGCTCTTTATCGCACAATTATGGTGATCAATAATAAATTTACTTACTTTATAGAGTTGTAGAATCCTAGGAAAAGGTGGACTTGCAACAAAGGACACATTGTTAATTCCCTCTCACTTTTCATTTCTCTTACTTAACACATACCAATAGCTGCCTTTCTCATTGAATAACTGCCACAAAATGTCATCTAAAAGATCGCTTAGTAATCCATCAGAGCCACAATAAAAGTCAAACACACATTCATTTGATGGTCGACGCGTATGGGCCATAAAATGCTTACCAATTGGTAAGCGTACCCAACCCAACCAAACCCAACCCGAAAGCTCAAAGTCGTGCTTAATATAAAAAATGCATTATTTTGACATTAGCGGGCAGCTTGTCCCTGAAAGCTGAGCAACCAAGTTATAAAAAGTCAATGACGGTTTTGCGAAACGATGAAAGGAATCATTTATATAATTTATTGTGCGGTCATAGACGACACACCGATTTGAGTGGTCATAACAATTGAATATCAATGAGAGCAGGAACAAAAGAACAGAAAGAATCGAGGAAGCAGGGCAAGGACATTATCGATTTTCGGGCTTAAAGCAAAAAGATTTTCAACTGAGGCTTGAAACAAATGTCAGTCAAGTAACAAACTGCCTCCTTAATTGCTGCTCTAATGATGTGCCAGGCAAACTGGCAACCTGGCAACCTAGCAAGCAGACATCGACAGAGACGGAACCGTTACCGTTGCCCAAGTTGATTATGAAGTCCAAGCCTCAAACCCGTCTGCTGCTCAACTGGCTCAACACTCCATAATGATGGCAATTATAGCTCGTTTTTCCAACAATTTATATGAAATTTTGCTAGGCAGCAGTGTCAAATCAACTGACCACGCCCCCCAGCACACGACATTTTTTTGTGTCGCCGCACGCAGAGCATCTGGCAACGCCCAGCGACTATTGCCTGCTTGCTTTAGTCACCATGGGTGCGAGCGAGTTGGCACGCGCTGAGCGCCTCCATCTTGAAAGCGAACTTGCCCAAAGAGAACAACCGAACAAGACAGAGTGGGAGAGAGCGAGAGCGAGAGAGAGTGAGCGCACACTCAGCAATGTGAGCGTACAAGGTGCTAACGAGTTTCAGTTGGTGGTGGGCAATTATCAACTTACTGCATTCTGCACTGAGAAAAAAGCAATCTAATGTGCATTAAAATTTAAAAGCTAAACAGAAATATGAAATAGTTTTAATATAACAATATTTTTTGTATTATTCTGAATGGTAATGATTATGATTAATGAGTTATTTGATAAACATTCCATTCTATTTTTATTATGATGTTTATTATTTCAGAAACATTCAGTTTTCATTATTTCGCAGAGTGCATGCACGACACGTCTCTCCCAGCTACCCCAAAACTATTGCTCTCTGCTCACACGCACGCACACACACACACGCACAAACACAGAGAAACACTTGGGAACAGCCCAATCATCGCGATATGCGACGCTATATGACACAGCTACAGGCCGGCAATGAACACAGTCGTTGATTAGCGCTCGTCGCGTCGAGTTCGTAGTCGCAGTCGAAGTAAAAATTTGAGACGCGCGTAAGAATAACGTTTGTACGCTCATATCGTTTAGTGTGTTGAAAGTGTTGAGTTAACAAAGAGAACGCATTATATAAATAAATACAAATCAGAAGAATATTAAATAATAAGTCGCGTGTGCAGACAAAGCATGTCCAGTGCACAAGTGTCACAGCCGCCGCCGCCCACAACGCAGCAGCCGTCGCCACAGCAGCAGACGCCTCACATTAGCCAGCTGCTCATCAGTCACATTGCCGCCGCACAGCATCAGCAACAGCAACAGCAACAAAATCGAGGAGCCACAACACCACCAGCCGCCGTAGACTACGATCAGAGTAGCAATAATTCCACGTTATCGCCATCACCAAGATCAAGTGGCAGCCACAGTCCAGCGGCAGCTGCAGCAGCTTCAAGTCCAACGCATTCCACAGCCACGACTGGCTCTCCACACAGTGCCTACGCACCTACACATAGTCCAGCAGCGGGGCAGGAAGCAATAGGAGAACAACAACAACAACGACAGCAACAACCCCAACCACATCAAGTGCAATCCCAATCACAGGTGGCAACAATAGCCCCCGGCATGCCGCTGCTTGTGGCATCCATTCCCATGGGCTGTCAGCCAACGGGCAATGTTGGAGTTGGAGCTCCTCAAACGCATCATCCACATGCACATGGCCCGCAACCACGTCTCTATGTTGAGAGCAACTTTCCACCACATCACATGGCACATCCCGCTTTAGTTAATGGTGCCTATCCGCTACCACGTCTGCCACTTGCAGCCGTTATGTTGCCCACCAATGCGCCACCTGCGCCTGCATCAACATTGCCGCCTCCTCTGCCCATTCCCGTGTCCAGTTGCTCACCGCCCTCAACGACATCCCTGCAACAGGCACAGAGTCAACCGAAGAAATCGTTCTGCATTGATGCCTTGCTGGCCAAGAGTCAACATCAGCCCAGCACAGCAGCTGATATGATTGTAGATGATCATCGCTTCGCCGCCCTGCATTACGCTCGTGATCAGGCGGAACTTAATCATGCATTTGTGGCAGCTTCAAATGCCGCTGCAGCAGCTGCTGCCGCCGGCATCAGCGATCACGAGGCATTGCAGCGGATACGGGAATCGCGGGAATACGATTCACCAAGTCCCGACGGCATGTCCAGGTGGGTGTCGAATTAGAGAAATAATTGAATTAGTAAGGAAAGACAACGAATTGAGGATCTCATTTAATTGATATAATGAAATTTAGATTGTGATTTAATAGATCAACTGTTTTTTATTGTGAATCTATCATTAATCATTTAAGCTTAGGCTGGAACATATATTACTTTATTAATTCTAATAATTCCACTTAAATAGTATTATAAGTTATAGAAATAGTAGCCACTATTGCTCAAATAGTAGTAAATATTATAGAAATAGTAGCACAGCTGCTGCTTTTAAGCAAATTAATTAAACTCTGCGCACTAATTTATCTATATTTCAATGGCTAACACTTCACTGAACTAGAAGTAACAAATCCCAGCAAATCCAATAAAATGCCATTAACAAAACCCCAAGCGGGAATACCAACAATGCTAGTGGCCCGTTGGTCATTGGGCTTTAAATCAGCTTTGTTAGCACTCGACAACATGGCCGAAAAGCTTAATGGGGTAGCACCGAGTAACCAAAACTGGTCACGTTGCTCTTCATAATGCTTTCGATTACGTATACGCAGTGTGGGGTGGGGCATTCAACTGAGCGGGGCGAGGGGAAAACAAACAAATTAGTTTTGTTGGCAGGCGATGGGTTTTAATTGTTTTCAAATATAATATATATCGCGCGTAACTTTAATTGGCGCTGTTTATACTACAGCTTAGATAATTTGTGACTAATACAGGGTGTCTATGTATTTGATTTCGCTTACAGATCTGAATCTCCCACCTCATCACATCGCTCCAGTCCGCCCATTAGTCCCGGCTGTGAGGATCAGCAGCCATTGCCCGCCCATCATCATCCACAGCATCTGGCCATGCGAATGTCCGATCTGCATGATGAGTTCAAGAAGCCTGTGCCACCACATAGTCCCATCCGGCCACAAGATTTTCCCCTTTATGCCGGCGGACATCCGTACCAGTTGCTGGCGCAAGGAGGTTCCGCCTTCCACAGACCACTCGATCCCTCAGGCAAACCCATACCGGTAAGCATCAGAAAGAGAATAACAATAGAAACCCTCAAGCTTTATGCTAAATCACACGTTGCGTCTGTTTTATCATTTGCAGATACCGATGGGTCACAATTTTATGCCCTCCCAGCTGCAGTTCGAGTTCCTGGCACGTGCTGGCATGCTGCATCATCGCATACCCGAGTTGGCTGCGTATCCGCATCATGCGATTCTCGGCAAGACGCGGCGACCACGCACCGCCTTCACTTCCCAGCAGCTGCTGGAGTTGGAGAAGCAGTTCAAGCAGAACAAGTATCTGTCGCGACCCAAGCGCTTTGAGGTCGCCAGTGGATTGATGCTATCCGAGACTCAGGTGAAGATCTGGTTTCAGAATCGACGCATGAAATGGAAGCGTTCCAAGAAGGCTCAACAGGAAGCCAAGGAACGAGCCAAGGCTCAGCAGCAACAGCAACAACAACAGAGCACATCCAGTGCCAGCTCCGCCAGTTAGTTTGGCCTGGAGAGCGACACCGATTGAACCACTTCTAGTCATGCTACAATGAACAACCGTCCACCTGGTGAGACACCCTGTATGCGACACACCCCCTCCCCCGCATACCCCTCTAAACCCGTTGAAATCATTTCATGAGATTGCGCAAAATTAGCTTCGCAATTAGTTGAAATTTCGTTGGTAGTTGTCGTTGTTGTTGTTGTTGTTTTGATTTAATGTTGTTGTATTTATTATAAAATCGATGTGGGAATTGACAACCAACAAAAGCAGCAGCAACAACAACAACAACAGCAGCAGCATACGCACTGTGTGATATATGTAAACAAGAAAGAAATATAAATTAAACACTGCTACATAAAAGTATTTTCCCAATGTACATAAATTCACCAAAAAAGAAAGAGTTAAAAAAAAAAAAAAAATAACAAAAACATAAACATAAACATTCATTTGAATTACGTTAAATATAATGCAAAATACAATAAATGAGATTAGTTTAGTTTAGTTTAGTTTAGTTTGTAAAACGGTAACGAACCTTTCTTATATAATTGTGTAAATATTTGTAGTTATGTAATGTTTTAACTAAATGCCGTAAATGCGACTGCGTTAGTAAATTTTATTAAATTTATTTTCGAAAACCAAAATGAAAATTATAATGTGCTATAAAAAATGTTCACTTGTCGAATTAATTGATGAACGATAAAGTGGGACGGAGGATGTGGAACCACATCTTGGTCGAATTTTCTACTCTCTCACCTTTCTTCCTTTTCCACTTTCAGAGGTGAAAACTGGGTCTAAACAGTCTTCTTTAAACTGAAATTAATAAGCCTAAAACATATTTTAAAAGATCTCTCTCAAAAGTGAATCGAAAGGAGTTTCCGACATTTCCGAAAATTAAATGGAAAATAGGGTAGCTCGACCCATACACATATGTACAGTATTAAAACACGAGCAATGCCGGACAAGATCAGCTATTATTTGTAAATAACGCTTTAAGCTCTCGAAAAATAAGTACGAGATTAGATACTTGGCCAGAACTCGGAGCTATCTGTGGGTGTCCGGCGAACTATTAATGGTGTATTTATAAATGCCATATAGAGAGGGGACAATCAGGTAAAAATTTTTTAATATTAATATTATACGAGCCCCGTTTTGCTGATAGCAGCTATCACAGCAAATAAATCAAAAGCGCAGATAATCAATTTAATTGTTGAGACAATAATTATGTCTAAATTTATAGTGTCACTTAAAAATTATTTCGCTAATTAAAATGTAGCTCGTATTAGCAACAATAACAACAACAACAGCAACAACAAATGGCACTTGTATAAATTCCAAAATCATGGTGAGCCTTCATTTCCGCAATCAACAACAAATATATAAATCTAATAGAAAAATAATAATATAGAAAATAATAATAGAATGGAAAGGAGAGTGAAGTAAGTTTATCATCAGAAGAACGAGTAGGGAATCGTTTAATTTCTGATACGTGGCCTAATCGAAGCTAATGGCTAATCAAATGTGACAACATCAGAGAAGTCGTCGTTGGTGTATATAGAGTATAGTATATTAAGAGTGCTCGATTGCTGGAATGTCCAATAATCAAAGTTAATTAGAGCAAAGTCCTCAGTTTGGCACGAGGTCATAAGTATTTTCTTCCCCATTCACAAGTATTGCTCAATTCTAAAAATAAATATTAGTAATAATTGTAATACATGTTGAATAATTTGCACTTTTATTGGAAGCACACACACACAATACAATTAGCTGTGGAGGATTATAATCGAAATGGGAAATAATCGGAGATTGTGAATGGTCTTTAATGGTCAAAAGTGGAACGATTGGGAGGAACAAGTCTGTCCACTTCATCACGTAGTCTTCGAGTATCGCAGAGCTCGAGCTCAGCTCATAAACATAGGGAGAACTTTGGTTTTCTATGAACTATGCTTTATATTGTATTGTTGTTGTTATTATTATTGGTTGTTGTCTGATATGTTGTTGTTGCTGTTGTTATTATTATGCAGCAGTTCTTGTGTTGATTATGCGCCTGATGGGCTAATAAAAATTCATTTGTTACCCGCCAGACACTCGTCCGACACTCACAAACACGTAACGCATTGCGTCAACAAAAGTGATGGACTGATAGACAGGGTAGAGGGAGGGGGCAGGGCAGGGAGCAGGAAAGCAGAGTAGTAGTTCAATGAATGAATGTTGTTTGATGTTTTCCTTGGGTCTTTCATTTTACACTGACTTACTGCTATGTTTTATGAGTTTCCTTGAGATATCTGATATATTTTAATAATAATATTAATTATATTAAACATTTATTATATTATTATAAAATGATTCTCTATTATAATTATTTATATACTTATAATTATAAGATATCTGTAATCCCCACATAACTTTTCTATAGAAAAGTTTACATCCCTTTCCTTTCCCTCACAGTGTAACCAAGTTCAACAGCTTTCATTGAACCTCATGAATATTACGATAAGTTCTTGAACCACTGTGCAGTGGCCTGCGTCTGATGATGTTGATGATGCTGCAGCATTTCTGAGCTGCCTTGAAGTGGCCAAAAGTGTTGAAGCAGCAACAGCAGCAACAGCAGCAGCCGCACAAAGGATGTCAGCCCAAAATTCAATTCATGAGCTATTAGCGGGTAATTTGTAACAATTGCACAGAACAATTTCAATATCTTTTCAACAGGCAACCAACAAAAAAAAAAAAAGGGTGTCAGAGTTCAAACCAAAACCGGAGCGACAACTGGAATTGAGGTCGATGTTGGGATTGAGAATGGCATTGCTTAATTGTGGCACAGTCAACGCTGTTGGATTTGGATGCTGTCGCATCTGTTGCAAATTAAATTTCAGTTATAATTTTCTATAAACAGACAATGTGAGTTTCTCTCATGTGTGTGTGTGTGTGTGTGTACACACCCAGTAAATTGCCATTTGAATTGAGGGTCGCATCCCTCCGCCTCTTTCATGACTTTTGTTGTCGTCACCAGTTGTTGCTGTTACTGGTGTTACAATTTGGTTACCCTTCGGGGTGTCTCTCCTTCTCCGTCTACTTTTCCCTCTCCCTCTCCCTCTCCCGCTTCTCAGTCTCTTTCCCCTTCCACATCCATTTCCCTGGTTGATCTTCATGTCAACACAGATGATCACATTTTATGCTTAATTTTGTATGTGTTTTTCGACCCGCTTCGCTTGCTGCTCTTGTTTACTTTTGTGATTTTGAGCCGAATTTAGCTAATATTCGAATCCATGGGGTTTTCCCTCGTTGCATTTTATGCATTTTCCGTTTGATTTTATTGTCAAATATGTGCGATTATTTGTCATATGTTGCATTTTATTATAGTCAAATTTGCATTCGCCTCGAAAACGGCAACTGAAATGGCTCGTTAGCCGGCTCTCGTTGGGCTCTCTAATGGTTGTTTGTTGACTTGGTCTTTAGAGAGAGAGAGAGGGGTTTGGGGTCTTCTTCCATGATTGTTTGCCATGATAAATTGTGCAACTGATATCGCAATTTATGTGACAATTTTGTTTTAATTGCACATTTTACAGAGCTTTGTTTATGCTCAAATTACAATATGAAATATGATTTGATTTGAATTTACAATTCAAAAAGAGTTTTGTACAATAGAATTATGCAGATAAATTAACTGTAATTGCAGAAATTGGCGAACCATGATTATAACTATTTTTTGATATTTAAATTATTATTTATTATATATATATAGTTGAATTTCAAAAATGAAAATGATTACATTACAATTGAAATTAGACTTCTTAGTGTGAGTCCACTTCTTCTATATAAGAAAAACTCTCAATTTCATTAACAATTTCTATACCATTTAAGTAGTTCTTGCAAAAGATTGAAGTATGTCTGCTTATCAATTAATACTCGTACTTTCGCTGACAGGAACTACAACGCATATTGCTGCTTAGTGCCATAATTTCCAACTTGTTTACACAATCCATCTGGTTATATTTTCAACACACAAACACACACACACACACATACATAGTCTGTGTCCGGTACAATCATCAGGCCCAAGCTGGAGTCGTAGTCATCAATCTATTGAAGGAAATCCGTGCGTGCGCGTTAAGTAAACAAAGCAAAAATGCGCGACAGAGAAACAGAAACAGAGCAATCCTCACCAGACAGCACAAAGGCACATTAGTGTACTATGCACACACACACACACACACAAATACTCAGTCACAGTCATAGCATAGAATTTGAGAAATGATTTCGATTTAATCGCCAGGAAATTTTGCAATCAAAATTCACGAATATTAACGGATAATTGCGAAATTGGGAATGCTGCACTCTTGTCCTGTCCATGTAATAGCCCTAAGCGCATTAGATCCCTAGAGAGACAGAGAAACGGAGAGATAGCGAGAGCCGGAGAGAGAGATAGAAAGAGATTCCGAGGCTGGTCCATGGAGAGATAGAGCAAATTGTCACCATATGCGTCAACACGCAATAATTCACCAGAAAAGTAATCCAAACAATTGACCAAAGGACGAAGCACTGACATCTAATGGAGGGGGTGTGTCTGCCATATCTGACTCTTAACTGCCTGCAGCAAGTGCGGCAACACCCCTCTACTACACCTCTTCACCCCCCACCATGCAAACCCAGTAAAAGCCAAAGGGAACCCGTCTCTAACTCTCTCTGTTCTCTGTTCTCTGGGTGTTTTGGTGCTAATTGAATTCATTGCCGTTGATCAAGTGCTGCCAAACAACAAATCATCCCCAGAGGCTAATGATACGGACGAACGAGCTAACTGACTGACTGACTGCAATGCCAGGGCTGGGTAGAACAGGGACAGGGCTAGGGCTAGGGCCAGAGTATAACGAATAAACACAGAGGGTGCAATTGGTGCAGGTTAGGACGGGGGGGGTTAATGGCGGGTTCTTTCTCTCGATGCGTTAAATGAAATTAGAAAACCTTATGTTGAGTTAATTAGCAAATTTAAGGACATTGCGGACAGCTAAAGACTCTGGAGAGGATGCGAGGAGGATGGGAAATGGAGAAACAGCACAGAGCAGTCGATATCGTGATTTAGTGAATTTTTTCGAAGCAAACGCAAATTTTCAACTGAGCAATCAGGTCTGGCAGGAATATGAATATTTACTGTAATAATAAGAATATAATGATATTTGAATGATGATCTTAGCAGGGGACATTTTTTGCAAAGCTCATTTAATAGCAATTATCAATTGTGAAAGAGCAAAGGAGATAAAGCTGCATCTTGATGCAGTGCTTAGCTCAAGGGGAGAAGAAATATTTGCATGTATTGTAGTTTGTTCTTACTTTCAACTAATTCATCTTACTGCCAACCCATTTGCAAATTAACCACCTTAGATTCAAGCAAGTGCTGGCAAGTTGAAACCCTTTCGTCACCACCCTTTGGGCCACGTTAATTGCAACAATTAAACTACAAATGTTTTGCCGCAAAAGTCGAAGCCTATGCTAATTAAGCCATGTGCCAGCATCGTATGTTGTGTCTACCTTTTTGAATTGTGCTCTAAACTCTAAACAAACAACCGAATAACAACTACAACAACTACAACAACGGCAACAACAACAGCCATAACAAAAGCGAGAACAACAAACAAAAATATTAAATTGTAATCCGCTTAAATGAGTAAAAGGCATTAGAAGGCATTTGCATAATTGTTGAAAATGCGCGAGCGCAGAAATCCAAGCCAAGCCCAGGGGAGAGAGAAGAGACCAGATGATGTGGATGGACGGCCAGGACGATGTCTCTAACTTTCGGCACAGCAATCCAATCAAAAGCGAGGCTCAGCCGTCAAGGGTCTCGGTAAGCGCAATGCACGTGAGGACAATATTTAAAAATGTTTAGCATAATTAATGCGAACCTCGGGTATGCTTGAGCTCCTTTCGCCACGACATGGACGGGGAATTTGAATTCGGGGTTCCGGTGCAGACAAGTGCACGAAAGTTAACAAAAAATTTGGTGTGCCTAATCAACCCCTAAAACGGCGTTAATTGGCGAGGTGCTCCGGGAATGCCGCAGGGTCGCATTATTCACACATACGCTCAACTGCACACCCTCCTGCCTCTCCCATTCCCGTTCCCTAGAGTCTGAATCCAAAACTGGATCCAACCGCAGCGTGTGCGTAAATTGAATTTATTTTATTGCCACTAATTGGCTGAAATACCTGAGGGCGCTTCGGTTCGCTTAGGGTCAGACGTGTTCCATGTGGTGGTGTGGGTGCTTCAAAAAGGTAAGCCTCATGTTTGCTTTTGCCAAGAAAGATAAGCAGAAAGTTTGAATAGTTTTCCTTTGTTAACATAAATATAGTTAGCTATAGAAAGAAGTGTGAAGCATGAATCTAGGAATTCACTCCTGATCTTTAATATGAATTAGATTATATTATTTCATTCTTTTATTAATTATAGTATAAACAAAATTCAAGTTCCCACTGTAGATTTATTTTTTAAAGTTATTAGTCCCTGATATTACAATTTCATATATCTCAGCTTTGTTCCATTATTATCTTCCAAAATGATTGAAGATCTTAAAAATCACGCACAAATCTCAAGTCCGCACTAGACACATTACATAACGTGACCAAGAGATAAAAAATAAGCTTCAGTTTTTTGCACACATACACAGATGATATGATAATGGCCATAAAAGATGATAATGTGCCGAATCCTTTGGCCAGATTCGCAAAATCAGCCCCAAAGAAAAAACACAACAGCCACACAGGCCATAACCCAAAATAATTTCAAAAAACTTAAAAACCAAAACGGGGCAGAAAGAGAGAGAGAGAAGGAAGCGTAGAAACAACGCGCAAGATGAAGAAAAATAGCAACAAACTACAACAATCTACAACAACAACAAGAAGTAGAAGAAGAAGAGCCGTAAAAGCTATTAACATATTAAAGCAATAAAAGAAATGGCATATAAAATGCTACAGACAAAAAGGGCCAACCTCCAGTTTGCCACCCTTCAGCCTTGTGTGTTCCCCCATCCCCCTTCCCTATCCCCCACCACGATTGGCACCACACCCAAATGTTTAGCGGCAAGTGGCATTTACCCTCGACTGGGCGCACTTGCCACACTGTCTCACTGTCTCACTGTGTCTGCCATCATCAACATCAACATCAACGCCGTCGCCATCAACCAAGGCAACGTCTGACTCCAGTTTCAGTTTCGCTCTACTCCAACCCTGGTGCAACCACAGCTCTTCTCAGACTGTGATGAGATAGGGTGAAGCGGGGAGCCCTGATGATAATCATACTAAATGCTGCCATTTGCCATTTGTGAGGTTTTGCCACTTGCCCTATACAATACAAGGATGTGTGTCTCTACGTCTCTGTGTATCTGTCTGTCTGTGTATCTGTGTGCGTGGGTGGGTTGAAAAGGGGCGTGCTCAGGGTGGTTGGCAAGCAAATTGTGAAAAGTTCGCCTGAAAGTACTTCTAAGCTTTGTGTAAACACCCACTAAAATCAATTTGCTGGATTTTCTACCACCAGAAAATGTGTATTTTACGGGTTACGATGAGAGAGCTTCGCACAGAGCACAGAGCACAACGTATAAACTGGGAGGTTTGCTCTAATGTGAGCTGATTGTGCTTTTCGCTATTTGTTGGGAACAAAATGGGAGTAAAACTGTTCGGGATTGCTGTGGAATGGGATTATAATATGAATGGATGAGTTTGATTAGTTCGATATATAGAATTTAATGGCACAAGTTGCTACGAACTTAGATTAACGTACACATTAAATTAATTAATAAGAACGATCAAAAACTTCAAAGTTTCATAGCTTTATTAAATATTAACTAATTTCCATGTGAAATATTAATTTGATCATAGTTTGAGCTCTAAATTGATGCTGCAACTAAACTTTGTTGAAACTTAAAAACTTCAAAGGCTCATATCATTATCAAAACTTAAAGGATTTTGATAAGCAATGTCAATTTAATCAGAGTTTAACATATTTAATTATTCTGCATCGAAATTTGTCTTGATTAAGGAAGTTACAATTTTGTAAAAACTAATATGCTGTGCAGCTCACCTACTGTCATTGCCATGGCACACTCTTCAGCTCTATGGATATATAATCTCACATAATGTTGCTGCAATTTGTATTGAGAACAAAACTTTTATTTGAATTTTTGCAAGCGAACGAATAGAAACGATTGCAAAACTTTGCTGTGTGCTCCTTCTTGCTCCTTCTCTCTCTACTTCTCTTTCTACTTCTACTTCTCCTTCTTTATGCTTCGTGTTCTTAGTCTGCTCTCTGCTCCCTTTATTTAATCTTATCTAATAAATGGCTTGTCTTGTCTCGTAAATCACTTAACAATTTGCAAAATTTGTACGAAACGTAAGTAAAAATCGTGCTAAGGTTTCATGATACTCTCGATTTTTACATGTGTACGCATAAGTGGCCCTAAATCGCATTCATATGACTGCCCCAGCCCCCACACCCCCTCCATCCTTCCTGCTGCCTGTACTTTGACCATCATTGGTTCCTTGAGTTGGGGGCAGCTTTTTTGTGTGACCTGCCATTTGATTTATTTATTGTTGGTTTATGCGTGATCTTGCCTCAAATTAGCATTTATCATTTTGGCCGCCATTGACTCCACCCCGCAAAAAAAATGAAACACATAAAAAACGCAACTCACACCATTTTGCTGAAGTACTTTGAACCAAGAACAACCCACAAAAGCATAAAAAGGGCAGCAAATTGTTTTTAACAAGTGCAACGTAATTTTTCAAATGGATTTCGTTTTTATTCCTGTGATTGATTGCGATTATGCAAATGCTCGACGTTTGCCAGACAATTTCAATTGGAAATGCTTTACGGTGGAGCCTCTGCAGAGGGAACATTCGCGGCACCTCCTAAATATCGAATAATACTAAAACCTTGGCGTCACAATTAGCGCACAATAAATTTGAAATAATTATGCAAACGAGTTACTCGACAGATACAGATACAGCTATAGATACAAATATACATTCATACATATAGATACGCGGATAATCCAAAACAGTAGCCAACTGGGCCTCCAGCTGCGGGGCCTGCCCCTGCCACCGTGAGGCGCCAATTTGTGTCACTAATTGCGTGCAAATGACGCTGCCTTTTGCATTTGGGCCATGCATATAAATAAGGCCCAAACGGACAGTAGCAGCCGGACAGCTAATTAAAAGGGGGCGGCAAGACAGAGACAGAGATAGAGACAGAGCTCGTATAATCGAAATTGAATAAAATTAGTTGGAATAATTTTAGTTAAAGTATCTTAATCTAATCTCTGGCTTATCCCTAGCCTAGTTTATGTGCCATAAAATTCGGAACCCTTTTTTGCTAAACCTCAGACTGCCTGACGCTGTTGGAACTGCTGGAACTGCGAGTATTCCCATTTATGGAGCCATCATAAACCAACGATTTCATTAATTCTCTGGCTAATAATAATATTAATACTTTTAGCACAATAATTTCGTTTAATTTGTTTATTTATCTAGCTAAGCGGCGAGAGAGTGAGACGGAGAGAGAGGGAGACAGAGAGAGAGAGAGAGGGGGGAGAGTGGAAGCACAATAAACAAATTTGTTTAGTTAATGAAGTCGATAAGACTACCGGTCTGGGTATAGCCATCATAAAGATATAGTTATACGAATACATTCAGTCGGTAGCCTATGAAAATAATACATTTCCAATAGACTCGGAGGGAGGCGACAAGATTTATGACAGACGCTGCATATCAGACGGGCTTTAATTGAAAGCAAAGCGTATAATTTTCAATCAACAGAAAAAAAGAAAAGAGAAGAGCGGATAAACGATACGAAACCCTATAGAGATAAGGTCTGAAGGTCTGATAGTCTGAAAAAGTGGGTGTGGATGTGGATGTAGATGTGGATTATACGGTAGTCAGTTGACTGGTTGTTGGTAACCATTGATTGCCATTTATTTGAATGTTTGCCAAGAGAAGCAGCCAACAACGTGAAGGTTGATGATGATCACGATGATGGCGACGAGCCTGGGCACGGATATATTTCTATTGATTTTAAAATTATGCGCACAAACAAAAGTATGCAATGTTGTTGAGCATTGTTGTTATTGCTACTGTTTGCTAAAAAGCCATAGGAACAGAGGGAAGAGAGAGGGAGAGAGAGAGGGAGAGTGGGAGAGAGAGAGAGATGGAGGTGGTCGGAACGTGGTCGTCAATTTGACTTTCCATCAGGCTGTTGACTTGCTGTTTAGATTTTCAATTAAATTTGTTGACACAAAGCTGGCTGGGCCGAGGGGTCGTATACGTAATATAAATTGATTATTTCAATTTATTTAAGCGCAACGATAGCATTTAATTAAAAACTCATCTGTGCAAACAGCATTGACAAACTGCAGACAACAACAACGACGACAACAATGACAACAACAAACGACTACGACTACGACTCCGACACGACTCATTACAGCTCAAGTACCAAAAGAGACTGAGACTGAGACTCCGTTTAACGGCCAAGCTGATAAGCTCCGGCAAGACAGCAACTTTATCAGCGTTTTACATCTGTTTCTAATTGAAAATGCAGCTACTGTCGACTCAGTGCGTCGCTGTGACACGAAAATTGACGCCAATCGTTGGCGAGTGTCAACATTGAGCAGAAGGAGCATACCCATGTGTAGACTCAACGTCCAGCTTCGAGTAAACAGTCGATAAAAAAAAAAAAAAAAATGGGCAACTATAGGTAGAGCTAGCACCCCTTATATGCCCCCGCCCAGTCTATAAGGTTTTTCTTTATAGTCAATAGCAAGACAATAAAATGCAGTTGAAACTCTTGGAGCGCTGTCAAACTCTGCTTTGCGCCTTCTGTTGACTTTTTCATATTTCTTAATGATGACATTTTAATTATTAGTAAAGTGCTTTCAACTACTGATAAGATATCACATTGGATATTTATGGCTGTGTGTTGTGTGTGTGTATGTGTGTGTGGTGTGTGTACGAAGTTCAAGTTGCCACCGTCTGTGGACAGCCAGAGTTGACTCTGACTCTGCTGCTGCTC
Source organism: Drosophila funebris (assembly GCA_018901825.1). Classification (NCBI taxonomy): domain Eukaryota; kingdom Metazoa; phylum Arthropoda; class Insecta; order Diptera; family Drosophilidae; genus Drosophila; species Drosophila funebris. The sequence continues at coordinate 4,759,157 of JAEIFK010000122.1, read as the reverse complement.
TGGGAATTGATTGATAATTCTGTTCAACGAATTGAAGCATAGAGACTCTAGACCTCTGTAGACTACGTTAGCTGCATGATTAAGCAATGATTAACAAGTAGAGAAGCTACAGACGAACTAGATAATAAACTAAATTAATAATAAAGTGGTGGTTCTAGCTCTTGTGGTTGCCTAGATCGACGCGTTCATACAGACGGAACAGATGGCTCTATCGACTCGGCTGCTGATACTGATCATGTAAACATATACTTTATAGGGTCCGCCACGCCTCCTGCTGCCTGTTGCATACTACTTAATATATGCCTATACAGGGTATGGCTTTTGTGTTTATTAGGGAACAAATGGAGAGATTACGATGACTTTGTAGACTCTTCTGTGGATGCCAATCCGAAGTATATCTGTCTATCTAGGTTCAGAGATATCTTCTGCTATCTGTAGCATATGTAGGCACAGAGCTATAATACTCCTTCCTCTGCTCAGCTGAGCACTATTCTGACATATCTTGAGCAACTGCTGAGTTATGTATAGAGATTTGTATAATTTTGTCAGTTCTAAGAGATTTATTATGTTAGCACTTGTGCAAATAATGGAGAACAAGCAAATCCCAGCCTGCACATGCGTCAATCCTGATGCTCCAGGGAGCATGCGAGGCAGGTCCTCAAGGATAACTGGGCTGGTGACAAGACCACAAAAGGCGTAGTGTGCAAAGTGCAAATAGACAAATGGCACGCGTTGTCATATATTTCACAAGGCACTTGATGTCGACTTGGTGTCTTGAAGATTATGATTTGTTTTACTTGGCGCTTAACGAGCGCATGATACAATCCCCAATCCTACAGCAGCTGCCCCTCCCTGATAAGTATGCTAAACATGCGCGGCAGAGAGAGGGGGAAAGAGAGAGAGGGAGTTGGGGAAGGAGGGTTCCCTTTGACGACAGACGACAGACGACAAATTCTTACAGATTTGTCAGAATTTAGGCGAAAGTTAAGAATGGGGTCCACTTCCAACTTGCCACTTGCCATTTGCCACTTGCCACATTCGAATACTCGTGCTCGCACTCGTAAAAACAAATGTATGTGCCACATATGTAAATAAGCGTTTCACTTAAAAACTGAAGTTGTTTGTGCCAAGTTATTGCTGGGAAAATGTGTGCGGAAAAACCGGATGCTGTGACATCATGTAAGCAAATTGCGTAAGTAGCAAAACGTTCTGACATTGATTTGACATGACAAGCCCCGACTCCACATCATATCCAGAGAGACCCCTTACAACTTTAGGACCCTTTAATCTTGTGCTTGTGATATAATAAAATTTGTTTGTCTTTTGAACGTCTCAATCAACCCTTAAGATACATTTCTTAACCCTTTCAGTAAATTGATATGACAAATCAGTAAAAAATGTTTAATGAAGTGAAAAATTGCAAAATAACCAAAAATTAAATGGGAGCTCGTATTGTTGTTGTTTTGTTTTTCATTTTAAATTAAGCCTAGGGTCAGAATCTTGTTGTTGTTGCTGTTGCTGTTGTTGTTGTTAGTATCTGCTATGCATGACAATTTTTCGGGTTTCGGCCACAAACAATAAAATTGTGTAAACAAGCATGGGCCAATTTGCAGTTGACTGGCTTTGTGGCTGGCCATTTCTTTGGCGCCTGTCAGTGGGCGGTGGACGGTGGGCGGTGAGCGGTGGGTGTGGTCAGAGCCAATAACAATAGCTACAACTGAAGGCAGTGCACAATTTGTATTTATTTGTGGATTTTACGAAAATAGGGTGTGTCTTTTATTATTATGCGAAATGTAGATAAATATTTGTGCTCTTGACTGAGACGGGGACAGAGATAGAGAGATGCAGGCAGAGGCAGAGGCAGTGGGAAAGAGAGGGTGGAACAAGACTGGAACCCAAAAAGCAGGCAACACTTTTCTTACAGTTGGCATTTTCTTGGTCGTAAAACAAAAATCATACACAAATTTGTGGTTTTTCCCCCTCAATTTTCTTGGATCCCCCTCCTCCCTCGCCTCCTATCAGCTAAAGTGCCGCTTCGTTAAACACATACGCAAATTCGCAATTCCAAATTGCATATCACAAAACATAACTTGAAGTTTGTTTATAGCGAGTGTATCTCAAAGTTAACGCACGACTTCGCTGCCGCTTTTGGCCAAATACTCGTAGCTCATTGCCACATTTCCGCAGTCGCACATTCCCCACTAACGACAGCAGTTATGGAGAGGACACATTGGGGAATTTGTTAGCCAATAACGAAATTGTGCACAAATTGACTGCATGACACGAGCTAACAAAGCAGCCGCCTCTGCCCCATTTTCCCCATTTTCCACTCAAGCACAAATCAAAGTTGCCTTGCAGTGAGCAGTCACCAGTCAGCAGTCACCAGTCACCAGTCAGAGCCTCAATTCGAAGTAGCCAAAAGTGCAAACCAAGATCATTGCTATGTTCGCAATTGTTTGCCCAGCCAACAACACAGACAACTTGACTTTTCACACTCACTCACTACTCCTCTCCCCTCCCCCGCTCAGTTTTCCTCTTCCCCCCTGTCCTATCACTTGAGCCGAAATTGCAGCAGCCAGTTAACGTTTTTGACTCTGGCAAATTTGCGTGCAGATAAATTGCAATCTGGCCAAGTTTGGCATGTGAATGTGGCGCATTTCTCTCTCTCTCTCTCTCGTCGGCCTGTTCTCCCCCTCTCTCTGCCTGTTTGACTTGTGAGTCTGGCAGCGTCGTGGCAACTGTTGTCTTTTAATCATCAGACAAGTTGGGGCATGCCACAGATACTCGACTCCACGACTTCACTTCATAATTTTAATTGCCCGAGATATGGAGCTGGGGCTCTCTGTTTGGCCAAGGCATTAGACAGAATCGCACGTGACTGGGCAATTGAGCAACTGAGCCATGTCCAAGGCGAGCAGTATGCAGAGGAGCAGAGAAGAAGATGAGGAGAGGAGCAGGATGAAGAGGGACCCCTCCTATGCCTGATAAGCAAACAATAAATTGCAACTGCAGGCTATTTGCTTGGGTCAATAGAGGAAGCTGTTTAAGCACTTGATAAGTGACCTGTTGAGACTGAGCACAAAGCGAACGAAAGGTGTCAATCGATGGGGAGTAACTCTTAAATGAGAAGTAAATATTTACAAGGAAATTGTATAAGTGCAGCTGCTTGAATCTAAATACTAAAACTATGATATACAATTTATTTTCTAAAGAAAACTTTCGAACGATCTCAAAGCGAAACCCAAAGAGCTTCTGTAACTGGTTTGAGTCTTAGCAAGGAGAAGACTTTATTTAATATGCAATATATATATCTATGCATATATGAATATACTATAGACTATTGTCTATATTTATATATCAAATAGATTTTATTTATTTGTTCTTCTTGTTGTTTAACACGCACCGCAAATTTGACTCGTTGGTCGCGTTTATTGATGTGTAATAAACCAATTGCATTTGTTTTGAATATATAAATAGTCATAAAAAAAGTACCACACAGCAACAATAACAACAACAACAACAACAATGACAGCAAATCGCCATTTTTTGTTTTTGTTTTTTATTTTGTTTCCGCTTTGCTGCTGCTTTTGTTCTGAGTTTTTCTTTTTGTGTTTCGATATTTTTGGGCGAAACGTGCGTCGCATACTAATTTGGTCTAAATGGATACAAGTTATACCTACATATATATCTTTATCTATATATATATATGTATATATTTATATTTCTGTGTGTGTGTGTATGTATATAGATACATATGTATCTTTAGCTTTTGCGTTTGATTAATCAAACAGAATGTGTTGAAAATGTTATTTTTGCCAGCGTTGCAAATGGCGCATTTGGATTTTTATGTGCCACACACACGCACACAAATAGTCAGATGAGTGTGTGTGCGGTCAGTCGATATAAGAAGCCGCAAATGATGCAGCGAATGGAGCTATAAACTTGCCAAGACAAACATTTACAAATCATAAAATCGTCAGACAGGCAGGAGCAACGACAATTGTCGTTGTTGGCTCTGTCTGAGATTTTGGCCAACATTTGTTGTTGTTACTGCCTGTAAAAATCAATCGGCCATAAAATGTCAATGATTTGCCTTGTACTTTTGTACTTTTGGGCTATTGAACTGACGCCTGGTGGCCAAGTGTCATAACAATTGCTCGTTAGACCCTGAAGTACTTGCCTCTCAGGGTAATTAGACAATGAATGGCGTTTTAAAGTCTCTCCTGCCTTGTAATGTAAACAGTAACCCCCCCGCCCCCCGTGTCAAAGGAGATATGAACATTGTCGACCAACAAGCAAAAAGCAAATGGCCGAAAGGCAAAAAGCGGCTTCATTAACAACAGCAAGAGACACGGAAAGAGAGAACGGTTTGCTGAAAACGTGCCACGTCGACAGGCAGTTTGTCATTTAACATTTGGCAAACGTATTAAAACACCCCATCATTGCCTTAATTAAGAGCCATAAAAGCACATTTACTTATTGTACTGGCTCCAAGCTGGGTGAACTGAACGGTGGAGTGGGAGTGCGAATGGGAGGGGAGTTAAAACCCGGCACGTCTTTACGCTTATTTATATTTATACCCAACCCGGGCAACCAGTCAGCGCAATGCCACCACCAGCACCACCAGCACCACCCACACAACTACAACCACTCTGCAATGCCAATGGCTGACAAGGTTGGCCAACTTCAACTCAAACCATTTGTCGGGCTTAATTCATGGCTAAAGTTGGAATTAAGTGAATTTTACGTTCATTAACGTGCGAGGGTTGTGCTCTGTTCTCTCTCTGCTCGTTGTATGTATGTGTGTGAGTGTGTGTGTATTTGTATGTGAGGGTGTGTATGAAAATGTATGTGTTGTAGTGGCAATTGCTGTTGTATTGGCGCTTTTCGTTGGCGTCCATTCCAGCTTCAATTTCCCAGACAGTGTTGGTAATTAGAAGCGCGTCTATTGTTGCGCTAATAACGTAAATTTGTGGCTTAAAGTAGAAAGGGGAGTTGGCACTTCAGCCATAGAATATCAATGCAATAGAATGTCTACAATATAAGGCAGATCAACTTGAAGTCTGAAAACTCTCAAACGAATAAAAGATATTCATATCATATAAATTAATTAATTAATAAACAAATTAAAATTTGCATATATTATATGTTTTCTAGGAACGCATTTCAATCATTTTTAATAGCTAATTTATTATTATTATTTATATGTATAGACATATATGTTAATTAGTCGAAAGTTGGGCCCCGAAACTTGTTCAACTAATTGGGCATAAAAAGTTTGGCTAGCGAGCAGATAAAGATGAAAGTTTTTTAATGTATGTCTACGTTGAAGTTGATTCAATGTCTTTGGGCCACTTTGCATGCTATCAGCCAACCAACTAGCCCAAAATGTTGACCAATTTTGCCAGCCAGTCAAACAGACACACGCGCTCACATACAAACTGGGCCCAAACTAACGGCAAACTAGAGAAGATAGCTGCTCGACAGAAATGTGCCGCAATGCTACGAATAGCCTGTTAATTAGTCTCACTTAGAAAATAAACTGCAGTAATTAAGCGAAGGCAGACGAAAATCCCAAAACGAAGCTCCACCTACTGTTAAAAAACTACTCGTTTTTTAGGCAACACTGGGGAAGGAAAAGGGGGGGGGAGTGGAAGGGGAGTGCAGTAAGGGAATTTAATTTCAACGCTAGAATTCTAATTAACAAACAAATCCGGCAAAATACACAGCAGCAGACAAATGTCCCAGGAGTGTGAGCAAGAGAGAGCTAGAGCGAGATGGCATTGGACGACGGCGATGACAGCAAAAAAGTATGCTACAATAAACGTATATAAAAACAAGGGAGTGGAAGGAGGGAAGTGGCAGCGAAAAGGAAAAGGAAAACCCTGTGAGCCATGATCTCCCAATTTAATATTATAATTGCTACAATTATCATTCTCATGCCATTTACACAGCAATTGCACAAAAACAACGACAACGCCAACGCCAACAACGACGACGACGACGGCGACGCCAAGAAAGCAAGAAAACAACAACGAAAAAAAGAGCAGCACGTCTACTGACTGGCTACGGGATGCGAATATGTACGGCAAATTGAGGCAATTACCGGATCTGCCTACCCTCTGGTTTATATGCTCTATATAAAACGCTAACAATGCTGACTCCACCCACATCATTGCTCTTCCTTTCTCTCTCTCTCGTACGCACTCACATAAATGCATGCTCTCGACGCATGCGTTGCTGGGAGAGAGGCTGCAACGTCGACGCTGACGCTGACGCTGGCTGTGGCTGTGGCAGAGACAGCATCAAGGCGTACTGATGAGACTGACGATGATGTCGTCGACGTCGACGTCGCAGCAGCGTGATGGCGTTGATTATACGGAAGCGTCGACTTATAATGGGCGCATTTTTAAATTAATGTCTCAACTTTTTGTCTGCCTCAGCGATTTTTTGACTATTTGTGCTAAATAATGATAATTTTCTCAATGTCGAGGGGCCAACTACATGCAACTAGGTGGCATATTAAGTAAATGTTGCTAATTGAATAACTTTTATCTAAAGCCATCAATATGTTAGCATATTCAAAATAAAACCAGAACAACAACATGCATTAATTGATTGTACATGGGATGATAATTTGAGCCAAGCAAATTGATTACAAAATGTTTGCAGCTGTTATTATTAAATTAATTTGTCATCAAACAAAAACATATATAAAAACCATGGCTAACAAAATCTGCATAAAAGCAACCCCCCAGTTGGGATCAAAATCATGTACTTTATTTAGTTAGAGCCCACAAAACATGACAAAATAATCAGAAATGTTATGATAAAGGCTGAAGCTTGTCTGTGACAAGGGTATGATAACACATTGAGCGCATGTAAATGAGTTTTATCTACAGTGAATGGACGGACTAATTGAATTCGATAAAATTGGTGACACTAAGTGTTAAAGTTGCCATAAGTGCTGACAAATGCTCCCCTCTGTTTTAGGGTTCTTTATCTACGCCCCCAAACAACACCATCATTGAGTTGCCTTGGTTGGATCATCAGATGGTGGAAAAGTGGAAAGTACGAAGTACAGTTAAGCAATAATCAATTGCTTAGCAATGGTTGTATTAATTTCAGTAGCAAAAAATAGTATTGTTGCTCTTCGTGTTCGACTTGTCATTGGCGTGTTGTTCTTGTTATTGTTGTTGTACTTAGAGTAGTCATTGGGTTTTCAACAGAAGTCGTTTGGTGTTTGGTTAAATGTCATGTTTGTATTTCATAGATAAAATAGCGCAATTGTGCCAGCACAAAATGTGTGTAATTATCGTTGTCACTAATTAAAGTGCTTGGGCGCGTGTGTGTGTGCATTTGTTTCTATTCTTCTGACTAAAAGTTGCATCTTATCTTTGATAAGAAGCTAGTGACGGATTTTTATTTTCATTGCTCGGATTTTGTTCCCAAGGCAAAGCAAAACTTTGCAGACAAACTGTCGTAAATCCGATGTAGACCAGAATTAGCACAGCAATTATGATGTATTATCAGATCAATTTATATTCACCTAAAGTGCTAATGAACTGAATGTTTTAAATAAACCTTCTGTAATCGGAAAACTAGTTTATTTTTAAATTTAAATTTGAGTCGCGCGCATTGCCAAACTATCGATATCTTAGCTCGATTAACTCTTCTAGTCGTTGGTAATAATTGACGTTTTACAGCACTTTTTCAACTTAACCATAATATAGCTGTTAGTGCTTGCTGTTATTAACAGTTCTGCAAATGTCGGCAGTGTTGCGTAGCGCAGGGCAAATGAAAATAAAACAAAAACAAATAAAAAGTGGGCATTTTTAACAAAACAAGTCAATCCTCTTATAATAATTGTTACAATTACATCGGAGCACTAGAGAGATCTACCTAAGTGTGGTTGGAATATTATAAAATTAGTATACGAGTGCCGCAACGGAAAATGCGTCATACTTGAAATTTTGCTTACGCTGCGCATTTCATTAAAATTGCACATTCAACAATATGCAGAAACAACAATATTTATTGCTTTTGACGATTACATTATGCTGCATTGCTTTGACAAAGGGGAGTTCAGTAAGGTAAGCGATCATACATAATGTTAGGCAATAGAACGGCGAACGAGACACATTAGAGAAATTTCTGGTTGTTTTCTTTGGATGCGTAGGCGGCACCTAAGAAAAACAATCATAATACGAAGCACACCTTTGCTAAACAGTTGCAGCAACAATGCAGGAACACTAATCGATAATTCGATAAACGCCCTTGTAAAGGCATCAAGTTCAAGGTTACCTGACCCCCTTCCCTAATGCACTCTTGGGCCGTTCAAAACCACAACAATTACACATAGTAGTGTTCAATTACTCACGACTTTCTTTGTTTGCAGCGTTCCTTTAGCAGATTTAGGAATCGCTCTGACTAACGCCTCCGATGAGTCAAGTAGCTCCATGGAGCAGCCGCTCAAGCGGCCAACAGCTGTGGATTTCAACGAAGATAACAGCGCGGATGACTATCTCTATGTGAATGGGTTTGAGGATGAAGCCCACGACTGGGATGTGCTTATATTCACGCAGCAATGGCCAGTGACAACCTGTTACCACTGGAGGGAGCAGGATCCCTCGCACGAGTGCGTGTTGCCACAGCAAAAGGAATTCTGGACCATACACGGCATATGGCCGACAAAACTGGAGCAATTCGGGCCAAATTTCTGCAACAAGTCGGCTGAATTCAATCCGGATCAATTGCAAGCGATACTTGATCGTCTGAATACGTATTGGCCAGACTTAGAGGGCGCCTCGTCGCAGGACTGGCTGTGGAAGCATGAATGGCTTAAACATGGCACCTGCGCCGCTGCCCTTGCCGAGCTTGATGATGAGCTGAAGTACTTTGGCCAAGGATTGAAGTGGCGTGAGAAATACATAATGTCGCGCATACTGGACGCAGCGGGCATCCATCCTGACTCAAATAGCACGGTCATTGCACTGAACAATGCAATTGTGCGTGGTCTTGGCAAGAATCCCTCCATACACTGTCTCTACGATAACAAGCATAGCATCAGCTATTTGTCTGAAATACGCATTTGCTTCAACAAATCCCTAGAGCTGATTGATTGCGATGGTGTCAAGCAGGGCGATGGTGTCGTGCCCATTAAGTATCCTGGCGGAACAGTGAATAGCAATTGCCACATCGGCAGTTCTGTACATTATCCCAGTCTGGTGCCGCCGCTGCAACGCAAGGAAGAATGGAAGTTTCCGCTGGTCAACATCTACAAGCTGCTGCAATTTCTCATGTGGTTCACATTGTAAAAGCGTCCAGGCCTTATCAGCGACAACTCCCGGGCTCTCCCCCTCTCTCTTTTTATTACACTATCTGTTCTAGTATTTAAGACTTACGATTATCAGCATTTGTTATGAATTCTTAACACTCTGAAAGCGAATCAGCAGCCATCGCTGGTTGCCTCTCAGACTAGAGGCTACGTTGTACTAAACTAGACATTGTGATCCGATCCACCATATCACGACAAGCATTGTTCACTGCGTTTAATCGTGATAGCTGTCACGCATGAACGTAGTCGAAATAATTGCATATTTTAACATTTACATTAATTAGATCAAATTTATTTGTATTATTTCTATGATTATCACAAATAGTGTCTTGCGCTGATCATTCTCGATTCTTGATGGTTTAAATAAAAAGACACACACATACATATACATATATATATATATATATGTATATATTGTTGATTTTGTATTTAGTTAATAATAATTTAAGGCTGCATATTTTGAAGCTGTGAATGTAACAACTACGACTAAGGATATAGTTCATAATAGGTATTTAGCTATTGCATCTTATTGCTGCTGAGTTGAGTTGCCATTGTAGGTGGCCTTGTCATCCTCGTCCTTTGTGGTGTCCGCCAAACGACGGATGTTCGATTCGCCATAGCGTCGATAGGCGCCTCCGGAACGTTGCTGTGCCGCTTGCTGTGAGATTGCGCCCTCTGAGAAGATCATGGGCGGTGGTTGATACTGCGGTTCTCCGCTTTGTGTGGATGTTGCATCATCTGACGTTGAGTCGGGCAACCCGGGCGATTCCCTTGAACTATTCGCAAACAAGCCCATATTGCGTCTTGCAGAGCTGAAGTGAAAACAACACAAGCAAACTGAATTAAGCAAACGAGATATATTGCAGAAATTGACTTACGCATCCTGAGCTGAAGCCCCGCCATTGTCGGCAATGGTGCGACCCGGTGACTTGACGAGACCCACATTGGACACCATCTGCATGAAGCGCTGTCTGATGCGCTGCAACCCCATTTTGTTGAGATAATCGAATGCCATGGCAGCGGGAGTTAGGATTGCCCAGAAGACGCTGGACAATATGTTAAACAGATTATTGCTGGTGCGGACCACACTATTGACTTGTTCGCGTTTCAGGACCAATAGCACAGCATTGGGTACGAGATTTAAGTCAATGAGCGTCTTCAGTTCATCATCAGCTTGGAATTCGCGTCGCGGATAACTGGTGGCCAAGGTGAAGTCGCGTATGCTGCTGCCAACGAGCAGTTCATTGAGCACATAGACGCGCACAGTGGACAAAGGCTCCTCGATGGGAAAGGCTTTGGTGCGAGTGATGCCTCCAGGTAAGCGTATTTGCAGGCGTGTCTCATCCACCGCAGAGCTAATCGAGGAATCCGGTGATGTCACTGTATTCGTTGTTGTCGATAAAGTGTTGTTGCTCTGTGCCTCCGCTCTGTTCGCCTGCTCCGCACGATCCGCGGCAATTTGAGCAAGAATACGGTCACGTGTTTCCTGCTCCTGTTGTCGCTCACGTCGTATGCGTTCCTTGAGTAGAAGATGTTGTAGAGGAAGTGGAGATGTTAGAGTATCAACTCACCTGCATGCTTTTAAGCTCCTGCTCTCGGGCTTGTGCCTGCTGCACTTGTGCATCACGTCCTTCCCGACGGCGGCGCAGTTCATTTTCCTTGTCGCGTCGCTGTTGCTCTTCCTGTCGCTCGAGTTTCTTCTGCTCGACGAGCTGCTGTATATCCACATCTGCAGTCGAACGGACGCTATCGGCTTGTGGTGGTGTCGTTGTTGTTGTCGTTGGTACAAGCGGCACACTCGGCAGCAGCGAGGCCACTGCATTTGGTAGCATTGATGAAGTAGTAGCTGCTGCGGCTGCAGATGCGGCAGCTCGCTTCTCTGCGGCAGCAGCTGCTGATGATGCCACAGCTGCAGCAGCTGGAGGAGATGAGGCCACAGGAGGAGGTGAAACAATTGTCTGTGACGAATCATTTGGTTTAGGCATATCAATTCCTTCTGGAGCATCAATTGCTTCTGGCGCCTCTGTTGCTTTCGGAGCATCAATTATTTCTGGCACATCGAAGAGCTCTGGCGTCTCAATAGCTTCCGGAGCAGCTGCACCCGATGTACTCTCCTCTGATGCATTTTCCACTTCTGCTACTACCTCTGTATTAACTTCAGCTTCTTGGTCCTCTTGTGATGTCCTCTTTTCTTCTGCGCCCGCAATGCTGCGCTCGACTTCATTGGTTGCAATTGCTACAGGTTTGCTGGTTGATGCTTCAGGATTCGATAGTTTGCCTGCCAAAAGCAGCACTTTATCGATTTTAACCACCAGCTGTTCGACGCTTTCAATGATTCCTGTTGTAACATCCAATGGGGTTCCCGATTTACCAATGAAAAAGATTGATGGCACTGGAGCAAGTTTGTCTAAAGGAATCACAGAATGAAGTTGTTATTGCGCATCACCTGATAAAAGCGAAATGCAACTGCGCATTTACATCGTTCACGTTATCGAGGGTCTACTCTACTTACATAGTGCTACGAATTGCTGGTAAGTTGGACTTTCGCCCTGTATTTTAACAGCTACAAAGTCGGATGACATCAATTTGGAGTTCACACGCGAATCGCCTAGGAATCTGTCCAGCTTAGCTGACATCTCGTCCTCGCCTGTGATCAGCAGTTAAATCAATTTAGTAATGCCAATGAGTATGTCCGATAAGGGAACATGACGTGGTGAAATTTATATAGTGCTTGTTTTACCTTTAATGTAGACAACGAAGATGGCATCCCTGGCTTTGTATTCCGCCACAGCCTCTGCTATGTTGCCCGTGTACCAATTCATGTTATCTTTCTGCCTGGAATGTTGTTTTGCAGCGGAATAAAAATTACGAATTTTGATTTTCTTCACAAATATATTTTCTACCTGACAGCCATAAACTAGTGATGAAACTTTCTCACATAGGCCTTATCGATAGGTATGGGTTATCGGTTGTGCTTTCAAATTTGTTTGCAAACATCTATTATGGTAAAATGTAGTGTATATTTATAGAACTAAATATGAATTACAGTGAATGTTTGGGGGTCCCAGATATCTCGTAACTGGTTACTAAAGTCTTCATTATGTGGATGAGTGCTGGCAGTGGCTTCAGTGGCTAAGCAGCTATTCATCTGCGGCTCCTATAATAAAGGGTTTATTAGATAAATGCAACAAGCTTAAACCACAAGCGAGCCCAATACCAATGTCAAAATCCGAGCATACTATGGAGCTGGCAGGAGTCACAGATATCTCACTGCGTTCAACATTTGGTAGACGTGCCACACGGACGCAGCAGCGTTTTGCTTTCCGTTTCAATGGGAAAGGGCAACTTCCTGCTGCATGCAGCCCTTTCATGCGTTCCAAGTTGACGCGACACTTTCGTATTTGAACGCAATCCTCGTAATTGCACTCACTCTGTGCTATGATGTATGGATGGCGAGGTATTTTAATAACCATCTTTTTAAGCTTATTCTGGGGCGACATCCTTGTGATGTTTGCGATGAAAACTAGTAAAATGACGCCAGCCTTAATCGGATTGCAAGCTGCACCGTCGGACGCTACCACAAATGAAAAGCAGCTGTTCGCTTATCGATACTGTTATCGACAGAAATGTAGTACAGATTATGGGCAATTATTAATTGGTAATGTTTGTGTATTGCTTACTATTATAATACTATTACTTGTATTGCTCGTATAGCAAACTTACTGCTTGTTATTGCTAAATTATTGTGTCAATCGATTAATTAAGATACATTTTGATAGACCACTCACAGTTTGCGTGCTGTACAACACTAGCTACGGGGCATTGTTTTTGTGTGTCATTATTGTGCGAAAAATTATTAAGCAAATTAAAATACACCGTAAATTTTACGTTTTTCTTGAATTTGACTGAGACTGTAACGATAAGAAACAGATATGAGCGATGTACAGACATTAATGGATATGGGTTTCCCCAAGGAAAGAGTGTGAGTAGCATTTTGTTTTAAATTCGCCGGCTTTTGAAAAGTTTTCTTTGCACTTGGGTTTTTCAGTGAATATGCATTGCAGGTAACTAGCCACAAAGGGGTTGAGATAGCCATGGAATGGCTGTTGGCCCATGTCGATGAAGAAATCCCAGCTGCAGCAGCAGCGGCGGCACCAGCAGCCACTGCTACAGCCCCGACTGAAGACAATGCGCCGAGCAGCAGCGGAGCAACTGATGATGCTGCTGGAGCTGCGGTAGCAAAGTCTCTCAAATGTGACGACTGCGGCAAGGTGCTAAAGGATCAGACAGAGGTGGAATACCATGCAGCCAAAACAGGTCACAGCAACTTTTCCGAGTCCACAGAGGAGAAGAAAGCGCTCACCGAGGATGAGAAGAAGGCACAACTGGCCCTCATCGAGGAGAAGCTCAAACAGAAGCGCGTGGAACGTGAGGAGCGTGAAAAGGCCGATGCTTTGGAACGTGAACGTAATCGCATCCGGTCCGGCAAGGACATGACAGAGGCTCGTCGTCGCATGGAAGAGATCGAAATGAAGAAAATCGTCGATCAGCGCAAACGTGAAAAGGAAGAGGAGAAAGCTGCACGTGATCGTGTTCGCGCACAAATTGAGGCTGACAAGGCGGCCCGCAAGGCCAGGTGAGGAATGCTTGGCATGCACATTAATAAGGAAAACAATTAATCTTGCAATTATCGCATACAGGGAACTTAAGGTGAGCCCCGCCCAGTTGGCTGATGCAGTGGCTTCAGTCAGCTCAACAACTACGGTTCTTTCTCCGACTGGTGTCAAGTCGCCACCACGAGAATACACTGAGACACGCATCCAGGTAAGACTGCAAGATGGCTCAACGCTCGCTTCCGAGTTCAATGTAAAGGAACCGTTGTCCGCCGTGCGTGTGTTCATCCAAGTGAAGACGGGCATTGAGACGCCCTTTGCACTGATGACATCGTTTCCGCGCAAGATCTTTGCCGACGATGATTATGAGAAGCCGCTGGAGGTGCTGGGTCTTGTGCCCTCCGCTGTCATCATTATGACCAAACCAGCTGCGTAAATCCATCGAATCACAAACCAACTACACAACTAAAAAACATTTATAACTATATATATATATATATACATATATTTAATAAATATGGCGCGATATTTCCAGTCGCCCTCGGGCTGGGCCGTTAAATCTACGATTTTATATAAAGGCTTAAGTCAAGATTCAATTTGTAATTGCATCCAGGGTGCTGCTACATGAAGGGCTCCACGTAGCTCTTGATTTTCTTTACACTGCGCTCGGCTGGTCGCATATTGAGATGTTGCCCGAATATGGTGAACTCCATGTTACCCACGTGCATACCGAAGACGCATTCACTCTTGGGCACAGTCCGCACCTGATGATCCTCACCGAGCAGTTTCAGCACATTCTTCGTGTCCATGACACAGATGCCGTTTAAGCCAACCAGCGTCTGGCATTTGGACTGCACCACACGCAGTTTGGCCCCATGCAAATCCATCTTAACCAGCTGCTTGCTGAACTCGTCGTAGCGCTTCTCGTGGACCTGCGGCAACTCTTCGCCCTCCTGCAGATTGAGATGCTCCCTTATGTAGCCACGCCAGAGCTTGTGCAGCGGCAGCATCTGTTCGTATCTCAACTGTTTCCTTGGCAACGTATTGAGTCCAAGCTCAGCATATTGCTTCCTCGTCAACGTGGTCGATTTGTGGGAACGACGCTTGCGGCTGAGTTGCTTTTTGCTTTTGGTGCCGTGCAGCATGGTGATGTGATCGGGTATGATGTTCACATTGCAACGTTTGTGAGGCACTACGAGATCGGTGAGATACTCCTTTACCGCATCTATCTCCCTGCCGACTTGTTTAGCCATTATTCGATCTTTAAAAAAAAAAAAAACACGAATAACCGCAGAGCAGAGCAACAGCACTGTTTAACATTCGTTTTTAATGTTAACTAACAGCGATAAGTAATGAAAGTTCATGAATGTGTCGAACTTATCGATGAGAAACACTACAATCGGCATCTAAAACTTATCCTGTTAACAACAGTCAGCCCCTTTAGCAGAGTGTTGTCGCAATGTTAATTTGACTCCGAGATACTAGAATTCATGTTAGTTTACAGGCTGTTAAGGCACCACAGAGTTAGCAACATGTTGCCAGCAGTCAGCTGTTGTTCTTGACAATTTTTGAACTGGAAAAAAAAGTCCTTCCGGAAGAACCCGTCGATCTCGGCAACTAGCAGAGCTAGAGTCACCAAATTTGGAATGTAGCTTCCCGAATACCCCCTCCAAGCCCCGTTGATCTTAGATTTTCGATACCTCACTCCCCTCCCACACAAATCACACCTAAAGTCAAAATTTATACCGCCCACGCCACCCAACGCAGACACTTGTAACTTGGCAGGTGTATGGAGAGTACTATTTAGGAGCTACGGTGAAAGTTTCACCAGGATCGGTCCACAAATAAGAGAGAAATCGGAAAAAGAAAAGTGAAAAAAACTTCCGTTACCCGTTTTTTT
Source organism: Drosophila funebris (assembly GCA_018901825.1). Classification (NCBI taxonomy): domain Eukaryota; kingdom Metazoa; phylum Arthropoda; class Insecta; order Diptera; family Drosophilidae; genus Drosophila; species Drosophila funebris. Next base: position 4,743,307 of record JAEIFK010000122.1, on the reverse strand, counting down.
TTCCCGCCTTTTTTCGAAAGTTGCTGCTTTTTTCGCTTTTCTTGTTCAGCTGGAGGGGGCGAGTTGAACGGTAAAAAAAAAAATATTCTAGGCGGGGCCCCGTTTTTGCAAAAAACGCGAATTAAAAAAAAAAAATTACAAATTTAAAAAGCGCGCGCTTTTGTTGTTTTGATACGATTGCGATTGCTGGCGGGTATTTGGAGATTTGAGATGTGCAGCCACACTGCGCCTGTTTTGGTACTAAAGTGCCAAGTGTGGCAACCGTGGCTGTCAGTCCTATCACGACTTTCGCATAAACGACACGCATGTTATCGGGAAAAAGACGCCGCGTGTGTTTGATGCAAAAGGCAAAGGGAAAATTTAATACATACACATGTATGTATTGCAAAAGCAATTTCGCTGCTGCCTACCAAACTGCAGGTAGTGTGATAACAAGATAATGCAATAAAGTAGAGCCTCAAAAACGTGACAAATGCACAAATAGAAATATTATTCAATTGATTGCCGTCGGTGTCTCTCTCTCTCTGTGGTGTCTGTGTTCAAATGATTGTGTGTGTGCGCTAATAAACCCCAAATAACAACAAATTCGTGAGATTTGCTGCATTTTAGTCACTGTCGCTGTCAACGTTGCCGTCGCATCCGCGTCGCGTTTTAAGTTAGCTTCGAATTTTATTTGTACATTTCACATATTGCCCGTCTGTCTCTCAAGCGGTCGCCGCCGACGCTGCACGCACACACTGTAAACACACACATATGTAAGCACGCACGCACGCACTCATACATACAAATGCGGAAGAGTCGTCGCAGTCGTCAAACTCAGCTCCCCACTGTTGTCATCAACAAAAAACCGCTGCTTCTGTCGGTGTCGCTGCCTCAGCCGCAGTCGTTGTCATCGTCGCTGCTGCCGCTCAATAATTGTGCATTATTTTAAGGTAAGCATATAAAGAGAATAACAACAACACTAATAAAACAATGTGCAATTTAGGCTGGAAAAATTCCATGTGAATTTAAATTCTTCATTTCATTGCATTTCCCTTTATTACATGTTGTTGTTGTGCATTGTTTTCTATGCGCGTTTGCCATTGCCTTGGCGTCGATGTCGATGTCGACACCGCAGCCGTAGCAAAAAGTGTCAAGTGCGCGACGCTGACGCTGTCGTTGCTGTTGCTGTTGACGCTGCAGCTACACGCTGAGAGCGCACGCCGTCGCTCTCTTGGGCTGTTTGTTGCAAAACATGTGCACACATATTAAATTATATTTTCTTTTTCGTATTTTCAAGTTTATTAAACTGTCTGCGTTCCATGTAAACAACACTCGAAAAACTCCATACTCCACTTTTCTTTTTTTCTTTTTGTGTTTTTTGCTCTCTCTTTGGCTGCCTCTCTCTCTCTCTCTCTGTTACTGACTCACGCATACATATACATGCGCACACTTACACTGCTTACACGGACGCGCCCCGGTCGCAGCTAACGGCACTTTTTTTGGGTTCTCTGTGTGCTTCTTTTTTTCTCTCTTTGGTCTGCCAAAAAATGCGCCTAAAAATCTAAAATGTTGTTTTTTTCATATTTTCTAATTGAAATTCTTTCTTTTTGCAGCAGCAACAACAATAGCAAGGAAAATCATCAAAATAAATATACAAAATATGTGCAAACATCTAAATTAAATTCCATAAAAGAAATTTTAATGTGTTAAAGCAAAGTGCTACAAAAATTTGTGCTGAACAACAACTGCAACTGCAAACAACAACAAAAATTACACAATTCAAATGGGCAACTATTGAATGGCGGCCATTAGTGGCCCCAAGCGGCATCCATTGAGCAATCAACACCATTTCTCCCATCCAAGCATCAGCACCACCAACACCACCCAGACCAATACCAATACCACTACCACTACCAATACCAATACCAAGAATACCACCACCACCACCACTATCAACAACATCACCACCACTACTAGCACTAACAATAGCAAGCAACTGCTTTATAGCTATCAAACGCCAGCTAATCCCCAGCACAAAGCACAAGGCGACTCCTCCACGATCAGCAGCAACAACAACAACAACAACAACAGCGGCAAGAAAATCAGTAGCATCAACAGCTGCCCAAATTCTTCAGCTGCTGCGCCACGTAGCTCAATGAGCGTATCGATGTCACTGGTACAGGGTGGTGCTGCCGGTGGTGCGCCACAGGGCGCTAGCGCAATTTTAGCCGCAGCGGCTCCATATTATCAACCGCCAGCTGTGCCACAGGATGTGCAACCGGATCGTCCAATTGGCTATGGAGCCTTCGGAGTTGTCTGGTAAGTTTGATCACAAAGATTCATTCAAAAGAACATATGAATATAAGTGTATTTGAGTGTAAGCATTTATTTATATATAAGTGTATATATTTATCTTGTGCTGCATACTAGACTTTAGTCTAGGCATGTAAATGGGTTCAATGCCTTTCTCTAGGCCTAACGTCCACTTCTCTTCCATCTTTTTTTGTACCCCTTTTTGTGCGGTCTGTCGTCGTAACGTCAACATCAACATCAGCGTATCGTCCTTTCATCCTTCGTCCTTTGTGCTTTGTGCCTTATGCATTTCTGCAACATGCTTTGTAACGACAGGGTGGTTTTTCTATCAAATGATTCACCCCATTCCCCTGGCATCTCCCATCCCTGGTGCAGGCAACTGTTGTTCCGTGTTTTGTGTTTTGTTCTTTTCTGTTTTGGCTCGCGGCAGTTGCAAGTCGGTTGGAAAAGTTTTGCTTCCTTTTGATTTGCATTTTTTTGTTGGTCTTTTACAATTTTACATTAATTGTTGCTAAACGAGTTCATGTAATGGTTAGCAGTTGATATTTTGACTTGTTTCTGACAGCTGGTATTGAAGTTTGGCAACGTAGCATCCATCATACACATATATTACGATTATATTTTCATTCACGTGTAAAACGGCATTTCCGGCTGCAATCACACGAGCGCCCATTGCCTAGTCAAGCAATAAGGGACAAATGACACAGGGGGTAAAGCAGCTGACTGAGGGGGTTTAGTATTGGGTAAACACTAAAAGAAGCCAGGGAAAAAGTGGCACACGCTAAGTGACGCCAAGTAGCGACAACGGCGCAGAACGAGGAGAGGAGCTAAGCAAAGGAGGCACAAGGAAGTCGCAGTGCATAAAGACGACAACGAAATGTGCCACAAGTGGAGGAGAGACCCCAACTCCGGCCCTAAAGAATGGGAAAGGCAACTGGCAAGAAAGCTGGTTAGAAAGAAGCCGGCTTAAAGTAGAGCCCGCTGAATAGAGTCGTTGACGTTGGATTGGCTTTTGAAAGCAATCATCATGTTCTCTGGTCTCTGGTCTGGGTTGAAGTCGAACTTGGAGTTAGAGTTGGAGTCGAGAGTCAGCTGCACTAGCGCAGAGAAATACTTACTTATATTAATATAAAGTTGCCTCGGCAGTCGACACTCTACAGTCCACACTCTACGATCCACACAGCACACTGTAAATGCAATCAAGCGTTAAATTTAAGTGCCAAATGTCGAACTTGTTAGATGCCGTGTGGGCCAGATGCCAAGCTAGTTTTGTTTATGTTCGGTCTCTTGCTATGTGCCGTTGGTTAGCAGCAGGTGAGGTGGCAGGAAGTTAAACAGAAATGCGAGCAAGTGTCATATAGTCTATTGGGTCGTATATTTTAAACGCAGATAAATGTAAACTGTGAAATTCGGCAACAGGGCACAACTACTTGAACTCTTTGCTAAAGCATAACGAATGATATGGTAACCATAAAGATAACTTCAATATCTAGTAAAGGCAACTGAAGTTTGACAACAGCGCATATTGTACTTTCAAAATGTTTGCTAATTACAGCGAACATTTTCCCCTTAACGCCAACTCAATTTAGGTCTACCAATAAAAAGGCGATACTAAATGCTAGATTAATCAGTTTATGATTTATTTCCAAGAAATAGGAAACCATTTATACACTTAAACACACAACAAGATTAACCAATTAATTCTAGGCAAACTTCTAAGAATTTTTCTCACTGCATTTAACCAATACAAACATAAAATACAAAAAATAAAAAGGAAGGAGACGGAGACTCCTCGGAGACTGAGACTCCGAGGTGTGCTGTATGGGGATGAGGGCAAAGGCGGGGTTTCGGCCACAAAACAAAATATTGGACACAGTACGAAAGAGTCTCTCATCTGGCCTGTTGCGCTTACAGTATAAGAAGAAGAGGAAGAAGCAGCAGCTTCAGCAGGAGAAGCATCAGTCGGACAAGCAGAGGAAATGCCGAAAAGAGCCGCGAAAGATGACCGAACATCTTTGGGCTTACTTTAAACTACCTGCAACTGGTTTTAGAAGCAGGCAGACGAAGTCGACAAGTCCAAGAACGGACAGTTGGCGTAGGGACAGAGACAGAGACAGCAGAGGAAGAAGGTGAAGGAGACAAAGACGGACAAAGGAGAGAGACAAGGTAAACCTTTTGCCTGCATATAAAACTCGCTTCCTGCACGACTTGTGGCCTCCTCTGTCTCTGTCTTTTAGCCTGGCCTGGACAGCAGTGCTGCCAGAATTTCTGAAGCAAAAATTGCTAGATTTGGCAAAAAAAGTTGCTAGAATTTTTTTTGAAAATTGCTAAATAAATTGCTAAATCATACAAATTTTCGTTTTTAACAAATATATATATATGTACTTAAAAAAAAAACTTAAACAAAATTAAGACTATTTATAATGTTGTCTAGTTCGAAAACTTCACTTAAATCAGCGTACTTCTCATTTCCAGTGATTTGAGACAAGTACTCATATGGTAGAGCATAGTTATAGCAACAGAGATTTGCAATACGCACAAATGCGAATCCATTGTTTGAACTCCTTATTTTGCAGCCAGGCATCTCTAAAATTTTGCTTGTAAACTTTTGGCATTTTAATAATTACAAAACACAGAAAATTGTGGAGACAAACTTGCAAGTTGTTCATATAATCGAACCACTGAGTTAGATACCAGTTCCGATATCTTTGTGAGCCATTATTAATCGCAATTAGTACATTCATTTGCAAAAAAAATTAAAAAAAAGTGCAAAAATGCTCAAATGTTAATCAAGTTGCTAAAATGGCTAAATAAAAATTAAAAGTTGCTAGTTTTGTGGCTAATAGCATTTCGAAAAAAAAAGTTGCAAATATTTTTAAAAGTTGCTAGATCTAGCCACTAAATTGCTAAAGTGGCAGCACTGCTGGACAGTCTTAGCCTCAGCCACAGCTACAGCTTCAGGCTGTGGCTTGCAAGGTGTCGTCGTTGTCGTTGCCGTTGCCGTTGTCGTTGTCGTCGTCGTCTTCATCGTTATCTGACTGCCCAAGCTAGCCTCTAGTCTCTGTTCCTGTTATTTTTTGCTCTAGGCTTTTCTGAGTCTTTGATCAGGCGCAAATCCTGTGCTAATCTCGAGTCCAATGGCCCTGCCCGGATCCAGACTCAGTTCCAGGTCTAAACTTAAACTCAAAACCATGACCGTGACCATGCCCGCATAGCTGCGATTCGATGCGATTCCCTGGCATTAATCGACGCTGCCTGCCGCCGCTTTTGCTTCCCCATCTTCCTCTGCCTGTTAAGTGATTCCTCTTTCCTTGTCTCTCCCTCCTCATCTCTCTCTTTCTATTTGTGGTGCCGCTGCTGCTGTTGCACCACCAAAAACTAAACAAAACAAAAGCAAATGCAAAAGCAGTGCACAGCAGCATTGACTACACGAGCACATCTAGCACCGGGACACGTAGTTTTATTTTATCATCCACTATTTGTATTATACCCTTCCAAAGAGTATTATGACTATGTCGTTGAAAGTGTAATGCATTGACAAGGTGCTTCTCTTCGATAATTGAGAGAAACCAGTTTGTTCTATCAGCTGTCATTGGGAAATGAGTGGAAAAATTTCTGCTTATTGCAGATACTTCGATAAAACTTACAGAACAAATTCTTCATAAGCAAATTATTTTCAATTGGGCACATTGAAGGTATAGAAATCATTTGTAAGGGTATTTAGGCTTCGTCAGTCATTTTTGTATTCAATTCTGTGCGCAGACAGAGAACAGCTGCTCTGGTCGTGGCTTTGGTTGATGTTGATGTTGATGCTGTTGCCTGGTGCCGCCAGAGGCTGAGGCTGAGCCAAAGGCTGGTCCTGGTGGTTGGTTGAACAACCTTCGACAGTTTTTAGTTATTTTGTCTGCCGCACACACACACACTCTCTTTTATATAGACAGGGGATATGCAGACAGGACCGCTTACAGGATATATGCTCCCGGTTTTGTGAGTCCCGCATATGTTTTTCATCTGCCACCACATTTTTCCTATCGCTTCGTTTCGTTTCGTCTCGTCTCGTCTCGTCTCATTTCTTGTTTCACGTTTCTCGGTTGTCGTGAAACTTCCCTGAACTGTACGTCCATCCCTTGGACACTGCTGCAGTTTTCGTTGACAAAGTTTTTTTTTCCAACACACAGTTTCCCAGTTCCGTTTGCCTGACTCTGAATTTTGAATATTCACGTTGGTTTTTCCTACAAATTTTCTGTTTGCATGTGTATGTGTTAGTCCCTGTGTTTGACTTTGAAAGTGTTTGAATAATTATCCTGTTTTTCAAACGATCCTTTCTTTTCCCTCCTTTTGCTCTTCGATTTAAGTGTCTGCTTTAAATTTCATGCGTTTCCATTTTATGTCTGCCATTGGATGGCATTACAAAATGGGAAAATTGCTTTATGGGTTGTATTTTTGTTTCCTTTTCCATTTTATTTTATTTTTTGTGAAATTTTCGAACTTTTGGGCGCATTATTGGGGTTGAGCAGAGTCCTGGCATATCCTTGCATAAATTATAAAGTGTTCAGCTTATAGTTTATATTGAAATTTAATGAAATTCTGCAAAGTTTGCTTTAAGACTTTCGCAGCTCACTTTTAAATTTGGTAACAGCTCAAATGTAAATTTTATTACTTTTTAATTTACATCCAATGATTCGTCAATGATTCAGTCCTTTCTTATCTTTCATATGGACTGCGAAATTTGGCAACAGCGCCGTAACAATCTTAACAAATATTCTGTTTTTCTCGGGGCCCGACTACAACTTTTGGCCATATAAATACATCATAACAAGTGCTTGGCCAGGTCTTAGGTAGCGGCCCAAAGGGCAGCGACGTTAGCTCTGCCTCTTTGCTATCCTATGTGTCCTCCTGCTTCTCGCTTCTTCTTCTACTTCAGTCCTGTGCCAAAACTATTTTCGCTCGACGCTTTGTTTTTTTGGCCCAAACATTTGCCATACTTTGCCAAAGAATTACGCACGCAATTTTGTCTACAGCTTCATTTCGCCCTCACACATCCCATACACACATAGAGGCACACGTATGTACACACACATACACACTCATACATACATAGATAGATATGTGACTCACTTGCTACGGCTCCAGCTTAGTTCACTTGAATTGCGTTCTACGGTTCAAGTGAAGCGCAAATGTATCTTTGAGGTTTATATTTTCTCTCTCCCTCTCTTTCTCTCATTTTCTCTTTCTCTCCGTTTCTCTTTCGCTCCTCAGTCTTGGCCTGCAGCTTCGGCTTTAGGTATCATGTAACAGCCACAGCAAACACTTTGAACCTACATATCTATCTATGTATGCATTTATGTGTGTGTGTGTGTGTGATGTGCTGCGTGCTTGTGTGTAACATGAAATAATTATACCCTGTACAAATGTATAGAAAAGGGTATTCACAAATTGTAACAGTTCTCTTCTTTATCGATTCGAAAAAGGCACCATCAACCGTATAGTCAGCTGCCTGTTTATCTGCATACAAGGAATCTCTTAGTTGGGTACTCTCTCATTTGTCTGTTTACAGCGTATCCATCAGCCGATCACTCTCGTCCTCTCGTCGCTCTCACTTGTTTTCACTTGCGTCTCGCCTCCCAAGTTGCGTTCGCACTCAGAATGAAAAATAATAGTCAACAAAGTGCCACCAACGAAAAAGCTTTAACCCAGCGAGACCTCAGCGTCGCTCTCCCCCTCCCAGAGCTACCCCCTCACTTCCTCTACAACTCTACCCATTACCTTGCTGCCTCTCCGTAGGTTGCAGCGGCAAACCTAATTCACCTACAGCAAAATGCATTTACACGCGCAGGTAGCGCGTCAATGTGTGTGCGTGCGTGTCTATGTGTGTGTGCCAAATAAATCATTGTCTGTGTGAGAGTATATATAACTGTTGGTGTGTGTGTGTGTGTGTGTGTGTGTGTGTGTGTGATGTTGGACAACAGAACGAAACGACGAGCGACGTACCGACGATGAACGAAACTCTTTGCCACAAACGGATCGTAAACTACATTGGAAAACTGAAATAGACAATTCGTTGCAGTTGCAGGTTGCGTGGTGCATGATGGAGGGGTTGGCAGGGGGCAGTGGGCAGGGGACAGGGGCAGGGGTGGTGCGGTATGTGGTGTGCACAGTTAGACAGCTGGACAGTTGGACAGTTGAACTGGCAGCCAGCGGGCAACTTGAACCCAAACTTAATGAAGCCGGCTCTCGGGAAGTAGAAAAACCTAACTTGATGTCTACCCAATGGAGCAAGAAGTTGCCTGAGGGGGGGGCAGTTAGAGAATTGTTAAGGAGAGGGTCAGGCGTTAAGCTGTCTTCAGGGCGCATAGCAGCCTCCCCCCGTTCAATAGCCTTGATGGCGAGAGGAAACTAATTAAGTTTTGCGTCAAACTATTTTCTTGACACCAAACAACTAGAAAAATGTTTGAGTAAATTTATGCAAGTGTGTGAGTGTGTTTGTGTGTGTGTGTGTGGAAAATACATTTCTCAAGATATGATTTAAATTTATGATTCGCTTGTCGCGCCCAAGCGAACAGCATTTGAAGCCACTGTTAGCAGTTGTAACACTTCTTTAAGAGGCACTGTGTGCAGCTTCAACTTCGTTGCATAACAAAATGAGGAAATAACTGTAAGGAAACTGTAAGGAAGAACATCTAAAAAGCAATATAAATGGTCTAAAAGGATTTCTAGACTTTCAGTTATTAGAAGCGAAACAAAATGTTAAGAATGGGAAAATATACAAAGCAATATAAAGGACTTGACAGCGGAATCTTTGCTTAAAAGAGAAAAGTTTAATGAAAATCAAATTAAATAAATTCAAAGGCAACTTAATGACTTCAATTATTATAATCTATGTCCCTTTGTTCATCATTTGATCTCCAGATTGATTCACTTATACATTTGCCTCTTGGAACTGTGTTTATAATTGTTGTATTTCTGCTGCATTTAGTGAGCTTACTGTGCCTTACAGCGTCTGGAAAAACATGTGCACTTGGACACACCTTTTCCATGAGATTTTCCCCCCCAAGTTATGCACTCGCCGCTATTTATAGCCCAAAATATGTTGGAGACGTGCTAATTAAGCGCCGCAACTTCGTCATCATCAACGTCTGCGTCTTTGGAGCTTGCAGCTTGCGGCTTGGGACAGGATTCGTTGTGGCTTTCAGCAGCAGCAGCAGCTTCTGGTTCTGTGTGCCATAGCCTTAGTACGAGTATCAACCACTCTTATATTTAGCACAATGCGCAAGTTTTTCTTTTTATTTTTCCTATTTGGCTTTTTTTTATATTTTCTGCTTTTCAAGAGCCGCTGGCACGACGGCACAAGTCACTCAGCCGCAACGAGAAAATCGTGCGAGCGTTTAATACGAGTACGAGTGGAAGTTGAAGTTGAAGTTGTGGCTGCTGCAGCTGCATGCAACAGCAGCCATTGTCTGAGACTGCGACTGCGACTGCGACTGCAACTGCAACTGGGATTGTGACTCGACTCTTCTGCCTGCTGTGTTGTGTTTATGCTAAATGAGGGTTAAAAATGAAACGGCAATGAGCCAAGCTTCTTTAGCCAAAAGCTGCAACAGCAACTGTAAATGTCTGCGGGCTGCTGCTGTTGCTGTTGCTGCCGCCTCTCTTGCTGCCTGCTTGCCCCATCTAGGGGCACATACAGAGAGATACCCTAATGCCCTATCTGGTATCTTTTGTTGTACAAATTTTGACAACATTTGCCACCCTCTCCCTCTCTCTCTCTCTCTCTCTCTCTCTCCGTTTCTATGTCGCTCTGGGTTTTTGCGGTGCATCTTTGATTTGTTTGCTTCGTCTTCTTCTTCTTAGCTCAATTTGTAGCCACAATTTGTGCAGATTTTGTTGCCTTTGGCAGTGTTAATTAACAATTGTCAGTTGCATCTCAGTCCTCTGAGCGTTAATCGATTTGAATTGACAGCAACGTTTGTGTCTTTGCACTGTGCATAATTTGTGGCAATTTTGTGGCAAAGTCAAGTTCGAATATTGCTTTCATTATGTGTGTGTGAGTGTGTGTGTTGTGGCTGTGATGGGCAATTGGCAACGTCACAATGTGGTTTGCTTTTAAGAATTATTATTTAAAAGGGGAATTTTGGCAACAGTGTACGGACTCTGTGCTTGGCTATACTTATCGATTTTAGCAGCTGCTCTTCTTAGAGTTAAGTTCTATTAATAACTACCTGAAGTGAAAAGTTTGGCAACAGTTTAATTCATTAATGACTCATTATGAACAGCACATCTTGTTGGAAATACGCTGCAAGAACTGGAATGAAATTTGGCAACACTGCAGTGGCCCTAATAACGCACACACACGCATTCACCTTTATCCCATTTGCAGTGCTTCTTTATAGACTCCGACCCATTGTCCGGAGCTTTGAAGCTGCTCTTAACATATTTTCTTAACCTCAATAATGCCACAATCAAATTCTGTCGCATTGCCGATTAAAATTCCAGTACCTGGCCGTTCGCCAGGTTGCGTTTATCTGTTTGCGGCAGTTGCTGGAGCTGCAGCAGTAGCAGTTGCAGTGGCAGTGGCAATGACAACGACAGCGCCAGTGGCTGCTGCATCATTGTGCTTGCCACACTAAACGCTTTTGACATTTCAATTAAAATTCTACAAAGTCTCGTCTATTGCAACGCGATAATTGCAGTCGCTTCACGGCGACGTCAGCGACGACGTCATTGTTAAATATTTGCCAAATGTATTTGAAAATGGTGTAGTTAGTGGCGCCACAGTCTGTTGCAAGCACAGCTCCTCTATGAGTCAAGTTCTGACTTCTGTCAACGAGATAATTAGAGGGAGAGCGAAACAGAGAAAGAGACGCGTTGATTGTGGCACTTTCAAACGGCTGGGTTGCCGCAGTGGCAGCTTTGAGTCATTCAGTTGCATGCCACGCCTCAAATGCTGCATATAGAGATGCATATAAATACTAAATATGATTGCTGCTTATCTGCCTCATGCCTCATGTCTGCTAATGTCTTTTGACAAATGAGCAGACGCAACAGTGCCTGCAACAGTGCTTGCAACAGTGTCTGCCACAAGCCACATGCCTCATGCCTCATGCTTCTCTTTGGCTCCGTTCCCATGTTGCATTTAAAGCCGCTGACGTTTGTCTAGCCAACAGTCTGATCTCGATTCGGACACACCCAACTGTGTGGCAACTGAGCTGCGCCACCTGCAACATGCCCCTGCCACATGTCGTTGCCTGGATGGGCTTTTGTTTGACATTCCTGCTGATCCCCATGACATGTTGCATTTTTATTACGTTTAAAAATATTTTCAATTTTTGCTTCCACTTTTTTTTGCATTTTCTTTCGATTTCCTTTTTTGCATTTTGTGAGTCAACAGCAGATTCTCATTGTCAACTGTCATTATTGATGTATGATCTTGATTTCCGTACAAGCTACGAGTGTACAGCGTTCATAACAAAAGCACCTTTCCTCTCCCCTTCGTAACTCAACCCCTTTGCCAGCTTCCTTTGTGTTGTTGCCTTGGCGCCTCTGTCAACTGCGTCAGTCGAAGATTTGCAATTGCGACTCTGCTATGAATATGGAACAGGGGAAGAGGCAGGGAGAGAGAGAGAGAGAGGGGGGAAGGCGACTGTGCGGGTGAAAAATGGAGGCTGACTGTCGCTTTGTTGCCAGTTTTCAATAAGCTTCAGCTGTGAATTGTTTGACAACAATTGTTGTTGCCAAGATGACTTGCAGCTCCCCGTTGCCAGTTGCCAGTTGCCAGTTGCCAGCTCCCCGTTGCCAGTTACCGATTGTCGATACTGTTTTTAGCATTGTTACACAAAGTTTACATGAAAATGCCACACACATGATGCCTCAAATGCCATATGCCACACACGTCTCACTATTGCACTTAATGAAATGTGGCAACAATGGACGGGGTTGTAATGGGCACGTTTACACGAACACTTATCGTGATTAACATGCTTTAAGGATATTCCTTTAAAGAAGTATTGATAATTCTAAATTGAAATATGAACAGTTGAGACAAAGTTTATTCTTCTTGAATTGATAAATCTACATTGAAATATGCTCCAATTGTGATTCACTGCCGTGTAAACAGTTGAAGCAAAGTTAATTATTCAATAAAATGAATAATTGATTTCATTAAATGATGAAATCAGCGTCAAAACTTTTCAATTCATTGTCGCACTCACTCTCCTATTCAAACACCCACTCAGCTATTCAATTAATCACAATTTTTTATGCGAATTAGCCATGGTCTGCTAACAACAGTCTATGACGATAAGAAACAAAGGAACTCGGCGCAGGTGCAAGCTATTTGCCAGCTACAGGTAGAGCTTGGTAACAGATCCTCAGTATCCTGCAGTTTGATGAGGCAAAAGATGAAGCGGTTTCCTTATTTTTATTTTTTTGCTGGCAAGCATTTCTAAGGATTGCGCTCAAATTACAGCAGCGCTCTGCTCTCATTGTTTATTTTAGGGGTTGTCTGGCACGGAATCCTTGTCGATCCTCTCAACAATTTAAGGACAGACTCAAGTACCTGTGTCCTTACAGACAGGCAACAAGATCCTTAAACACTTGCAGCTGCAACACAAGTCTGCAGTTTTTGGGGATACATTTTTGTTGTTGCTACTTATTGATTTTTCTCACATGTCACAAATCGTTGTGAATCTGCTTCTATCTTTCTTTCGCTCCCCCTCTCTATTCTTCTGTCTCTTTCTCTAGAGATGTGGGAGCCAGTTTAAGTTGATCTTGAATGCCTGGCGACTGTCGAAGGGGAATGGCAGATGGTCTGAGATAATAGCGACGACACAAGTGGGCCGTTGACCCTGAGGGGTAGCAACAGCAACAACAACAACTACTAAAAGGATGAGCATGAATGTTAATATTGACGCAAGGTGGAGCTTGGACCCGACTCTGGAACTGGGAACTGGGGACTTTGGGTAGCCAATTTATTAACGAATTTTTCAACGAACCTGGCAGAGAGACTCACAGACCAGCTTCAACATTGTTGTTGTTGTTGCTGTTGCTGTTGTTGCTGTTGCTGTTGTTGCTGCTGGCACGCATGCGCAGCAGACGACGCAACGTTCATTGCACCCAAAAAAAAAAAAAAGAACAAAAAGAAGAATGAAATTTTCGTTGGGTTTCTTTATTTTTTCTGCTTCTTCTCCTTTTATTGTTGTTGCTGTAGTTGTTGTGTTTTTACGACTGAGAACCGGATGGTCAGGCAACTGTAGGGAAGGGTTGTGGCGGCCGGGTGAGGCACTGGTTAGCAGAGGGTCGCCGGGTGGCAGTGGAGTTGCGGAAGGTTGGTTGGGGAGGGGGAGGGGCGGGCAGTGCGGTCGTCAACATGCTGACCGATGCGGCGGCTTATGGCCATTGCGAGGCGTTCGTTGTGCAGTTTGCCTTCCATTTAGTTTTAGCAACAACTTGTTGTTGTTCTCGTGGCTGTTGTTGCTGTTGCTGTAGCTGTTGTTGCCTTGCGGGAGCTCTCCAACCTATCCCAAGTTGAGTTTTGACACGCATCGCACTGCGCACTGTGCACTGTATGTGCCCATCCCCAGGCGGCGGGCGAAGCGCAGTTTAAATATTTTTAATTGAACTTTTGCCTCCAGACAACGTGCAACATGGACAGAGACAGACAGACGGACGGACAGAGAGACAGACAACAACAACTATACGAGCACTAACTTTGTTTCTACAATGTCGAAAACCGCAAAGGGGGTGAGAATGGGGAGTGAGGAGTGGTTCTTGCGGTTATTGATTAGATAGATATCAGGGAGAAAAGCATGCATGAAGTGTACCCACAACCCCCACCCCCCTGCACCAGCACCAGCACTCCTCCCCTGTTCTGCTGAACTAGTTATGATATATACAGTTAGCATTATAATTTGCTTTCTAAGCAAGGGGTCGACTTAATTACTTAAATGAAGTGGAACAGCAAAGAGGGGAGAGAGAGAGGGAGTTCATGGCCAGAAGAGAAGCGTAAGGTAGCAAAGGGAGAAGGGGGGCAGTCTTAGAAGCTATAGTAATGTATGTATAGAACAATCATTTCAACTGGGACAAATGCAAATGGTATTTAAATTAAATAATATTATTATTATTTGTGTAATAATTTTCGGTTTCTACTTTCTCTTTACAGGTAAGTTGAACGATAAGCTTATTGATTGATTGTTACGTAAGTAAACGCATTTATGCCTAAGTTCCACCCACAAAGCGAACGCAAACTTGTAATTAGAACTCCGAACTCAGTTGAATTGCTTTTAATTATGTATGACTAATTAATAAATATAGATTCTCTCTCTCTCTCTCTTTCTCTTTCTCTCTCTCTCTCTCTATTATTGTGTGTGTAAGCCCGCATGCAAGAAAACTTCAATAATAGTTGCGATGAGTCGTCAAATCAATGGACACGACACAAGTTGCATCGTAGAACGCAGCAAGCAACAAAATGCATTAAATTTTCAATAAAAATGCGTCATAAAATAAATGTGGAAAAATTCTACAAAACAAAAATGTTCAAATAAAAGATATAGAGAGATAGAGTAGAAAAGTGATAGAGAGATAGTGGGAGAGGGAGAGAGTAGCGGGAAGTTGCGTGGGCAGAGCGAACATATTTTTATAGAGACCGGCAAAGTGTCGACAAAGTGCTTGGTATGTCTTGAGTGGGGAGGGTTGGGCATGGGGCATGGGACAGGGGGAGAGTACAAAGTTCTAGGGTCAAAATGCAGCAGCAACAAAAACAGCAGCGACAGCAGGAACACGCATCAAATTGACACGCACCATGTGTAGAAGAGCGTGTGGCAAAAAGGCAGGGTAGAGCAGGGCAGGGCAGGGCAGGGCAAGGGTCAGGGGGTAACTGGATGCCAACATATGTGTGGGACGCGACTAATAATGGGGCATATGGATATGGAGATGGAAGTGGAGAGGAATGCATGTAGAAGTTGCAGTAAAAATAGCAAACAATGCGAGTCATCGGCAAATCAATAAAGAAAGTAATTTGAAACGTGCAGCAAGACAGAGAACGAGTGAGTCAACCCCCTCTCCAGCTGTGAGTCCCTCGTCCACGATAGCATCACTAGTTTGAGCTCCATTGAGTGTCCAGTCCAAGTCCATGTCCATGTCCATGTCCAGGCCAAAAGGCAATTTATCTAATGGTAATATTGTATGGGCTATAAAACAATATTGGCTAAAGGCGAGGCGAGTCAAGGCAAACGGCGGAACGAGGAGAGATGTGGCTAGAATGGGAGCGGTGCAAGGGGAGGGGGAAGAGGGGCTTTGCACTAGCGAACCAACTATTTTTAGGCGAGGCAAGCAGGCGCACAGCCTGGAATTCAAGTCGACCATAATGTAGGCTTTATTCTCAGCACTTGGCCAGTTACTCGACTCGGTGTTGGCCATAATTAAAAAGCTGCTGCAAGTGTGGCATAAAAAGTTGAATCACAAACACAACATAATTGTGGGCAGGATATGAAATGAATTTGCAGATTCACATGCACTTTTTACATAGAGAAGAGATTTCCATAGTGAGACTCACTTCGGCTTGATTGGAAAACTGTTGACAGAGAATTGTAAAGGAAGTTGTGGAAAGCGGGAAGGCGGGGAGGGCAAGGCATTTTCCATTTTAATCCAGGGGCCCATCATCGATTGCTGTTGTTGTTGTTCGTGTCTATGTCATACTTTTCCCCAGCTGCTGGCATTTTCCCTGCTTTTGATATATTTTGCTAAATTTAAATGCTCGCGGCATTGATTTGTCAGCGCCTGCAGTCGGCACGATCCCCCCCAGTTTAACACATTTGCCTGAGTCATCTGCGGCATCATTATGAACATCATTATCACAATATGGAACATCATTATCATGTCAATTGTCTGCGTTGACTTTCCTCATTTGCCTTGCCTTCTTCGTATTTATCCAGCTGTTAATTGTGGACACAACACAACTTGTCTATGTGAACACATTTTCCTCACTTTATGCTGCACAGCGAATTGTGGGGGGGGGGGGGAAGGGGGGGGCAACATTTTAAGACATTTAGAGACATACGTACCCACATGTAGTTGCCATCTGGTCTCACATTCTCTTCTGCTTGCTCTCGATCAAAGTTTGATGACCTTCAGAGAAAAGTGTTGAAAACAGGGGGGAACAGGGGGAAAATTATGTGTGTAAACAAACATTTTGAAGATTGAATTTCTTATCTTATCTTTATGTTTTATAGCCGTCTCTTTCTTTTTATTCTCTCTGATTTTCGTTTGCTTCCTTTGCTACTCCTTTTGCCGATAAGCATCGATGGAACAAAGGGAAAATTTCTCTGTAAAATTGATCAATTGATTTTCAGCTTAAACGACATGAAAATTTGTCATTAATTTCTGGAATAACAACAACAAAGAAGAGTTTTCTTTCGATTGCTTTTCCCTTGCCGAGCATAATCTCTTTTTTTCGCTTTTCACTTTGTTTTTCCCGCTGTGTTTTTACCTGCTGTGCGCTAAATTTTCAAACAATTCTTTATGTTTTTCGTTCTTATCTATTATTTTGTTGTGCGCTTCCCAAGATGGGCGTAGTCCCGCCTCTGTCTCTGTCTTTGTCAGGCAAACTACAGTTCTTCTTCTTCTTTTTTTTTTTGGTGTTTTCGTAAAAATCTTGAAATATTTTGCTGCCTGTTTACCGTTTGGCTC
Source organism: Drosophila funebris (assembly GCA_018901825.1). Classification (NCBI taxonomy): domain Eukaryota; kingdom Metazoa; phylum Arthropoda; class Insecta; order Diptera; family Drosophilidae; genus Drosophila; species Drosophila funebris. The sequence continues at coordinate 4,726,330 of JAEIFK010000122.1, read as the reverse complement.
TCTAGGGGTCAGGGTAGGGTGATGCTGGTGGTGCTGAGTGGTTTTGTGGTTGTGTGCAGGTCTTTCCACCCAATTTGCAACATGCGGCATGCGGCATGAGGCATGAGGCAGCGACCATCGCGCAGCTCATTTTGTTTTCAATTCCGCGCTCTTTTCTGACTTCATCGCATATTGTTGCAGTTGTTATTGTTCTCGTCTGCTCTTCTCTCATTCTCATTCTCATTCTCTGGAGAACTTTTGACTTGTTAAAGAAAAAAGCAGAACAAACTTTTGGCTGCCAGTGCGCATTTCAATCAAAAGTATATATTGCATACATATATATATATATATATATATATATATATATATATGTATTTGTGTGTCTGACTTGCCTAGAGACTCGCCTTGGTCGTTTGGCCTCATTATCCACAGCAATGTAGGCGTCTGGGCGTGGCACATTCAGCTATTGTTTTTCCTTTGGCTCCAGCACACAAAAACTCATCTTGAAAACTCATTAAACAAAGTACACACTTCAACACCAAAGCCAAAGTCACTGATGTGCAATCTTACTCTGTATCAGAGTGTGTGTCTATGTATGTGTGTGTGTGTGAGTGTGTGGATATAGTTTCTATTGTTGTTGTTGTACTTATTACTGTTATAATGCCAGAAAGTTTCAGTGCTCGACTTTGGCTTTGTTTTGTTTTGTTTTCACACCTTTTTGCTCCCTCTATCTCTCTCTCTCTCTCTCTCCACTCTATCACTCTATGTTCAAAATGAAATTTGCATACCTTAAAAGTGCTTAACAAACCAGCACACACACACATAGACACACACAAATGCAGTAGCACTTGCGCGGCTTTAATTGTGTGCAAATGAATAAAAAAAAAGTATAGCACAGTTTTCTGCGCTACGGGAGAAATTGCAATTGCAACACAGAGGGCGAGAGAGAGAGAGAGAGGCAGCAAGTGTGGCAGGCAGCAGCTTCATTGTTGCTTGCTACACGCATGTTTTGCGCATGCAACCCGATTCCCTCCATTTAAAATGATACCTTGTAGGTGCCTGCATTCAAAACTTTTGCACATAACTCACATGGAACTTGGCATGGATGAAGCTCGCTCCCGGAGGCATTCTCCATCTGGCATAAGTTGTTTAGCTGCTGTTTTTACAGTTCAACAGGGTAGTCCCTCTATCCTCCTCTCACTTTGACTCTCTCTCTCTCTCACTTGCCTTGCTCCATTTCAATTACCTTTGGCGAATTCCTAGAAATGCTTCTAGTCACAATTTTAAAGCAAATCGCAAAACTTTTCATTTGTTTTGCTCCTCTCTCTCTCTCTCTTTGCCCTGCATGTTTGTGTGTAATTGCCACGCCCACAGCTTAGTTAAAGCACTCGACGCTAGGTTCTATCGTCTGTCGCAAATATAAAAATTATGCACATAAATTCAAGCGCTGCTTTTCCAAGTCGTAAACTTTTCTTTGCCCCATAGAATTTCCCTTGTATTTCCCTTACAGGCATTGCTTTGCTCTCGCCCTGTTTTTATGTTTTGTGTTTTTCTGCTGCTGCTTTGCTTACTCATTGCTTGGCATTTGAAACGCCTTTGTTGGATTTCCTCATAGTCTCTCGGTCATGTTTTTTCCCCTCTATTTTTCTTGTCCCTTCTATTTCAGACTATTTTTTGGATTTGTTTTTCGGTCTGAAATAAATTATTCGAACTTTATGCAAAAAAGTAAAATTTTAAACATTTTGTTGCTGTTGTAAGTGGGCGTAGTGTGGGCGTGGCTTATGCGATTTAATTTTGTGAAATAGAAAATAGAAAATTGCAAAATGTTGGCAATAAATTCAACGGGTTGATCAACGCACCATCGTGTTGAGAGGGAAACTCCTGGAAACTGTTTGAAATATATGTAAATTAGTTAAAATAGTAAAAATGTTGTAGAAAATTGTGGCTGCGATAACTTTTCTCATATGTGGAAATGCTAAGCGCAAATTGAAGTTTTAATTGGTTTCCTTTTTGGCTTCCCCGCCCAGAGAACGAGAGAGCGGCTAATCAGTCTGCAATAATCATAATTTTATATTTAGCTTACATTAAAGAATCATGCGAATTAGAGAATATTTGATTTAAGAGGAATGCATTTCAATCTTTTGTTTGTCTCGCTTATACAACTTTAGAAAGTTACAGAGAGTGCTTAACATTTTGCAACCCCTCTCTCTCTCTCTCCCTCTGCCCCGTCTGCCCCCATAGCAACTTGATTAAGATCATAATCGTTAAAATTACTTGAGCGCAACTATTTTACGAGCAAATTACTATTTTTATTACTTATGCAGGCATAAGGATGGCCAGGAGGTGCGGAGGGGCAGGCCAAGTCGCCAAGTTCAGTGCCTTGTGCGAAATTATATATGCCATCTCTTTGGTCAGGTCTTAACCCCATACCTCTCCACCTTCTCCCCTCTCCTCTCTCTATGGTCAGGTCTTAACTCCACACCTCCCCTCCTCTCTCCGGCTCTCTCTCTCTCTCTTATTGGGCTGTAACTTTTATGGCTCCTCATTGCAGTCGTCGGCGTTTTTGTTGTTGCTTGGCTAAAATTTATGCCGCTCGAGTAGTTGCTAGATTACGCAGCTGACGATGGGGCGACGGGGCATGTGGCAAGCAGGGGGAGGGCGGCGTTTGGGTTGTACCGTGGTATTTGGTTTGCTGAGCAAAAGGCAGCTTCCGGGTGCCTGACTTTAGCCGAGATTCATTTCAGGCTGCCAACTTGTGTTTTGTTTAATTTTAAGCGACGCCTTTCATCCTCTCCCTCTTCTCCCCTCTCAATCGTCGTCCTCTTGCAAAATATGTAAAAGACACAAGCAAAAGTTGTATCCAACAAAGCGGCGTTTATTTAGCTTATTTCTTTCTCACAGACCAGACAGATAAACTGTGAGCGCAAAACAAGTCGAGTCGGTGTAATAATGATAAATATTTGCAACTTTTGCTTATATAATAATTAATATAAATAGGAATATTTGTTGAGCCATTTTTAGTTATTATTATTATATATTATTAATTATATTATTATTATTATTTAATATAAAAATAAATAAATATTTGTTGCGTAATTTTTAGTCATTTGATTTTATTCGACATTTCCTGTGTTGCAGTCCCCAAAGTGGTGAGCCATAAAGCGCTTAAAACTAGGCAACAGTATTATAGTCTCCCAACGTTTCATTGTGTTTGCCAAACAACAACAAAAACAACGATAGCCAAGTTTTAGAGCACACACACACAGGGCGTATGCGTAACGTGAAATTAGCTAACGCAGTTGTTGAGTTTAGTCCGAAAACGCACGTGAATTAAACTGGCCATTGGACATTGGACTGGGGGTCGCACAGAGGACAAACAGCAGGAGCAGAAGCAGCAGCTGAGCATGACAACGCATAGCAGTGGGGGGGGGGATGGTGGTGTTGAGGAGGCATGACGTTGGGAAATTGGCGGTAACAAGGGTGCCGAGGGGCAAAGCAGGATTGGAAATGGCGAGACGAAGGTAGATGGAAATGTGGAGGAAGAGGCAGCCAGGGCATGTTCGAAATTTAACCGCTTATAACACCCTCATCTCGTAGACACATACAAACGCACACATACACACGCGCGCGCACACAATTTTGCACCCTTCGCGGGGCAGCAACAAAAACAGCAGCTGAGTAGATTTTCGTGTTACTCTGTGTGTGTGTGAAAAGTTGTAACGGTGCGTGTATGTGTCTGTGTGTGTGTGTGTGTGTGTCTATAACCCTGGTCGCTGCGAAATTCCCGGGCACACAGACAGATGGAAAGCCAAGACAAGGCAGCTAAAGGAAAACTCAGTCCCAAGTTTATGCCCAGCGATTTTCTTCTTCGATTTTCCTACAGTTTTCTCTCTTTTCGCTGTTGGCGATTTGTTATTGTATTGCTCTAGCTATTGTACGTGTTCGCTTTGCGTATGTGCGTGTGTGTGTGTGTGTGTTCGTATTTGTATTTATGTATTTGCGTGATGAATTTTTAGCTGGCAAAAAGAGAATTTATTGGATTTTTAGCTGAGTTTAGTTGAGTGCGTTAGATCAGCCTGGGGGAAAACTATGAAAATTATGTTTGATTTGATATTTTAGATGAGCAATAAAAAACTCAATTTAATAATAACAATTGCAAACTACAATTCTATTGGCCAGATGATTATTAAAGTGGGAAAGATTAGAAAATAAATCAGAGAAATTATTGTTTATTGTGGTCACTTGACTCAGTCAAGGCAATGACTTTTATTTTATAGAGATTAATTTGAAATATTATTATTATAACAAGTGCAATTAGTTTGTCGGCTTTCTCCATAGTTTTCATTGCCTTTCAGTGCGCTTAACTTTCATCTTGGCAACTCTCTCGTACTCGCATTATCAGTGTCAGTCTCAGTCTCAGAGTCTCTCTCTCATCATCTCTCAGCCTTGACAGCTGTTTGCTTGTCTAATTTAGCCCACCACCCCCTCCGCTTCAAATGCATTTCCATCATATCATGTGTGGTGAGTCTCGAGCTTAACTTATTCGTCCCCCAGACGTCGTATATTTTGAGTTTTACACTTTTGAAATCAGTAAACTAAACATAAACCCAACTTTAGCTGCAGCCGACACTCTGTTCAAATACAAATCAGCAGTTTGCCAGTCAGTTCATCAGTCAGCTAGTCAGTTTATCAGTTAGTCGCTTTGTCATCGTCCTTCAGCGATGATTTTAGACGTGCTCATGCATATTTACAGAAGGCGGCGCTGCAGGCGGCACACTGGCACGCCCCCCGTTTCTGCTAGCAGGCAACGCCTCTGTCCAGCCGCCAGGGACAGCAGTGTCCTCTCCTGACTCTCCTGTCTCTCCCCCAATCTCAATTGCTGACTCCCTTTCTCTCTCCCGCTGTTACGCTCGGCATGTGTGCATAAATTCCAGCGCCTTTCACCTTCCCCTTTTGCCTCTGCCCTTCTGTCATTCATTGTCACCTCTCTCTCTCTTCCCCTCCTCTCTCTAGAACGCCCTCTCCCCCCCACTTTCATGTGGCCACATATTCTCTGGCTTTTCTCCCTCTATTTGCTTGACAATTTTTTCATTGCTTTTTAGTCGGCAGTTGACTTTCTGCTGCTTTTGGGAAAATGCGTTACGTCGACATCTATATTTTTTTTTTATTTGTTGTTTATATTCTCGTTTTGTTGTAGTTCTCTTTTGTTTTTGTTTTTCGTTTTCATATTGCATTTTTTTTTTCTGGTTATTTCAACTTGTGCTCACTTGAGACCATTTTAAGTGTTTGCTGAATTTGCTTTTGACATTTTTGTTTCAACGTTTTCGAAAACCAACCCAAAAAAATATACAAAAGTACAAAAATGCAGTCACTTGAGACTGAGGTTATTGTTTTGAACTGCCATGGACTCTCTCAGCCTCCTCATACGCGATGCGGGCTTATGCAGAGTGCGATGACAAACTCTAGAGAGGCCTTGATACGGAAATTTATGAATGCGTTGAAAGTTCTTTAGTTCATAAGTATTATTTCGAAATAAAACTCATACTAATGTTGTATTTTCCTCTCTGTTGTTTACAGGTAAGTTAAGAACTACAATTCACAATTAGAAATGTAAGGAATGCGTCATGGATCGTTGAACGGCTTTTGTGGTCGAGCCCCCAAAAAGATTGTAAGTTCAAGTTAAAGTTACTTCAAAGACAAAGACTTCTATGGCCATGTGCGTGTTTGTCTCATTAAAATGATATCGCTGGAATCGTATTTGTTTCAGTTACTGTACATATAAATAAATATATACTTAAGTGCTTGCGCTGTACTCTCGGATGGGAAGTACTTGTGGCGGCGTCCTCTATAAACCGCAATAAAAGTTGAAAAAAATTAATTTGAGCGCCACATTTTGCTGTCGTTGACTTTTACGCGCTGCTGCGCGACGGCACTGAACCACCACCAAAGAGTGCGAGAGAGAGAAAGAGTGTGGGTAAACAACAATAACTTTAGCCTAGACTCATTTACTAACTTTATCTATGCAAAAACTCTCGACGTTCGTTCGCATCCGTTAAATCCGCTGAAAATTTATATTGTAATTACAATGCAGAATGTTAATGCCATGCTCTGCCATGCCACGCCCCCAAAACGCCAAGTCTTAACGCTCTAATGCCCTTGGCTTTGACGTTGACGTTGCACTTTGTCAGCTGTTTTTCCACGAAACTTTTCTTGAGCACGCGTTTTAAAACGCACGCAAAACGCATGCAAGAAACGCGCGCGTCTTTTTAAGACTTTTGGGGTCAATTTACTTAGTAGAACAACAATAAGTAGCAGAAGTAAATGAAGAAGATAAGCAGAGCAAGATGAGGCAACAGGTTCTAATTAACACGCCCCTTTCCTACGCCCCTTAGTGGTGCCTCCCTACTGACATTAAAATTTTAATTGTCAAGGTGTGTTTGTCTCGTTGTTTATAAACATATTGCACGACTGTCCTATGGCTGTTGCCCCCTCTTCCTCTCCCTCCTTCACTCTCTCTCACTCTCACATTATTATTATAATTATTATTGAAATAAGCAAATTTAATTAGTGAACTGGTCAGTTTGAAGTTGAAATTGCTTGGCCAAGTGAAGTTCGTTGAACCAGCAGCTGGTTGTTGACTTGCCTCACTTATTGTTGTTGCTGTTGTTGCTGCTGTCAGTGCTGTGAGTGGGGGTGTTCACTGTACAGGATAAGTCATGTGCCACTTGGCGTATACTTAACATTGCAATTACTTATGTGTATATGCAAAAGTCAACAGCTAAAGTTTAGCAACTCGATGAAGCCTGTAAAAAGAAATAACATGCCACACGAAAAGCTAAAAGTTAAATCCAAAAATAGAGCATGACACGCAAAGATACCCTGTAAATGATTAAAGCTACAATCTGCAGAAGAAAAGAAGAAGAAGAAGAAAAGTTATGTTGAACTAAGCATACCTGCTGGGCACTTTTCTATACAGGGTATGCTTAACAACTGCACATAATATTGTGCAACATTTTTGAAAGCGAAAATGCAACGCAACTTGCAACTTGCAGCTGTTGACAAAGCGTTGAATCGACTTTAAAATCGCGTCGTGTGGAGGCTATAGAAAATTATGTTTATGTTTATGGTAAGGCAGTAGTGTGATAGGCAGGGGAGGCGGTGCAGGCAGTGGGAAGGAAGGCAACGCTGCTTGATGAATCAGAGCAGCAGCCTAACAATGGGCACAATTTACATTTTTTCTACACTTTTTTCTTGATAATGCCAAAGAGTTTTCAATGCGCTCAAGTCATTTAACTTTAACTGTTGCAGAGGGGTATGCGGGTGCGGGGCGGGGAAGTGAGGTGTGGTTGTGCCTGCTGTCGAAGATTTTGTGGTCAAAAGATGTGGATTTTGTGTGGTTTCCATACACCACACACACTTTTGGGGTCACAACTGTCGACGGCTGTCAGGATGGAGAGTGGAGAGTGAAGAGTGAAGAGTCTTATAGCATAGCATGCCTATAAATAAGCTCTCAATTAAGCTGTTCCTCCGCAACCTCATCCGCCTGCCCTCCCCCCCGCCATCCTCCTGCCCTTTGACAGCTGCCAAATTCGAGTCATTGAGCAAATGTTCAAACGGGCTGCCAACTCCTTGTGCCTTCTCTCTTCCCTCTCTCTCTCGCTCCCTCTTTTTGGAAGCCCTTCAAATCAATCAACGCCTTTGGGCTTTAAGCCGCTAATTTGTTGCGGGACTAGCCACCCTCTGCCCCTTTGTCGTACCCCCTCTGCTCTTTGAGCTGTCTGATTAATTGAATGCTTTTTAGGTTTTTTCTGAATGCAAAGAATTTTCGTAATAAAATGCAAAACTTTGTCGACGTCGTCGTCGTCGTCGTCGTCGTGAAGTTGCTGTTGTTATTTTGTCAACGTTTCACGTTGCGCCGCATGAAAGAGAGGGCTAGAGAGAGAGAGAGAGAGAGAGCTAGCTTGAGCTAGAAAGAGACAGCGACGAGTTGTCTTGAAGTGGGTTAGTGGCACAGACAGCGGCAACAGTTGCAGCCGCAGCGCCACTCAACGTGACTGCAACGTCAACGGCAACTGCAACGTCGCCGTCGACGTTGACGTCAATGTTGCTGCATTTGTTGCATGTAATTTATTTACATTTGTGTGCAGAGTTTTTGTTGTTGTTGTTGTTTTTTTTTTTTAACATTTTGCTGCAGCTGACAGAAAAATCTAACAGCAAATAATTTTGCTTTGACATTTTATCGTTTTTTTCTCCATTTTTTTTGTATATTTTGTAAGTTGTTTTTTATTTGTAGGTTGTTGTCTCTTTCTGCTTTTCAATTGTTGTTTTGTTCAAGGCCGTGTTTCTGAATTTATTTATTTGTTTCTTTTTGTTAACAATTCGTTCTGCCTCTTTGTTATAATTAGCCAATATTTATCGTCTTTGTCATGTTGCCAGAGAGGCTTTGACTTTAGTTCCTATTTTCAATTCGATTTCCATTCGCCGATTGTCAAATAGACTAGGTGTCATATAAACAACAACAATCTGCAGTTGTTGTTGTTGTTGTTGAGGCGCGGCTTTACTTGTTTCGCTACTATTATTTTTATTTGGCCCAAAAAAACATTTGCAGTTAATTAAGTAAAAACAAGAATTGTTTCTCTATGCAATTAGTTTTTGGTCTTTACCTATTTAGGATATGCATCAGTTGGTTAAATAATTTGCATAAAATTGTAGTTAACACCTTGCGGGCATCAAGGCATAATTAATGGGCCTGCGGTTTGCTTATGGCCAATGAGAAAATGATTCGATTGCGATGATTGTGAAATGGCAACAGGCTGTGAATAATTTATACAAACTTATCAAATAAACTTTAAAGAAAAATGTATGATTAAGAGACAAGTTTACGTATAAATTGTATAATATTTATATAATTCAATTTATTTACAAAATAGTTTGAGCAAAAATTAAATCTAAAACAAAATTATTAATGTTAAATTGAATCAACAACAACAACAACTTTGAATACCATTTTCAATGCTTACTAAATTAGGCAGCATCATTTAATCATTACTCCACCCTGTTCACATTTGGAGCCCCCTCTAGGCAACTCCCGCCGTGGCTTTAATATGTGCAGACGACGTAAGATAAAGAGACTTTCTGGGGCTGAAACTTTTGGTTGCTTCGCAATAAAAAAGTAACACAAACAAACAGTAAATAAAAAGTGCTAAACAAAATAATAAACAAAAGCCACAAAAGAATTGAAAGAGAGCGCTAGAGAAAGAGACAGAGAAAGAGTGAGAGAGAGGGATGAGGCAAGAGGAGCATTCAATTGCAACTGCTAAGAGTGCACAAGACTACACACACTCATATACATATGTATATGTGTGTATATGTGTGTGTGTGTGTGTGTGTGTGTGTGTGTGGATAAACATTCGCCACACAGTCGCCGTTGCAACGTTGTCGCTTTTGTTGTTGTTGTTATTGCAGTGCTTCTGTTTTTCTTTTTAGCGCTGTAAGTTTTCTACACTTTTCTTTTTACTTTATAATTTTTCCAACTTTTGACCCAGTTTTTCCGCGCCTGCCAGCCCCGTTGTTGTTGTTGTTGTTTCAGTCACTGTTGTTTCTGTTGTTGCTAGCTTTGCTTAGCACTATCCAAATATGTTGTTCTTTAACAATTAAAGAAACCTTAAAATAATACAACTACTTAATAATTTCCCTTTAAATGAGAGCAACAATGCAAATACGACAATAAAATAACAATATAAATGCAAATTCGAAATATACGGCGCATAAATAAAATCAACAGCAACTACAAGTAGAACAACAACAACAGCAGCAACAAGAACAAGAACAAGAACAACAATAACATTGCCTTGTTTCTCTAAGCGCACGTTTTTATGTCATGTGCATAAATTGCAAACAAAACTTATGACAGGCAAGTTCTCCTCTCTCCCCCACCCCCTCCGCTCTGCCTCTTGTGCAAACCAAAAACAAGTTACCAAGTCGAAGTAGCTGAAGTAGAAGAAGATGAAGAGAAGAAGGAAGCTGCAAGCAGAAAACGTTAAGTGCATTAAATGTGGATTAGTGCAAAGAGATTTCTGAGAAAAAATATGAGAAATATAAATTGGATAGACACACTCTCAACATAATGTCATCAAAAGAGCGCGTGTGTGTGTGTGTGTGTGTGTGTGTGTGTGTGTGTGTGTGTGTGGAAAACTAAATGCAATTCAAGTGAAAAGTTAACAGTTTTTAATTGGCCAAAGCAAAAGGAAAGGGAAGACACATGAGAATCGATAAGATTATAGGAAGACAACACAAAAATTTCAGATAAACGGCAATAACTGCGTATGTTGAGACTATGAGATAAGATGGGAAAGTATTATTACTTTCTAGAAAAGACTATAAATACTCTAAATTCTGTAGAAAATCTATCTTATCGAAAAAACTGTTAGACAAATATACAATAACAATGCCAAGCTGAAGAAGAACAGACAACAATAAAAGCCAATTATCAAAATGAAAACTTTTAAAATACTTCAAATTCGAATCTTAACTTTATCCCTTCTTCATTTATGCAAAACATTTAGGAATTGAAATCAGTTGAAGCATATAACAAGTTATGAGTGTTTGGCATGCAAATCGTATAGTAGATGGCACGTGGTGAAATAACTGTAAACTTATACATATGTCTCCTTGTATATTATTTGTTATCTTAGCTGACAACCTGCAAAGCCGCCAGCAAATCTATTTAGAAGGCGATGCAACAAACTTTTGTGCCAACATATGCAAAACTACGTCAAAACTATTCAACACGAACAAAAGCCAACTTAACAGAGAAAACGAGAGAGAATGAAGAGAAGAGAAAGAGAAAGAGAGGGTGGGGGAGGGGCAGGGAGATAAAGAATAGACTGGCAGCCAGAGCCAATATTGTAAAATCGCATAACACTTCAAAACTGTCAAAAGGACAGAGAGACAGACTGCGGACTCTCTCCATAAGCCACTCAAAACTTGGCATCCAATGCCAATGAGAATGACAAGGAAGAGCCGAGCAGATATTGATGGGAAAGGTGACTGAGGAAGCAGGAGGGGATAGCAGTTGCAGTGACACTGGCTGTGGCCAAAAGGAAAATCACTTGATATAATGACACTTGTCGTCGTCAAGCTCGTCAGCGTTTGCGTCATGGCGCATTGCGTGCAAATAAAGAGAGAGATAGAGCATGAGGAAGTGGAAGTGGAAGAGTAAGACAGAGAAGGAGAGAATGAATGAGAGATGTGAGAAGCCACAGCTTACGCTGATAACGCATTTAAAGTCCGTCTGTTCAGGTGGCAACTGAAAGCAACTCACAAATTGACACCCTCAATGGACATTGGTAATTGGCTTTTGGGGCGCCACAACGAGGCGATTTCCCATCAGCTTTAACTGCTAATTGAAACGCCGCAACGCAACATCAGAACTGTAAACATTCGTTATAATAATCCAACTAACTTGACTATCTATAACTTGGCCATCTCCATAATAATCTATCATCAATTTATGCAGAGACCTGCGGTTAATTTCGTGGCTTTAATGGCATAAAGGACGCCTCGGGATCTATAGATATAGAATCTGGTTAGACTTGTCTGCTCAGAGCCCGCAACTTGGAAATATTATTATTAATTGCTAATTGATTTTTTTTTTTTTCTGTTGATGTTGCTTTGCTGTTTCTCTGTTTGGGTTTATAATTTGTCAAAAAGGTTTTCAATTTTTTATTGTTTTGACTTTTCAACTTTTGGACTCGGCAAAGTTCTGATGCTTTGCTTTGGTCTCATGCCCTTAAAGGTCAAGCTCTGTAATAATGTTGTACTGTCACTTGTTGTTGTTGTTGTTGTGGTTGTTGTTCTACTTCCGCCTTATCTTCTTCGTCTTCTGCTTCTTCTTGGCTGAAATGCCATCATAACTTTTTGAAGGGCCATCATAATTAGCGTCATATTTTTGTATAATGAACCCCCCTCTGTCTCTATCTCATTATCTCCATCTCTGTCCCTCTCAGTGTCGCGCTTTGCGTATTAAACAAAGTGAAAATGTGCGGGGGATAATATTCATGTAAGAACTGTGGGGGATAATCCCGGCTGCTCTTTTTCCGAATGAATTAGCTGTACACCTAATGGGTCTTACCAATCTTAAGCTTGCCAAAAGAATTAGAATTGCATTGAAATCGAATTTAAAAGGCGTATATTATATAGAATTTTAAGAACAATTAACTACTAGACATAACTAAAAGTTTCTAAACAATTTAAATTAAAAATTACAGCCATAGTTCTTTGCTCAATGCATATTTCCCAGAGGTATCGATAAGTCGATGTATCTATGTTGCAGGGCTTCTCGCACATCTTTACTGCTAAACCTATTTAACAGGCCTAAAGGCATTTGGCTTAAACGCGTTTATCAGCAATCAGAATAAAGCTTAGACATTTGAGTTGGACACAGACAAGATTAACCCTTAGGTAGGTGCATAGCTAGACTACTCTATCTGTCTATCTGCCTGTCTGTATTTCCACTCTATTCTCTATGCTTTGTTGTTTTCATTTTGGGGGCAATAACTAAGGCATTTGTGGTATTGCCTTCTTGCCGCTTGGCTGATTCAAGCCAAGTTGGCTCATTGAGTGGCTTACAGGCTGCTCTACTGCCCGTTGCCACAGCCGTTGTCAATTACCCTACAAACCTCAACTGCAGCAACAGCAGCAACAACAACAACAGCTGCCACAACAACAACAACAGCAACAACAATGGGAGGAGGCACAGCTGATTGTCTTTCATAATCGTCGTCGTAGCTGCCACTTGGTGTCTGCTGAAGGTGTGGCTCAGGTTAAGACTTTGCTGCCTGCTGCTGACTCAAAGCTGTGCCCCTGCCTGCTGCTCCCTGCTACTCCCCCTTGCCCAGCATCTACATTCCCCTGCTTATTGCTGCAGCTGCACCAAAGTTCAAGTGTTGCACTTTTTTCTCTCGTATTTTGTTGTTTTTACTTCGCACCACGCAATTTATATATATATATATATATATATAAATACATACATACATATACATATATATGTGTACACACAGTTTCTTTTTCGCAGGTGTGCAATGATTTGTTGTTGTTGTTGTTGCTGTTATTTCACTGCTTCCGTTCGCTTTTCCCTTCTTCCTTCTGTCTGCGCTTTGCTTGTCATCGCTCTCCTGCTTGTCATAATTATTTGCACTTAACATCATCATCATCATCATCAGCGTCATCATCATCATCATCAACAGCGTCATCATCATCATCATCATCTGCATGTGTCTGACGACAATCTAACTTGGCTTTTTTCTCACCCTTTGGCCACCTTTTGGTCCCAGGCCCAGACCCTCGCCTTGAGCGCTACTGGCTCCAACTTCAACTGCATCTCTTGCCCCAGAGGCATCACATAATCAGCAATCAGCGTGGAGCGTTGGTCATTATTGCTTTTGCCTCTTTTGTCTTTGTGGTCAGCTCCTGTAAATTGCCACTAAAAGTGTTGAAGTGCTGCACTTGGTTTGTCATTAAGGCAGTCAGGCAGTCAGAACAGCCGAACAGCAGTGGGCAAGGGGAAGAGGAGACGTCAGGCTTTTATATACTTATAATATTCATATTAAATTATGCACGCTGCGGGTTTTATGTCTGCGGCTTACACGGCACTCAAATTACATGATGTGTCCGTTTGCCTGTCCGTGTCCACTGTGGATTCTCCTCGAGTTTCCTCCGACACCTCCTACTCCACTTCTCTCAATCTTTCAATCTGAAACATTATGCTTTCTTTACTCCATGTCGTAAGGTTTTTATTTAATTTTAAAATCAAAGGAAAGAAAACAGAAGAGAAGAGAAGAAAGATTTCGACACATGTTGGGTTTATTTGCTGCTTCCTGATCTCAGATACTTTTATGTTGGGGATTTATTAATGCAAGAAGTAGGCCAGGGAAACATCTGCGTAGAGAGAAGTATTTATTTATTGCAGACAATTACATAATTTAAGAATATAATTACTACTAACAAAAAGAAATTACACTTTAAAATTATATCTAATGGTGTTTCTAGAGTTACAGGAACTAGCACAGCAGGTGTTCCTTTATTATAGTTTTTAAAGGTTACTTGAGTTACTTCAATTTGCATAGGCTCCTTTGCTAGTATCCGTTGCTCTTTATAGGCCCAATTTCAATGTCCATTTAGCCATTTCTTTGCTACAATTTGCCAAGTTCAAGATTCCCATTTCAGTTGCAATTTGCAAGACTATAATTGAATAATGATTGTTGCGCCCCCTTTGAGCCACGGCTAAACGTGTGTAATCAATAAGAAAACTTGCAACTGCATTTTTTGTGCAAGTTGGCCTAAAGCCAGTTAGTCGGTTAGCCGGTTAGCCAATGCAACTTGGCCCTTTTCTATACGCTGTTGCCTCTTATAATGACAAATCGCTTAATTAAAATGCGCAAACGCCCCAATAAATATGCAATTGCTGCACAGAGAGAGAGAGAAAGAGAGAGAGGTAGATAGAGACTGTGGGAGACAGAGTTAAGGAGGGCACGGGGAGGGATAAGTTGCCACTCATCGCTCACAGCATTCGCTGCCTCTCGATCAATGCTAATAATTGTCTATAATTTTAGTTAATTTATTGCAAATGCTTTCAGCAACATACTGCGTGGCAAGTCAACTCTTGCATGTTGCAGGAACATGTTGTTGTTGTTTAGATTGTTGTTGCTGTTATTGCTATGACTATTGCAGTTGTCGCCGTCGTGTGCGTGTAATCGAAACCGAGTCGAACCGAATCATTGATTTCCTGCGCATTTCATGAGCTTCGAAAACGAAGACAACGTTGACGACGACGACGCATCGATTTCACGCCCCTTTCAAGCGCCCGCCCGCCTTCTGAGACAAGTCTCGAGACGACTCTTCAGATCTCTGGCAACTGCAACTGGCAACAGTTTGTCCATTTGCTGAACTGGTTCTCAGCCAATGTTTAGTCTGGTTTTGTTTCACTTTTCTCAGTAGTTATAACTACTTTTTTTCTATACCCTGTACACATTGAGCAGTTGGGGCTTTACAGCCACTGCAGACAGACAGAAGGCAACATCAACATTAATAATTTCTGTATTTAACTTCAAGTTAAATCAGTGAATAGAACTAGTTACAGCGTATCTGTCCGTCGAGCACTTTTAAATGCATTGTGTTTGTTTTTCTTCTTCTTCTCGTTCACATGTGCTGGTTTCTTTTTTAGAACTCGCGACTGCGACTTTGTCCGCGTCTTTAGCAGCTCTACCTATCCCGCTCTGCCTTGCTCACTCCATCTCTCTCTCTCTCTCTCCCTCTCTCTCTCTCTCTCTCTGGTTTGCTTTTCTACTCTGTTATTCTCTTTCATTTTGAGACATGGAAGTAAAACTAAATTCATTGAACTTTCGCATGAAAATGCTCTCAAGGTTATCAACTTTGCGCCTTGTCCGGTTGGCAATCGTGAAACGACAACAACAACAACGACAACAGTAACAACAACAATAAAAAGCGAGAGAAACGATGATGACGATGTTGAACGACGTGTTCTCTATGGTTTAGAGACTTTTGTGGGGTACATTCAACCTGACATCACTTGGCGATCACTTGTTTTGGTCAATGCACGACACGCCCTGTGTTTCTCTTCTCCCCTCGCCCTCTACTCGCTGCTCCTACCAAGCTTCTCTCTTTACGCTCTCTTCCCGTTTAAGCTTGTTGACTATTAAGATTATATATTGAGGTTTCCCTTGGAGTTTTTATTCACATTTCCCTTATTTGTTTTCGTATATTGCAATTGAAAGCACATTAAGTATACACCATATTGTGTATTCTCCCTATCAATAACTAATTTTATGTGCTCCTAAACACATTTTTCCCTTCCATTCTTCATTTTTCCCAGGCTCGCAACACCCCTCGCTGCATGTGTGTGGCTGTGTGTCTGGGTGTGTGTGTGTCTTCTCACCCTTGACGCATTTTTTGATTTGATTTAAGGCCGCACATTAAAATGAAATGGTTTCTCCCTCTCTCTCTCTCTCTTTCACTCTGTGCCTCTCTCTCCCCCTCTCTTGCTCTCATTGTGGCAGCTTGTTGAAATTTAGTGTGCACCCAAAAACAATTTAGGTTGTTTGCATTAACAGTTCTTTCTTTATATACCCTCACAAAGAGTATTCTAATTTTGACACAAAGTGTGCAACGCATTGAAACGACAAGAGATGACGAAGACACCATAAATGATCTATAGATATATGAAGTTAAGTCAATAACTTGAATCTCTTAAAACATCTCTAAGAAACTCACATTAACAAAGCCTTTTTAAGACTGTAAGGGTATCGCAGCTTCGGTATGCCTTAGATAACATTGGCTGTCTTGTTTTTTTTTTTTTGCCAATCATTTATCAAAATATTGCCACATTAATAACCGTATGCAAAAGGCACATATGAAGCTGAGGAAAGAAGCGGGAGAGAGAGAGAGTGAGGGAGAGGGGCATGTAACCTTTGAACTGCGTATAAATATTATTTATTTAAAGAGCTTTAAAGTCGCCCCCCGACTCGTCATGTAATTACACTTTTCGGGCAGCCCAATTCCAAAAGCAATTTCATATGCAAGACCCAAAACGAATACGAATACGAATACGAATGTGAGTGTGAGTGTGAGTGTGAGTATGGTTACTCGTAGACATGCTTGTAAATGTAGTTGAGTGCCTACCCATAATTACGTGGTATGTTGCTGGCTACCTCAACGTGTCTTATTTGTTAACCAAAACTTCTCGCTGTTAAACAGCATAATTACATGCCACACAACTGCGACGCTTACACTGCTTGCAACTGCAACTGCAACTACAACTGCAAGACAGCAGCAAACTGTGTTAAGCAGGTAGACAAAACGAGACACGAACAAGGGACGTTACCAGTTTTTTTTTTTTATATTTTGTCTAACTATTGCGTGTCAGACGAGGTCTACTCAGGAGTTGAAGTCTAGTCAACGGACTTGTCTTCTCTCCCCTCCCCCTCCACCTTTCCTTCTATGTTCATTACTCCTTTTCCTCGGTGTAGTTCTGCCTGACAGCCCTCACATGCTATACATACATATATGTACTTATTTTTCTACATTTTTTTCAGAATTTCGAATGCCAGACACGATGAACAAAAAGAAAGAGTACAACAACAAACCCAAAACACAGGTGTCTTCCACTTCCTGTGCCACAGCTGCTTACAAATGTAAATGCAAAGCCATTTAAACCCTCCCATCCCTACTTACCTACCTCCTTACCTCCCTCCCTCCCTTCTAAGTGGAATTCAACTACTATTCAAAATAACAATTTGTTGAGAATGCCGCATTTCAATCAAAACACGATTCGATTTTTATAGATAAGTGGAAATTTGGAGAATGTGCAGTCTGTAAATAATAGAATACAAATCAATACGAAATTGTATAATTTCTATTTATAAAACACTTTTTGCTGACTGACAACCAGATAAACTGGAAGCGGGTGGCTGGGAGGTGGGTAAATGTGCCATACGAATAAACTGTTTATACTGAGCATTAAAAATGTGCAAGCAGGGCATAAGAATTGTGTAACATGCAGCAGGAGGCAGCAGAAGAGGCAAACCCTAATGTTCTATATGTTCTTGATCAGTATGAACAGTTGAGTTGATTGTCAGACATGTCCGTCTGCCTGTCTGTCCGATCGTTCGCCCGTCTGTATGAACGTTATATGAGCGTAGATCTGAACAACCATACGGGCAACTATCTATAGATATAGATCTATATATTTCTAAAGAATATGCAGTTGTATAGATATTCATATATATAGAGAATGGAACAGGGTCTTATGCTGTCTTGCTAGGATGTTTGTCTCCGTAGCAAAGCAAAACAGGTTAAAGGAAAAATGTTCCTTCTAAAATAGCTTTTTAATTATATAAATTCTATAAATAAATCAGCAAATCTCTTCTATATGATTTCACAGTCTGATTGCATATCTCGCCTCAACTGCTGAATGCCAATTTGATAATGATGAAAGATAAATGGAATTAAATGAGAATTACTTTACTGCTTGTTGGATGCTTTGCATCCATCGCATTGAGAGTAAGCGAGAAAGAGATAGTGATAGTTAAACATCTTTGCGTTTATTCCTTTTGGAACAAATCCTTCATTTCCTGCTGTATTTCGTAGCTTGAGGCTCAATTATGTTGCCTTATCTATCTGTTGTCTAATTGTGGCTTGTAGACGGGCTAAGACTACGCCCTTATGCTGTCCTTGCCATGTGTGGCAATGTGGCAATGGGGCAACTTCCGTTTCCGTTTGTTAGCTAGCTGCATTTACAATATATGCAGACAACTTAAATGGCAATTAAAATGTTGTTGCTTCTTAGCCTAGCCACAAGCAATTTTTAGTTTAATTTTGTTAAATTGTAAAATTTGTTGGAATGTTGCAACTGGAATCAGCTTAAAGGCAGTTCCGTTGGCCAAGCTGCCGACGGAAATGCACAAATGCATAATTATAGATATTACGTATACGAAATGGCCTAAAGCCTCGTTTGGCCCGAGGGCTCTTCACATGCAAAGAAACAGACGCACAACAACAAAAACAACTACATAGAAACAACAACGCAACTAAACTAAACAGGAAAAGGCGTCGAAAGTAAACTTGGCTGACAGGCGACAAAACGCATTGAGAAAGAATCGTGAGCAGCAGCAGTGGGAAGAGGAATTGAAGGGGGGAGGAGAGCATAGAGCATAGAGCTTGCAATGCTTAAAATACCAGTTTTCTCATTTGTTGAGGTCTCAGTTGTTGTTGTTGTAGTTGTTGTTTATTTACTTAACTATTTATTTATTTTGCATTTGTCGTTTCCTTCTCTCTCTCTATCTAGTGCTCGCTGTCTGTCTCTCTCTCTCTCTCTGACTGCTGTCGCAGTTAACTTGTTAAATTTAAAGGATTCTTATTTCTAACTGCTGATGCTGCCACTTGCAACTGTTCTTGTTGTTGCATGCATATGCATACTGACTGCAAATGTTGTTTGCCTTTTGCTTTTGGCCCGCTTTAATTTGGTAGTGTTGGCTCTAACGGCTTTGCCTGAGATTTGATACGAAGCAGCAATTGTAAACAGTTATAATTATATGGCTAGCAATGCGAAAATAGCGTCTAGAGTGGAGACGGGGTCGGCGGAGGGGGCAAGTGGGGTCAGCGAGTTAGTTATAGAGCTGGGGCGGTCAGTGGTTGGTGCATAACCTCATCAAAACTAATCAGCAATCAGTGGCAACAAAAACAAACAACAATCATGATGATGATGATGATGATGATGTTCACCTTTGTGTGTGTGTGTGTGCGTGTGTGTGTGTGTGTTATTCAATTCAGTTATGCAAACGAAAAGAGAGAAAGAGAGAGAATGCAGTACTTACAACTCTGTTTATTATTGCCATAAGAATATGTTGATGAATGCAAGTACAGTTGCCACATTCTATTGCATATTCCTACATAAATACACCCACTTTTGTCGGCCAGTGTAGAGTATTTGAGAAGAACAACAACTATAGCGCTCTTCATTGAGAACTCAATGGCTCAATGGCAACTACAACCAACGATTGTTGGCTAATTAGTTGGCATTCAAAATTGCAGTGGGGCAGCGATGCGGGTTCGTTTCGAATCGAAACGAAACGAAACGACGATCATGATGATTGGTAATTGCATGTTGGCCAAAACTCAGCTCGTAACATGGCCAACATGTTGTTTGACTGAGTTGCAATTAATCATTAGGAGCAGAGCAGAGAGAAGCTTCATTCATTCAAATACCAGCTAGAAGTAACGCCCACAATGCGGATGCTACAACAACTATAACAACAACTACAACAACGACAACTACAACTGGGAAACAAGAACAGAAACAACTTTTATCGATTTGAGCGACGACAACGAAAAAGTTGATTTGTAAATGCATTTTGTTTGTTTGCTGCCACTTTTGCCTAGAGCTTGTTTAATTAATGAGTTAAATTATGTCTCTGTCTCTCTTTCTCTCCCTCTCTAGCTCTCACTCCTCTCACAACATTCTCAGCTACTTTAAATGACAATTACTGCCTGCATTTTCTTTACTTTTAATACAAAACTTGAAGTAAAACCGTGAAAAATATTGAAATACTTTCAGTTTTTCAGTTTTCACCTCTAAGCGAGTCTAAAAAAAAAGACAAACTTGTTTTTTCTTTATATTATGATTATTATTGAAGAAACGTGACATGAATATCGCATGACATAAATTATGACTACACTTGTCTACCAAAATTGGGTCTATGAGTTATCCCAAAAGTGCCGACGTGTCGTAACGATTGCAGATTTGCGATTCCCCTCCCCCCTCTTGAAGTCACTTTGAGCGTTATTTATGACACTTGCTGTAAGACTTGTTAACTGCATTGAATTCTGCAGTTACTTTTGCAAACTCCTTTGATACTGACTCTATAAATAATCCATTGATTATTCGTAATTAAAATGTTTATCTTTATTTCTTTTTTTCTACTTTCAGGTAAGCAAAGACTTGGAATCCCGTTTAAGTATAGATGAAGAAGTGTGAGCTTGGTCATTATTAAGGTCAGATTAGTTATCGCATTTACGATATCGGAATTTAGAGCACATCTGCAATATAAATGGCAATATCATGCGCTAGACAACATCATTATCATCACAATAATGATGATCATTGGAAACAAATCATCAACGTGCGACGTTGTCGTTACAATTTTTGTGTTTTTCTTTTATTTTCTATTTTTTGGGTCGTTGTCAGTTTCTTATCTTATCCACGACTTGCTGGATTTAGTGTGTGAGTGAGAGAGGGAGGGAGAGCGAGATACAGACTGGAATGAACATGAGCTGACAAGAGAGGGAGGCAGGGAATGTTTGGTTGATTTTATATGGAGCATTCTAACTCAACTTGAAATTACTAATTTGGTTTTGATTATTTGTCTCTATTTCTCCCTCTCCCTCTCTATCTCTCTCACCTTTCAGTGCAATGAACTTTAGCTAATCTTCTGTTTTTGTTGTTGTTACGATTCCCTTATCTCTCAGCAAACCAAATTCTAGGGTTGCCAATTGACACAAAAACTAAATATTTTGAGTTGCCAGTTAATGGAACATCCAAGTGAAAGACATAAATCAATTGGAAATCAAGCGAAGAACTTGACAGGCATGTGGGAACTCTAGGGTATCAATTGGTACATTTCAATCTGAATTTCTAATACCCTTGGCCCAGGCGTTAAGTGTTACAATGTAATCGTCGCACTAAAATTGTGCAACTTGACAATGGATACAAAATTAGCTGAATGCTGAAAATAGCAAATCAAAGACAAAGAATAGACAGGTGTGATAGACTCGTAAATACCCTGAAGTGCATTGTTAAGTAATAAATCCCATAGATTATCTCCATTTGCTTATCTACTATATAAAACTAGAAATTGTATAGCAAATCAAACAATAAGCAGGTATAAAAGAATTGTAAATGCCCTGTAGGAAGTTATAAAAGCGTAATTTTATAGAACAAATCAATCTGTCTATATAAGAACTTCTTTTGAAAATCAAAGAAAGTATTTAGATTTGTCATGTGATAGACTAGAAAATACCCTATATTATGTCTGAATGTAATCCATACTATAGATAAGCTCTACTACCTCAACTATCTAATAACTTCATTAGTAAATCAAAGCACTAGAATTTGTCTGTTATGGTCTAAAAAATACCCTATATTAAGTCATGAGATAAGCAATACTATAGAAAAGTTCTGCTTAAGTCCCAACTGCACTTGCTAATAACATCGTTAGTAAAATGAATGACTAGTAAATGCCCTGATATACATTTTGAAGACTAACTGATGTTAATATTAAATAATTAATGATAGCTAAGCATATTCCATTAGAAACATTTCCGATTACAGGGTATGCAAATTGCTTACGGTTTGTGACGCATGCTGTAAGCGTCTGCGGATGGGAATTGTGGTGGAGTGGGTTAGCTAGGGGGAGGGGCAAGGGCGGCAATGGCGTTGGCAGGCAGCTTGACATGCATACACACACATTCCCACACACACACACACACACACACTCAGTCTTGTGCAAATTGCAAATGAAAATGTAACCTTGACAAAGACAGCAACAACAACAGCAAAAACACGCGCCAAATTACAACGTCAACTTGCTTGTTGTTGCTGAAGTTGTTGTCGTTGTTGTTGCTGTTGTTGTTGTCTTGGTTGTCGTTGCACTGAGTTTTCTTTCTTTTATTTCTATGCATTTTGTCGTCGCTGTTGTCTCGCATTACTTTTGTGTGCATTTCTTGTTGCTGCCGCTTGTTGTCAACGCGTTGTCATCAGCAGCAACGGCAACAGCAACAACAACGACAACGGCAACATATCATAATCTCATGCCCAGCTATGACACGAAAGAGTGTACTTTGTTGTTGTTGCTGCTGTTGTACCTACACACACTTTGATATAAGTATGTACGTACTTATTTATGATTTGCTTTCTTTTCTCTGTTGTTTTTTTTTTTTTTTTTTTTTTTTTTGTTTTTGGCTGCCAGTTGCAAAGTTGACACACAACTGTGCAACTGCGGGCAATTGGGAACACTGCGCTCTCGTGGCATGCCACAAACAGACGATGACGACTATGTCCGGACCAGAGGCATGCCCCCAAAAAAGACATGGAGAGAAAAAAACACAAACCTCGCAAGAAAATAACTCGCTGAATAAATGAATGAATTGGGGGCGAGGCTTTTTTTTCATTTGGGAATATGCTGCGTTATCGATTTGGAATTGTCCTAAAAATATAAATATTTATACAGAAAAACCGATTGGGAACTTGGTGAAATTAAAAGGGAAAACCAAGAAAGATTTGGAGATTATATTTAAATGCCTCTAAGTGAATCCCTTGAAATCCCAGAAATTAAAGGGAAAAGCAAGTCAGGATTATATTCCAATCTTTTCAAATTTCGAATCTAATTTCTATATCACATGCAATTAGTCATCTATGTTGAATTTATATTAATTATATATTTGTATTTTAGTCTCACGTTGTTAAGGTCAACTGTGCGTCACGCAAATACATTTCCCCTTACCATTTCCCATCCACCCACATACAATACCCTTCCCCACTCCCTCCCCCCCACATGTCATTGACTTTGTGTTGTGCCATAAATTATAACACAGCCATAAAACGAATAACAACAACGACAACAAGCGACTATTTTTATTTTCTAGTAATATACAAAACATAAAATTTTATATACTCATGAAATATAGCAAGTTTCGATTGTTTTAGACTTTGGATTCTTTTCGAGGATTCTATAGATGCGCTCCATGCATTTTATGGCATTTAACGACAATTTTGATTGTCAATTTTTATGAGCTTTTAATGCACACAGACAACAGACGGGGGGAGCATAGGTTAGGGACGATGACGCCCACACGCACAGATTTCATCATCATCACCATCAAGCACATGTGAACTTTTTTTATATTTTGTTGTTTTATTTTTGGGCGTCGTACACTTGACACAATTCTCGAAACACTTCTCAAAATAGTTTAAAAATAAAAATTGACGGCGACAGCGCAGCCAATAAACTGATAGGGAGGGTACAAGGGAGCTTTTGAGTCGAGAGAGTGTGAGAGAGTGACAGAGATCGTTGGATGGGGGACGCAGAGGCGTGTGAAGCGCACATAAAATTAAATTTAGGCACGAACATCGACGGCGTCGTTCGACCACATGGCGCGACGCTGGCGCTGACGTCGAGCTTGGCAGGGGAGCAGCAGCAGCAGCAACAGCGGCAGCAGAGCGAGGGAGACAGAGAGAACGAGAACGAGAGAGGCGCAACTTGGGCAAGGTCATTAAACCACACAAAAGCAAAGGCAGCGACTGCGGCAGAGCTGCCTGAGGTAGCGTCGCAGTCGTCATCATTATCAGCGTTTGCCTTTGCTTGCTCAGCTGTTTGCTGCTTGTTGTTGTTGCTGTTGCATTTGTTTTGCTTTTATTTCCGCTTACGTTGCAGTTTTCGACACATTTGCCTAACTGGAAATACATTTGAAAGCAATGTGCAGGTCGCTGCGGCTTTCATTGTTAATTCCCATATATATAATTACACACACGCACACACACGACTAACACACGCCCACATAATCCTAATTTGCATTTAACTTTGCTAAGCTACGCTTAATTTATGCATTTTTAAACATGTTTTAAATAGTAGTATATCTCTACATTTCGTATGGAAATGTTAGAGGAATGGGAATGATATTGGAATTTCCAGCGTTTTGTGTTTTTAGTGTTGTGTTGTGACATTTGGACTAAAAGGGACTGCGAGTGTGGGCTGCTGTGGGAAAATTATTGTCCAGTGGCGGCGACAAGTTTCGTGCATAGATTACATTTCGACTTTGGCCCTGGCCATGTCGCGGCTTATTGATTTAGTGGGAATTGCAGATGAGCTCATGAATCAGTTTCAGCTGCGCTGCTACGGCGCTGCTGCTGCTGCTGCTAAAAGCAAAAGCTTACAGCGCAGTTGCGTTTGTTTGTGCATTTTGCATAACTGCCGGCTCTCTCTCTCTCTCTCTCTCTCTGTGTGTCTCTCACTCAGACTGTGCTCTGACTCAGACTTAGCGGTGAAGACTTTGGCCTCAGGTGCCGCCTTTTCACAAAAATGTCAACAATTTCAATGCTTAAATGAATTCGCTAATTAATTAGGCAAACAACGAGACGGGGGGCCCCAAGTGGGCGACGAAACCAAAACCACAGCTCATGGTTGCCAGCAAAGAATGAGAGTGTAAGTGAGAGTGAAAAACCGAACGGAAAGGCAAGAGAGAGAGAGAAAGACTGAGGAAAAGATAGTAAGCTTCTGCTGCTTAGATAATTTGACACTTGATTGCAGCACTTGAGCTAAAGCAGCTGAAGCTTTGTACTTCAGTTTGAGAGACAGCAGACCGCAAGAATGCGGCAAGCCCAAAAACTTGGAAACTGTGTGTGTATGTGTGTGTGTGAGTGACTCAATTTTTGCAGTTAAGAACCGTTAAATGTTTTAAGCTCTGCTGCCGCTGCTAACTGCGCTGCCGACTGCGCTGCGAACCGACAAATATGCATATTGAAAATAAGAAGAAGAAAAAGAAAAAAACAAATTCTGCTTAAATTCGTTACAACTTTGTTGTGGCATCTGTTAAAAATGTTTGTTGATATGCTAATTTTTGAGTCTCTGCCGCTGCCACTGCCGCTGCCGCTGGCTTTGCCCACAACTGATTTACTGAATTACCCACGTTTTCTAGTTTCTTCTTTGAAAACTTAATTAAATATTTAAATGCGAGCAACTAACAAAACTAAGAAAAACAACAAACTCAAGTTGTTACCAAATTGCTTGTGACTCGAGCTGCTTATTAAGTTTTTGTTTTTTTTTCTCTTGGCCAACATTAAGTTGCCAAATTGCTGCCACAAACAACTGCTAACAAGCAGCA
This sequence comes from Drosophila funebris, assembly GCA_018901825.1. Lineage (NCBI taxonomy): Eukaryota > Metazoa > Arthropoda > Insecta > Diptera > Drosophilidae > Drosophila > Drosophila funebris. Next base: position 4,700,899 of record JAEIFK010000122.1, on the reverse strand, counting down.
GCAGCAGCAACAACAAGAGCAACAGCTGTTAAAAACAACAACTCAACGTTAAGTTATGTATTAACAAGAAAATAACTCAGTTTTAAGTAGAGCTTTTAAATTTGCAGCAGCAGCTGCTAATTTGGCAACAACTTACAAATATTTTGGGGCAGGTTCAGTTCAGTTCTGAGGGATATTTAACCAGGCCCAATAGACATTGTAAATTGCGAATAATTCAAAGGAAGGAAAACAGTAAAAAGCAACTGCACAAACAGCAACGTCAAAGTAAACAAACAAAAGGTAAAAAAAAAATAACGAAAGAGGCAGAGAGAGAGAGAGTGCGAGGGAGAGATGCTTGTGGGCTAAAATAATACACACATGGCCCGTAGTAATTAATGTCAACGATAAACGTCCAAAGATTATTAACAATGCAGCAAACAGAACTGATTCGCAAGAGAATCAAATGTCGAAACCATAGATACCCTAGACAGAACAATGACCAATATGATATACTATATATATGTATATACCTGTATTTAAGCTACCCTTCACACATAGAGAAAGTGCGAGGTATGTGCATCAGAGTGTGTGAAATGTAAAAAAAACATTTAATAGTCGGAAGCACAGGCATCTACAACACGTACAGACATTACGTAACGTAATATTTAAAGCGTTCAATGAGCAAATTAATTAAATGCCAAAATAAATCATAAACCAACAGCTTAAAGCGCGCAACGCTGAAGGGAGGGAGGGAGGCAGCAGCTGAGCCTTGGCAAATGATTAAAAATAGCTTTGCATCAAGCGCCCCTCGCCAAAATGTGTAGCCAAAATGTGAAGCATTTAATCGCTTTTGTATATTCTTTTATTTATTGTTGAGTCACTTCTGAAATGAGCACTTGAAATTTTAATAATACACACTTCAGAAGTTTTCGGCAGAGGGGGGGGGTAGAACTTTAGATGTTGAATTAATATAGAGTTCAAATCATGCTGGAATGGCAAATGAACTGAAGAGATGGAATTTATTGTAAATCATATTATGATTATAATGCAAGCTACGGCTGAATACTACAGGGTATACAAATCATGCAGCAACCATGCGTGGGCGCAGCATTTTCCCTGCAGAAGAGTGTGAAATTAAAATTTAACAACAAATCATTTGTGGTTGACCATGTGAGGCGAGTTGTGCAAAGTTGCGAGAAACAAAAACTTGAAATTATTTCCTTTTCTGCCTTTGGCACGATCATTAAGCAGCTGTTGCTCATCAGCTGTTGTTGTTGCCGTTGCATTCAATCATCAATCAAAATTTTGTGCTGTGCGTGCGAAGGCAACTGTGTGGTGGCTTTAATGATGCAAAAACGATGTCGATGTTGGCAACATGGGAGTGATGGGGGGGAAGGAAGGGGAGCTGCTACAAAATGCAAACTGCAACTGGAAATGCAGCAAATTGCTAGCCTGGGGCATGTCTCGAAGCCTGGAAAACGCTGGACTCTGGCAATCAGTCCCTTTGGCCCTGGAACCTCACTTTCCCATGCTGCCCTCGTTTCCCCCCTGCTCACTGTGGCCTTTGCTGCACTTTGACTAATCCATCAGCAAATGAGGCAACTGCCGCCGGGGGTTGCACACACACACGCACACACACATACAGTTGCAAAAATGCAATAAAAGCGTTGTTCACGCTGACCCTTCAATTCATCTCCCCTCGTTTCTCTCAGTCTCTGCTGGTCGCCTCTTCATTTGGCTCTTTTTGCTGCACTTTCAAGTGCGCTTTTCTCAGTAGCAATGGAAGCTCATTTTATTTTATATATACGACTTTTTGTTGTTGCTGACAGGACTTTGTTGGCTGAAGCACACAGCGCTCGCTCTCAAAGTGGCCGCGCTTTTCTATCTCTGTTTTCCCCCTCTCATTTCCCATCACCGCCTCCTTTTTACTGCGCATTGATGTGCAAAGTTTTTATGACGCATTCGTGATTTCTTCCTCTTCTATTTTTTTCTTTTTTTTTTGTGTTTAATGCTGCAGTGCGTCCATTTTGATTTTAAGGCCTTTTGTCCTTGCTTCAAGTGGTGACGGGACTGCGGATTTTTCTCGTTTCAAAAAGTTTGCCATGCCACTCGAGAATGTGACTGTAAAATGTGGTCAACTTTAAATTAGACTGTTTGAGTTGTAGCAATTTATGAAAAATGAATTTGAAAACTAAATAATTAATTTAAAAAAGAAATTTACAAGTTGGAGATGCGGGGCATCGATCCCCGTACCTCTCACATGCTAAGCGAGCGCTCTACCATCTGAGCTACATCCCCTTGTGGCGAGTTGACCACAATAGCGGCACAAGAAACCAATCAAAACTACTACAGTCTGAAAGAGCGTGAGACGAAGAGAAGGAGAGCGACAAAGACTTGTCAAACGATCATTGGTAGTGCTGCTATGCTGCTCTCACTCGTCTTATGCGGCGGCTATAAATAAATACGCTCAATAGCAGCTGATTAACAGTTTGGAGCTTTTTTGAACTTGACACTCTCACTCGCTCGCTCTTTCTCTCGCATGCTAAATGTGTAGTAGTTGTTATTGGAGTAATTTCTTGTAGGCAACAGCAGCTGCTTATAATTTGCTTATTAATTGGCCATGTAATTTGCAAAATTACGTTTTATATGAATGCATATATATGTGGGTGGGTGTGTGTGTGTGCGTAGGGTAGCAAATTTTGTTGTCGTGCTCAATTACAGCTAATTAGCAGCGCTGTTATTGTTGATTAAATATACACAGAGAGTGGGAGAACTTATGATTGTAGAGAGGGAGAACGAGAGAGTGAGTAGTCAAAAGCTTGCCTTCCTCGCTGCTCTCGCACATTATAATATCAGTTGCAAAATTAGGTCACAACGCGTTGTAGATAATTATGATGATGATGATAGTGATGATGAGCAACGTGTCGAACTTGTTTGTTGTTGCTTCACTCTGTCAGCTGCTGTTGCCATCAGAAGTGCAGCAGCCGCCTCAGCAGCTGCTTCGCATTTACTTTCAATATGCGTTTTAGTTTTTTTGTATCATCTCTTTGCTCCTGCCTCTAAATTGGCTTCGATTTGGGTCACAATCGTCGTCATCCTGGGTCGACCTGTGACGTCAGCATCACGTCTTGTTAACATGAATTCCTTTGGTTATCAAATGGCAAACAGCAGGCAGTTCATTTAAAAAGCGCTGCAAGAAATTGAAATTGTCATCTAGGGGCTTTGTGGTTAAAAGAAAAAAATACCACAGCAGCTGTTTGATTTATATGCAACTTTTTATCAGGCGCCAAATTATTGCAACAGCTGCGCACAAAACTGAACTAAGAGAGATGGAGAGATAGCGAGAGCAGGACAGCTGGACAGCTGTATAGCCCAAAGACCTTCTGATGGAACTTGAGCTTCATTAGCAGCTTTTGTCCAGCATTTTGTGGGATGCCACAAAGCAGTTTTGTGGCACGTCTAATTTATTGCTTACCTTATATAACGAAAAAATACTTTTGGCCTACATACTTGGCGTATGCGTAATGTCATTAAATAATGCCACATGCCACATGCTCAACGCGGACACACACACATGCCTTCACACACACACACACACAAACACTCATACACACGACCACAACTCACGTGATTAATCGCATTACTAATCAATACAAATGTCACTCAAGCGCTGACATTTGAGATTTGTGGTCAGTTTGTCTGGCATTACGCATACGCACAGTAGTCCCCCCGCCCCCCCCCCCCTTCCTTGCTTCCCTGCAGTGCCGTTGGCCATTGTCAATTAACTGGCGTGTAAATTGACTTAACCTGCAATCACAAGAAACAAAAAATTCGATAAAGGAAACTCCAAATGCAGATATGAGCGAGCAAACGTTGCCACAGAGATTTTCCCAGTCCGTTGACATTTTCCCAACATTTTTCACATTGTTAGCCCACAGATATTGGTTTTCCATTTGTTGTTCGCATTTATCGCCTGACACATTTTGAACAACTGTTGTGCGTTGTTCGACGTTGTCTTTTGTGTGTTGCCTGCTGTTGTTGCTGTTGTTTTCATTGTTTAGGGCATTTGGCAATTCGCGTTCGTTTGACGTGTATTCATTATCAGCAACCTTTTTAGTTGCTATCCGTTCTAACAGTGGGCAGTGGCACGGTCTTACGCTAATTAATGTCGCGTGTTTCTTTTTGGGCTTAATTCGATGCAAGAAATTCACTAAATACGTCACAATGTCAAAAGAAATAAGGTCAACCAGGGGTTAAGAGTGGCAGCTACCCTTGTGCCAGCAGGAGAGACACAGAGTGAGTAGGCAGGAAGAAAAGCAGCCGGAAACGCGTTGCCATTTCCGTTTTGATTACAGGTTATGGGGCAGAAGCATTCTCGGACTTTGCCTTAGCGGTGAATTGTTTACAAGCGTGAAAAGTTGCTGCAAATAAATTGGAGTAACCTCCCCCTCCCCCTCCCCATCCCCAGCCCAAAAAAGTGGGCGTGGCCTTAGCTTCGTCACGTAGCAGAAAAGCAAATAGGCAAAGGTTGTTATAAAACATTTTTCCCAATTATTTGGCGCTCTCCTTAATTCTTCTGCCTCGCTTCTTTGTTTGTTATCACTCGTAAATCTGCATAATTGGCTCTAAAAACAAGTTAAATAAATCTAAATGTGTGCACACATTACACAATCCCAAGTAAATGCGCCGCTGTTAAAAGTATTCTTCATTTTCGCAGCTGTTTGCTAATTTCGAACAACACGACACAAACATATTTCAAAATCTATTTTATCGCCACTCTCTGATCTATTTACCCAAGCGTGTTGTATGCATGTGCCAACAGTTTTTTACAAGCTGTTGCGCTCATTTAGAGCAAGCTATAAAGGAAACTAAATACTAATAAAACAATGGGTATCTGAAGGCATAAACAACTATGAGTAATCGACAAGCAAAAGCACTGTGATTAGTTTAGAATGAACTCAAGACAACTATGCTTTCTTTAAATCTAAATGAATATATTCTTAGAATATAATATAAAATAGTTTGTAAATGTATCTGTGTTTTAATGGGTATCTACTTTTACTTGACTTCTGTGTTTATAAAGCTAGCATTTCTTGAAATACAGGAAGGGAAGGAGTCAGGAATCTAAAATTTAAGTTGAATTTCATATTCATAAATCAATAGACAGAGAAGCAGTAATATTAACTGTTTTATTTTTGTTTTATTCACTGATTGCGTGGGGCGTAGAGCCTCCAACACGAATCTACCTCAACTTCAATTTAGAATTTGAACTTTGGGCTTTTTTTCGGTTATACGATTATGACATTAGTCAGGAAAAGCTGCAGCGATTTACATTTTGATTGCATTTTATTGCCAGCGACAGCGAGAAAGAGAAGAGAAGAGCAGAGTCAGAAGCGTACTGAAACATTATGATAATCACAGGCATTTCCATAAAATTTGCAGCAACAACAACAATAACAATGACAATAAAACAACAACAACAAAAACAAAAAACGCAAACAAAAGAGAAATGAGCTCTGAGCTTGGACTCGTGGCAGATAGAAATGTTTTATGCATATTTAAATAGTCGTAGAGCCAGAGGAAGTAGGATTATTAACGCATACGCGAATTGAGTGAGTTATAGTGAGTTATATCAGCTGAGAGACTAACTAACTGCTATGGGCAGAGTATGCAGTAGTTGGTGTCGCTTCACATATACATATAATTGTCATTATCGCGCGTGATTATCATTTGATATCATCGTGTCCATTATGGCATGTGCGTGTTGAATTTACAAATAACAGAAAATACAAGTCATAAAATTATTTGACATGACCCCGAACCTCCCCCCCCTCCTCTCTTTCTCTCTCGTCAGCCTGTTGTCCTTGGTGTCCTTTTGTACAAGTGCCTAATGTGAAAACTATGACGCCAACTGGACATTGACAAATTGCCAGTTGACATTTTGGTCTGCATAATAAACAGCTCGAAATGAGAAAAATCTGATATGAAAATAAGAATTTATAATGTGCGACATCAGATGATATGAAAATTACTATAATAACTATTTAATGAATATATATATCTCTCATTTGAATAATAGTTACAAGTGCACTTCAGCCCTCAACGTGTCGAACTTAATAAATAACTAATAAGTTATTGAATCCAACAATTCCAATTGAAAATGTATCGAAAGCGACAAAACGAAATTATTTTCCCACGGCCAAAAGTTAATTTACACTCAGCTTAAGTAATCAGTAAAGTTGATCGATAAGCAGCATGAATAAATTATGAATAGGTAAATGAATACATGAATACATGTACTGGCTTCTAAAATGCTTTCTCACATAACGAAAAAACTTGCAGTTTTGTGCGTCACGCGTGTTTCTGTCATAAATAACAAAAGGAGAAACCCTATAAATTATTGAAAGGAGAGGGGGCGGGGGGCATCTAAAGGATTGTACGCTGAGTCCTTTGAGTCGTTCTGTTGCCATAGTTTCTTCATTCTTTACGTGGCTTATCAGCAACTGCTGCTGCGTCCCCCTGCTGATGCCTTTCAGAGTCTGTGCGGCATTGTTACGAGTAGTTGGACGTCATAACTAAATAGATGACAGTCCTGACTTTATTCAAATCTGTGGCCCATTGTTTGCCTCACAAATTGCATAGAAACTTATCGAACCCATCGTGTAACGAGTGGAGCATACGGCAACCTTCAGCTGTCCTCCATTGTCCATTGTGCTCCAAGTCGAGTGGAGGAATCGCCATTGGCCTCTTGAAAGATCTTTAAAAAAACTAAAAGAATCTTTATAAATAAGTAGAAACATTTTAGGAATTCGAATACACCAATCAGCGCCCCACACACTTGCACACACACAGACACGTACACCCACGTAGCTGGGCCATAAATTTGTTTGGGCCAAAAATGTTGCACGGATTTAGGCGTTGCCGTAAAATCCTATTTTATTTTCAATTTGTCAACGATGTGTGTGCGTGTGTGTGTGTGTGTGTGTGTGTGGGGCGCGTTAAGCTGACAGCGTGAGTTTGAGAATGAAACAAAAATAATATTTATGTGTATAAATTTCTTTTGGTTTCGGCCATGCGAAGCTATTAACTTATTAGTACAACGTGGCGTATGAGCAACTTGATAGCTTGTGCTTCTTATTGTTGAAGTGGCAGTCGGAGTTGCAGTTGTGGGGGAGCTGGCAAAAGAAAAATTAAACAATGACAGCTTGTCATCTTTATGGCGTACACTCACACACACACATACACACACCCGCACACCCCCTTGGCGAAACAGAGACTCTTGTTGCTGTTCTAAAGTCGACTTCTGTTTTCTTCTTTTGCCCCCCTTCTAAGAAATTGCACGCGTTTCGCTTTGTCTGACAATTCCTGACTGTACGTAGAAGCCTTGAAATACACACATTCACACACACCGACACACACACACACCGACACACATACGCACTCCCCTACAGTTGCCCATTTTTGCCTTTTGTGATTGTCACTGTCATATGAGAAATGTGCTGGATTTCACATTTATACCCGAGTATTATGAGTAGTACTTCCCTTCTCTCTCTCTCTCTCTCTCTCTCTCTATCTCCCTCTTTATCTCTCTCTCAGAGACAGAACTCAGTTTATTTCATCAGATTGTTGACGGTTTCCACGCGCTTTTCAACTGACTTGAATTTTAACAAATTATTTGCAGACGCCACGGGAATTTTGTTTTCTTTACTTGACGCATTTTTAATGAGCGCACACCTTGAACTGTTGTTACATTTCTGGGACACAGCAAAGAGAGAGACACAGAGAGAGATAGAGAGAGAGAGAGAGGCAAAGGGAAATTGGTGAGAAAGCTTAGCCAGGTGTGTAAAATATATAAATTGCCTTAAAATGACAATAGAAGTTGTCGTTATGTGACTGGCATTGACAAAAGACGCTTCTCCCATTGAATTGAATGCCACACAGAGGCGCATCCTCAGGGAGAGGCAAGCAGCATGTAGTTATCTCATGGGGAGGACAGGTGTTGCCTTAGAAAAGGACAAACCAAAAATCAGACTATCATTAGTTGAGGTCCAGAGCAGAAGAGGAGGAGAGCACACAAAGTTGTTGGATTAGTATTGCATAATTAACGCATAATTAATTTAAAAGTAACCCATCTCTGGGTCATAGCGACTGTAGGTTCCACTCAATTGTGGCCACACTTAGTCGCATATCCTTTGCTTTGTGCTGGCCCCATTCAGTTGATGATGGCCTGGCTAAATTAAGCATGCCAAACACAGCAAGAAATCGCTCGAGCATGCAAAATGTGTAGAGGGGTGAGGAGCGGAGAGGGGTGTGGCCGACAGGGAATACAGAATACAGAATACGAAATACGAAATGCGGAATACGGAATACAGAGAAATCCATGAGAAATGCTGATGACGCTTTTGAAAGAGGAGCGTTGTAGGCGTGGCCGTCGTGGTGCTATTATTGGACAACTGCTGCGACCGGCTCACGTTGGACGCCAGCACATTGCGGCTCACGTTGGGCGCCCACAAAACGAAAATTAGTTTGCCACAAACGACGCTGTGGGCGTCGTCCCACATGATGGCAGAAGCGCACCAAAAAAAGGCTCCACTTGTATCTCCGAATGCCTCCGCTTTCAAGGCCATCATCATTTATATTTCGAGCAAAGTTTTTCATGTGTCAAATGCATGACCAGAGATTTTGGCCCGTGTCTCTGTCTTTCTCTCTCTCTCTCTCTCTGTCTGTCTGTCTCTCTCAGTTTGTGATTTGCTTTCTGCTTTTTTAAGCATCTTTTTTTTTTTGGCAATTTTGCCTTTGGCTCGTTGATGGTAAACTGTGTCCTGTGTCTGCCTGGGTTGGTAATTTTCCATTACATAAGAAGGGAACACACTTTTTTTTGCGTGTTGCATTTGCGTCACAATCGCGTTGAGAGTGTGTGTCATAATCAATCAGTTTAGACGTCTGTCCTTTTAGCTAAACAAAAAACATAAAATGAAAATGAAAATGCCGAAAATACATTTTCACATATTTTAAAATATTTTAATTTGCCCAGGCGACGCATCGCGGCTGAAATGTGTTTAAGCTTAAACTGGAGTTAAGAGTTAAGAATTGTTGCCAAGTTCACCTTGTTGCGACCTTCTGTTACAACATTTGTCTAACCCATTTATTTCGACTCTTTTCTCTTTTAGGTAAGCTGCTTGGATTATATAAAACTCAGGCTGAAAGAGACATAGATAGAAAGAACAAAGTGATTTATGGGCTAAGTACACTCAAGCAAAAATCTGCTTAAAAATAAATTCAATTAAAATGATTCCAAGAATTTTACAAGAGTCTCTTAAGCATTCAAACTGATTTTACCACAGTTGTATAGCTCTGCATAATTATGCCTTAAACAAGTTTGTTTTCTCTCAGTGTAGCAAATAAAAATAAATATTTGCATTGCCTACTTTTGTGCCTCGACTAAGGGAGAAAAGAAATAGCAGAGAAAGAGAAGTAGAAGATATGCAATTAGGTCGAAAATGCCCTCATTTATTATGCCTTAAACATGGTTTTGGCCAACACAAAAGGAAATTCCCCGAACGAACCCACCATTGACTCTCTGGCCATTGACCATTGGTCATTTTGTGCTCGGCGATTGTTGCGACTGCCAAATGATGCATAAATTTATGTCAATTTTTTCTCTTAAACAATTAAAAATCGGCGGGGAGAAGTGTCTTCTTGTCGCACACAAAGGAACAAATGAAAAGCAAGCAATGATGCTTCATTCTTTGGCCGTGCTTTCCGACCAATTTCCACCCCGCACACCCAACAGCTGCTGTCGCTCGCTCCCCGTTTAAATATTTCATGTAATGCCTTTGCAATTTGGCGCTGTTGTCATTTTTCATTTTTCATTCTACATTTTACTTTGCCTAGAGAGAAGAAGAGAGAAATTAAAGTGAAATATTGTGGCATGTGCTGGGGCACAAACTTTTCAGTGGCAACGTCTTTATCGTCATTGTTGTCAGCTTTGCTTTTGCCATGCTTCATCGCAGCTGCCCCCATTAAATGGGCAGCTTCTCGCTTGTTATAATGCTTAATGTTTATGATTAAAGCTTTGCCTTCCCGTTGTCGTAGCTCATATTCTTGATAAAAACAAATCATTTTCATAGATAAATTACATAAATATAAATATCAGGCCATAAACAATCAATATTGAAGCAAGTATTTCATATATGCCCATGATTTTTATGCATACCAAGCACAGCAAAGGGAATGTGATGAATGCAAGGATGTGCCCAATCTTGTGTTATGTATTTCGATTAGTTTGTGCTGAATATTGAAGGTCTGTCTACTCTGGCAGTTGATAAAGTACTCTGCTAGTTAACAAAGGGCTGTAAAAGTGTTATTAAGTGTTCCTGCTGGGTATTTTATGCTGATTTGCAGGCTTACCTTATGCTGCAACCGGAATGTCTCTCAATTCTATCAGCTTTCTTAGGTGATACATGACTTTAAAACTTTTCCACTCGCTGTTTCTATGCACTCAAGCATGTGTGTAGTGTACGTGTGTGTGCAGTGTATAGTCTCGTATAGTCCCCTATATAGTGCTCTGCTTAGGCAGGCGAACATAATTTGCCTAGCACACCCAGAAGTATGCAATCAAAATGGTTTTAATTGATTTTAGTCGACGTCGCGTCGCTTCTCGTTGCCTCTAAAGTCAATGGACTGCCTGCCTGAGCACACACAGACACAGACACACACACACACACATGTACACATGCTTGACAACTCACACACACATTCGCAGGCTCAACTTGGCAAATTCTAAATTGCATAAATTTATTTCTTGCCTCGTTCACTCGCCCCGTTCGTTGGCTTGGCCTGGCTTGGGTTGCTTGTCGCCCTCATGCCACGCCCACCTGCCTGCAGGCCATTTGTAAAATTGATTACGCGCATAAATTGAAGCAGACGAGCAACGATATCAAAATGTTGCCACAGGGGTTGCAACAACAACCACAACAACAATAACGGGAGTGGAGAGAGGAGGGAAGCAGGAGTCCTACATTTTTTTAGGCTAGTTTCAAATTGAATTTCGTATATAAAACATATATAAAATTTATGTAATCAAATTCAATTTGCTTTAATTCTGTATGTTGTAGGAGACCATCTCTCCCTCTCTCTCTCTCTCTCTCTCTCTCCAGTCCATCTCTTGCTCTCCGCTGCTGATTCTGTCCTGTTCTAACAGCCTCAAAGTTATTTGTCAATTAACAACAGCGAAATGTTGCAATTAATGTTGCGTATTGTGTCGCACACACACACACACACTCACAGACATACCCTTAGCTATGTAAGCCTAATGGTAAGGGAAGCTCCCCCTGGTATTGTCATGCATTTTCAATTGGAATCGCTTGGAATGCTCGAAACATGCGAATTACGCAACATTTGGGAAGAGCTTACATAACAGGCGGCAAATGTGTCAAAATAGAAGTAGAATTCGACGACAAATATATAATTTTTTTTTAACTTTTTGATTAAGTTATTAATCAACTTCTTTCCATCCATTGCTTTTGCATTCTATCAACTTTTTAGCCAAGGCAATTGCACAGGACAATTATGTCGCCTGGCTTTAGACCCGTATTTCGATGAGGTTGACACCACAACAATCAGACAGGCAGGCAGACAGACAAACAGACAGATGAATGGACAGACGGGCAGAGGTAATCAAAATGACGCCACTACAGAGAGCATCAACAATACAAATTACTAATTTACACGATAGTGCAATGCACTAGTGCAATGTGATCGCTTCCCCCTTGCACCCGCTCCGCGACAAGTGTCCCCCCTTGCGTATGACTGCCTGGGAATTAGCAGTCAACATAGAGGCAGGATATAGCATACGTAATGAGCTATGATTATGGTGAAACAGCAATTAGTAATTGAACAGTTAAGCATTTTGTTTAATTGCCAATTGTTGCACGTTTCATGTAGCGTTTTGCTAGCGGTTTTAAACGCCCGCAAAACGCATAAAATGTAATGCAAATTCAATTTAATGTCGCGTCTCATAAATGTTGAATGAAATTATTTAAAGAAATGCGCAGGTAGATGACGAGAGAGTTCAATGAACGGACTTCAACCAGGAGCTGAGATTAAGATTGGGATTGGGATTGAGATGGTAGGCGTTGGCGGATAAATGGGCGGAGCTGAGTGCAGAAAAAGGCAGACGAACATGTTGAGTCAAGTCAAGGCCCAAGGGCAAAAGGGGACGCTTGACTGAAATGATGGAACAGTTTGAGAATTGAATTCTACAGCAAGGGGTGATGAGTTATTCAAAAATCATGTGCAAAATGTCAGAAGGAATCAAATGAGATTAACAGGCATTGGCCGGTTGCCAGTTGCCAGTTGCCAGTTGGTTGCTGAAGGAAGGGGGAGGAGGCAGCAAGGGTAAACAACATAATTTTGGTTAGTGTTGAAAATAAGAGGTTGTCGAGTTGGCCCGCAGGCGAGGACGGTTTACAGAAACCGTTCAAATATGAAGCCAAAAAACTGTAAAGTTGAGAAACTTTTCAATGCCAAATAGCAATTTGAACTTTTCGTTTCGATGCGATGCGATTGCGATTGCGATTCGATTGCTGCCTTTTTTGCTTATCACGTGCCAAGCGGACATTGGTGTCTGATTTGATTTTTGCAGCTGCCATTGCCACGCCTCCATCCTCCCCACTCGTATTCAAGGATCCGCTTCCCCATCTCGAGCTGTCGAGTTGGCAGTCAGCACTTGAGCACGAAATGCACCTGAACACAAAAAACAAGTCCGGAATTGAGACCGAAAAGTAATTTCCAATTGTGCAACAAAAGCGTTGATGATTATTATACCCCGTAGAAGGAGTAACTATGAAGAGGGGTAGCTTAAAGTCAAACTCTGAATATATTATATATATTTTAAGACTTTAGTTACATGAATTAAGTATTCCTTGCCAGCCTGTTTGACAAGGAGAAACAGTATTCATTAGGTAGGGTAGGGTAGTTCTCTATTAATCAAATATAATTCATTTTCTATTTTCAATGTCTCATGAAGATTGATAGTTTCATTCATGCAACTGTACAGAGTATCTCTTAGGCTAGCACACACATTCTTTGCTTTTACTGAAATCAATCAAATGAAAAAACTAGCAATGATTTGCTACAGTTTTCACATTGCGTGCACAAATTGACCAACTCAAATTGATGGACCTTGCAAAGGGCTCAGCATCTCAGAGGGGGGTGCCAAGCAGAAGGTGAAGAAGGAGGAGGAGGAGCATGAAAGAATGATCTTTTGAGTTAGGATTTCATCATTTGGGTGCTGCTCGGGTAATTATCATTTAGTTATGGCACTTTTTCTTATTCTGGTTTCTCGACACGCACATGATAAATGATTTTCCATTAACTGCTATTGGAAAACTAAAGGGCAACAGCGAAGGACAAATCCAAACATGGAAACGATGTACACATGCTGTGCGAGTGTGCGTGTGTGTGCGTGTGTGTGTGTGTGTGTGTGTGTGTGTGTGTGTGTGTGCTGCATTTGTCATCCATCATCAACGTTGGAGACTTCCCCTGCTCCTCCCCTTACCTCGCTTATCAAGCTGTCTACATCAGCCACAGCATTCGAATTATTTGTCTAGTTTTTCACATTTTTCTTCAACGAATTCTTCAATGGCTTTAAGCAAAAGATTTGTTTAACCCAATTTCAAATGAAAAGCGTAAAGATAGAGCATATCTTTGAGTTGAAGTTGAAGTTGTAGTTGATTTTTTGGTAACCCGATGCTCCCCTTCCCTGCCACTTCTTTCCCACTCGACCGACAAAACGAATCATGAAAGAGGAGAAGGCAAAGGCGAAGGCGAAGGGGCGTCAGGCGACCATTGACCATTGACCGAACCCGAACGACCGAGGTTTGATTTTCTCTCAGATTTGATAGATGACCATAAAATATTAATGTGCGCTGCATGTGTGTGCGTGTATGTGTGTGTGTATTTGAATTTACTTGACTTCAAGGTCTTTTTTTGAACCACAAAATGACGCAGTTATTGAACTGAGAAATGAGAAGGTCTGCGAAGAGAACTACTTGAGAGGATGCACAGATTGATGGATTTAAATGTAGATGTGGTAGATTAAAGAGATATACACATTACATAGAGATATATATTTGTAGAACTAAGCACAATCTTGATAAGTATATAAGGTTTGCTTTAATGGCTGCAACTTGCCATTTCATTAATAGATTTCTACAACTGATGTCAAGTTTTAAAGCGAGAAGTTGTATCTGTATTTAGAAATGTAAATTAAATATCATTAAGTTCTTAAAGTCGACAACTGTCGAACTATGATCAAAGTTTCTAAAACTAACTAAGGGTGTCATACCGTATTAAATCATAACAAATAATAACTACAAAGGCTCATTCAAGTCCGTACCCCAAGTGACTGCTTTATTGTAGTCGTAACACTTTTGCAGCCAACTGTTTGCTCTTAGACGGGGGAATAAATCAGGCTTAGACGAGTACACACACAGTGAAGACACTTTGTATAATCAACTCATTATCATTAAAAGGCTGGCAGGCAAACGCTTTGGCTGTCATTAGACATGCAAATTACCCGAAGCCAGGGCCTAAATGTAGACTACAAATATCCACACACACACACATATATATATATATATATATATATAAATATAGGCCAAAGGAAGAGGAGGAGCAGAGCATGATGAGTCATCTGCACGCAAAGCGATTCAATCCAATTCGTACAGCAATTTGCCATAATTTCAACGCTTAACTACGGCTGCGAAGATTTACGGCAGCCAACTTTTCATAGATAAAGATGAAGATGAAGATGAAGCTGGAAGCAAGGAAGAATATCTTAACCGGGGGAACAAGACAAGGAATAACAAGTCTGTGCGAAAAAAAGAAGAAAGATGCTGCGTAATTTTTTGTTGTTGGACAAAAACGAAAAGCATAACAAAAATATTTTTCGGCTGCAACTTCAGTTCAGACAAAGAGAGAGTGAGAGAGAGAGAGAGACGGGCAGAGAGTGAGAGAGATTGCGGAGTGAGTCAGACAGACGACGGCGACAAAGACGTCGTCGCCCTGTTTTTGGGCCCAGACATTCGCACTTTTTGGCCATGGCCAATGGCATCATAAAACTCTATCTAGCTGCTAAAAGCTAATGTTGCTGTTGTTGTTGTTGCTGTTGCTGCCTCGAACTGACGCCTGTGCGTCGACAACGTTGCCGTTGTTTGCGTTGTTTGCAGCTCAGCACGCACTTACCACAAAGTAGAAGGCGGTAAGTGGCAAGGCAGGGGAGTGAGCGGGCATAATATGAACTGAACGTCTCGTCTGTTGTTTGACCTTTTTGCTGTACTAATTTACAGCGTTTATCAATTGATAGAGAGAGAAAGGGAGAGAGAGAGAGCGAGAGAGATATAAAAGTTGAATACTGCATACTTCTAGGCGTTGTTGTAGGCCTCTTGACAGTTTCTGTTAGCCAAGTTCATTGAACCCTTTTTGTTTAAGCGAGACAAAAACAATCAACATTTGTTCTCAGCTCTCAGTTTGTCTGTCGCAACTTTTTGTCAACGTTTTCTTTTGTTTCGCATCAGCATTAAATGCAAAGTAAATTTCCCTTCCCTCAGATTCAGATTTTGCCCTCCCCCTAACTACTCTATACTCGGCTGCGACTTATCTATTAATGCTGCTTCTTCTTATTCTCTCATTCACAGGGCCGTCACAGATCCGCGGGATGGACGACGCGTCGCACTCAAGAAGCTGCCAAATGTATTCCAATCTTTGGTCTCATCCAAGCGCGTTTTCCGGGAACTCAAAATGCTCTGCTTTTTCAAGCATGAGAATGTAAGTTTTTAATTCCATTTTATCCATTTTTATATTAATATTATTTACATATATTGAGACCCAATTGCACAAAATTGCTTCACATTTAATTACGCGTCGCATTTATGAAATGCAATTTAATTTAAAAAAATTCAATTTGATTATTATAATTGTTATTGTTGTTGGAGCTGTTGTTTCGCCTGCCACGGAGTGAAAATATTTTCACAGCTTTTGCGCAAATATTACGCATACGCAGCGTATGCAGGCGCTCGGTTAGTTTACAATACAGCTGCTGTACATTGTGGTTTTCAATACCCTAGAAAGGGCAGTTGAAACTGCATTACAATTCTTGTTCTGCATACACAGGGTATATTGCTGACCTTCCTTTACTATTGGTTCTTCTTTGAATTATATTTACAGATATTATCCATTACATTTACCTTTTTTTGTTTTAATAATGATTACAACTCAAACGTTGTCATGGTTCAGTTACTGTAACTATATGCAACTTCTGGTTCTGTGACAGTCTGACGATTCGCAAATAACTCGCATTTATTGCCTTTCGACTTGACTGTACTTGACACAATTTGTTGTTGCTCTGTCACAGAAGTGTCCTTTAGGCCATGTAATTATTGTCATTAATTAAACGATTTACAGAAATGAAACTGCTTAAAAAACTCATTAACCCTAAATTTTGTTAACATTTATTAAGCAAATTTAAAATATCCTTTTACTAAAGAAAATTAAGTAAATAAATTAAATTAAATTATTTGAATATGTTAGCATATTCCACAATTTGGCTCATTCCTTCCGGCTTTAAACTTATCTCATAAATCAGTTGCTTTATTTTGCGTTCAATTCAAATTTTTATTTATTTTTCTTCTTTTTTTTTAATTTAAAAACTGTGAGTCGCCTTTGGGCAGAGCTGAGTCACTCATTTGTAATAGAATTCAATATCAATGAGTTACACAAATACAAATCTATAGTCATATCTAACTGCATTTGTAGCTGTAGCTGTAGCTGCATTCATGCTTGTTGCTCTGACAACCTGTGGTGTTGTGTGGTGTTGTGTTGTGTGTGTAGTTTGTTGTGTGTGACAGTTGCGATTCAATCATTCAAAGCACTAATTAACTCATTCATATTCATTGCACAGCAACTGCACAGATTTGAAACAACAACAAAATAAAGCAACAAGCAAATAGTCTATTGCTAAGCTGGCTCCCCCCCAAAAGGGGGCACGCCCTCAGCTCACTGTCAGTTACCAGTTGCCAGTTGCCAGTTACCATTTGCCACACAAAAGGCTGTCATGCAAAATTTATGACAAACAAATTTTATGCACATAAAATGAGATATCCCACAACAAAAACGTAGAGAGAAACGTGAAACTGAGACTGTGACTGAGACTGAGACTGAAAACTGCCCAACATTTTGTTGCATGCAAATTTGTTAACACAGGACAGACAAATGGACAGAGCGCAGACAGAGGGACAGACAGATATGGACATATGGACAGGCAGACAGACAGACAGGCAGACAGGCCACAAAAAACCAACTGGCAGCAAATGGCAAATGTAAAAGAAATATTGTTATTCATATAACATTTAGAATTATTAATAAAAAGCAACAAAAGTATTACACACTCATTCCCCCTCTCAAAAAAAGAGCTACTGACAGGCGAGATGGGGAAAGGGGTAGAGGAGGGTGGCAGGTCGACAGCTGCATTGTGTTGCGACTTGCTTTGTGCTTTGTGCCGATTTAATGGCCAAGTTTTATGTGACTTTGTGGCGATTTGGCTTAATTTATTTATCTAAATATTCGTTGTCTTCTCGCTGATGTCAAAGGCACGTGCATAGCGCGATCTCTGACTGTTGATGAGAACGTTATTCTGACATTTAGTGGGGCCTAAATGTCAGCTAAAGTTATTAGTTGCAAAATCTAAAGCGATGCCTCACACATGTTGCCGATTGCCCCAAGGGCTGCCACACACAGACACATACAAAATGTCACGAACGCTTCACTTTTCAATCTGTTGCAGACTCAGAATTCGTTCAGCTTCATTAAGCGACAAAGTTAGAGAGAGAGAGAGAGAGAGAGAGAGCGGGAGTTGCGCATTATGTAATGTTCAGTTGAAGACACTCAGCCCACACTTGCCACATGTGTACATTATCAACACCTTGCCCAATATGCAAATATCTATTAATATGCAAAATGCTTTATGATATAAAAAGAGGCGCGACACTTCTTGCTGTTGTTGTTGTTGTGTGTCTGTTGTTGGTTTCCTGTTTCAATTGCATTTTCATTTCCTACATGCAACAACGCCGCCACCGTTGCCATGTCAAACAAGTGCAATCAACTCAAAAAGCAAGGCTTTCATTCAGGCAGTAGGCAAAAGGTGTGAGCTGAGCTAAGTTATGCAAGCGTGGGCTGAATAACAACAACAGCAAAGTGTAATATTCTAGTCTCTAGCAACTTTAATAACTTAAACTGTAGCTAGTAAGTAAGTAAGTAACTCTAGTGGTTCTAGCTTTAACTGTGTAATTTTAGCTGAATCTCTATTTGCTTTTTTCGGCCTCTTTCTTTGTGTTGCCCCTGCAACAGCCTTTGTAAAGCTGTCCAATTTCCTAACAATTCGCAACAACAACTCTGAGTGACATCGAGAAGAGAAGAGACTGGCAATCGTCTCAATTGCTTGCACATTATATGGGCCAGCATACACCGTGTGTGTGTGTGTGAGTGTGTGTGTGTGTGTGTGTGTGTTTACTCTTGAATGCAAGTGTGCGAGTGTGCAATATACATTTTAACAAATCGCTGCAAAATGTTTTGCCCCATTATGCGATGTCGTTGTTGTTGTTGTTACTTATTTCAATTGCGAATTTCAATAAAAGATTTTGCAACGTACGTGGCGCACATTTCAAAAGCATTTCTCACATGCAGCCGCCGTTTGTCGGTTTTGATTTGCCTTTCTTCTCAGCCAAGCAAAAGCCCTCAACACACACAGAGTACACACACACTTAGCACACACACACACACTCACATACATGTGCAAGCCCTCAGCCAAACGTAAAGTAAATGATTGAGTTTCGAGTTTGATGCCTGGCATCAATTGCATGCAAATTTTGTTATTATTTGCTTTTGGGCGCTTTTTGCCAGCAAATTGCAATTGAAATGTCAATTTCATTTCTTGCCTCAACTCTAATGGATGTGCGTTTCGTTGTCGTTGTCGTTGGCGATGTCGATGTCGACTTTGAGTTCGCATTCTATACATAAATCGATTGAGAATGTCTTTCCCTCAAGTTGACTGATCTGAATTGAACTGACTTGAATGAATGATGGACTGATAGACTGCTCGATATACTGATCGCATCGGCTGTGATCTGAACCAGACTGACTAACTGATATAGTGACTTATTTACTAATTGACTCATTGACTGAGTAACCAACTAATAAGTTTATTGATTGACTTACTGACTGACTATCCAAGTCACTGATTGACTCACTGACGAGGTCATTGACTGTCAAAATTAACAAGCTAGCTGATTGACCTGATTTCTTTGTCTCTTAACTGTCTGATTGATGGCCTTTCTCACTCACCGATTGAATGACTCAGTGAACCACTGGCTCATTAACTGATTAACTAAATCTAAAACTGACTGATTGATTAATTGATTGACCAGCTGAATAACTTACTGAACTGACTGAATGGATTGATAAACTGACAATAATCTGTTTGACTATCTTACGAACTGATTGATTGATTGATTGCCTGATATATTCGTTGCCACGTTGACTGCTTAACTATCTCACTGACTGAGCGAATAACCATTTGGTTTAACAGCTCACAGACAGATGCACTAACTCACTGATTGACTAACCCACTGACTGATTGACTGCGATACCAAAGTCCCAAAGAGCAGATCCCACGTTTCAAATGACGACACCTGGTCAAAGATATTTTAGCTGGAAATCATTACACGATTTAAACAGAGTTTTAAAGATTTCTCAGCAGTGGCCAACTCAAGGCCATCTCTTTTGACCACAACAATGGCCATAACAATCTTAACAAATTTGTTGTCGCTTACAACAAGCAGCTGACAAAATGTTTTACAAAACTCTGCGGCGCTTTAATTAGTCAGCGAACAAGTAGAAGAAGAACAAGAGCAACAAACAACCTAAACAACAACATACACAACAACAACAACAACATACACAACAACAACAACAACTGAGAAATGTTGTCAGCAGCTGGCTGCAATTTTTAGCTAGAATTGAAGCTTGTGGAATGAAAATGAAGCTAAGCAACACTTTTGCTTTTGTTGGAAAACACTTTGATGGGACTTTATTTTTCTGTGTCGCTTGAAAATTCACATGAAATCATTTAAAGGAGGAAGTGGCAAGTATGGTGGAGTGTGGGGGGGGGGGGCGGGCGCGTGATTGTGATTATGTTGCTGCCACAGCTGTTGCAACCTGCAAGTTTTCTAGTTGCACCTCAGCAAAAGTTGTGTAGTCGTAAGTTGTTTGCTCAGATCTTTCTCTAAGTAGTTGCTCCCGTTGTGGTCGTTGTTGCTGGTGTGGTGTGGCATTATTACACGCCTAGTTTCACTTGAGTTTGTGTTGCAAGTTCTTTTTGTGGCACCTCCGAAGACCCTGCCAAGGACAGTAGTCAAAAGCTTTCGATATAACTGCATAAATTTGGTTTTTGATTGCGTTGCCACAACCAAAAGCAAAAGCAAAGCGAAATGTTAATTAGCTGCAACGGCTGCAACAACAGCGACGCACGTGTGAGGCCAACAAGAGCAGCAGACCCCATGCTTGCAACAATAACAACAAGCAGAAGAAGCTTGCAACAAATTGTGTATGTACAGCAAGCGAGCAACAAGCAACTAAAGCCACTTACCAACTTGAAGGTTTTTCCATACACTGCCACAGCAGGGGTCTCTTAGTTAATGCAGCAAGAGTATTTCATGTTAATAAAGATATACAGAAATTGCTATAGGAATATTCAGCAGTCAGCTCCGATGCCATAAACTATGTATATCAATTGTCAAAACGATAAGTACTAAAAGTATCATCTTCCTTGCTGTTGTTAGCATGTAAATCTACTCTTGTATGTGTGTAGATACAGGGTATTCCAGAGTCTAGCAGGCTCCTGTGTAGCCTTCCTACGAGTTCTTACATTGTCTTTAAGCTTGTGAAACAGCGAGTGCAACAAATGCAGTCGCTAAATTGCGGCAGCGTCATTGAAATATTAAGAGAAGCGAAGTGCAACAAAAGCCATAACATAACAACAACAAGAGGCAACAAGAACAACAATGAAGCCAAAGACGCGATTCGAACACTCGAAGCTTTTGTAAAAGAAACAAAAATAAAAAATAAAATAAAAATCAAACTTTTGGCACTTAAGACAAACCCACGACGAAGTCGACGACGGCTTAGCAACTCGGCGGCACTTTTTGCCATGTGTATCCCCCCTCTCTCTCTCTCTCTCTTTCTTTTCCCTGCTCTCTCTCTCTCACTCGGTATGCATGTGTGTGTGAAAAGTGCGCAAAAATTGCTGTGCCGCTTTTTGTGGCCTTTTGTGCCGCCGACAGAGCAAACGCAGAAGTCGAGGAAGACAAGCGAAACATTGCAGCGCAACATTGGCAATTGTGCAACAATTTTTTGTTGCTGTTGCCGTTGCTGTTGCTGCCACACGCATTCCCCCAGCTTGTGCTGCAACTTGGCCAATTTTCATATAGTATTTTTGGGGGGATTTGGCTGTGACTTGTTAAATGATATTGAAAATTGATTTTAAAACTTGCAACTGCCTCTGCTTACTCCGTTTATATTGCTATTGTTGTTTGCTGTTCTCTATCTCTATCTCTTTCTTGTTGTTAGATGGCTGATGTGATTGTTGTAAAAGGGAAGCTTGTGGTTGAAAGGAAGTTCCTTCATCATTTTTGACCGCAAGCAAAATAAATCAGCGCTTGTCTGAAGCTCAGGCTTTGTATCTGACTCTGACTCTGACTTCGACTCTAACTCCGACTCCGAGTCTGGTTCTTGCTCTGACTCTGACTCTGACTGTGGTTCTGTCTGGGAAAAAAGGTGGCGGGCGGGTGGTGGAAGCGGCTTTGACTCTGTCGACGCTTGTCTCAACGTTGTCTGTCGTTGTTGTTGTTGTTGTTAGTCGTTTGTTGTTCTGCTGTCCATCAACTTCATGGCAGCTTCGTCCCGTTTTTTATTTATTTATATTGTATTTTTTTTATAGAGCCGTTGCCTTCTGCTTGGACTAACAGACAGATAGACGGTCAGAGAGACAGACAAGTCTCTTCCCCTTAAGCTCAGCTCAGCTTTCAACTGAGACAGTGGCGTGTTTTGTATCTGCCGCTAAACATCATCAACGGGTCAATGTGTTTGTTGTTGTTGATGCTGCCGCTGCCGCTGCTTGCTGCATGCTACATGCTGCTGAACTTTGTGGCATTTTAGTGCCTGGCAGCGACACTTAACATGCAACTAAATGGCGCATTTGATGCGCTCCGCTTCGAGCTTGATTTTTATTTATATTTTATTGGAGTGCATAATTTATGATCTTACTAAAGATGAGGTTCAACTGCGGCTGCTGCTGTTGTTGCCACTTCAACTTGTTGTAGGTGTAATGCTGCATTGTCTTAAGATTTATGTACCTAATGCCACATCCAATAAACGACACTCCACACAGCCCCTCCCTCCCTCTCTGCATGTCTCTGGGTTTACTGAAATTTATTAACAAACTTTATTCTCTTGCTACTTCATTGCAGGTGCTGTCAGCTTTGGACATTTTACAGCCACCACATTTGGACTTCTTTCAGGAAATGTATCCTTTTCTCACAACAACAAACTAAATTTAATAACTCTATAACAAAAGGTTGTTTACAGTAGAGGAACATTGTGTATATGTTCACAGCTTGAAGATAGATAGGAATTATACGCCTAGAGGGGAAACTCGCTTCTCATTTAGATGCATTGAGTGCATTAATTCTTGATATCGATTACACTCTCGAAAGTACTCGGCTTTGGGTCGCTAAGCAGCTTTAAACTTGGGCATGAATCTAATCCAAAGGCGAGCGAGCGAGATTTAAGCTACAAAACCGCTTCCTGTTCCTCACAGTTGCACATTGTGTTTGGCAGTCTTTGGGGCGCATGGCAACAATCTATTTTCAGCACTCAAAGTTGGCCCAAAAAGCCGAGCAATAACTTAATTGAAAAAGTTTAAAGCAAACAAGCAAACATGAAAGTTTGGCTAACAATGGGATGAGTTGGGAGTGGATAGAAATGTAGGTGTACGATGGAATGAAGGTGGAGTGGAGTTAGAGTTAGACTTGGTATTGGTATTGGTATTTGTAATGGGATTGGTTTTGGGATTGATCTGCTCCTTGATTTGGTTGCCTCCTTAACTCTCTTTGAATTTAGCTATGTGATAACTGAGCTGTTGCAATCGGATCTGCACAAGATCATCGTGTCGCCACAGCATCTATCTGCCGATCACATCAAAGTGTTTCTCTATCAGATTCTTCGTGGACTGAAGTATCTGCACTCGGCAAGGATTCTGCATCGGGACATTAAGCCCGGCAATCTGTTGGTCAACTCGAATTGTGTGCTCAAGATATGTGACTTTGGGCTGGCCCGTGTCGAGGAGCCGGATCAGGCCAAGCACATGACCCAAGAGGTGGTCACACAGTACTATCGAGCGCCGGAGATTCTAATGGGAGCACGTCATTACTCATCGGCGGTGGATGTATGGTCAGTGGGCTGCATCTTTGGTGAGCTGCTCGGCAGACGCATTTTGTTCCAGGCACAGAATCCTGTGCAGCAATTGGAGCTAATCACCGAGCTGCTGGGCACACCCACCATGGAGGATATGCGTCATGCCTGCGAGGGGGCACGCACACACATGTTGAGGAGGGCGCCCAAGCCGCCATCGTTTTCGGTACTCTACACGCTCAGCTCACATGCCACACACGAGGCAGTCCATTTGCTTTGCCAGATGCTTGTCTTTGATCCGGTAAGAACTCAGGTTCTAACTACGAAAAACTTGCCATGCTCAAAACTTAAGTTTTCCCATTTTCCCCCCCCGTTTCCTGTTTCCGCAGGATAAGCGCATTTCGGTGACGGATGCTTTGGCGCATCCGTATCTGGATGAGGGTCGTCTGCGGTATCATTCGTGCATGTGCAAATGCTGCTTCACTACCTCGGCTGGCATGCGTCAGTATACGGCGGACTTTGAGCCATCGGCCGGACAACCCTTTGATGATTTATGGGAACGCAAGCTCACCTCCGTACAGCAAGTGAAGGGTGAGTAACATTGAATTTTACACATGCATATATTATACACACTTGCACTTACACAAGGGTGTTGTAATTTGTGTCACGAGTTATGTAACGCATTAAAGGAGGTGTGCCTGACCCCATAAAGTGTATATCTGGTTGGCGACAAGCTGAGTCAGTATAGACATCTCCCGCTGTCCCTTTGTCAGTCTGTTGCCTAGCAATCTAGTCTACCTTGCTGTCTCTCTATGTTGAACTCAAAAGTGGAGTGTTTAATAATACATAACTTGATTAAAATTGAGCTACTATATCAATCAGCTATGAATTGAAAGATATTTTACTGCAAGGGTATTGAATCTACGTCGTGGCGAATAAACCTTTTCTTTGTTTTTTCTTTCTCTTATTTGCATAAACTTATGAATTCTTTAATCTACTTTTGCAGAGGAAATGCACAAATTTATTGCCGAGCAGCTGCAAACGGGCCGTGTGCCACTTTGCATCAATCCGCAGAGTGCGGCATTTAAGAGCTTTGCCAGGTGAGTCACAACCCCCAATGTAAATCAAGCTGCACGTTTGCCCCCGCCCCTTCTCCCTTCCCCCATACTTACAGTTCCTGCTAAGCCTCTATTTCCCACTGTCTATCTCTCTCTCTCTCTATCTGTCTCTATAATTTGTTGTTGTTCCAAAAATTCGTAATATGCTTTTCAGTTGGAAAATCTCTCTCTCTCTCTCTCTAACTCTATTTGAATTACTCTTAATTTTAAACTAAAAAGTTATTGTCATTGCTTCGAGTTCGAAACTGTCCAAATCTCACTCTCTCTCTCTGTCTCTCCTTTCTGTTGTTTATTTTACTTTATAATAATATTAAATAAATATATATAAACAATTTTAATTTTTTATTTTCTTTTTTTTTCTATCGTTTTTGTGTGTTTTTCGAACATCGATCGATCGATATATTAATATATTGAAAAATTCTATTAAATTTAATTATTATATTTGCGTTGTTAAGCCAATGAGAATGAGAATATCTACTACTACTACTCGTACTACCACTACTACTACCACAACTTGCACTGCTGCTCCTGCCGCTGCTGCTGCCAACTCTGCTGCCGCTGCGCTGCCGCTACCGCTGCCGCTGCCACTGTCACTGTGGACAACAGATAGAAGAAAGAATACCAGAATACTAGGCGCGAACCGATACCATACATATATATATATATATATATATATATATATATAATACCGATACATATAGATATCAAGATTCAAGCAGAAGTCACAAAAAAAACTGCCGCCAGAAACAGAATCAAAAAGAGATCAGAAAGACAGAAAGAAAGAAATCAATGAAAGAAAGAAATAAACCAAACAATACAAATACCAATACAAATATAAATACCAATACCAATATCAATATCAAGTCGAGTCGAATCGAATCGAATCGTATCCAATCGAATCGAGTCCAATCAATCAATTGTGGGGGAATCGGCAGCAGCAACTCCTCCTTGAACTTTAGGTCTGTTGATAAAGCGACTCTACATATTTTGCTACATTTGCTAAAACTATCATTTTAAAATTTTATGCATTATAATTTATATATGATTTAACACTTTGTTCTCTTTTGTTGTTTTTTTTTTTTTTGTTTAAATTATTCTTTATCAAATGCAAATGTGTATAAAACTTTAAATAATTTTAGTTTTAAACATAACTAAAAACTCATCATTTTACTTATTGTTTATTCAGCTTTAGTTTAATTTATTTAAATGGGTTTTTTGCGTAACTATTTGTGTACATAAATGTTAAAAACAAAAAACAAAAAACAAAAACATGGCAATCCTAAATATAAAATTGTTTATAAATGTCAACAAATTGGTCGACGAAATATGAAAACTGAAATCTGATGAAAACAGCAATTGGCAAAGCAAATATCGATTATAAAATAAAAAAGACATTTCTAGCCAAGTAAATAATATTAATAATAATAATAAGAGTCCACATAGTGCATAAATAATATTACATATACATCGTATGTATGTATATCGTATTCATTTTCATCATAATCCATTTGTATTTATGTTTTGCAACTCATATTTACATTAATATAACTTCTTTACGTAAATAATATAAATTTTATCCATTGAACCCATTTACACATTGTACACTTCCTTGTAAAAACTATTCAAATGTCATAGCAAATGTGCACATAAACCTCCAACACACATAGACATATTTGATACCCTTTCTAGCTGACCAAACATGATGTTACACTTTACTCTTTCTCTATATATGATAGCCTTGGCTTATCCATCTACTCTTGTGAAATAGTCTCCGCATTTAAGTGTAACTTCTTGTCGAAGTCTGCAAGGGTAACTACAGCTTCGGCCTGCCGAATGTCAACACTCCAATCACATTTTCTATATACTTTATATCGTACTAGACACAGTCATAATTCAACTCATGCATTTGTAATTCATTTGATTATCGAAAACATTCAAAGTAAACATATGCCCCCATAGCATTAACATGTAAATCAGTTAAGCAATTCCAAAAATATAATAAAAAAAAAGAAAAGAAACACTGCCAAATATATTTATATAAATAAATATATATTTATGTATAATTAATATCAAAGTTATCAATTAATTCAGTGCAGTTGAGCAGCAGTGACAATGGTCCAAAGTAGTTTGAAAAAAGAAAAGAAAAGAAAATAATAATAAACGCTTGAAAGATTTTCACTTGAAAAAGAAATAAACTAAATTTAATAAATATTTCCCTTTAGTTTTTTTTTTGTTTTCGTTATTTTTCCAAATCTATTTTTGTAGTTTGTTTGATTTTCATATATATATATATATATTTCATTTTTTATGCATTTTTTTGGGCTCAATATTTTGTTTGTTTGTATGTTTTTGTTGTGCTTGATGCTTCAATCTACGGTTAAGTAACCTTTTTTTATGTTGTAAATATGTTTGTTTCTTGGTAGTTTGCATGTTCTTCTTCTTTCTCTATGTTACATTGAAATGCACACACATGCAAGACAACTAATTGTTTCACTGTTCTAACCTGTTTAGCTCCACTGTGGCGCATCCTTCGGAGCTGCCGCCTTCGCCACATCAATGGGAATGACGGCAAAATGAGGCGATTGCTGCCTAAAATATGAAAAGCAACACAACAACTGCAACTGCAACTGCAATGGCAACGGCAACAACAACTGCAACAACAACAACTTAATTTACACACCTGGAAAATGTAGAAGTGAATCAGGAACTTCATGTCAACAGCCAAAACTCAATAACTAACAACAACTTTAGCCACATAAGCGACGCATTCTGAGCGGGGCAACCCTCTACTTGGTGTTGCCTCTTTTCCAGAAGAAGAACAAGCAGATGAAGATGCAGCAGAAAGAGAAGCAGCGGAAGCAGCAGAAAGGAAGAAACGACGATTAAATTGAAAGTGCAATCACTTTCAAGTTTAAAAGTTAAAGCATTCCACCACCGAAATGAAATAAAATAAACTGAAATACAACAAACAAACAAATACAAAACACAAAACACACAAAATGTAACGTAACTCAACTTAAACTAGTCTAAAGAAGTAACAACAACAACCACAACAACAAGAGGGAAAATTTTGTTAAAGCAGCGGCAGAGACAAATGCAAATGCAACAAATTTAAAAAGTTATAAAATTATTGTAAACAAAAGCTAAACTAATCTACGCATACAAATTAAAGGCGTAATCAAAACTATTTGGCAACAAACCAGAAATTTGTTGTGCTTGACGAAATTGGTAGAAAAGCAAAAGCAAAAGCAAAAACCGAAAAAGATAAAGATAAAGATTAAAGATAAAGCAAAAACTTAAAGGAAAAACTAAAAAAACTAAACTAAACAATGAAATTTTTGGTCTAATAAGCAAATTACAAAATGTTTTATGTTAAGCGCTTAAAAAATATATATGTAAATTAATTAGCAACTAGACTAAACACCCCATCCCCTCTCACCTATAACCATGCATAACATACACCCCTGCGCCCACAAACAGACGTCATATTCGTTGCGATGTTGCCCCAAAAGCTATGCAACATATGCGAATATTGTAATAAACAAAAAACAAAGAACTACAACTGAAACTATAAATTATAATTAAAATTACAATTACAAGTATGCAACAAACATACACACATACACATACACAAATTTGTGTTGCCAAATTTACCTCACACACACACACACACACACACACTCAAACACTTGAATAGAAACACAACAATTTTCATTTGTGTATAACTTTAACTATAGATGAAAAACTCTCAATGTGTAGCTGCTAAATGGGAAAAACTAAAAATGCAAATTATTAACCAAGCAAAAGCTAAATGAAATTAATTTCACATATTTATATTGTATTTGCGCTTCAATTTTGAAACTGGTTTCTAAACTATGTAAAATTGGTAAGGGAGAAGAATTCTATAATGAAATTAAATTTATAAAAAATACAAACTATGAATATATTATGAATTATACGTGTACATGTATGTGTGTACTGTCTGTGTCTTTGTCTCTATGTATGTAAAATGAAAAAGAAACAAAAACAAAAACAAGGCAACAGTTTTGAAATTAGTTACAACAAAGTTAAAGTTATGGGAAACAAACAAACAAAAGAATAGAAAACAATACAAAACAAAGCAAAAAAACATTTTAACTGTGGACTGATTATAAAGCATAAATCAACAATTATGCAATTAACCAATTTAATTTTTACTAATCCTAATTGTAACACTTAGTTAATGAGAAATTATGAATATTATTATAATTATTATTATATACTATAATTTGGCTTTGCGATAAACGCAAATCTTTAGTTCATAGCACACACGTTTCAACTCCATATATATAGAAATTATTGTATATTTCATGTATAAGTTGCAAATGGTAGTTAAAAACCAACAAAGTGGACGACACACTGCCCCCAGTGAATGTGCACTGGCGCTCAATAGTTGCACCACAGCAGCACCAACACCACACGGCACAGATCAAGACCGCAAGTGGGGCAAGTTCCACAGCAATCTCAATCGATTTCCACTGCCTATCTGTGTGTGTGTGGGTGTGTTTGTGTGTGTGTGTGTGCGTGTCAACGTGTATGAACGCCATGCTATTTCAATTAGTATGTATTCTCTGAATTAGTTTAACGTGTAATATAGTTTAATTTCCCACCCCAATCCCCCAATACTTCTTCTCCTGCGACATTTGGAAAAGAAAACTCAACAAATTGTCTTCATTTGTCATAATTTCTGTACTTTTTGTTTAAGTAGCAACAAATGCTCATGCCAACTAAACGCTATAGCAAAAGGGGACATCTGACTGTCCCATAGATTCAAGCTAAAATATAGTATATATATTATATGTATGTATGTTTAAGACTGAGTTATCTCATTTCCTTATAAAAGAGATGGTTGACAAGCGCGCGCGTCTATATGCAATATTTAAAGAGAAAATATTTGGAAAATTGAACAAATCAATGTTGAAGAATTGAATTTGAAGTTGAATTTGCAATTGCAATTGAAATTGAATGCTTAAATTATGCATTAATGTAGCAATCTATGTATATGCATATACATATATGTATATACATATTCACATATACATATATGCATATGTATATAAATCTATAAGTGTGTAATTGTATTTAATGTCTTTGATCATTCAAAGTTTAGAAAACAAAAACAAAACATAAAAAGTTCTCGAAATTGTAGAATTGTGCTCACTTTAAGCCTATTTCCCCCAAATTCTTCGACTCTTAACTGTGCTGCTTTCTTATGTATGTAGTTTTTAATTATATAAATATATATATATTAACGTATATATATATATATATGACATACTTATATATGCATTAACTAATTTAGCGTACGCTTAAAATGACGATAAAGAGAAAGACGATGAGGATGATGATGATGATGATGATGGTGAAAAAAAAAAAAAAATAAAACAAATATGAATTCAAACTTTCACGGAGATCTCATAGCAAAAAAAACGAAAAACATGATGAAAATCAAAAGGAAATCAATAGCTAACAGATAACGGGACACTGTAGAAATGGGGAAAATCCGCAACGGATCCCGACCGTTAATTGCCAGCGATTTCTTTTCAATTTTTAACATAGCCGCTACTTTTGTTTATAAATAACATTTTTTCTTATATACAACAAACATATGTAGACTACAAATCTTTGTCAAACACTTATACACCTACACACCCACACACACACACATACACACACTGAAATATATATATATACCATTAGTTTTTTGTTAATTGTAACTTGAAACTTGTAACAATTTAAAAGGAAAAATAACAATGCAAAATTATCATCTACATTAGAAGCTAAGAACATTTTACATACAATGCATACATACAATGCATACATCATTATTATATGCATCAAGCATAATTAATGTTTACTTCGGACTTATGTAGGCACCATGTACATAACATTAACACCCCACCAATACTTATATGATAATCCAACATTAACTCTTAAGCCGCAACTAGTTTTTTAGTTTAAATGAAAGGAATTCAACCAATATACCTATACGATACGATTATTAATTAATATCATATTCGAATTCCGAATCATGAACCATGAATCATGATGGAAAATGTACATTTTTGCACAACTTTCAATTTGCTAAACTAAACACATTCAAATTTCAATATATAATCTTAATGTAATGTTGACTTTGATTTGTCTATTTTAACTTATCGATTTCATCGCTTATGTTTCAATAAGTTTGACATATGTTTAACTGTTAGTTAAGTGAACTGCATTAGTATTTTGACCTAAACCAATTGTGGAGCAGTACTAAATATACATATATATAAATATATCTGCTAATTATATAGTAGAGCCTACGTATACCTATAAAAATGGCTGCAGATAAAGATGATAACGAAATGAGATGAGAAATAAAATTGTGTAAAACTGTTTGTATAAAAAAAGCGACAACATTTTTGTTTTATTCTTTAATTTGTTCTTTTCTTAAGACTCTTAAGGCACACTCTTAAGGGGAGTGGCATGTGTCCGGGCCGTCTAGTAAACCGCAAACCCAATGCATTTGCAATTAGAATTTATAGCTATAAAATACATGTATGCATTTTTTTTCCAAGAATCTACCAAACACAATTAGTACTATATACGATATACGCTATATATGTATATTTCTAAATATATGTGTATGTATGGACAATATTTACAAAAACAAAACAAAAACAAAAACCAAAAAAGATAGAGCAAGAAAATATCTCAAACTCAAAACACTGAACAGATTATTCAAGTACAGGTATCTTACACATTTGAAATGCATGTCCTTTGGCTCGAAGCGAACACTTCTTATAGAGCATTTTTGGAGCAGTCCCAGAGGCAGCTTTTGAATATCTCTCAGAATAATAATATTATATATAATATTCAAATCGATTATTGAATGGAATTTGTGCCAGAAAACCAAAGTGAGACAAACTTTTGGCAAACATTAACAAAAATACATAATAAACGTTTTCTTAACAGAGAAAAGAATTGCGCTCAGGTTATAAAGAAAGAAAAACAACAAAAAATATGTAAGAAAAGAAAAACAAAAGACATTAAATGTAAAACAATTAATTCGAAATATGATACAAAAATATTGCATACCACATACATAAATAAATGTACGTTTACCATGTTTAACAAAAGGCTGTTTGTAGAAATTGTGACACAGTTTTTAACCTCTAACTACAACAACAAATACATATACGATATTCCAAAAAGCATTAAACAATTTTTGATGTGTGTAAATGTGCGTAGAAAACACGCTTAAAGCTTTGCAAAAACGAAACAAAAGAAAATGGAAATGAAAATGGAAAACTCATTAGAACACGCTAGTTTGAACTTCAGATAATGATTATTAATGTACTCGTAGTTGCTTAACCCAGAACCTAGAGATACCCTGTAGCGGGTCCTACGCAGGGTCGCTTTGTGCACTCGAATGAAACTTGTGTAAATACATGGAATAAAATGAATACTAATTAAATACAATAATATAATATAATAAATATATATATATATACACACATATACTATATAGAAAAACTTTGTGATTGCTTCTCATTGATGATATTGAGTCAAATGTCAAATGTAAGCCGATGTGTGTACTTTTCTTATATGTGTACATATGTGTACACTCAACACCCAACAGATTTAACCATAACCAGCTCGTCATATATAGAGACTCCCCAAATACCCCCCAGAACTCCGTAATATATGTAGGACACAACACAATGTACGAGTAGTTAACAGTACTATATACAATATATACAATACAGAAGGCAATTCTTCAGCTTATCCATTATTAAAACGATATATCTACATATATCTATAAAAATCTAAATACATAAATGCATAAATGTATGGGAACTTCGATAAATGTTGTAAAAAGAATATAGTATTTAAAACGCAGCACTCTATAAATGTATATGTGAAAATATTGTAGCACACTTTGAAAATGATCGAGTATAATGAAAATCCTCTAAGTAGAAGCTCTTCCCAAATTGCACGCGATTGAGCAAATGTCCTTTAGTCTTTGGATTCCAGATGCAGATCCAAGCCAGAAAGAAAAAATATATTAAACAATGCATTGTTTAACTGTAAATATGTAATTATAATATCTATATATGTACGTACTAGTATGATGTACTCACACAGCCATTACATTAACCATTAACACACTAACTCAATTGATATGTTTCTTCGTATATGTAGTTATGCGGAAGCAGATTGTACATTATTAAATGAGCAAGTCCTCAGAATTTTCCCAAATTACATAATTAACACAATACCACAATACACACTAACCCATTGTATTAACTAATAAAACAAAAGAAACTAAACATTAGACTTACTAATATTATTATAACGTAATACTGAAAAAAACGACAAAAAAAACAAATTTAAATGGAAAAGAAAAACAGTAAAAATGCTTTCAAACTAAATAAAGTTCTTTGGAATTACAATGCAAAACAAAAGATACGAAAACAAAATCAAATTGTTATTTTTACTGGGTGGCGGGCCTTTTTCAAATCGACACAGTCTACACTGATACCCTGCTTGCTGAGCTGAACACTAAAGCAGTGCATTGTGTATACTTCTACTGCTAAGCAACAGATGGCGCCACTGTCATAATACACGGAATACTTACCAAAATTCCATATTATTTTAACTTGTACATAAAGAAAGAAATAAATATCAAATTAATTTAAAAATTAAATTTAATGGCTGTTTTTATTTTTGTTGATTGAATCTTTCAGTACATCACCACACAAACACACTACAGCACAATACCAGCTGAAATACCAGGCGAGCAGAATTTTGGGTAAGACCACAATAA
This sequence comes from Drosophila funebris, assembly GCA_018901825.1. NCBI lineage: Eukaryota > Metazoa > Arthropoda > Insecta > Diptera > Drosophilidae > Drosophila > Drosophila funebris. The sequence goes on along the minus strand of JAEIFK010000122.1, from coordinate 4,667,422 downwards.
ATTATAATAATCGCACTCTGCACATAACTAAAAGACGTCCTTAATTCAGTTCATGGCTTAAAAGCTCTCGTATATTCTATTCAGATTTCATTCTTTTATGGCTACAAATACATTATAAAAGTATATGCCTTCTCTGTTTGATAGGGCGACATATTTAAAATTTGTACCTTATATGTCTAGGGTTTGCACCAGCTCTGCGGTGCTGTAAAAATATGTTTCTTTTGCATCAGTCTTCGACAACGAATATATAAAATAAATTTTAAAACTTATACTCCAGGAAGTTAAGAACTAAGGATTACTAAAATGATAAGTGATCTGTGTTTTTGTGCTAATCCTTTTTGCCATAATGGCTGTAACTCTCTTCCACAAAGATTTGTATGGAACGCTTTACGTGCTGTTTGTGCGGTTCGGGGAGCTGCTCCAACTTGGGCAATATTTTCATGAGAAATCGAAAATCGGGCGATAGATTGATGTTGGTCTCTGTCTCGGGCGACGGCTCCTTGACTGGCTCCACGGGCAAGATGGAAACACTGGCAGGTAACGAGACACCAGGTGCTCCTTCCACTTTGACAAAGTTTGTGGGATTCTTTTTGGGAGGCAATGTTATTTGCGGTTTGTGTACAATTGGAGTTGGTACCGGTTCCAGTTTGATAGCCTGATGCTTAACCGCTTGGTGCTTGGCCTTTGCCTGTGCTTGCTCCTTGTCCTGAATGCAGCTTAGAATCTCTGGCAGAAATTTCTCCAAATGCTGTGTGAGATTCGCCTTCGATTTGTCGGTGACAATCATCAGTTTCTTGGCTGCCGTATCCTTTTCCTGCTCCACCACAACAAACATTTTGCGCTTTTGTCCATTTGCTCCGTTGTTTCCGTTCTTCTCATCCGATTTTTCGGTTATCAAATAAAGCTTACGCTTCTTAGCCAGCGCACTGGATGATTTTCCTGCACTGTTTTGTCCATGGTCATCTACCAATGCTGAAAGCGGCATGCTCGCCTCATAGTCCGAGCTTATGGACTGCACATCGCTCGAGACGGATGAGGATGAGCAAATGGAGTGTGAACGCTGCGGAACTGGAGTTATGGTGGTCACCGACTTCTCCTGCATTGTCTGTGTTCGCGTCGGCTTCTGTGAATCCCCGCTTGAGCTCTACGGTTTAAAAGGTTATCGTTATCGATTTGACTTTTCATTGAATTCGCAATAATTATACTTACGTCGACCAGTTCTATCGTTGTGCTATCGGCCATGGGCTTAGCAGATGTCGTTGCTGCAGATGTTGTGCCTGCAGATGTTATTGTTGCTGGTGCTGTTGATGTTGTTGGAGCTGTTGTTGGGGTTGTTATGTTGTGCTTGAATCCACGCAACGGCGTTGTCTTAATGCGCGTCTTGGCCATTGCCTTCCGCTGACTGAAGTGCCTGAAGCAAATGCGCAGCTTCTTCAGACCACCAAGTTCCTTTACCAGTTGGTCGCTTACTCCGAAATGGCGAAGCCAATAGTTGCAGCTGCAGGAATTACAATTGTTGATTATTCAGTGTGGACAAGTTACATGCGCATTATTGTATAAGTGTGAATGTATAACAAAGCACGTGTGACTGTATGTGTGTGTGTGTGTATGTACATATATGTGAGAGAGCGTGAGAGTGCAACTTGATTCTCTGGCGAACCAAAATGCAAGCTCAGCTTTGGTCAAATATGCAAATTGTGAAACAATTCTAAAAGTTCTTCAAAAGAAAGCTTTCAAATTAAACAACAACAAACACTACACTTTATCACTTATTTACTTATAACTATACACTTATAGTACGCTTATTTTCTTTGGATCTATACCCAAAATATGAGAATCAAGCGCTCCTCGACGTTGCGATCGCCTCGGAAGTTCTTTGTTTACTGTAAAGAACTGCATTGAAGTTTCGTTCTTTTGGTCGTGCTTTTCCTGTGTAGCTTTAAAATTAGATCCCATCTCGCTCTCTCGCACGCACACACACGACAAGTTTATACAAGCTAATGAAAAGTTATTCCACGGCCGCCAAAAGTTGTCGCTGAAAAAGCGCTTTTATGCTCATTGCACTGCTTCTCTTTCTGTCTGTGTTTGTTACCTTTTGTATGTGTGCTGCTTTCGCCGCACTCGCTCTGCTTCACTCTCTCTCGCTCTGTTTTACTTACTCTCAGAGAGAGGAAGTTTGCTGCGCGTCTAGTGCCGGCGTTCAACTGCTGCTGTTGCTGCATCTACTTGTACTTTCCCCACACCGCGGGCATACCAATAACAAGAGTTGCTTCTGTATATTTGCTTTATGGTATGTACAGCCATAACGAAAACAATTAGAGTAGACCAAAAACTATTCAATTAACTAATCCTTAGTTTTTATTTAAGTTGATTAAATTTAATTTAATTAATTTCACATTAATTAATTTTGCATACATATGTACATGTGAATCTATTTAATAGCAGTATAATAGTAAACATGTATACATACATACACATGTCCACTCTAAACTCATGCAGATGGCAACAACTCAACTGCACTGCACAGAACTTTTTTGCAACAAAAACTTCACGGCCAACAGAGCGCGCCTTGCACGCACATTACAAGAGAGCGAGTGAGAGCGAGAGCGAAAGAGAGTTATAAATAAACGGATGGGGATGTGTGTGTGTGTGGGACGCAGCTTCTTATGCTGCTCTCGCTGTTTCCCTCACACCCACAATGCGCATAATTGCAATACAAATGCATGCAATGTTCTTGTTGTTTTTGTTTTTTATTTTGTTTTTACCATGGCATTGAAATTTTCTATGAAGTTGATGCGGGCGCTGAGAGTTCAATACCCTTTGACTTGACAGAATAGCCATGCTAAAGCAAAAGCTCTATCTCAGATAGATGTGTTTGGTAGGTTTGTCTGGAATACAATTCGTACAAATATGTACATATGCATGTACATATTTAAAACATACATAGAATTATGTACATACATACATACTTATATGCAAAAGAGAATTTGTGATGCGCAACAAGCTTCGATGCAAGGCTAAGCCCCATAAACTGGTTTTAATGTAGATCGACAAATGGCAATAAACGATGTGATATGAACCGAAATTGCCAGTGAGCACTTACCGATTGATATCGTGTACTGGAAATCGACGTAACTCCGATGCGGTTGCTTCGCAGCCCATCAGACATATCCTGCCTGCAGACTGTTCGGGATGGACTTTAGATAAATTCGCACTGGGATGCAGCGACATGGTCTTGCAAATGCGTAGATTGCTCATTCTGTTGATGGCAAGTTATCTAAAATATATTTAATCAAAAGCGCCGATTACAATGGGAAGGCTGATTATGCTTAAGCTATCTATTAACACATGTCTGATGTCTGTACTACTTTTCTATTTAACTTGAGCATAATAATACTCAAGCCGAAATGAGAGCAAAGTCATGAAAGAGACAAAGCGAAATAAAAGTTAAAAGCTTTTCGCAGCTCTCTCTTGTCCGCGCGCTCTCTTGTGCAGCTTTCGGCAGTAACACGCCGCTGCAGTTTCATCTTGTTGAAAATGAGCAAAGCTTTTGTGGCCCAGTGCACAGCCATACAGCCGCACAGCCATACAGCAATACAGCCATAAAAAAAGCTCTGATAGAACAGCGCTTACTCCCTGGCCCCGCTGCCGAAAGTTGGGTTGGCTGCCTTCCTCTTATGTTGCAAAAGTCGTTAACAATTTACAGTTTTTAATGATTAAACTAAAACTTATTCCAGTTATCAATGTACTTACATATCTGTTGCTCTTAATAGAGTTGTTGTGCTTGTCTTGGGTTGAATAACCTTCCTTCCACGCCACAGTCACAGCACAGCACAAGACAACACAACACAAGACAACAAAATAACAACAACACACAACACGTTGTCAGTGGCGCTGTGGCGTTGTGGCGTGCCTTTTTGCCTGGCGCAATTATCAATGCTCTTTATGTGTCTTTATTTCTTGAATTCTTCAAGAGCTTTCACGGCAGGCGTTCAATTCAACTGTTGCTTTGTTGTTGCAGCTGTAAAGTTAGCTGTAATTTGTGGTTGGATTTTCACTTCACCTTTCAATTAATTGTGTGCTTCACTGTCGTTACGTTCTGTCCAAGCTACGTCATGGTATCTCAAAGACTGCCAAAAGTTTCGCCTGCGTCATTTCAAGTATAATGTAAAACGTACTGAAAGCTGAAAGCAGCTCGACGCTTTTGCTACTCTTTGAAAGCTCTTGGGTCGTTGTTGTTTTGTAAGCTTGGTTTCTGAGCGCGTATGCGCTTTCTCACACAGTCGAGACGAAGCTTTCCGCTCAGCTCTGAGAGTGCTATACATATATTGAGGGTGGTCTACAAGGTGAAAGCTCTTTCTGTGGTACGAGATCATAATTCGTTTCGTTAGAAAAGCTGTATGCCCTGTCAAATAAGGCGCTTCGAGCTTTTGTAAAGCTGCTCGTCCAATGTGTTATTTGAGACAAACCTATGTATGTACGGATTTATGAGTATAATTTCGAATTGCAGCGATAAACTGAAATTATCACTGCACATTCTGAGAATCCGCATTTAAATAATCATTTTTCTTATCTTAATTGCCTGCCATAAATTGCAGTGGCCATTTGGAATGCTCATTTGACAGTATTTTCCATTCAAAAATTAATTAAAAGTGTTAAAAGCTTTTCGTAAACAACGAACAGGTGTTGCTTGCAGCTTCCAAGGGGAGTGCAGTGTGTGAAAAGAACAGCAATATTTGAGCATTAATAATAATTTGCTGGAAGCACGTTTAATTTGCTGTTTAAAAGCCAATCAATTGAAAACTTGCGAATGCCATAAATTTCAATAGTTGCTCAGTCGAAAATAAAATATTTATATATAAAGAAGAAAATTCTGTGGGCAGATAAGGCGTTTGACTTGTCACATCATTCATATTATTCATCTTTTTTCCTTACAGAGATGTCAATTTAAATTGTGTAAACAATTTTTGTTAAACAGCCGAAGCCAAAGTTGCAGCCGCAGTCGCTTGTCAATTGTTCAACGCCTCATCATAACCCGCCTCAACGTTTCACGCCTTGTGGCCATTAAATTATCTTAATAGTCGAGGCTTTTTTATAGGCTTCCATATTAAACGATGTAAATGTGTCGTAAAGTTCGCTACAAACAGCAAGTTGGATTGGGAATGTCGAGTTCTTTGCGGTTGATTGCCTTTACTGCTCAGACATAATTACAAATGGGGCAAGCTAGCTCTAAGCTGTAAACTTTTATGATCATGCCAATGCCTAAGTTGTTTGTATTATCCTCAAGAACAAATTGGTCCGTTGAGCATTTGTCCTCAACTGCAATTGAAATGAACAAGTCAGCATTTCTCGAGCTTGATTGAATTAATGATTTGTTGAAGACTTGAAACGTCTCGTCGATGCCAGACCACGATAAATATCATCTACTTGTTGAGTGTGTGGTCTTAATGTTTGCCTCAATGCTTGAAGGCGAACGGTTGCCTGGTTGTCCGCCTCAGATTATGTGATTAGAATATTGACAATTAAGCGCACATAAATTGATTTACTTGTAATTTTTAATGGCGCCAACGGCAGCGAGTTAACAAGTCCAATTTCAGCAATTGCAGAGGTGATTAAACGATATAAATAAGATTTTCATAACCCAAATACTTGACTTGAGTACTCAGTTTGAAAACTCTTCATAATGTACATAAAAAAAAAATAATAGAAAATGTTTTGTCAGAAGTGGGATTCGAACCCACGCCTACAGAGTAGACTGCGACCTGAACGCAGCGCCTTAGACCACTCGGCCATCCTGACTGTCGATCATGTGCCGTGAAATTACCAATGGCATTCAATGTTCTTCGTACAGCGTTCCTCTCTCCCAGGTGACTATTTATTTTTTATAGCAGAGTCGTTGAAACGTTGAGTATACGCCATGTAATACATGTGTTACCCAATCACAGTTAACTCTTTGAACTTGGCCAGCCTACGCGAGGCTCTGGCTCTGGCTGTGGCTCTGACTCTCGTGAATGGGAATGAAATATTGCATGTGGCGCCCGCAGGCAAAGACAAATTGCACTCGTCGCGTCATGGAAAGGTGTGTACTGACAACAGACAACAGACAACTGACAACAACAGCAATAACAAGGTTTAAATTTGTACAATTATGTTTTGTGGCATGAAAAATGCAGCGATGCAGCGTTGATAATAATAATCTCGTAAAAGGTAATCGAAATGAGGTCAAAATCATACATCAAACCAAGTAAGTCCGCAGATTGGCAAGTGTCACTTTTTATATCTATTTCGATTTGTTATGCAACAAATGACAACAGACAACAGCCGCCCACCCACTTACCGACTTCAGCTGAAGTTTCAGCTAACAGTCATGCATTTTCAATGATGTATGCAAAATAATTAAATTAGTTATACAATAATAAGTTTTGCCTGACAAATGTCAACTGGCCAGCGGCCAAATTGCTCTCCAATGGCCAATGCTGTTGACATTTCACACGCAGCAGCTGCAACTGAAGTTGTTGTTGTTACAGCCACTTGTTGCTTGGTCACACGCACTTTCAATGCATTTCAATTAGTTGACTGGTGCTCCACTTTGACTTTGAGCATTGAGCGCCACGCAGGGGCCTCGCCGTGCAGTTCAGTTTCAAGTGATATTTTCATTTTTATAGCTTGATTGTAGACATTTGATAGGCATTTATATATGTTAATCAGTTGGCTGACCTGACAGCTAAAGTTAATTAAAGTTTACGCTTACAGCAGCCATAAATTCAATGCATACAAGTATGTGTATGATCACAAAATACACACAGTATACAGTAAGTACTCGTTATTTATCCATTAATTCACATGTTTACTTTGCAGACATCCATCGAGCTGTGTGTACTACATACCTCAACATCCAGGCAATTGTAGCTCAACATAAATTCATTGTGATTAATGGTACACAAAGTTCTAAGTTCTAGGAGAACTGAATGACCCATTTCCTATGAAACGAGTACTCGTAAAATTAGCAAATTGCCCGAATGTCAATCAAAAGTCATCAATCAAAATTTGTGCTACTGTCACTTTGACACAATATGTATAAATATGAATAAAGAATAACATAAATATGGAACACCACGGGGTGTGGCAGTGACAGTGGCAGTTGCTGTTGCAGTTGCAGTTGCAGATGCAATTGCAGTTGCAGTTGCACTTACTACAGCTCCAAAGCAGCAGTGGGTGCAGCCAACGCGGCTGGAGCTTGTAAATTAGCATAACAATGGCCAGTTAAGTGGGTCAACAGCAGACAACAACAACAGCAACGAAATCAACAAATAGAAGATAGATGGCATACTCAACTTGGGCTGAGGAAAACCAATTTTCAACTCAATTCTGATTGAAAACTTCCTTCAACATCTTCCCGCAATCATTTTGGGAAGAAGTCAACGCACTCTTTCAAGTTCAAATTTGCCACAGCTGAAGCCAGACATAATTGGAAGACTCTTTGACCGCTTCGAACATTAATCAGTATTTTGCATTATTGTTTTTGTTTTTGTTAGCGAAAAGTCGCGACATTTTATGCCAAATTTGTACAAAGTTAATTAACAGGTTTCATTGTTTTTGTTTTTAGCCACAGCAACATTCTAAATGTCTGCTCTTTTATTTTATAACCGCAAACACAAACACTGCTCACTTATACTAGCATACATATTTTAATACACATACAATATGTACATCTGTATAATCCTATATTCGTATGGATTATGGGGGCGTATACGTAATGTCTAAGCGACAGCGCTCAGGCACGAAGAAAGCGGGCTGAAATCAATTTGAAAACATGTTTAAACGCTTGTTTTTTGCCGCTTGCCTAATAGAAATTTAATTAGCCATGCAATTTAGTATTTTTGTTGGTGGTTTTTGTGCATTTCTTCACATTTTTTGTTGTCGCTGTTGTTGTATTGTTTATGGTTTTCTGCTTGGAGAGTTGACACTGCACGTGCATCTAAAGCTTTGACATAGGAGCGCTCTTTGTGTGTGTGCGCATGTTTCTGTGTGCTGCCCACGCATGCGGGATTGACGCTGCTTGAATATCAGGGTGTGCGTGTATGTGTGTGAGTGAGTGAAGTGAAGAAGCCAAGACAAATAAAAAGACACGAAATAAAAACAAAACTTTATGGCGCACCACACAGCGAGAAAACGACGCTGTTTACTCTCTCTCTCTCTCTATTTATCTACGCTGACTGCTTACTCGCTTTGACTGTCGCTCTTTTGCGTTTGCTCTTCTGTGCGCTCTCGTGCTTTGACGATCTTAACATGGCATGTTCTCGTGCAGGTAACGCACTGCGCAGCTCGTGACGTCACATATGGCAGGTTGGCTGAGCGCAAGCATGGGCTGTGCTGCTGTGACGTCGGAAAGAGAGAACTTGCCGCGCTGTAGAACCTTCTGTTGATTATGCGATCAGCTTACTTTGACGTTGCCTGTTGTTTGCTTCGAATGCCACTGCGTCGCTGCAGTCAACAGCACAAAGCGCAACGCGTCGGTTCAAAAGTTTTCTTAACGGAAAGTTAGAGTAGTGCGAGGTGCGTCTGGTTAGTTACGTGTGTATTTTTGGCGTCTTATCGCAAAAATATATATACATATATCAAAATAAAAGTGAATCCCAAGCCAATCCCTCTATTGAGACAAGTGTCATTGTTAACACAATTATTGTTGTCGCATATTGGCAAAACGCATTTCCTATTCTTTTGCTTGCAATTACGAAATCTTACGTTGAAATTTTGTGTGTGTTCCATGTGTCTATAAATACAACAACGCCGCCGTCAAAATATATGACCGAACGGAACAGTTGGAATGGTCGGACGGTCGATCGGTCGGTCGCCTGGTCAAAAAAACAAAATCACAAAAGCTAAAAGCACACCACAGTAAAAACAACAAATAGCGCCACAACTGACGGGTTGATTGACTTGCAGGAATTTGAGACCCCAGCAAAGCAAGAGTCAAACAACTGAATTGAACAACTGAGCAACCGAACAACAGAACAACTAACAGCCATCAGCCGTCAGCAGCATCCGAGATTGAACATCCCCATCCACAGTCATATAGCATCATCTCCAGCCGCAGTAGCGAAACCACAGCTTCCGTTCCTTATCTGCCGCACGAGATTCTGGCGGCGGGGCGGTAGCCCCTGTGATTATGAGGCGCATGAGTTGCGTTTTCAGTAAGTTGCACATTGAAATTACGAACTAATTTCACAAATACAATATATGAACATAGATATTTACAAAGAAAACAAAGTAAATTGTATATATTGTGTGCACATCATGTACACTGTAGATCGTCTGGATTTTGTTTAACTTCACATCAATATAATGTACATAAAAATCAACATAAAAGTCGATTCGTTGTGGGAATGGGGCGCAGCGCAGATCAAATGATCAAACATAAATAAGACGCGTAATTAAATTGTTCAAAACAACAGTCAGTTATCAATTAAATAATGATTGAAAATTTCCCAATCACAGTTGTGGTTAAAGCACAACTGTGTGTGGGATCGATTAGCAAATAAAACAATAGCGTGAATCTTCCTCCAGCAGTGGCTGCTGTTTTCCATCGGCCCAGCAGATGACACCCACACAAGAGGAAGCACAGCAATACGAAAAACATATGCCATACATTAGTTTTTGTTATTTTAGGCAAGTAATAAATACATTCGGCTGGATTAATGTAAAGACTTGGTTGTTAAAAAAATAATAAAAAAAAAACTTGTCAGAAGTGGGATTCGAACCCACGCCTACAGAGTAGACTGCGACCTGAACGCAGCGCCTTAGACCACTCGGCCATCCTGACTCTTAGTATGAATGAGGCAAAAGCAGCTTTTGTACGTTCAATACAATTGCTGTTAACGCAGGCTGTAATTTGTACAGCGTGCTATAAATAGCTTTATGGCAACTATTTGGCTTAAGGAATTTAAGGTTTTGCGCTAAAGAAAACTTTTGAGCTTTTGCTAACATTACAAATTATACAATTAATGGGCAGTTAAGTAATTTGAATTGCTTGCAGGTTGGCTTGCAGCGATATTAAATAAATACGTTAAGCGCAATTTTATGACATAATAATTGCAAATTAAACTGATTCGATCTGCGGCTTGTGTACAAATGCCGACTAATTGCGAACGGCGCTATTTTCCTTCCCCTATTAGATAAATCTTATCGCTGCCATAATGGGCTGGGCATGGAGTTGATCGTAAAATAAAAAACAAAAACAATAACACAAGACATAAGCTGAAAACGGAGATTAGTCATAAAAGAACATGTAAAAAAGCTCTTGGGTACTATGCCTCCCCCACGCCCTCTTGCGACCCCCTTTTTCACTAGCCGAAAAGAGTTTCGAAAACGCAGGCCAGTTTAAAATGAGGTCAACCCGCATTCTTGAACTCAGAAACCCAAATCAGGGAGCTAATAGTGCGGTTTTGTGGGCGTGTCAGTTGAAGACTTAACGCTCTCAAAATCCTCTCTCATTAGAGGCGGCGGCCTTTTGTTGTTTTTTTTTTTACGTTTGGTTGTACGTTTGTATTATTTATGATATAGACAGACTCTGTGGGATATTTGGTTGGCTTTTTGTGTTTGCAAAGATATTTTAATGAGTTTCTCGACACTTGGCGACATTTTCATTTGATTTATGGGGGAAATAAGTTCATTACGCTTGGTGAACGTGTGCTTTTGTCACATTTTCATAAATTAAAATTGAAATGCTTTCAATTTCATTTTCCTTTTCAATCTCAATTTGATGGGGCGTACAATGAATGCAGTTGTTGTTGTAACTGAAGAATAGAAGCGCATTGTTCGTATTTAAAGAGATATGCTTTGACTTTGTGCCGACATCGACAACTATTTTATAGGACTATTTATAGCTGAAAGTATTTTCCGTTATAATTCGCGTATGCATGCGCATTTCAAGCTAATTTAATTGTTTGTTTATCTGAGGGAAAAAACCAAATGGCTTGAAATGTTTTGACATGCCGCAAAAATTTTCCGCATTTGCCATTGAACTTTTGCCTCACTCTAAATCGTAGAATCAACAATTTTAAATATGCGAGAGTTTGCAATCAGTTTTTCCAGAGAGAAAATGCTTTGTTTCTCTCTGTTTCACTCTGTGTCTCTCTCTCTGTCTCTGTCTCTGTCTCTGTCTGTGGCTTGATAAGTGTTATTAATTTATAATCGTTGAAATAGGTCAAACTCTCAAGTCAAGCAACAATTGCGCACGCAATTTTCAATTCAATGCATTCAGAATGCATCAAAAATTGCATTTAATGAGTTTCAAATGTCAGAGATCGGACCGAGGAATCTTATTAGCTTAAGGTGTAGGACTGTTGTAATGTGCTGTGACAGATGGGAAACGTGAAACTGACACCATTATTCATTTATATACTCGTATAATCGTATTTATCAAGTGCAGCAAATAAAATTGCAATAATCTTCAAGACATTTGTTTATAAACAAAGAGTTGACACAGTTGGGATTCGTTTTGAGTTTTGAGTTTTGAGGGCACCGGCTCAATGCCATTTTGGTTGGGTCAGTTCTGTTATTATATTATTATTATGCTTGACTTGTTGATTTTTGATATTATTCGCACTCTTCTTTCTCTTTTATTCGCAATGAGCTACAAAACAACTGCGTCAACAGAATTCAAATCGAAATCAAAGCATTTGTCGGACAAGGTTGTGAGCTATTTTATCAGTAATTTAATAATTTTGAGATTACTAACTAAATAAACGATTATTTCGAAAACAGGTTAAATCTGAGTGAAGTTCAGATATCGATAGTTAGCTCTGATAAGAATGTCTTCCTTTACGTTGAAGTATTAAGTATCTATCTGGCACGTGTGAAGACAGCCTAACCATGGTCAAGCACTTGATAAATCACTTTGTAAATGGAGTGATAAAACCTTAGTAGCACGTTTAATGCATTTTAATGCCAGTTTTTCCTCTCTAAGTCTGAACGACAACACATTCGCATTCGTAAAAAGATAAGATTTATGTAGTTTTTATTGGCGGCATTTAAGTGCTTAGATTTTTATGTACGCTATTTGGGATGCAGGCTAAGCCACTCTAAGCTAATTGCAAATGTCGAATATAAAATAAACATAAAACGTAAGCAATAAAAAATAAACTATTAAATTTAAAAAGAGAAAAACAAACGCAAAAAATATCTTGTCAGAAGTGGGATTCGAACCCACGCCTACAGAGTAGACTGCGACCTGAACGCAGCGCCTTAGACCACTCGGCCATCCTGACTGTTGCCCACCTCGTGTCCAAATCGCTATACAAGCTGGCAACAGGCAATCGCAGAGAAGATTGATGTTTAAATTTATTTTTATTATTCTTAAATTTTATTTCTGGTTTAGAACGATTGAATTTTGCAATACGTACAATTTTAGTTACCTGCCAATGGTTTATACCACATTGCACACAATAAATGGTCGAATTCGTTTCTCAGAAGCCGTAAATATGGACCAGAGCTCTTATCAAATCGAAGATAAACATGCGCGTGAGTGATTCATCCTTGTAGCTCTTCATGTGAGCGCGTATAATGTGCTCAAAGTTGTCCATTCGCTCCATGGTGCAAAGTCTGAGGTTTATCTGGAATCTGCTGTCCAGCAGATCTCTGGACAACGTGAAGAAATGATCGACGAACCGGGTCAAAAGATAGTTCTTCTTCTCATTGGCAATATCACGATACTTCTGAAAGATATCACGTACAGTGGTCTGCTCAATGTTGCCTTGCATTATCTCCAGCCAGGCTTGTTGGGCATAAGGATCATGCAGCTGGGAGTGCTTCAACTCATTCGGCTCACATATGAACGGAAAGGTATTGAAGAACTTGGATGTCTTTTTCGAGTCTGCAAACAACTTGAGAACTCTCTCGTTGATTGTATTGTTACGGCATAGCACGAACTTGAGGAGAAAGCTTTTGAGTTTTGGTATCTCAACGACGATGATATTGGCCAATAGATCGCATATGAATTGATCGGGGCTTTCCAGTTTCGTTTCCTCAATCACACTCATGTAAAGCACATTGAAGAAGTGATGTGTGATGCCGCAGAGACTGAAGATTACGGTGCAGTATTTGAAGTTTACTGGGTACACATCAAAGCATAGAAAGCATTCGTTGTCCAAGGGATCATCCCGAGATTGTTTCACAATTTGTGCGCTCCGCTTGAAATACTTGTTCTGCCGATGTTTATCCTCCAGCGGCTCCTTGATGTAGTTATCATAGCAAAGCAGTTTATCCGACTCTGTGAGCTCCTGGAACGATCTGAGTGATTTGATCTCAAGATTGTTCACATTCATGGCTGAGACGCGTGTCAATTTCACCTGCTGCCTAAAGGCGGATTAATAAAACCTAAATCTGACATTAGTACAACAGGCTGTTAAGTTGAACTTGACCCAAAACGAGAAACAGCATCGAATCGAATTCAATCGAATCGAATCGAAACCAAATGAAATGAATGAAATCGCTTAATCATTTATCAGCTGCCCAGTTGACACGCCCCGTCAATAACCATAATTGCTAAATTGTGCCCAGGTAATCGTAGTGATTAATGCTTGGCATTTTCAAATATTTAAATGTACAGGTTCTCGAGAGTTCTCAGAGTTCTCAGAGTTATCGCGTTACTCGCTGCTTGCTGCTTGCCTCATTTGCATAATTGCAATTTATTGTAAATCCGTGTGCAAATATGCCAGAAATTTAGTTAAACTCTGTTAAGGCAAAAGCATTTGCCGCCAGAGGCCGACGGCTTTTCACATTCAATTTTCATTTAAGCTATGCAAATGCAGCTCGAGAATCCGAGAAAAGAATTGCAACTCATTTAAATCTATAGGCGAGTGTCGAGCCACGTCTCATGTCACTTCTGACAATCGAACTTGACACGTTCAATCATCTGTGCAGCCAGCGCTTGACATTCAATCACAGTTCTTTGCTAATTAGTTGTCTGATTGAAACTGCACTAGAATATTGGCAAGCAAATTGTTATTGAAATTGGCACATAAAACCGAAAATTATTCAGAAAGAATTCAGTTACAGTTGTCAAAGAGTTGACTTTCAATTTGACAATCAATCAGTTGTCAGTTTGCATTGAAGCTATAATTTAATTGAATTACTTGCAGACTACAAAATATTTGATAAAAATCCATTTTCACTTTTAATGATCAATGAATTTAATATTCGATTCGTGGACATTCAATCAGTGCATCAATCTGACAGTGCAGCTAATTGAATTGACAGATTGAATGCGCTGATTGAAACTGCAAGTCAATTTGAATTGAATTCAAATGAAGATGAAGAAAATCAATGAGTTACAGCTGAGTTTGTAGACCTATTGAGCTGCCTAGCTGCCTTAGCATAACCCTTTATGACTGAGTTCAAGGTCCATTGAATCAGTTCTCAGTTCTCTGTTCAACCGACGCAATTTTACATATAAGCACATACAATAAGATTCATTTACGTTTCCAAGTATTTGGCGTGTGCAATTTAAACTAAAATGGATACATTTTTCGTTCTTGTCTCTCTATATATCTTTAAATATGTATAAGCGTATATATATTACAGATTAAACACGCCATTAAATGCCATATGGACTATTATGGCAGCTCCCACGCAAGTCACGAAAATTGAGCAACGCGTTGCGATTTCTCAGTGCCACAAGCTGAGACAAGAGTATCTGTCTCAGTCTCAGTCTCCATCTCAGTGTCTCAGTGTCTTACAATCGGTGTCCAAATTAAAGCCGACCACGTAAAGCTCAAGTTCAAACTGAACCACGACGACAATAAAAAACAATAAAAACAGAAATAAACGAGACTAAAGAACAACAACAACAACAACAAAGTCAACAGTAACAATAAATTAAGCGTGCTAAATGAAATATTTAACTGAAAAGGTGTTGGCTGCATTTCGTTGTCGCCATGCAATATGTGGGTCAGACGGTGGCACAGGCAGCACCAAACGAAGACGCCACAGACAGCGACAGGGGCACGTCCCAAGGTGCAACATGCAGTTGATTTAATGCAGCAACAAAATTCGACAAATTGCGAGACAATTGGAAACTTCTCGCAACAACCTTTTGTTGTTGTTTACATCATTGTTTACATCATTTAAAAAGTTGCCTTTCTATCACAATTTGTATACCCTCGTTAAGGGTATTTTAGGCAAGACAGTCAAAATAACCGTGTCCAATTCCCTATGTCAGTCTGTTTATATGATCGATCGTTTGGAAATCAACTTTTATTAAGGAAAACTATTTTATTTCTTGAGCTAATGCAGCTAATCCCACAGGTTATGGTGTCTTATATATGCTGACAAAATATAGTTAAAATCGTACTAGGAAATATTAAATATTACTTAAGGTTTCTTTCTTTCGTTTAACTCTAAAAATCTACTCTGCTTTCCAAGGGTATCAAAGCTGCCGTGTTGAAATTGAATGTTTCTTACTTTGGTTTTTTGTTTTTCGTTTTTGTTTATGTAATTGTGCAACTGCAGTGTGGCGCTGAATGAAGAGTCAACAACAACAAACAATAACAACACGAATTCATTGATAAATACGAAGCAACAAAAATTGCGCATACGCCGCGTGTGCTCTCACAAATTACGTGCTCTTCGCTCACTGTGTCTCTCACGCGCTCTCACGCGATCGTAAACAAAATGAACTCACCACAGCTCGTCAACACGGCAGCGCAAGCTCACCACACGAGCAGCAACAATAATAGCAGCAGCAACAACAGCAACAGCAGCAGCAGCAGCAACAACAACAACAACAACAGCATTCATAATACACAAACAACGACAGCAAATAAATTTGCGCCTGCACGTAGACTAGCAGCAAGGCAAACTCTGCGTCTGGCAATACCGAAGCAACAGGGTGACTCTGTGGCACTGCCACATGCGCAGACTGGCAGCATTTACCGCCAGTCGCCGTCGCAGTTGCCGCCAGCGCCGCTGTTGAAACGCCACACAACTGGAGGCATCTCAACTGGCAGCAACAGTTTTATACCCAAGTCCGCATCGCCATTGGAGTCTCATAAGCTGCCAAATGCAACACCAGGTGGCAACTCAACGCCATCGTTATTCAATGGCTCCGCTGGCAGTGGCAGCTCCTGCTCCTCGGCTGCATCCAACTTTCTGGGCGTACGCAAGCCCAGTCTAACGCTCAACTCATCGGACATACGCAACAACAACGATCTGTTTGCCTTTGCCAAGGATATGTCGCCAGCCTTGGAACTGGCGGGTGAGTGACCTTTCACAACAGACTCTCTTCTCTCTCTTCTTCCGTTTTGATAACATTTGTCATCCCTTCAGATCACTCGCACTCTCCCATGTTCACAGACATCAGCACTGCCATTTCGCCAGCTAACAGCAATGGTTCTCCCACCCATCATCATCAGCTGGGCCGACTCTTCAGCCTGAGTCCAAATAGCATGAGAAGCTACGGAAATGTGAGTACCACAACTAACATATAAGTTGTAATATCTATATAAGCAGTACCTGTACCTGTAAATGAAGTGATAAGAAGTAGAACTTCATGGTTTAGTAGCTTATAAATAGTTAGAAATAACTTAATTAGACTTTGCACAAGTTCGAATAGTTCCACTGCGAAAGTTCTGTCCTTTGAACTACTACAACTACTACGTACTATCGCAACTCTAATGAGAAATACCTACAATGCCTAATAGTTATTTATAGAAACTGCCCAAGGGTCTATCAATGTAATGCTCTTTCGCTCACGTCACTTTTCTCTTTTGAAAGTACACGCTCTGTCTCTCTCGCTCTACCTTTCTCTGTGCTGCTCTCTTATCTGTGATTTTGCATACGCTGTTGACCCACAGCCAAAAGCTTTACAAACACACACACACGCACACGCACATATACACATATATATACACAGACGTCTAAGCGTCTTGCTGTTCCTCATTTAGGCAAATACACCTCACGCGACTCTCTAAAAGGGCGCGGAGTTGGAAGAGTGTATGAAGGGGCGGGGAAGGGGAAGGGGTAGGGGTAGGGGGAGTGGACACTCCCAGAGACGAAATGGTTGACCATATTTTGACGCCATATTGCAGTAAATAGCTGGAAAATAGCGTCAACTTAATTAATAAATAATATTTAGCACGATTTGAATAAGCGGGGCGCGGTGCCTGAGCCGAAAGAGTCAAAGCAGCAACAACAAATGGCAAGAACAACTAACGATGTGCCAGGTAAATTAGTTACCGGCCAGTTATTGGTAAATAAAATATATATACACACATATACACACATCTATATCCACATATAGCCACAGACATATTGACATTATGGGTATATGAATAATCGGTATTCGTTTGGATTTGTGTTTTGATTTTGACTTTGGCTCGTGCGTCGTCGTAAAACTTGACTTTGTGTACGCTACGCTGCGGGCTGATCAATTCTCAAATGCAGTTGAAGTATCGGGTATCATATCTTGTGGTATTGTGTCGGATTGGGTGTGTGAGTTGTGAATCAGCCCAGGCTAAAGATTACACTAGTCTGTTGCACTGATAGCGAAAGCCAAGCAACATTTCAATTATAGCCAAGGCATGTTGACCCACTATAGAGGGGAAGAAAACTGATAACCAGCA
Organism: Drosophila funebris; assembly: GCA_018901825.1. NCBI lineage: Eukaryota > Metazoa > Arthropoda > Insecta > Diptera > Drosophilidae > Drosophila > Drosophila funebris. The sequence goes on along the minus strand of JAEIFK010000122.1, from coordinate 4,649,801 downwards.
TTTCATTTAATCAGTTCCATTTTACCAGGGGAAGGCGGGGGAATTTCGGATTTCATTATCAAAGTTCTTACCAATTTTAAGCAGGGCATTCGAATGCTCCTTAAGCGTAAACTAATAAATTGTTTAACACCTTGCGTTTAGTTTGTCATACCCTGTATGCATTGCAAATGAAACAGGTATAATTTAACAGGTTTTTCATAGCCAAAAGTGCAAGGGATATATTAGAGAGTTACAATAGATAGATTATATAATTGTTGGACATTATTTTATATTGATAATGAACTTCTTCTGAGTATTAGCAATAAATAAGTATTAGAGATATTTTAAACAATATTTTCTTTTGCTAAAATCTTAAATCAGAATCAAAATGAAATTTCGTTCTGCAATCGTTTGAGTTTTAACAGGGTATATCTAAGTCGAGCATTCCTAACTCAATTGCAACTTTTTGAAAACTATTTGAGAAGCTCTTCATGGCACAAAACGTGAGCGTAAGAGGTTCTTGTCGCTGTTGTTGTTGTTGTTTTGGTTGTTGTTGTTGTTGTTGCTGCAGATTAGACGTTGTAGGTTCAGGTAGGTAGGAGTCGAGGTGCTAAGCTATAGTATATGCTTTATACATGTATGTATAGTCGGGTCTGGGCATATTAATGAGTGTTTTGCTGCTGACGAGCTGCTGGTTTCTCGAGCTCTACGAACTACTCTACGCTGAGAAGGCAGAAGGCAAACGGCAGAAGGCAAACGGCAAACGGCAGCGGGAACAACAAAAAAATCGATTAGTACGCCAACAAATGTTCGGGCAAAAGGAAGTTAGCGCTTGGAACTGTTGAGATACAAACAACGTACGCCGATGACGCTGAGTTTTTCGGGCATTATAAAGCGCGCAGACAACAAATGAATAAACACACACACACACACACAAAAGATACACAGATACATAGCTACACACACACGCAGATACACAGATACAGTCACAGTCACAGATACAGATACACATGAAAGCTACTTATAAACTGACAACCGCGTTTGTGTTCTTCTGTGGCATTTGGTGGTTTTTGAAAGAATTCCATACTCAGTATTTGCCGAATTGAGATGCGTGCCGGTTCTCGTTTAGTTCTCAAAGTTCTCGACTTTCTTTCTGCTTCATAAAACAAACAAAAACAATATTTGTATGAAGAATGTAAGCTGGTGTTAGTGTGTTCTATTGTGATTTTGTTAAACTTAAATAAAAGAAGCATATAAACGTTAACGTTATCCTAATCGGTGGTTCTGTAAAATCTATAGCATGGGCAATCGTTTGAGTGGTTTGTGGTGTAAAAAGACAACAACATTGCATATCAACAACGATCCGAAGCAGCAACAGCAACAAACCCAAATACCCAACGACAATAGCATTTGTAACAATAATAAATCACACAGAAGAAAATCAGGTGGTGCTGGTGGTGCGAGTGGTGCGAGTGGTGTGAGTGGTGCTGCAGGTGGTTTCGGTGGCACCTTTCGTTTTGGCAGCGCCCGTCGTTTATCTTTAACAAGTTGTGTCTCCAAAGATAATAAAAAAACGACGAGCAAAGCAACAAACCCATCAATTTCCACAATTGAACCACAATACGAGGAGTTGGTCAGAACTCCAGTTAAAACTCCAGTTCCAGTTCCAGTTCCAGACACAAATTCACAACAATACGAATCACAAACGCTTCCCAACTGCAACTACAACTCCAATTCCAAGTCGGCCAAGACAACCATGAAGGTTAATGCTCAATTGCCCAGCACCACTGTCAAGGTGAGTCCACAACTCGACGATCCACAATCCCAGTGGCTCAACGAGGTCGCATTTAACATGGGCTACCCACTTCCTTTGGGGGCGGTGGCTTCAATTTTCAATTTGACATGCTCAACGTAATTGTTTGTACAGCGTTTGCAGCAACAGCTAAAACAACAACAACAACAACTACAATAATAACAATAACAAAAGAGAAACAAAAGCAAAGCAAAACAAAACAATCAAAACATTCGCAGTAATACAACTAGAATTGCAAAGTTATCTATTGTGGCACAATGAAGAGTAAATACTCTTTCATCTTGTAAACTAAGACATAAACTAGATACAAATAAGAGATACAACTACAGATACATATATAGAGTATACTATAAGAACTGAAAGTTCTCTTGATCTTACAGTTCAAATATATATATAAAAATAATGAGAAGAAGCTGTGTCAAGCTGCATTCAGTTAGATTCTTTCTTAGTACTTTTACTAAGTTAGTTTATAGAGTCCAAGAAGCTTAGAGCATTCCACAATTATGTCATTCGCTTCTGGTATTTTCTGGCAGTTCTATCATTATTTATATTTTAATGCTAAAACAATAATCTTGTCTCGGCGCTCAGATTTGTTGGCCATAAAATACTTGACATGTGACGCAGTTGAGGTTCAGGGACATTGTCAATTGTTATGGTTAAGGTCGTTTAGTTTTTCTGGTATTATTTTTGGGGAAATCTGTATAATATTACGGATCGAGTCACATTAGCATGACAGAGACTTGGGTAGCTGAGAAATGCTGTTTTGCCCAAGTCAGGCAGGTGTCGAGTGTGAAGATCTGTGGCTGATAAGCTGAGCTTAGTCATTGAAATGGGATTAGAACTTTGTAATTAATGAGCAGCCGATGATCAATGTAATCAATTTCATAATGACAAAAGAAAGAAAAGTACGATTAATCTTTGGCAAAAGATGCTATTAATCTATAACGAAGAGGTTTATAAAATTGTTCAATTGTTAAACAATCTATAAATTACGCTCGAATGTCAGTTTATCAAACAGCACAAAATTAAATTGTCCGCATGGAATCTAATCTATAATTGTACTAAGTACTTCGGGAACCTCTGCGCCGACTCTAAAGTCGTTGTGACCCAATTTTGAGTGAAACATGTAAACAAATAAATCAGGGAACGTGTTTAACACGCTTCGCATATAAATCTTCAAGTGCATAAAAATCAATTACGCATGAAGACTCAAATTCGAATGCCAAAGCAAAAGACTCTGCTGATAATGAAGACAATCGACCCTAAAACTCTCTCACGGCATTTGAGTTATGGATCTGTCCGACAAAGCCCTCAAGGTGGGGCTCCAACTGCAACTGAGTTGGGGAAATATGGAGTGAGGTTCTGGTGCTGGTTCTGTTAGATACTCGTACTACAATGAAAGCAGAGGCATGAGTCAGCTTGCGAAACCTTTCGTTTGAGATGCACATGGTGCTTTGATACGACTATACACAGCGGTGAGTCATGACTTAGGCGAAAGTCATTCCATTCCATTCATTCATTCACTCATTGCGTCGTGCCATAGACAGACAGACGAGAGATACAAGATACAATATACAAGATACACGATACACGATACACAACGTACTTACTAACCTCACGCGCGTAATTGAAGACACATTTCCACACATTCTCTGACCCGGAGGCGCTGCTGATTCCGACTTCGCGGTACTCTGCATGAATCAGCGCAGGATCGAGTTAATTTCTGATCACTTTGGTTGTGAATTCTCCAATTTGGGAGCTTTAAGACGACCCATTTGTTAATGCTAATCGGTTGTCCAAATTGTTAGCTAGCAAAGTGGCAAAAGCTGCTGACAGTCACATATGACTAATTCTTCAAGGCGGATGCTGTTGATGCTTTGGATGCTTTTGATGCTTTAGATGCTGCTGCCACTGCCCTCATTTCGGCATAAAAACGAAAGTATCGGAAAGATACAAAGTAGAAAAGATTTATGTAGCACAAAAGTGTATGATAAATTAGCTTGTTGGCATCTGCCGATTTGTTTCATTCGTGGTTCTCATTCTCTTTTGCCAAATTGTATAACAAATTGTATAATTATTGATCATTATTATTGTTTATAATAAATATTATAATAAATACGTGTTTGCTTCCTATAACTCAATTAAAGGCGAGCGAATGAAACGCATTGGCCACGCTATCAATTGACCTTCTCGGTTCAACAGCTTTTGTATCTGTCAGATACATTTGCACAACTGTCCAAATGCGTGTGTGTATATGTGTGTGTGTAGGTGGCGCCACCAGATGCGGTTCATGGCAACGAGCAGCTGCCTTGTAATCAAAACCAAAACTAAACGCATAAACAAAGGTTCAATTTGAATATATTTAACAAATACAAATGCAGCCAAAGTTGCAGATACACACCCACACACACACGCACACACAGTCGAGTTGTTTTGCACACTTTAGAATTTCCAGGAAACATTAAAGATTTCAGCTCGTTCTGCACATTGAAATGTTTAATAAACAAAAACACGCAATTAACAATTAACAAAAAGAAAAAAAAAACGGAAAAAGAAATCCAAGAAAAACAAATTAAATGCACGTGTCGATTTCCATTCAATCGCTTTCAATCATTCAACCAACCTGAGTCCATGTCCATTTGCCAGTCAACAAAAAAAAAAGGCATTTGTTTATTTATTTTGTTTTCCGAGTCAAAAACAAAATTCGAATACCCCCAATGCGAAAAATAAACTAATGCAAATTGTTTATATTAATGTCTCATTCTGGACTTTGCAAGTTGAAAGCCACTTCAAAGTGTAAGTCCAAAAAATGCATGGATAATTTAACGACAACAACAACAACAACAATATGAAACACACATTTTAAGATAACAACAAGAAGATAAACTAAAAATCACATTATCTGAATGCCCCCTGCGTCAAATTGTAAATTGCAATGCGCGAAAAGGCAAATAAAAGCAAACAAGCAGCTCAGCAAGTGAACGCAGCAACGAACGAGAGTGAGAGAGAGTGAGTGTGTGTCTCAGTGAGTGAGGGAGTGTGGGAACAGATCTACAGAACATATTCACTCTCACTGCGTGTGCCGCTCTCTCTCTCGCTCTTTGGCTCTCTGGCTGCGCTTTGGCAGAGGCAAGTCGACTTGTTCAGACGTGAACCCGCAACCGAGAGTTTCAGTTTTTTTCAGTCTTGTGTCGAACACGCAACTAAGAAGTTCAGAGCGCAATCGAAGACAACGACGCGAAAAGCGGCAGAAAATCGCAATAAATTATCTATATAAAATTATAAAATTAGCAATGAAAGATAAAAATAATATTGTGAAATACCCAGCGAACCACAAATAAATAAGTAAACAAATGCAAACATACAAAAAAATATAGACTAAATGTAAAGTGCGTAAAACTTGGCAAATATTTCATTTCATTTCAATGAAATGTTGCTCATAAATTAAGTTAATAATTTTAAACAAAAAAAGAATAAATAATTTACAGTGACTTATTTATTTTTAAAAACAAGTCTCGTGCTTTGCCGTTACATTTGTGACGCGTTTCGAATTCTACGAAGAATTGGAAATGTGCTAATGAAATGTTGTTTATTTCTTAGCGAAATTAGTGCAATATAAAATGTACATAAATTTGCATAATTACAATTTATAGTTTCTTAATAACCAGTTCGATTTGGCGCACAAAATACCCAAATCTGAGAAAATGTTGTTGGCCAATTGCGTAGGTTGGCCAGAAAGGCTGCAAATCAATCAGAAAGACGCCCAAACAAAAGCTCCAGTTTGTGTGCGAGAAACGTGTTTATTGACTAACCCAGAGACACACAAAGGCAGGGAGGGAGTGCAAAGAGAGTGGGGGTAGATTTGTAAAACGGTTAACGCCTGTTAGCTGAAACGGAAATTCATTAGCCAAGTTGAAAAAAACAACAGCAAGTTGCATGCCAACGACTTGACAATGCAAACGGAAGTGGGAAACCCACGTGGGGAGAATTTATGTGTGCATATCTGAGTGTGTGTGCGTGTGTAATTGTGTTTGTGTGTGTGGGGGCCGAACTTGTCCTACGCCCAGGCCAAGCAGAGAGTCAAGGCTTCAGCGTGCTAGATGCTGGATGCTAGATGTCATAATCAGCTACTTTATGGCATTGTATCTGTGAGATACATTTGTCAACGCACAGAAAGCGAGCAAAACCAGTTCTCTGGCATCTTTATGTAAGCCTTTTTCATGTCCGTCCCTCCCTCCCTTGTACCCTGTGGCCATTGACAGCAAGGGTATTATAATGTTAATCAGTCAAAATAATGCAACTCTAAGCTTAGAATAAATATAATAAATATTCTTGATTGACAACCGATCATGACTTTTAGTTTGTCTGCTGATCTCTCAGTTTATTATTTTTGTTGAACTTTGGCCAATACAAACATTAACACATTGTTTAGCTAATGTATAAATTTCATTAAAATTGATTCATAAAGAGAAAAGTTATTCGTGATAGAAACTTCCGTAGTGAAGAGTAAGTTGCACTGAGCTGGTTACAGGGTATCACCCAGTCGAGTCCATTGGAACTGCAACATGCTCACTTGTCTTGTCGTACATTGTATGTTATTCATATTCTGATTCCAATTCCCATTCTTATTCTTTATATTTTCGGTTAACGGTTGCCGATTGTTGCCTTCTGAGTAGCCCGATCTTTCTTTATCTTCTCCTTTTCTTTTCTTATTTTTGTTTTTGTTTTCTTTATAATACTTTTCACATACACACACACACACACATACAGAGAAAAAAACCAGATGTTCGATGTGTGGTAATTGTTTATAACAATAACTTTTGGATAGTATAGATGTATGTATACACAAAGCGGGGATATTTGGCTGTTTTGTGTGGCGAAAAGTTATGAGTATTATTATCGATTTCGGGGAAAATGCGCGTTCTGGAATGCTAATTGTTGGGCTTGTAATTAATGCAAATGATTAATGCTTTCTTTTTGGGCAATAGAGTAGAGCAACAAAAGAATTTCGCAAAATGCCAACGAAACCGCACAAAACTGTAAGGCAAAAGTGAATTAAACAAAGTTGAAACAAAGCAATCAAAGAATTCATTCTATAAACAAGAGAGATCAGTGTAAAAGGTTAGGTGTTGCAAGTGCTTCAAGTGTTTCCAGTGTTGTAAACATGGTCGTCACCACAACACGCAGTCCACTCTTGACGCAAACGCAAAATCCCAAGAATCCGGCAACAAGCGGCAATCACACGGCTGCAATGCGATCCCGTTTGATATATCCACGACAACATTATCAGGTAAAGTTCGATAATCCCCCTCCCCGCCTATTCATAAATTGTACCATTACAAGCGCCAAGGGGTTCACCGAGCAAACAGCTCGACGTTCATTAACCCCGCGACCAGGCGACGGACGACGGACGACGGACGACGAACGACAGACGCCTCTAATGGTTGCTCACTCCTAACCATGCCAGTCTACAGTAGTCTCAAGTCTATAGCCTCTAGTCTGGGCAGTGCGAGTGAAAGGCAGACAGAAATGCCCATTTATGATTATTATCAAGTCTAATTGTGTGCGTGCGACGGCGACCCTTGGCCAGACACCAAACAACTCCGACAACAGACGACAACACGTAATGCCCATCCCATTATTATTATTACTATTACAATAGTGAAATATAGAGAAATTCTTATGAAGAACGAGCAACAGGCAGTCCTATGTCTCGCCGATCGCGAGCCTAGAGATATTCCCTGCAGAAATCGAAGCTATTTCAACTTAGGGTGATCTCTACTCTAAAACGAAAATGTTATTAAATTACTTGATATTACTTGAGAAGATCTTTAGTCTATGATTTATATAATACAACAGGGGAAATTGGAGAAATTAAAAATTATCTAACAGATCAATATCTGCGTAGATAATTAGCTGCATTTTGAGCTAAAATATTGTGATATTTGAATTAAGCAAGAACTAAAATAGATTTTTAAATTTAAACACGATTACTTAACTTGGAAATAGAATAAACATAAATATGTATAATAATATCTTCCTCTGACTTTAACGATCTTTGAAGCGATCTTTCGCGATCTTTACTCAATCGCTTGAGTCTCAAGTCTCCACTCATCTCTGATTTGCATATGAGAGTAATCGTGTTATTGTTGTATTTAGAACAGATAGCTATTAATACAGGCGGCACTCACAAGTTGGCAAATGTTATTTGTTTATAATTAATTTCATGCGGTTTTTTGTTTATTGGCCAACTTCGAGATAAATGCGTCAACTGCAGCCGCCTTTAATTAGACACATAAGTAGTTCCCCCTAAGCGAACCAAATACAGATATTGAACAGTTCCATTTCTGATTAAACCATCTGCTAATTTGCACTCTCGACCTGGCCCAAGACAGTCAAACAGACTGACAGACAGACAGGCAGAGACTCCCCCTTCCTTATCGAGGCACTTAACCATATACGATATTTTCACTTTTCTGTTTTCTGATTCTGTTTTCCGAGATCGCGCAATTTTCTTTTGACTATTCTCTAAAGTGGCCCGCGACTGTTTTTTCTGTTTTATTTCTGTTTTCAGTTCTGTTCTTCTATGAGTTGCCTTTGTCTATATTAACCACATACAAACTCGCACATCTCTATATACATTTGATTTCCAGAACGTGCCTCGGCCTGCCTCACTGACTTACTGACGCCGCCGTTGACGTCAATGGGGTACGTTGACGTCGACGTCGCCGTCGCCGTCGTCGTTGTCTGAATTTTTAAATCCATGGATAGTTTGAGGGAGAGAAAAAAGAAGCTATTTGAGGAATTGCTTTAATGTTAGCCTTGATGCTAAATTTAAGATAAGTAAGGGGAGAAATGGGAACCCCAACCCCACTGCCATGATAACAAATAAAGACATTATGTCCAAAGATCTCACTGTGTATCTAAACCTGCCTGTTTGCTGATAATTTATGTTGCGAATCAATTAAGATAAATTCGAATGGCAAACCGGCCTGTCTAGCCAATATCCACATGTACTTATTACAGCGACTCGTTACAGTAAATGACAGCTCAGTTTAATTAAAAGCGTCATTCAAACTGCAACGGCATTAAAAACTAAAAAACCAAGTGCGAGACTGCAACTCAACTTTGGGTCTGTAATTAAACTGAAACACATTTATAATGCAGACAGAAATTAACGTGAGAGCGCGAGAGAGCGCATAGCATAGCATGGCATAACAATAACAAGAGCAACAAGTTCAAAAAGCTTTCACACATGCTTGCAGGCTGGCAATGCTAGGCAGTGTTGTACAGTGGCGCAAAGCAAAAGCACTAAAATACCGCAACAGACTATCTGTTGTTATTGTTGCCTACTGCTGCTGTTGAGGTTGGCAGCCAAACAAGTTTAACCGCTCTCTCTGTCTCTCACTCGCTCACTCGATGGCTGTTTATCTGGGACTCTCAATCTGCTGCTGCTGTGCGATATTTGTACTTTTCATTCAGCTTTGCGTTTCAGTTGTGTTCGTCGCTTCCGCGCGTACAAAAGCTGAAAGTCAAAAAAACGCGTGCAGCCAAAAAGAAGAAAACCGCACGCGATTCCGGGGCGGCTTTTAATGCCGCGATCTTTTTTGAAGCAAGTAAAGTAAAAAAACAAGTGAAAATGTGTGCGTAGATGTAAAAAAGTGATTTTTTTTGTTACTTGTTAGTATGTGCACAAAACAATAAAAGTATAAACATAAATAGGAAAAGGTAAATAAAATTGAAACTTCGAGAAACAGTGAACTTTAAAGCAAAAACTCATAAAATATTGCTTATTGTTGTTTATAGTAAAGCGTTGGCGTTGCTCGTGCTGTTACTGTTGCCATTGTTGTCGTTGTTGCCGTTGTTGCTGTGGGTTGCCTTTGCTCTTGTTGTTATTAGATTGATCGCACTGTGTTGCCTCTGATTAGCGATGTTTCGCTGCGAGCGTGTGTAGGAAATGCTCGACAAATGGCAAAATAAAAATGTATCTCGCAGATAGTTCTTCTGTATCTGTATCCGTATCTGTCCCTGTCTCTGTCTCTGTATTCGTGTGTGTGTGCTTCATGCTCGATTGCTTCGATTATGCTTTGATTGCATTGCCACACACATTGAGGCATTAGTTTTATATACTATTTGGCACTTTTACCTTTTGTACTTGCTCTGACGTCGAAGTTGATTGTTTAACCGGTTTTAGTTAAATGTTCTTTTTATTTATTATTCTCCAAATTTAAGCCGCACACATGGCAACTGTTTAACTGTTTTAATGTTTGTCGAGGGACTCTCGATTCAGTTGTTGTTCCCATTTATGCCCATTTATTTATGGCTTATCTTTGGCAGCTCTTATCAAAACACACTCCCCATTTGATTGTGCAGTCTGTTGTTGCAACCTGACCCGTTTGGCGCCAAAAAAAGTAACCAGACTTGTGTCAAGGGCTAACTGCGTCATTTTGTTTAAGGGTTGCTAAAACTAACCCTCACGAGCAAGTACAGTAAACGCTGGCTATGTGGGATAGCAGTGGGGTTTTAGTTTTTCTTTTCTTTTGTTTTGGCACAACCCACGTAGCTTTATTAAATGTTACGTGAAATTGCGAGTGCAATCAAAATTAATCTGCGGCTAATGAGACACAATTCGATGGCAACATTTGGTGGCAACTAATTGGCAAAGACAACGAGCGAGATTGCAGCTGTTTTTGAATCAGCCGAGACAATGGCATTGACCTTGAACCTCACCGCAATTTGCTTTGCATTGCCATCGGCTACGGGGCGTATGATCAATGGCAACGGCAACGGCAATGGCAACGACAACGACGGCAACGGCAACAGCAACAGCTAAAGCGTTTTCACAGTGAAATATTCATTTCAGTTACACTCTGCCTTCAATTTGAATAGAAAATTGCTAAATCGACTTTAACTACAGCTTCAACTGTAGCTGGAGTCGAGCCGGAAATGCTTTTGTGTGCTATGTCATCTTTAGTGCTTGCTAACTTGGCTAAAATGATACTAAATTCAATTAACTTTCAAGTAGATAGGCGTCTGCCAACAGTGGCAACATCAGTCACAACTCTTTCCTCTATTCGTCTATATTAATTTCACAATCTCTCTTAACCATTTAGTGAGTAAAATCTATGAATATTCACATCAAAATACTCACAATAGTTCCTTATATGTGCTCATCTACATTTGCTAGACAGTTTCACTTGCTTATTTCACAAGTTAACTCAATTGTTGGCAACTTTTGGGAGTCACTGTCATGTCGCCCACACACAAGTAACCAAGTGCAACAGTTGTTGTTGTTGTTGTTGTTGTTGTTGTTGTTATACATAGTTGTCTCATCTCGACCCACGCTTATTAGAGCAACGTTTGTATTTACAACTGAAAAGGCGTCAAGAACAATAAACTTGGCTCATAGCAGTTTTGTGTGGAGAACAAACAAAGTTTGCCATTCATTTTGGCGAGGGAAGTGAGGCGGCTGCCTAATTAAACAATAATAAAAACGCAAATAAAACATTAAAACATTTTATGGTACTCGCTCCTAACTGCAAACAAACAACACACACACAACACACACAAATTATTGTCACGAATACATTAAAAATCACTCAACCGTTGTCTCGTGTGCCATTTTCTTGTTGTTGTTGTTGTTGTTCTTGTTGTTGCTGTTGTTATTGTTGTTTAATTTATTGTTGTGCAAAAATGCCATACCACCTCCCGTTTACCCTCTGTCCCCCCGCTGACTGCAAAGTTCATCGCATTAAATCGCATAAAAACCACATTAAAACTTTATCCGTTAACAGAGCCAGTTCTGGCTTTTAGTTTTGTTGGCCTTTTCGGCTTTTTGCCTGTTTGGTTCGCACACGTTTTTTTATGTTAATTGATAAAATTTTTAAATTTTTTAATGAAATTCTAAACGCAAATTGAAACAAAAACCTTGAAATAGTTTCAATTCGGAATTCGGAATTCGCAGCTTTCAGTTGTCAATTGGGAAGCCCCCAAATGAAAGTAGCATAGAATATTCTCAGTCATAGAACTGGACTTTCAGTTCGATTAATCAATATTAATATATCTTTAATTTTGTTTATTCCAAGTTAATAATGAAGACTTCACTACAATTAATTTATGCAAATGCCTATAACTCAAAGCGACAGCTGAATTTAGTCACTTTGTTGCAGCTGATTTGTCAAATGATCAGTAAATTGTTATAAAAAATATAATAATGGATGATAATACCGGTAGCCAGGCGACCCTCGGGGGGATTATGCTTTATGGGTTGTGATTATTGTGTCTTTTCAGTATTAACAACTTCAAAGAGCTGTAAACTGTCAACAGAGCTGAGCATGCAAATTAGTCAAAAAGATTGTTCAATAAAAGTTAAACAAAAACGAACAACAACAACAACAATAACAATGATAATAATAATAAAGCTTAAGACAAACATTTAAATGCTATTAAAAATTCATTATTCGTTGTTGTGTGACGATTTCTTAGAAATACGCCAGGAATTCATGTATACACTGAGAGAAAAAGCGTGTACTCAAATGAAGTTCGCATGAGCTCTAATTAAGTATTTGCATTGCTTAAAACTCATACTAATTAGTGAAAATGAGCATAAGAAGTCTTTAAGCAAGTACGATTAAACCTTATTTAAGAAAATTCAAACTCAATTTAATAGAAATTCTTTATATTGATTGGGAACTACGACAAGTTTGACAAATCTTAAATAAAGATTTGGCCAATCGACTTTCGTAATTTGCAGTTTGAAATGTGTTTTAAGTAAGGAACACTTGTTTGTTTCGCTCAGTGTATGTTAAACGATTCAAGCGCCTCTTAGGCCAAATAATTGAGGTTGTGTCAGTGGTGTCAGCGGTGCCTGTGGTGGTTGTGGCGTCTGCAGAGTGGGGGCAGTCAAAACAAACAATTAAACGCGCATAAAAATACCAAGAAAACTAAAGAAAGAACACTGAACACTGAAAGTTCCCCGCAGAGAACCCGTAGTGTTTTGTCACGTGTGAGAGAGGTCAAAAGTTCAAGAAACTTTGCATAGAATTTGACATGCAACAACAACAACAACAGGAACAACAAACAAACATAGACAGGTCGGTTAATTAGATTCTACTTTTGGCTCTGCAGCAGGTGAAGGGGCAATGGGCAAGGACAAGAAACGAAAAGGATGAAGCAACGTCCAAGAGGCGCCACAGCAATGACTACGATATTAACAAATCGCGTGCCACAGTTAAAGCAAACTGCCGCGCCCTGCTCTATGTATATGTATGTGTGTGTGTGTGTGTGTGTGTGCATGTGTGTGGAAAATGGGACACGCGTGGCATGCCATCAAAATAAAAAATTATAAGGCAACAACATGACGCCGACAGTAGCACAAAAAGCGACTTAAATCAAAAATCAATAAAAAGCGCAAACACTTAAGCCGTGCTCAGACAGAAATTGGCCAAAATCAGCAGCAGTCCAAATGAATCACGGAACGGCTTTAAAAACCAGATATATTCGCAGATCTCGTTCCAGGAACTCGTTCACTTAACTCTGAGCAAGCAAACATGTTCCTTGCAAATTAAGTGAACTAGTGAACAACATGAGTTAGTTGACTCACCTCGAACGAAGAACAAGTGTACTTGCGAACTGAAGAGAACTAAAGTGAGCAGTGTTTACCCAACACTACTCCCAGCTTGACAACACTTGAACCGATTGCCGAACAAATAAACAAATTTGTTTAAATGCGTTTAACTTGAGTAGAGACAAAAGAGAAAGCTTTCATATTAAATGTGGATATTTGACCGATTGTTCCTACGGCAGCTATATGATATAGCGATCCGATCCGACCAGTTGCAACACATGTACAACCTTGCAGCAGTTTCCTCAATTTAGCTGCAAAACTGCGAGCTTGCCTTACTGATCAACAGTCTGCCACGCCCCCTTTAATGTTTAATATATTCGGTGACAAAGTTAAGATTTTACAACTTTAATTTTAAAGCAGTTACATGTAATTTATTACATTGATTGTGAACGTCTATCGCTATATACAGAATACAAACGTAAACGTAAATGCACAAATTAGAATAATGTAAAATTAACAATAAAAGTGTATTGCACGTCAGCAGCGTAAATAATACTAAATGATAAACAATAATAAAAGCTTAATAACCAAGAGGTTGTGCACATATCACATAAGCAAAAGGAACATACACTCACACTCATTCACATACATGAACATGAATAGGATACAAATTCAGATAAATACATAAATATATATATAGGTACATATATAAATAGAGGCACAATGCGTGCGCGGCAAGTACAAAAGATCCAAGTACATATCGTATATATAAGGTTATATAGAGATACAAATTACAAATACAAATACAAATATCTCACGCATACAATCTATAAGAAATAACACTCAAACACACACTCTCTCACACACACACACATACAGTTATACAGTTAGTTGTCTTTTGACTATGTCTATGCCTTGATCTTGCGTCCCAATTTGGTAACAGCATACTTGTTGCCATCTCGTCCAGCGCTGCTGCCACTGCCATGTGAACTGCTGTGATGACCTTTGTGCTTGCCAATGCCATTGCTTTTTGATCGAGTCTCGAAGAGCACATCCGAATCCGTCTCAGATTCAGTTAGCGAAGTATTCCGAGAATCTGTTAACAATAACAAAGTTTAAGTTATATATATATATACTGTAGCTATATATACTTACAGTTAGCCGCCTCCTCGTCTTGCGTCCCAATCAGCGCATATTTCTGCACCTTTTGACGCGTGCGTGGCTTCTTGTTCTGGCGACAGGCGCAGGCAATGCCCCAGAAGATGCCCGAGAGCAGCAGACAGCCGGCAATGACGCCCACAAACACATACAATATAGACCAATCTGTAAATTAAGAGAGAGAGAGAGAGAGAGTTCAGTTACATCCATTCTCTGAGAGAGCTGGCAGTTTCTAGTTACCGCAGTTGGCCTCATCGTTGTCCAGGAAATAGCCGACAGAGGGCATCCAGAAGGCTTCGCATTCACAAGCTCTCGTTGAGGGATTGCATCTGCCATGTGCCGAGCAATTGTTTTGACACACGGTTGTTCGTATGTCCACATAGAGTGCGCCCAAGATGGAAGCATCCTTCTGCAATTTGACACGCAACAAACGCTCCACATGCAATCCATCTACTGGCTTCGATTTACCACCATTCGCAGTAGCCTCGCCCATCACATAGAAGACCAGAACTGCTGCCTCCGTGTGCAGATCATACTTGAGCTCTCTGATTTGTATCTTGTTGTCGTCGCCCAACAACAGTTGCAGCTTTTGCACTGTGGAGTCCAGTTCGCTTTTGGTAATCACCGAGATGCCCATGGGCAGCGTCATTTCCACCAGATACATCAACATGGGATCAGCGTGCACATTTATGCTAACCGTATCCGTTCCTGTCAAACCCTGATCATCGCTCACAGTCAGCTTAAATACATAGCGTCCTTGCACCACATTTGTGAGCTGCGAAACAAGATGATATCAATGCAATGATATCTATGTTAATAATGCTAAATCTTGGCTTACAATCATAATGGGTTGCTTGTCCGTTTCTCCAATGATAACACCTGCCGCAAGACTGTTATCCTCACGTGTCCAGGCATACTTAACTACTGCCAAATCATCAGAGGATTGAGAACCATTCAAGTAGATAGCTGACACAGGTAACGTGATGGTGCGATCTCCGCCAGCATTGGCAATTGGCGCCGCATTGCGTTCTATAAGAAATGATTGTGAACTTTTGTTCATCGATTCCTCGTTTCTGCTGTACTCACCCTGCACAATCTTCACCCAGGTGGTGTCTCTGGCCGTATTGTTGTTCTCATCGGCAACACTCAACTCGAACTCATAGAGTCCGAGCGTCAGACTCGTGGCATTTGCAATCTGATCCGTTATAAATATTTATATGGTCAAGATTAGATTAGCTTCTGTTGTGGGTTTGCCAAGCAACTTACAGATTGGTTTGACTTGAGTATAACCGCATTGTTTGGGCCACTCAACTGCTTCCATTGATAACTCTTGATGGCAATGTCATCCTTAGATTCCGATCCATTTAAGACCGCCCAATTAGCTGGCAAATTGCTTGTCTATATGCGTAATTCAATCATTAAAATGAATTGTCCATCAAGAGATTGATGATGACTCACCACATTGACACCCGCTTTAACCACGGGAGGGGAATTGGTTGGTGGCTTCACAAAGACATGCACCTTGGCGGTGCTCGACTGTCCACTGCCATCGGTTACCTTCAGGACAAACGTGTACATGCCTTCTTCCAGATTGGACAGTTGAACGTATGGAGTTCTAGTTTTCTGCATGTCTACGGCTTTGGCCTCATCGCTGGCATCTTTGGTCCACTCCCAGCCAACGATCTCATGATCATCCGAGCTGGCGGTGCCATTGAGTGTCACATTATTGTTGGGCAGATACAAGATGACGGCATCGCCCGCGTTGGCCACTGGAGCATAGTCGGTCTCCTTTAGCACCGCAATTGTGGCTGTTGTGGAGTTAGTTACATTGTTGGAGTCCGTTACGGTCAGCTTGAAGGTGTAGTTTCCTGGCGAGGTAAGATCCAGCTGCAGAGTGTTCACCTCCGGCAGCTGTGGCTGATAACCAAGCGGTCCTGAGATGACCTCCCAGTGCCAGTTGATGATCTTGTCATCATCGGTGCTGGTGCTGCCATCGAGCACCGCATTCGAGGTGGGTTGCCTTATGATTTGTTCAGGTGGAGAGATTATCACCTGAGGCGCTTGATTGATTCGCTTCTCAGGCATCACCGTCACATTGGCGGCAGCTTCGCCGAAGGTGCCATTGTCGCCGGTTACAGTCACTTTGAAGGTGTACAGACCCTCGGAGAGATTAGAAAGCTTCACCTTTGATTTGCTTTGATCTGAAATGGTGCCATTCATGGGTCCCTTGGGCTGCGATATCAGTGTCCATAAGTATTTGTATTTCGTTCCACTCGTCTGCTCATCGGGAACTGTAAAAGCGGCGAGGGACACCTCACGTTCCGGTAGCTGCACGTCCTTGGACATGACAGACACAACGATGACTTTGTTGGCTTCTTGTTTGGCGGTTGATGGCACCACAATCTCGGGCACATTCTCACTGCCAGCGACTTCTTGGGTGTCCTCAGCAATCGCATCATTGTTGGCTATGTAACTCCTGTAGGGCACAGCGGTCATGACACATTTCAGCTGCTTGTTTCGCATAAATCCTTGTTTGCATCTGCATAGACCCGTGACTGCATTTGCCTGGAGGGGCACACACTCTTCCTGAATGGGACAGGGGGTGTCCAGATCGCAGGTGATAAATTTCGCATTATTTGCCAGCTCAGAGCCGCCATAATAGTTGAGATCCTCATCGTTATCATCGGGCTGCTGCATTAGCAGCTGCTTCATGCGTTTCTCAGCTATGGGAAACTCATCATCATCATAGGCGTTGCTATCCTATAAAAAAAAAAAACACTTTAATGCTGCGAATCCTTGAAAGTCTCTTCAATTTACTTGAAACGGCAGACGTCGTGGCTGCTTCCAAAAGTTAAGAGCTCCTTGTGCCGCCAGCTCCGAATCGTAGGGCATCACTTCTACATTCTGCTTGGATGCCTTGATCAGTTGCGTCCAGGTCTCTGATTGTTCGCCCACTGGATTGACCAACACCATTTGTACTTTGTCATTGTCACGTTCCCGTGCCAGGGGCTTGGGCAGACACGCCTCATTGCTAACGCAGTGAATATGATAGCATTTGCGCTTAAAGACTAGCACCACATTGCAGGGATTCGCTTGACTCTGGTTCTGGGACTGTGAGTGAGGCTGCGATTTCTCGCAACATGCTTCCAGACAGTTCCACAGGTATGTCTCCTCGTCTAGCACTTGTCCCACCTCCGGTTTGTATTCGACGAAGATGCCCGCCTGCTGTTCGTCGCGTGGCGTTGCATTCTCAAAGACGTGTCGCAGCATGCGAGAACAAACTGGCAACTGTTTGTTGTTTACCATCAGGTCTTGTTTGCCAGAGGCCAACAAAACGTTCTGCGTTGTTGTTGTACCTGCCCCCACTCCAGCTCCATTCATGACGTCGGCTGACGCGTATGCTGCTGACGCCATCCAAAGCCAGAAAAAAAGCAGACATAGTTGTTTTTCCAGGCTAGTTACTAGCATTTTCTTATGATACAACGGTTAAAAACACTTTGATTTAACTTTAAATCACTTCTATACACTTTTTGTTGCTTAATATAAATAAATTAAAACATTTTTAATAGCTTTGTGAAGGGCTCCAGCAGTACAGTGGCCAGTGTGTACACCAATGCACTAAAAAATACCGAAAACAGCTGTTCAACTTCAGAGCAACTCTGCACTGGCAAAGCAGTTGACAGTGCTGTAAGATACCGTCGCAGCAATGTACGTTATATTTTGAAGCTTGCGCAAAAGCGCTTAAAAGCTCCGTCCGTCTGTCTTTGTTAATATCGTTTTTACTCGCGTGCTTATTGCGTGTTTTATTATGAGAGAGAATAAAAGTTATAACACGTCGCATTTGCATAAATTACATTGCGAATACATATGAAATTGCAAATATTGATTTAAGAACGCAAATCGCAAAACTGGTCGCGTGCGCCCACACACAACACAACAACACACAATCAGCTCACATCTGTTGGCTGAGAAACCGACTCAAGTAGCCCAGAACGGCGAACGGCAAATGGCGAACAGCGTGACGCCCACGCGTAAATGGAATTTTAATCAGAAGCGATCCGATACAATATTAATTATGTACAGAAAGAAATCGCCCAACTGCCAGCATGTTATTTATATAGCTTCGTACTAAATCAAACGTAAAACTCTTATGTAAATATGCAAAAAACCAAATGCATGGCAGCTGATTAATATAACAAAACAAAACAAACATAAATCAATTGTTGAACTTTAAATTTGTTTGCATTGTTCAACACTAAGAGCGGTTTTGTTATTGTTATTATTGTTGTTTGACGCTTCGATTAGCAATGGACTCTGTTTAATCTAAGGCTTCAATGTATTGTCGAGCAGTTTGCAACTGAACAGTTTGACAGAGCTTGAATTTAACCCAATCGAAACGTAAGAAATCTTATACAAAAGGCAAGCCTACACTCGTAGACAGTATGATTAAATATTAAGTTATTTTAAGTTATCTCAGTCTCTGATGAGTCAAGAGAGAAGTTCTATTGCCCAAATAAGGTGAACAGTAGGAAAGAAATGGCGATAAGACCATTTGAGTGAAATTCTATGACGTTCTTTCTCATCGCTAAAATATTAATAATATTTATTTGAATTAGTAATCAATCTGTTGCAATACTTTCGCTTTTGCAGATGACAGACTTCTCGGATAGCTCACAGAGCAGCATGTTGAGTCCAGCAACAACGCTCATTGAGAGTTTCAACAAGAAGAGTGGCTCGACAGCCAACACGCCCCTCCAGCTCAGCTCGACGCCCACGCTTAATGGCACCACGAACGGAGGGGGAGGCGGAGTGGGAACAGGTCCCCTGAGTGCCGGATGCACAACAGTTGCCGCCGGCTTGGGCGGACGACAGATTAACACAAGTTCTAGTTCATGCAGTAGTCTTAAGGAAACCTCACATCAGTCCACATCCACATCGCAGCAGGTAAGCGAAGAGATACATTGCGTAAATGCAATATTTTTCAATTGATTAACAATTGATTCGACATCATTTATGAGGTAAGCGAGACGGCCCTTTGTGATAAATAAAACCCTGACGCGTTGCTATTTTTAAACAATTACTTAAGCCAAAAATGTAAAACCTTACGAAAAGTGTTTCAACTGATAAGCAAAGCAATAAAATCAAGCAACAACAACTGTTAGAACGATCAGTAACTTGGTCAGCACGTTTCTACGTTAACGTTAACGTTAAGGTTAACGAAACGATTGATGATATGAAACAATTGTTGATATTTGATTAGATTACATGTGGATTCCTGATTGGCGTCGCAGCGGCTGCTGTGAACTGATATCAATTATAGTATTAGTGTACTTTGAGTATATTCGGCGTAATCATTTGGTATTCATTTGGCCATTCGCCACATTCACACACTATTGATTGGACACAGCCATAAACTTAATTGCCTTTAGCCTCGTTTGCATACAAACAACATTCGCTCATTATTGTTATTGCCTGTATTATTTGTCTTGCATTGAAAGATGTGTATACACATATGTACATATGTGTGTGGATTCCCTTTAGATAAGATTGCTTTAGCGGCATTTGCATTATCACAGTACTGTATTGTATTACCTTTGCTGCCTGCTTATCAATCCATTTGACACTTCGCATTGAATCACTTGTCTTCAAAATAGTCGGTTACACGCCACGCTTTCTGTTGTCTTGGTCAAGTTTTTTTTTGTGGTGTCAACACGAATTGTCATTCAATTTACGCATGACAAATGCCCTGAGCTTTTAAATAAATATATTATTAAGCAATCAAGAGGCAGCTTAATTTAATTACCTAAACATTTATTATTCATACTTTGCATTTACGCGAGCTTCCCATTTGCCGGCTCTCGATGCCGGCACGAGTTTCAGAGAGAGAGAGAGAGAGAGAGAGGCAGAAAGAGAGAGGCAGAAAGAGAGAGGCAGCTTTAGAGGCTTTTAAGCAGCTGCCTCTAACCTGAGCTTCAGCCTCTCATTGACTGAGCTTTGATTACTTTTATAGATTATTCTTGCACAAAGAGAGCATGTAGTTCACATAGATATTAAAAATAAGGTGTTTCTACGGAAATTAGTTATCTGAATGGTTGACATATGAATTTCTGGGGAAAAGCATTTCATTTAAGAATAGGCCAAGACCCGGTATGAATTCTGAATACGCAGAAATTAATAGAATTTGTAGAAAATATAATGAATGTAATGCCGAACAAATCGTTTAATATAGACTTTCACATATAATACAAGTGTTAAGCAAGATTATCAGTATTGCGGGGGAGAATGACGCATTTTAACTTTCGAGTCCACAAAAGATGGTACAAAAAAGGAATCTATAATCCAAAAGCTTATAATTAATATTATTTATTCAATAGTATAATATAATAAACAAATATGGCTTTATTAAATAGAAGCTAATGAACTTAATTTATGGCTAGTAAATGATATATGGCCAATAATTTTATTAGTCATTCGACAGACAGAAACAGAAATATAGAGAAAAGGGAAATTTATTGTACATTAAAAGATAGATAAACTATGCTAGCCACTGAATATGCAAATTTATAAAGTCAATTGTTTATCAATTGTACATAAATTAGTAGCTTATTATTATACGTAAGTGTAAGCAAAAACTTATTACCAAACAAAAGCCAGACAATAATTATAAATATAAACACAAAAAAATAAAACGAAAACAAAAACAATTTATGACGAAAAGAATCTCCTCTGCTTGGTTGGTGTTAATGCAAAAGAGCGACACTAATCAAGTGAGTAAACATCTAGCAGATTGAAACAGCAAACGAGATACAAATACATACACACACACACACACACACTGATACACACATAGCTGGTTTTTTTTTATAAAGCTGAAGCTGAACGCGTTAATTAGAAAATCGTTTGGACTAAAACGTGAGGCTATCACAGAATTATGGAAATGCAAAACAAGAGAAAAAGCAACAACAACAAATACAACAACAACTACAAACACTGCATAAATTAAATAATAGATAAAAATAGGCGACGCGACGTTGCTTTTGTTGTTCTTGTTGTTGTTGTAGCTGCTGTGTTTGTTGCCGGCGAGAATAGTATTTACAATAATATGATTTCCTAGAATTTGCAGCGCTGAGCTCACGTCAATGCCAACTTTGAGGTGTTCTCACTAGCTGTCCCACTCGCACCCACATTGATCGCTGTCTGTGGCGATGCGGTGGCACTTTAAAATGACAAGCAGTTATCGTTAACGTCGACGTTGACGTCGCTGTCGCCATCGCCGTGGGCAGCAAAAGCTCTAGCTCAAGCAAAGCTCGCCAGAGCCCAATGGCGTTGCTAGACGTTCCCTCATTTTACTTTAGTTAACGAAACGAACGAGAGGCGAGCGTCGCGCGCAAGAAAAAGAAGCGTAGAAACAGCGTAGAATTGTTAGAAAACGGTCGCCAAAAAGCCAATTAATTTGTATTGTTGAATTGTTGAGTTTTTAGCCAAACTGTGCAATGAGTTCTTTTTCGTGTGACGGCAGCGCCTCCTTCATATAATATAAAAATAATTATTTGCATAATAACAAAACGATTTCCAACGAATTCAAACGAAAAGCGCAAAAGTTAAACAACAACTTTTGCCAATTAACGAACAATTAAACGAACCCTCTTTTTGTTATCAGTATTTTCTACAAACACAAAAAAAAAAAAAAAAAAAAAACGAACAACGAACAACAGCCAACAGCAGTAACAACATTAATATAGAAGAAACCTCGAAAGTTTATTTGGGCAAGCGTGAAAAATATTAACGCAAAGTTCAATTCAGTCTGCGAAGCGTCTTGTCAGCGTGTGAACCACAAGAAAAAGCGTAAAATAAAATTAAAAATCACAAAAAGAACGCGAGAAACTGGCACAAAAAGTACGAAATACAAGTAAATAAATAAACTAAAAATATTTCATAAATAATACTTTAAAGAATTGAAAGTGCGCGTGTAAAATAAAAGCAGAAGATACTCAGATACTGTGTGTATCTACGCGCGTGTGTGTGCGTGTATGTGAATGTCTCTGCTGATAAGCACAGGCGTTTAGTTAGTTGCAAATACATGCTTACATATGTCAGAGACAAGTTAAGAGTGCAATCGCAGGCAACGCAGGCGTATACGTAATATTCACTAAAATTGGAAAGAAAACTCCCAAAGTATTTCGAGAAAACTCTTGGGCAAAAGTCGAACGTGTTTAGCCGACAACGGTTAGTATTACTTTAGACCCAATACATAATAATGATAAATTAGTAAATGACGCAGTCTTAAAACCGCTTAGGCTCCCATATGCCTATCTAATCTATTGACTGACTCCATGTCCAAGTAACGTTGGCCCGATCGATCGTGCCCCCCTCTTGTGCCGTTTGCTTCTATACATTAATAATATTTACTAACACAATGACAACAACAACAACAACAAGAACAGAAGAAACAGCAAAAAGAGAACGTCGATCACTTGGCACTTGGGGAATTTTTTCCCCTGGCAATTGCGATAAGTCCAATTCGTATATAGCTTGTATTATGCCATAACAAAAGAGAGAGTGAGGGAGAGAGAGGGAGGCAGAGAGAGAGAGAGAGAGAGGGGGGGTGCGAGAGAGCTTAGACTTATAGCTCATTGATTAAGTATTATGAATTGAAGAGCCCAACAAAATGCGAATTGATGATGTCCAAAAGCGAAAAGTTATTGTTTAATACACATATTTATATGTTTTATTAGTCAACACTTCGCGCCTTATAGAAACTATAAAGCAGAGACACCCACATACAATTTTCGGCACGTTGTTCAACTTTTGGCTTTTGCTTCTTCTAGCGACTTTTTCGCGACACAAAAAGCAAAAATTAAAATGCGTCCAAAATTAGAATTGATTCGTAATGTGGCAGCATTTGTCAGAAGAAAAGATTTGTACGGTCTCTTGAGCTTTGCTGGGTCTTCTGCTGATTTGCTGTCAACCATTTCTAAAGATTTCACGTACTATTTGAGAGTGTTGTTAGCAAAACAAATAGAAAATAAATATATTTTCTGTCAAAGATTAACAACAATAACAACAACTGATGAAATAATTAGCAAAAGTATTTTTACTTGGGAAATTTGTTGTCAAAATATAATAATGGAATATCTAATGAACTAAGCAGCATTAACAATGAATAGGGAAGTATTTAAATAATATATTTAGTAAGAGATCTGGTGATGAATGAAAGAAGTAATTGTAAGGCAATTACTTAATTAATTCTGCAATACTCAGAAGATAAATTAAGGGAATAGACAATGATGTAGGGAACATTTAATGGCAAGGAATATTCATGAAATAAATGAGATGCAAAAGTAAAAGAAAAATGTTTAAGAAAGCATTTTATTAATGAACTAATATGTTCATAAAATAAATAATGACTTAATATAACATTTTCATAATATAAACAATAATTTAAAAAGCATTGAGCTAAAGTTTTAGATGTTATATTGATAGGTATAATTCTAAAATAATAAATGAATTGGGGAATGCATTTTTAATGAATTAAATGATTAATGAAAGAAACAGTGATTTTAGAAACATAAATAATTATAATAATAATTAATTATAATTATAATAATATAATTATTAAATTAATTAATTACAATTCTTATAATAAAAAGAGATATCTTTTCCATTTTTCATTTATAAAAATAGCAATGACTTAAGAACCACTTAATGAATAAATTAAGCAAGTATATTAACAAAAGATATTGTTGGTACAGAACGGAAAGCTTTAATAAAGATGTATTACAGAAACAAGATGATATTTATATATGTTTCTCTCTCTCTAGAGATAATCAGCCATTTGCAATTCTAAAGTCCCCCCTAGGAACTAAATAAGTATTATTTAAAGAGAACCCGTGACTAATGTGTTTCTTGTCGCTGCATCAGCTGTAGATAGGCCGAGACATACGCAATCCCTGCCTGATATCCCATGGAAAATGTTGGAAAATTTAGACAATCAGCACTTGAATTTGTAGATGTATCTCACAGTAGGAGGAGAACACAATTAACAGCGAGACATTCAAAATACACTCCACTCAGAAAGAGAAATACACTCCACTTTGTGAGAACCATAAACAATTAGTTACTTTTTTATCACATTATTTGTTTAACAGAAAGAAGAAACAAGCGTAAAACCATCTATCAGGGCAGTTATACAAATACTCGTTGTGGGGCTTCGTGTCAATCCCGAAAAACAAACGGCTCTCATTTGATTTATAAAGGCGGCAGCGTTAAGCGCCTGCAATAAATGTGAGCAGAGATAGCAGACAACAATTATACAGATATAGATATATATATATATATATATATATATATATATATAGATAGATAGATATATATGTGAGAGAGTACTTGTATATAAGTAATATTTGCTGCACAAATGTCTACATATTTCGCATATTTGTGGTCTGATTCACTGCCAACTAAAATATTTAGACTGTTATTAACCTGCTATCTCTCTCTCTCTCTCTCTCTCTCGTTGTGCAGGTTGTAAACAGCAGCAGCAGCACAACGACGCGTGTTGAAAAGAAATTACAGCGTCTACATCACATAACATCCTCGTCATCATCTACAACACAAGCGTCTTCATCGTCATCGTCGTCTTCCTCCTCAACGTCTTCGGAAATGAAGGCCGCCGCCGTAAAGCGCGATCTCACAGATATTAAAATGTCCATGTCGGAAATAAAAAGTCTAACAGGTGCCCCAACGCAGGCACGACACCATCCATCGATTGATGACCTCAAGGGTCTCAACAGTGAAGACACGATAACGCAGCTGAAAAAGAAGTGAGTACACTCCAAACTTAAGTTATCTATACGAGAATCGATGCTTTAAATAATCAATGAGTTCAACATATCGAAAATGTTTAAAATCTTTGTTTGCAAACATCACAAAGAAGACTTCAAATAGAATCTATATCAATCAACAACTCTGCTAAATAATAAATAATTAAAATTCTTGCAGAATGCGCGCTTCATTTGAGAATCTGGTGGATGGCGATGATGATAGTAGTTGCCATGGCATCGTCACGACTCCAGATGGCGACGATGATTGCCCACATAATCATTTTGGCAGCGGTTTGGATCTAACACATCCGACAACTGCCCAGCTGAGTGCCAGCAGTGGTTTGAGTGGCTCGAATAAAACCATCGATACCATCAAGTTCGAGGAGAAGCGTTCGAAATCTATGGCAACCACTAAAGTGGTGGCCGATGGCTTCAGCTCCGAGCAGGCGACCAGCAATTCAGCGGAAATGAAACGTTTGCAGGCCGGAGATATTGATTACAAAGAGGCAAAGGCTGTGTCAGCGGTTAGGAATCGACTGGAAGTGGATGGTGTCAAGACCGAGGAGAAGGCAGCCGTCATGCAGGTGAGTCGATCAGTCGATCAATTGATCAATTGATCAATTGATCAGTTAATCAATCAATCGGTCGATCCATCGTTGAATCCATTGCGTATTGCGTACTTAGCTAATTACATGCCACACCACTGATAAATACGAGTTGTCGTTGAACTCGGCTATGCTGTTATTAAATCAGAGCTTTCAAAGCTCAGTCACCCCTCTCAGCAACCCCTAGCAAAGCTCCAAGCGAACCCAGCTAACTGTTCTGCCCCAAAACGGGACACTCCTTTCAGTCGAAGTTCGTCGCGTGCATGTTAGAGTCGCATTTGAGGTCCCAGCACGAGCCGTTAATGGCGGCGTCGCCTTTCTTTTTGTTTGCTGCGAAAGTGAAAACTGTCCTCAGAAACTAGTTAAATTTTCCAACAATCCCACTCTAACTGAAAACCGAAAGAAATCGATATTCTTATGTGCTTTGTGTGGCGCCCAAAAGTAGGCAACAGTCTGCTGTGAAATAGCATCGCGTATACTTAATATGTTCCTCTACAAGTGCCAGCTCCAAAGGAGCCCCCGTTTAGTGCGACATTTGTGCAAGGAACGAGACGCTGGCAAAGAATCAATGTTTAAGAAAATTCAGGTACTCGAGTTTAACACTTTTCCACTGGTTTCCCCGGGCAACGTGCCCTTCGTTCTGTTGTGACTTATCTAATCAATGAAAGAGGGGCAAGCGAATGGAAATCGAGCTGACGAATCCGTATTACAAATTAGCATAAATATTTTTATGATGGGCTCCATAAACATTGCTCGCAACGCAATTCCAGATAGATGATGCAATTTTATTCAGCCTATTGCATATATAATACGAAACTAAAGAACAAAAGTTGACTAATTAACAGGGATAAGAGGTCAATTTATTGTTTACTCAATTTATCAGCTGACATTTTCCCAAAGAACATTGAGAACCCACCTAACATGATAATGCTACATTTGCCTCTTTTCCTTTTCTTTATTGTCTGGCATTTGGCCAACAACAGACACACTCCATGTGGACCCTGTCTCTTAATTGTTAACGGCATGATCCCAAATAAAATGTACTCTGAGATAGATGTACATTTTATGTATTTATTTCATCGGTTGAAAGTCTTGAAAGCATTGCCAAAATTTCCAGCAGACTTCAATCAAGACTACAAAATTTACATATGGAAATAGTTTTTGTTTTTGATTTATTTCGCAATTATTTTTACGCTCAGCAAATTTCTATAGAATTTCCAAGTTTGTTTTTTGTTGTTGTGCTCAGCTCAGTTCGCTTTGGGGAGCAAAAAAGTTTTATTTTATTTTCCCAACATTTTTCCTTTAAATAAAATGGCACTGAGCGTTGTTCGCTTCTCAGTATCAGAGAAGCAATCGACGCGAGCGTTACGCTATAGCTGACAAGTCGAAAATATTCATTTATATAAATATACTAATATATACAGACATATATATATATATGTATGTATGTGTGCATAAGAACATTGCATTAATTAGCCAATTGGCAGCAAAGATTGGCAAATGACAACGATTTCCTAATTACAAAAAGAGAAGCACAAAAACAAGCGAAAACCTTTAAATAATAATTATAATAATAATAAAGTTAAATAATAATAATATCAATAGATGAGCAAGTATTCTCTGAATAATAATAATATTAATAGACGAACAAGTGTTCGAATACGCGACACAAAATTAGAACTTGACCTTGCGCGCGCGGATCATTTAAAAATACATAACAAAGCAACAAGTTGCGGATTTTTATGCAAAGAATGCGAAGAATATAAATGAAATATAAAAAGAACTTAACGAAACCAAAACTGTGTTATGCATTAAACTCCAGACTTAACGAAACAGAAGTCAATTGAACTCAACTCAACTGAACTCAACTCAACTATAGTTAAGATGGGCCATCACTTTCGTCACTATGTGAGATATTTAATATGCCTTCGTTAAGTTTTGTACATGTTCGTCAAGTGTTTATAGCATAACTGTGCAACTGAACGAAGTGTAATTATCATTACAAGCTCAATTTGTCGGTCAATGTCAACGAATCTGCGAGAGATGCTCCCCCAATCTCACACACACACACACAGACACACTTGCACATTTGCACACACACTCACAGAGAAACGCGCGACGTCAGCGCAGGCAATTTGTGCGCTATTTTTATATGAATGAAAATACATAACAACAACTAAAATTGTGTTTAACTTTGTATATAACACTCTGAAAACATTCATTCTCACGTTCACGCTGTGTTATATTTTAAGTATTTTCACAAGAAAGAAACAAGAGCATCAAACTGTTCAACATATAATCAAATAAATAAATAATCTGCAACTAAAGTCCACACACACATACACATCGTTCGGGGAATCATGTCCAATCAACAGAACCAAGCGCCTTGGCCCGTGCGCAAGGGAATCTTTCGATCGAGCGGTCAATCTGATTTCGTGCCCACACGTTCGCCGAGTCCCATTGTTGAGATGCCGCTATCGCCGCCGCCCGTTGCCACGCCCCTTGGCCGTTTTAACCACAACTCGCCGCTGTCCCCACCACCGCAGCCAATTCAAGTAGTTAGCGGATTGCCATTGACCTCCACAACCAGCTTGTCCACTGCGTCCGCTGCCAGAATGTCTGGAGCTTCTAGCAGCTCCTCATCGTCGTCAGGTTCCTCCTCTGCCTCTGCCAGTTCTTCGTCGTCATCGTCGAGCTCAAGTTCTAGTTCACATACAAGAGTACGTAAAAGTTCTAATCCACATTTGCAGCCAGTCGCCGCCAACTGTCCCCTGTCGCCACCACCCACAAGCACCGCCACCACCACCGCCACAACAGCACAAATACTCACGTCCAATAACAGCCCAAATCACAACCACACACCAGCTATAGTCACCACAACAAACCACAACAACAATATGAAATCCAATGTGCGTGAAATACCCATTGAGGTCGAACAGAGCAAGGTATATCAGCAGCTAGGCTCAACAGAATGTCTAGAATTAATCTCATTTAACAGTGTTTGCATCCAATGTTGCTTAACAATTGTTATAATAGTTTGTATAACAGTTACAAACTGTAATACGCTCAAATTGGACCCTTTTTAAGTCGAAAATTGATGCCTCATAACAGCGTGTATATGGAATAATATTAATTTACGCGTATAACAGTTTGTGAAACTGTTATACTCCCAAATTCAATGCCCACAACAGTTTGCTTTGCAGACAACTTATTATCTCTACCTTGAGTATCAATTAAAGACTGTATAACAGTTGAAAACTGTTATACAAGAAAACAAATAACCTCTGTAGCATGTAATTAGCTATCTACACAACATTTTCAGCCTCTAAAATCATCGTTTAGCACACTTTTACTTACTGTAATACTTTGAATCGCATTCCAGGAAGCCCTCTCGCTTCGCACCGGCGACATCACGCAACAGGCGAGCAACAAGGTAGCAGCTGCAGCCATCAAAGTGCAGAGCGACAACTTCTCGGCCGACAAGAAGGCCATCTCGCAGTCGCAGCAATCGCAGACGATGACCTCGAATGGCATCATTAGCCAGGAGAAGCATGTGTCATCCGCTTCGCATGCGAACTACTCCATGACGCATAAAGGTGTATCCAGCACGGGCAGCAGCATGATCTCTTCCTCCTCGCAAATGTCTGCCACAAATGGACAAATGGTTAAGCTAAAGGAACTCAAGCTCGACGATCTTAAGTCCCTGACTGCGGGCAGTGGCCAGCAGGAAATCGAGCAGGCCATCACCAAGTATTCAAATGTGCTGACCTCCTTTGTCAGCACACTCCAGGACGATGATAACAGTCTGGCCAACGGCGGCGGCGAAAAGAAGTCCGTCTATCTGCAGAAGATCAACGAGGTGATAAGACGTGCCTGGGCTGTGCCCACACATGGTCACGAGCTGGGCTACTCGTTGTGCAATTCCCTGCGTCTGAGCGGAGGCCTTGATCTGCTGATGAAGAACTGCGTCCAGCACAATATCGAACTGCAGTTCTCCTCCGCACAGTTGCTGGAACAGTGTCTCACCACAGAGAATCGATCGCATGTCGTTGACAATGGTCTGGATAGAGTTGTGAATGTGGCCTGCGTTTGCACCAAGGAATCAAATATGGAGCATTCTCGCGTCGGCACTGGCATCTTGGAGCATCTCTTCAAGCATTCCGAAGGCACCTGCTCCGACGTCATTCGCCTGGGCGGCCTCGACGCTCTCCTCTTCAAGTGTCGCACCAGCGATGTGGAGACACTGCGTCATTGTGCCAGCGCTTTGGTCAATCTATCGCTGTATGGTGGCGCCGAGAATCAGGAGGAGATGATTGTTCGGAAGGTGCCCATGTGGCTATTCCCCTTGGCCTTCCACAACGACGACAACATCAAGTACTACGCCTGCCTGGCCATCGCTGTGCTCGTTGCCAACAAGGAGATCGAGGTGGAGGTGCTCAAGTCGGGTTGCCTGGATCTCGTCGAGCCATTTGTGACCACCCATGATCCGTATGAGTTTGCCAAATCCAATCTGGCTCATGCTCATGGCCAGAGCAAGCATTGGCTAAAGCGTTTAGTTCCCGTGCTCAGCTCCAATCGTGAGGAGGCTCGCAATCTAGCAGCCTTTCATTTCTGCATGGAGGCGGGCATCAAGAGGAAGCAGGGAAATACTGACATCTTTCAAGAGATTAAAGCCATCGATGCGCTGAAAACAGTGGCTAGTTGCCCCAATGCCATTGCCTCGAAGTTTGCGGCGCAGGCGCTGCGTCTCATTGGCGAAGAGGTTCCCCACAAGTTATCCCAGCAGGTGCCTCTGTGGTC
Source organism: Drosophila funebris (assembly GCA_018901825.1). Classification (NCBI taxonomy): domain Eukaryota; kingdom Metazoa; phylum Arthropoda; class Insecta; order Diptera; family Drosophilidae; genus Drosophila; species Drosophila funebris. The sequence goes on along the minus strand of JAEIFK010000122.1, from coordinate 4,619,060 downwards.
CGTCGAGGATGTCCAGGAGTGGGTAAAACAGATCGGATTCCAGCCGTTCTTGGAACAGTTTAAGGAATCCCAGGTGGATGGTGATCTGCTGCTCAAGCTGAATCAGGATAATCTGCGTGATGACATTGGCATCAGCAATGGGATTCTCCTCAAGCGTTTCGAACGTGAACTACAAAATCTCAAGCGCATGGCAGACTACTCCTCAAAGGATACGGCAAAAATGCATCAGTTTCTGGTCGAGATCGGCGCCGAGTACTGTACCTACACCTATGCCATGCTGAATGCCGGCATCGATAAGTGCACCCTGCCCCATGTCAACGAGGATATGCTGATGACAGAATGCGGCATCAAGAACGCAATTCATCGTCTGCGCATTCTGAATTCCGTCAAGAATCTGGAGAACTCCCTGCCCAGCTCATCCGAGGAGAACATGGCCAAGACTCTCGATGTGTTTGTCAGCTACAGACGCTCCAATGGCTCACAGCTGGCCAGTTTGCTAAAGGTGAGCAACAATGAAATGAAAGAGTCCATTGATTTATTTCATAATCCTTGTGCTTTCTAATCTTCCAGGTGCATCTTCAGCTGCGCGGCTTCTCAGTGTTCATCGATGTGGAGCGCCTGGAGGCGGGCAAATTTGATAATGGCCTTCTGAACAGTATTCGTCAGGCAAAGAACTTTGTCTTAGTATTAACCCCGGATGCACTGCATCGCTGCATCGACGATGATGAGTGCAAGGATTGGGTGCATCGAGTAGGTGGCCTCTCGCGAGCATATTCTCTGAGTCAGATGTGATCTCTGTCGTTATATTATCGTTATAGGAAATTGTGGCTGCTCTTAACTCCAATTGCAATATCATACCCATTATGGATCAGCATTTCAATTGGCCAAATAATCTACCGGAGGATATGTGCAGTGTGGCGAACTTCAATGGCGTCAACTGGATACACGATTATCAGGATGCATGCATCGATAAGCTCGAAAGGTATATTAACGGCGCATTTAGGACTAAATGGATGCTGGGCAAATAGCGTTAGACTTAATCATTTAATTCCTCTTACTTCTTAATTGAAACTGAATGCTTCAATCACTCAATGCTTCAATATTTCCGTACCTTCAATATTTTTCCCTTCTTCTGATGTCGGCAGATTTTTGCGCGGCGAAAAGAATATCGATCGCATTGCAGCAATGGCGCCAGGTACTCCTGTTGTCGCGTCGTACCAAAGAACGCACAGCACCGATTCCGACTATCAACAGAGTGGAGGAGGCGGCGGCGGAGGAGGAGGAGGCAATGGTGGTGGCGCGAGCAGTGTGGTGGATGGCCTCATGGCGGCCAATGGCAGTGGACAAGGTGGGCCAACGAGTACTACAACTACTACTACAAGTCAGAATCAAAATCACAATCCGAATCCGAATTTAAATTCGAATGGCAGTTCGAGTTCGAGTTCGAATCCGAATCCGAATCAGCGTAGATTAGGCCATCGAGAGCACTTAGGCTAGCCTCGAATTACAAATGCAAGTGTTAAAGCCAAATGCGAAAGCATCAACAAATAATAGACCCTTTGTACTTTTCAAGTACAGGGTCTAAAAACACATCCTCAAAATCCTCAACAATATGAAAACCTCAAAGCACTGAACTTGTTCAGTCCAACACTTCCTCACACAAAACGAGGCACAAAGCAGCTTCAATGTCTCTCTTTCTTCCCACCCTTCTCTCTCTTTAGTATACCCCCGACACACACACACATAGAGCTCTTTCACTTATACAGGGCTGCAAAAGGTTCGTAGCGTTGAAAAATTTTAGTTTTTGAATCTCTTTAAGCTTTTGAAACAAACAAAATTACAATAATTTAAATTAAATTATAAATTAAAGTAATTTCTCTTTTAGTAATTAGCAAATATCGAACTACTTTGCAGCCTTGCACAAACCCATAATCTTACACTCTCTTCCTACCTCTCCCTCTCTCTCTCACCCACTCACTCACACACATGCCACTCTCTCTTTCTATCTCTCTCTACTCTCTAAAAAGAAACGTAAATTAATAATTAATTTAATTTTGATTGCAACACTCGAAACTCGCTAATTCCCGAGCTCAGCTAATCACCAGGCAAATAGATACCGGCAATCCCCTTCACCAGCTCGCCAACGGGGCAGCACCTCGATCTTGAGTTATGGACGCGGGCCGGCGAAACGTTCGAATATCCTGCCTCCTTATCGCACACAGCAGGCAGCGTTGCTACATAAATCCGGCGCTGGTTCGTCGTCCATGCAGAACATGATGCCACTGGCGTATTTGCCACCACGTCGCAGCTCCGCGGCGGGATTCGGGCACAATGCGAGCGTGGCAAATGGTTATCGATCGCACAGCGTTGACGAGTTGTTGGATCAGGCGGCGGCAAGTAGTCAGGATAGCTTGAGCACTCCAGAGCAACGTATTGCGGCTGCGGCGGCTGTGGTCGCTGCGGGTAGCACGGCGTTGACCAATGCCAGCTCCACGAGCACACTGCAGCCGGAGGATGAAGTGGAGAGGGGCGCGGATGTGGAGGAGGGGAGTATGTGCCTTGTGACGCGGCGGGAGAAAGAGAATCTGGCACCGCCAAATGTTCAGCAGCATCGCAAATCGCGTAGCTTGGATCACATACTGACCAAGCAAACGCTGGCGGTGCTCTTGCCCCCCAGTGAACCCACCGATGAGACGCAATCGATGCAGAATCTGGCATTGCCATTAACGCCACAGCCGCAACGACGTGATACCAGCTCCTCATCGAAATCCCCCACCCCGGAGCGACCACGAGGTGGTTACAGTCGGCAGAGTCCGGATGGAGTTAGTTCGACGGAGAGCGAGCGTGAGGATACACAGTCTGTGAAGTCACAGTCGCAGAGCTCATCTCCGAACCAGACACCACAGTCACATGGCAATCAACAGCGAGCGTCGGCGCATGTGCATCGCGGGGGCGGATTGAACAGCAATAAGACGTCCAACTCATCGCTGGGATCGAACAATAGCGCCAACAATAAGACGATATTTAATCGTACGATGAAAAAAGTGCGATCGCTGATCAAAAAGTAAGCTGAGCAATGCGAAAATTCGAACGATCTAATCCGATATAAATCGCTACTTCTACTAGTTACTCGCTATTATCCATTCGTTACTCGTTACAATCTAATATCGCACATACTTTTCAACTGACTCATCTTGTTATTTTATTTAACGTCTTTCTCATATCATTTCCTAGTCTGCCTCTTGTTTTATTCGCCAACTGTCACTCACAACTCGCTACTCGCTACTCGTTACATTTGTGCCATTAAAAACGAATCTCATGCATCCATATTATCATTATTAATCCACACACACACACATACACAAACATCCCCTGGGCCAAGTTTCACTCTCTCCCTCGCTCGCTCTCTAATTATATCTCTCTTTATGTAATTCTCTGTTCTCTCTCTCTCTCTGTCTTTGGTTATGGTACTCGCTCGCTATATCAACTTATCTCTCGTAGCTCGTAGTTCTCAACTCGTTAAGCTTACCATCCACTAAAACTTGCCTGCGTTGCCCGAAACAACAACTTCTTGAACGCCCCCCTCCCCGCCCCTCTTACGGTCCAAAGTCAACATCTATTTGCCTTGTGATTAGTTGTTTTTTTTTCTTTCAAGAAATGCAAAACAAAAAAGAAACGAATTTAAATTGCAAACTAATTTATAAACTATTATTAATGACTGCATACAAACAAAATATAATTTATAAAGCTAATTTAAATGAAAAGAAAAACAAAGAAAAGAAGAAACAAAAATACATGAAAACTCTATTAATTCTACGATACGATTAATATTTATTGACAAAAATTGTAAATTTAAATTAAATTTTCGTATGCAATTTCTTGTATTTTCTTGTAACCGTCCGCAAAATGAGTAAAGCAACAGGAAACTTCACAAAACAACACAAAACGTGGCTTAAAACGAAAAATATTTAAGTGATATTTAAAAATATATATTTTACATAAAACCAATCTACAAATATTTAAAGTTACAACCAACAAACAAAAAACAAAAAACAAAAAAAAAACCTTTGCTGTAAAATATTTTAATTTTAGCAAAAGAGACTTAAGGCATATTTTTATTGATTTTTGCAATATATATTTAATGATTAATTATTACATAGTGCCTAAATTTGGACTAGATACTAAATAAAATGTGAATTATGATTAAACCAATTTGTGTATTATTGCAAAAGTGGATACTACCCCCGTCTGCCCCCTGCTTAATCAAACATCCATCGGTCCTTCTTATCAGTTCTTCTATCATTCGCATGTTCATTCTAAATGTTTGTTCGTTTGTTTGTAATATTTGTTTGTTTCATGTTTGTGTTGAACGTCAATGCTGCTAATTTAATTGAACTTTTATTTGGAATATTCGTTCTTCCATATTTTCTTTTGTTCCTTTTATATTTTTTTCTCTTTCTCTATTTCTTTCTCTTTTGAATTTTATTTGTAGACCTTAAAAAAGCGCATTGTCTACCGCAAATTTGTTGTACTTGTTGTTATTGTTGTGCCTACACCTGCCTATGCACATACCCCGAATCGAATTCAACAACCTCCTCATCAGTCCACCATCCCGAACCCATCACAAGGTGATCGATGTCCAGCTGTTTCAACAACAAACACTCATTGTTATTTATTACAAAACTAAATCCAAAACCAACAAAAGCGAATAAAACAATTAATAAATTTGCCTATCTGAATATGTCTATTCAAAACAGAGTAATTAACTCTTTCTTTCTCTCACTCTATATGTATGTTTCTCTCTCTTTGTCTCTCTATATGATATCATTTTCATTTACATATTCAACCCAACCCCGCACTTGCAATTTCCTGAGTATAGCAACGAAATGGAAGACGATGAGCTCTCGGACATAATCCTCTCGAAGGCAACGTCCCCGAATGCAGGACGTATGATATTTTGGTAGAAATTTATCAAATATACATATATATAGCAACATATACTTATGCGAGTCTTACCGAATCGAACCTGTAAATACAAAAAGAAAACGAAAAACGAATTAAATACTCTGCCGACTAACGAAAAAACGAAATGCGATTGTTTAAATAATTAAGCTCAATATAAAATATAAATTTCTAAACTTGCACTTTAATCAATGCTATCCCTCGTCGAGCATATTCTGCCGAGCTGGGGTGGCTGTGCTTTAGTTATTAGTTAGCATCCAAGTAGACTTTGGACATTTCTAAGTGAAAATGTTCATATTATAAAACTTTAGTCGATAAGAATACTTCGTTTTGTTAAGGTACATTTTCGAAAAACAGGAAATAGTTTTATAAATATATTTTACAAGATTTTTAAAGTCATTTAAGGTATATAAGAATGGGCAAGACAAATGAAGAAACAGGCATGCTGGTTGTCGATCCCCCAGAGGAGTTGGTGCTGGAGGGTCCATTTAATCGTGCTGTTTGCAAAAAGATTTTGGTGTTCAATCCCAGCAAGTTGTCTCGAGTTGCCTTTAAATTAAAGACAACTACGCCTAGTCTCTTCTTTGTTCGCCCCAATGTGGGGATGATCATGCCGGAAGAAACCATAACCATTGATATATTTGTACACCCCATCTGTTCCGATCAGAATGTACACCGCCACAAGTTTTTAATGCAGGCAGCTGAAGCGCATGGCAATATTGGAGAACTGCATGAGTTTTGGAAAACAGTGAATCCCTCTTTGATTTGGGACACGAAGATCAAGGTTAAATTGATTGAGTCTAAGAAAGCTACTGCGGTTGAAGCAGTACGCAAATCTACCTCGATGGTATCTGAGGGTGAGGCTATGGAGGGGCACCAGGACAAGGATGGCGATCCGCTAGCAAAACTATTGCAGCAGGTAAACGAGCTGGAGGATGAACGTCAAACTCTGAAGCAGAAAGTCGATTCACTTGACAAAGAAAAAGAGCAACTAACTACTTTGGCAATGCAGCAGCAGAAGAAAAAGGGACGCGGGGTTATGTACTTCATGCTCACACTTGTGTTTGCTATTATTGCCGGCTGCTTTTATAGCATAAATTATATGTAACAGATTCACATACTGAATTCTACACAATGCAAATGTGCAAAGCACAACACTTCACTTAAAAAAATATATAATATCCGCGGAGCGCCAATTTTATGCGTAACAAAACTGTCTTATAGTAGAAATAATAGTAGTCAGTAGTATAATTAGTAGTAGAATTAATAGTTAAGTAGAAAAATAAGTAGTCGAATTAGTAGAAGAAATAGTAGTAGAAATTGTTGAGGAAAGATAAGTAGAAATAGTAGTAGAAGTAATAGAAATATTAGTAGAGATAGTAGTGGAAATAGTAGTAAAAATAGTAGTAGAAATAGTAGTAGAAATAGTAGTAGAAATAGTAGTGGAAATAGTACTAGAAATAGTAGTAGAAATAGTAGTAAAAATAGTAGTAGAAATAGTAGTAGAAATAGTAGTAGAAATAGTAGTAGAAATAGTAGTGAAATAGTAGTAGAAATAGTAGTAGAAAGAGTAGTAGATATAGTAGTAGAATTAGTAGTTAAGTAGAAAAATAAGTAGTAGTAGAAATAATAGTAGAAATAATTGTCGAAGTAGAAATAGAAATAACAGTAAAAATTATTGACGAAATAGTAGTAGAAATAGTTGGCGAAATAGTAGTATTAGTAACAGTTTTTCATAAGAATAGTACCAACTAAAGTACCAATGAAGAATCAAGGTTCCAGTTTGGTACTAAATTACCAAGTGTGGCAACCGTGCTTTGTACAACTATCGAAAAGGGAAATATTTTTTAATATAGCGCTGCCACACCATTTAAATTAGGTTATGCCATGTGGCAACGCTTGTGTTTACTTGCAACTATAGCAACAAAAACGAGCGCTTGTTTCGCTTGGATATTTAAATTCATTATTGAATTAATTACTTTTCAAATTAGCCATGTTTAAGTAATGAGTGATACCGATACGGACGACACCGATCTCTTGCTGCTGATACCACCCAATTATTATACGGACACTGCAGAGCGTTTAATGCGTGAGGCAAAAATGAGTGCAGCTGCGGCAGATGCAGATGCAGATGCACTTGCCATGCCTCCGCCTGCGATGCCTGCGCCCACAACAGCTGCCTATCAGTTTCTGATGCCCAGCAAAAAGACAGAGCTCAATCATATAAATGCAAGGCTGCAAAATATAGAACTGGAACGCAACGATGAGCATCGCTTTGATCCACCCTCTGATATATCCACAATTTCAACGAGTACAGTGCGCACAGCGTTGGGTAGCAAACAGCAGCGTGAGTTGCATGGGATGGTGCACTCGACGCCCAAGAGTGGCTCTGTGGAGCCGCCACGTACTCGGCCCAATGAGGATAACATACTGCTGGAAATCGACCATTATCTTGACGATAACCATGCCTGGCAACAGCATCAGCATCACAGCGACGATCATTTGAGATTGCGTGCGTACTCGGGACAAGCAACTTCACAGGAGTCCCAGCAGACGGCGACTTCACTGCCAAGCATTCGACTGGGTGCATCGGTATCCGGAATCAATGAGAATAAGCTGATCAGTCTCAGTGATCTGTGGGGTAAGAGTAATTTGGCAGGCACAGTAATCGCAAACAACGGTTTATCGCTGCATGGTAGTCCGTCGCTGAAGGAGGAGCAATTGAGGCGTCAGCACTTGGAGAAAATGGTACAGACACTGCAGGCCCAGTTGCTGGAGTATCAGCAGCGCATGTCGGTGGCTATAGAAGTGGATCGATCAAAGGATGCTGCCTTGCAGCAGGCAGACCAACAGTCCAAGACACTCAACTTTGAGGTACAACATCTGCGCGATGCACTCCATAAGCTGGAAGTGGAGCGTAACGATAGTCACGGTAGATCTGATGCCTTGCAACATGAACTGTCGCAGGCTGTGGGCTTGGCAACCAAATTTCAGGAGAAGACAGAGAAATTAGAGGCGGAGTTGGAGCGTTGCATGCGACAGGCAAACGAATCAGCTCATGGAAAAGAGCAGCTCGAACTGCAGTTGCAAAGCAGCAAGCGTGCTGAGGAATTGTCCCATGCTGAGCTCAACAAGCTGCGCGACAGATTCGCCAAGATGGACTATCAGCAAGAGAAGGTAATCCCCAACAATTCTTCTTTAAAATCATAACTAAGACTCCCTTTCCACAGCTAAAAACGCGCATTGAAGAATTGGAAAAGGACAATTCAACGTTGCATCAGCAAAAGGAAATGCTGCAGGAGTTTCATCAGAAGCAGAAAACTCGCGCTGATAATCTCGAAACGCAGCGCAAATCTCTGCAGGACGCGCTCGCCAATTTGACAGAGATCGAGGTAATTGCCAAGCAACCCCGATTATGAAATTAGTTGGTAATGTTTAACTTTCCGTTGCAGTCGAATCTCAAGAGAAAATTGGAGATACAACAGAAATCTCTGAAGCAACATTATCAACAGCAAATGGAGAATGTTGTTGCCAAGAAACTGCAAGAGTTCCAAATACAACTCGACAAATTGGAGGAGCAACTGAAGGCAGAGGCACGCGAACGTGAACGCCTCATAGCTGAACGAGCTGTAAAGCAGCTGGAGATGATTAACGAGAAGAACAATCAGGAATTGAATCTCGTACAGGAGAAGCACAACGAGGAAGTGGAACTGTACCGTCTACAGTTGGCAAATGCTTCCAAAAAGATTGACGAGCTGGAGCTCAAGCTCAGTTGCTACAAGACAAAGCGGTAAAGAAGATTAATCCATCAGTAAATGAAGATTTCCACTAATTATGGCTCTTGTTTCAGTGCGGACATTGCTGAGAAGTTGCATGGCGTCATGGAGGCACAGTGGCAGCAGGCGCTGGCCATACTCACTTCGCCAAATCAAACATTTCAAATCTCCGGCGGCGAAACAGACGGCGAGTCCCCGGATCTAAACAATGCACGTCATTATCCCGAGACGCCCAAGTCAAGCAAGACTCAACGCAGCAGCAACACGGAGAAGAACAATTTGGATGTGGTGGGCAAGAAGGATCCAACATCGCCGATGGACAAACTGCAGGCATACATTGAGCTGCTGTTGAGCAAATCTCCCAGTGATGTCGATAAGCTCGAGCAGATACTAGCCCTCAGTACAAAACACAGCGCCAAGCCACAAAAGCGCAATGCAAGCAACGCCCCAAAGCCACCGCCCTGGAAGGCCTGACACTACCGACAAATGCTCCAGAAGATTGTAATTAGCTAGTTAAATATTGTAAGTTGAAATGTAGCCACAGTTGTGGGTACTACTTTTGTACTTATGACTCTGAAAGTAAATTGTTTATTTTTTGATAGAAAAAAGTACTTTTTATTCATTGTTAATATCAACAGTTGAAGGTAGAGCTGTAGTTGATTGTTAAGCATATTAAGAAGTCAGAGAGAAGGTTCCTCTCCTCTGCCTTAATCCAATCAGTGCTGCCGATGGTTACTCAACGCAAAAGCAAAACAAAATATTAGTGAAATACCTTTCAAAATAAGTTTGTCTTGTGGAAAAATGTATTTTATACAGCTCTATGAACCTAAGGCTATAAACGTTTGCGTTTAAATTAATGTATGTATATATATGTGTATTTAACTTGAAGCCAGTAAAAAGGATTTGCTTTGCTTTGATACGAGTAGACGGAACCGAGGTTCATTTTGATTGATAAGCTGTGTACTTTGATGGATTTGTCATTGATATGCTTTCGATTGAGTGGAGTTTTGTTCTTAATCTGCTTTGTTCACTTGTAAACGATTTGTGGGAACTTGGGCGCATTGCCGTAGAGACCCTCCGATTCCCAGACCTGGATGTGAGACTCTCGTGTTAATACCACCAAATGCTGATGCGTCGAGTAACTGATGCTATAAGGGATAAGGTATCAATTGGGATTCAGTTTAATGGAAGTCTTGGACTCACCTGCGAATGGGTGATGTGCCTGTGGTCAGTTCGCTGACTAATTTCAAGTCCCAACTGGACCAGAAACGCACAAAGCCGCCCTCCATAGCGGTGGCGATAACGTTGATACCAACGCCCTCTTTGATATAGGAATAGCAGACAGCCTGGATGCGATCCTCGTGCACCAGATGCTGCACATAGCGGGCATTCACCGAGTGCAGGCGCAGTATTGATTTGCCATTGGGATTGATGTTGACATTCACAAAATCATCGAGGCTCTCCTCGGTTACCTCAAAGCATTCATCCGCTGTGCTTGGCTTGGATTGAGTTGTCTGTTGTTGGACTCCATTTGTATCTGCCTGCGGGGGCAGTGTATGTACGGTGACAATGTCTCCGAGTGTGGGACTAATGGCCACATGCGTGATGGGCGATTGATGTATCTCTGCGGGACGTGCAATGGTGCGCACATAGCTCCAGCTGAAAATGAGACGATAAGTTATTGAATTCATTTAAAGACTGATTAACTTACTCATTAAGATCCCAAATGACGGCAATGCCATCACGTCCAGCGGTCACCGCAATCTTAAACTCCACTGACAAAGCAATGCAAGTGATCTCATCCGTGTGCCGCACCAACAACGTTGGACCTAACCAGCTTAGATCAGCGCCATCGCGTTGCAGGGCATCACTGCTTGAAGATCCAACTGATGAGGCAACTGAGGCAGCCGAGTGCGTGCCATGCAGATTCCCCGACTCATCGGGCGCCTCAGAAGCCGCTATTGGGCCTGTGCTCTTCGTGGTCATCTTACGAAACGCTGAGTTGTACGACAGTCTCAATCCACGCACATAACTCTGCCGACTCTTGGTGCTCGTTCGCTGCTGGGCGTCCACGCCGCTGGCACACTTGTAGACACTAATGCGTCCAGATTTGTGGCCAAACCAAAGCTGGTTACAGTTGACATCGCAGCCACAGGCGCTGATGTCATCGAAGCTGCTATTGTGCAGAAGATTCTTAGGTTTCGCCTGTGGTTTGTTCAGCGGTTGGATGCGCACAATACGATCATCGTAGCCCCACGAGATGACGTTGTAGGTATCCGGTTCAGCGCCTTGCATGACGCCAGCTCGAGCTGGCAAAGCATAGACCACATTGGTGTTGCTGAAGCTAACAAGATGCTCCGTCCCGGGTATTTTGTGTATATTGGCCCACGAGGGCGGCTTCAGCTGAGGCGAACCCACGTAGACGCCCCAGCGCAATCCCTTCACATGACTAACAATGGGCGTGTCCACCAAAGAATAATCCAATGCCTTGGTTGAGGGATGCGCTGACTTGAAGAGCTGTCGTGGCATTTGTCCATATGTCTTAACCATTGTCTTGACCGCCTCCCGCTCAATGGGATCACTGATTTCCGAGTCCAGAAAAACAGCATAAGTCTGTAATGGTTTAAAGATGAAATCGGAGTTCGTTAGAAGATTCAAGTCAACTTACTGCCGGATGGAATACATTGATGGCTTCCACAGCACTCTCGCCTGATTGCTTGTAGCCAAAGATTAGATCAATCCAATGATGCAGATCATTGCGCACTAGTTCTGACTCCAATGCCTGACGATGTATAAGCACAAAGAGACGAGGATCACGTTGACACCATGCCGGCAACGACACGTCCTCAACCCGCTCGCCATTCTGTCGGCAACCGAAATTGAAACGCTCGAAATTCTCAAACATTTCTGGCAGACAAAAGAACTCGGGAATCAGCTCCTTGACATCGGTTGGACTGTCCCGACTGGCGAGGCAATATGTCGTGTTCAGGGCATGGAATGTGCGATCCGGCAAATCAAAGTTGTTGTCTGAAAAGAAGAATTTATATTTATATTATTATATTTATAAATGTATATATTTATATTTACCTTGATAGCGCAGAAAATAGCTGGTGAAGGGCGGCACACGCACCAGGAAGTGCAACACGGTTCCAGAATTGGAGTAATGGGAGCTGTAGTGATATGGCTTCAATATCAACGAGCCCATGTTGGTGTTGGTGCTATCGATGTACTGCAGAAAAGAGAATCCATTAGTTTAGACAGAGTTACGCCAAGGATATCGAACACTCACCGTGTAGTTGCTTATGTAATGCTGCTCGTTCTCCTCCAGCTGCACGGCAATGGGTCGAGCAAGTCGTCGAAAATTCTGCGTTAGGCGCAGATCTAGCAACTCGGACTTGTAGTTGGCGAGAATCCACGGAAAGACCGGGTACTGCATGAGATCGTTGTAAGTGCGTCCGGCAATCTGGTTGAGGGTCATCAGATACTCCCAGTTGGTCAAGAGTCCCTCGCGCCATTGCTGGGTTATTGCCAGCACTTTGGTATTGTCCGGCATGGTAACAATTTTATCACAGAATACCTCGCGCATGATCTTCCAATCGTCAGCGTTTTGCAGCGAAAAGAATAGCGATTTGTTCGTGTCCAGGAGTATTTCAAAGGCCTTCTCCTGATGCTGATAGCGTTTTAGCCAAATTTCAGTTATGTTCGATATATCACAGTTCACGTTAAAGTATTTACAACGATATGTGGCTAGAAAATATAGCTTCAGATCGGTTATGATTATCTCGCCATCAATCTCTCCATCCACGGGCAAGAATTTCGCCGCGAAATTATAGAGTATCTGCGAGTTGAGCGATATGTTCAATTGCTGATCGTAGCTGGCTATCAAATAGTCCAGTGGACGCATATACTGATCCAGATCCTCACGTTGTCCCTGCCCAGGACAGTAATCGTTCATAAAGAACCTGCGATCAATATCCAAATGACAACGACGTAGACGCGTATGGACTCGCGACGGTCCCTCCGTATCGTCCAGTTCCCAGGAGCTGCAAAGGACATTTAGTAACACATTAGTAAAGTTAAAGTTAATTTATTCTATTGTCAATTCATTCACCACTCGGCGCGTTCGCTGCAGTGCCAAGGTGCGCCTTCGTGCGTCATGCGTCGTATGATCTCCAGCCATTTGGTGTAAGTGTAAGTGTCGTCGTAGTCCCTCATGTGGCACATGAGCAGCTTGCGTTCCGCATTCTGAAACAAGAGTATTGAAAAGATTATTAGTATCCAATCGGATTGCTCTCTAGCAGAGATCATTCGGAACCCACCTGCAGCTCTGCCACACGCCTTGTGGTCACCATGGAGGTGTCAATGCAGTGTTGTACGAGTGGCTCGAATTTGTAGAGCGTCTTCTCCAGCAGCTGCTTCTGTTTGCCCGCCACATTGCTGCGATTCAACTCTAGGCGTTCCAGTTCATGCTCCAGATTCCAGGTGGAGTCATTCTCCTTGATGCCCAGCGCATGGCAGAGTGGTGATAGATTCTCAATGGGCGGCTTTATGTCCTCCATGAGGCTGAGCCAGAGCAGCGCTTTGATCATCTTGCCATCACAGATAATTGCACTCTGGAACTCGTCCTGGAACGTACGCCACAATGCATCCACAATGTAAGCACGCAGATCACGAGGACGCGATGGTTGCAATCCCCAGGCAATGAAATTGTTGCACTTCTGATTGTTGGCAATGCCATATGAGACGAGCAGCTGAAACAGCGACAACTCCGGGCTGCTGGCCACATAGTTACTACTGCCACTTACATTGCCATTGGCCAAACATCCTCCTGCTGTGAAGAACTGCGTGCAACGATCGATAAGTAGCTCCATGCGAGTGCGACACTCTGCTGTGCTGAGGGAACAGTCGGGCAGGCTGCTCCTCAAGCGATAGCTATTGTTGACACCGCTTCCCTGGCACGCCTCAAAGAACATGTTCAGCCATTGGAGTTGCAACAAGGCTTGAACTGTGCGAAAACTGCGCACAATCAGGGCCGGCTGCTTGTCCTGGTAGAAGGCCAACATGTTGAGTATGTCCCAAACCAGCTAACCCAAACCAGGGCAAAGAAGGAAGATTACAGTTGTGAGTTGCACGTGCAAACAAGCATGAAAAGCAACTCACGTTGATTTGTCCTACAGATTTGAGCGCACGTTCTCCTATGCTGCCGAGCAGCTCCACAATGGACTGATCCATGTTGGGTTGACCCAAACGCAAAGAATAGAGCTGATAGAGCGCCTTGACAGCGCATTGCAGCAATCCCGCTTCCACCAGGCTCAGCTGTTCATCGGAATTCTAAAAGAGATGCCAAAGCTAAGTTCAGATAATTCCATCTGAATCTCAAGAAGCTTACCTGCAAATAGAGTCTGAGGAGCGCTTTGAAGACCCGCTGTGGTTCCGTCTTCCAGCTGCTGTTGCCCAAGGCCATCGAAATGGCCAACAAGGATTGCAAACCAAAACGCTGGCGTATCCCTAAATGGATCTCGCTATTGAACATGTCATCCAGGCTGCCGTGCAGATCGGTAACCCAGGAAAGACACGCCTCGAACATGGCCACATCGGTGCCATGAATGGTCAGTTGATTAGCCAGATGCAGTGGATACAATTGCTTCGAGGCAGCAATCAATTCAGCCGCTGGCAAACGCTTGGTGAGCACCGTCAGCAGTTGAACAATTGCCGTGCGCACGGCACAACTTCGCTGATTTGCCAGGACTAAGAGGAACTCTAGTTTGACATAATGACGCAGTACCTCATCCACAGCAGAGTCCGGCAACAGGCAAAGGAAATCCTTCAGCAGAATCAATAATCTCTGCTGCAACGTGACGATGCCCAGTTGATCATAAAAGTCCGTCTTCCGATTGGGAAGCGGCGCCATTTGAGTTGAGCTGGGCGTGCTGTGTCCTGCGGGTTGCCAGCATTTGATTGGATGCGAATGGGAGCGACGACGTGCCAGCTTGAGAGGACTTCGCTTGGGACTTTGGCTTGTGTTGGGATGGCGACGTTTGAACTTTTGGCGCCAGCGTGATGCCTCCACTGGACTCAGCAGACGCAGTGCAGCCTTGTTGAGATTGGAACAGTCAGCCATTTGATCCAGTTGATCCTCCATTTCGTTGAGAGCGCGCTTGTAACTGGAGCTAGAGTTGTGCAGTCGACGCAATCTTCTAATGCGTTCTGCACGCTCCGCATCGATTTCTTGGACAGGCGGCTGAACCTGCCTACGAAAGGAGGTTGTAACCCGACTTAGATTGGCCGCCACCAAGGAACGTTCCTTCACAGGCAGCTGTGGCGTGAGCAGGAAATAGAAAAAGGCTCGATCATGGGTTACATAACACTCGCTGGGCTTGTGGAGCAACAGCAGCAGCTTCATCATCTCGTCAAGCAACGAAGGCGCCGGCGGAGAGCCCGCAAAGACAGCTAGGATCTGCACGAAGCAATCGGCGGCATAGGGAGATATGTGCACAGGACTGGGCGATTCAATTACATAGACCTTGCAGAGATTGAGCAAAGCACGAAGGAGACCCGAGTTCTGTAGCTGCTCCATGTTGAAATCCCGCTGCGGATGCTTGTCCCGACTCAGGGCAAGTATCGAGTGGAAGAGCAGGTCCAGAACATCCGAGTGTGTCGCTCCCGAGCGATGCCAATCCGAGTAGCGTTGGAGCACGGCCAGCAACAGTCGTGGATAGATCAAACAAGCTGTCGTATTGTCATTCACGTGTAGTCCATCGCCTCTGCGACTAATCAGAGGCTGGGAGCACGCATTGTTAACAATGCTCCTAAGCAACTGGACATCCTTGGAGCAGCGCTCCGATTTAATGACGTAGCCAATAAGCGAAAGGTAATCCTGACGCAGAAACTCCGTGTAGAGCTGGGCATCTGAGTGCGCTACTTGGAGCAGCAAGTCCAGGGCAAGGGACTGAGTGCTCGCTGTGCCAGAGAGCTCCACAATCTGTAAGATGAGATGATGATGCTGTTAAGAAGTGGACTCTTGAGCGGATTACTTACCCTGGCAAAGAGATAGAGCATCGTGGACAATCCTCCGTTGAGCAGCACCGCCGTTTGCAGCGTCTGCGGATGATGCTGCATCAGTTCGCCATAGAGCATATGTCCTTGCGGTTGTCCATAGCAGGCCATGTCCAGCTCCTGGCTGGCATCGTAGCACATGACAAGGTCCGGTTGCTGAGCCGAGTAGATCAGGACACGCGCCTGACGCAACAGCTTCATGCAGTCCGCATGATTGCCAAACGAGGAAGTTGTTAACTTGTTCAACTGGGCATAGCCATAGTTGGGCTTCCAATTGGCCACCTGGCATTGAGTAAACTCGGTGAAGTCTGGTCCCATGGCTGTCAAATTGAGCATAAGATTGCGTTCAGCCAGGCGACGCTTGAAGAGCACTAGATTGGCTAGCGCATAGCGTGGAGCGCATCCATCTAGAGTGGAGCGGGAAGAGCTGCTATTGCTGTTTCCACTCTTGGCGGGTATTCCCTCGCCCACAGCGAGCATTTGGAAGCTGTGGGAACGCGTTGCGAAGCGTAGATTGTGGAAAGGCAAACTCAAATTGTGCTGCTCGAGGCCATCCTGGAAGATGGTCACCTGCAAGCCATCTGCCTGCTGCTGCAGGCCAAAGACCAAATGCATCCATTTATTCCTTGGCAAGCGGAGTTGTTGCAATTGCACGCTGGCGCCTTCAAAGTAACCCGAGTGTCCCTCCTGCGTCGCCTGGTGGCCATTGAGCAAGTGCATCTGTCCAAAGCTACTGAGCAAAGCCATCTTTGTCTGCTTCAAGGCATGACGAAAGCTGGAGTTTGTGTTTGCCTGCGTTGTGAGTTCATTGCTCGCCTCCACATGCTCCTCAATGCGCATCGGCAACGGCTCACTTGGGTTGACCAGCTCGAAAACCAACTGGAGATTGTTGTTCAAGTAAATGCTCAACATGACGGCGCTGCTGCCTAGCGAAACCAGGTGGGATTTCTAGAGGAATAGTAAACAAAAGGTAGTACAAGTTGTGGTATAAATGGCTCCTACACTCACTGTCAAATCCTCGCCAGAATAGCGTGTTTCATCATCGTTCAATTGTGTAAAACTGCGATTCATTTGCTGACCCTTCACCTCCAGCCACATGGACAAAGTGAGTCCATCTGGTTGCCAGAGACGTGTCTGCGTCACAGGCACAATGCAGGCAGCTCTGGTGAACAATGTGGTGGCCTGACACTGCTGATGTTGCAGACGCACACGCTCAATCTGCTCGCTGATAAATGGATCCGCTGTGATGACAATTTTGCCATCAATTGTTATGGGAAACTCCAGCTCCATGCAAGGCTGAGCCTTGCGCAGACTAAAGGCAGAAATGTGATGCATGTGTCGCATCAAGAGCTCCGCCGGCGGCTGTTTGCTGGCCAGGATAGAGAAGTAACAATTCAGCACATCTGGCGTATTCAGATGATTGATGAGCTCCAAAATAGATTGCTGCAGTTCTACAATAGGAATTGGAATGTGTGAGATCTTCTCTACTCTCTACTCTGTACTCTCTTACCTCGCAGTTTGGCATCACTGCTGCTGAGGATTGGGGCGAATCCTTGCAGCAGGCACAAGGGTCCTCCTAGATAATCTCTTATGACAAACAAACGATTCGCCAGCTGAGTTAGACTCTCTGTCCAGCCGCTGGGTTGACGCATGCAGAGCAGCGATAGCTCCACCAGCATCTGCACCACCAGCTGACTCAGACCCTCGTGCATAATGTGGCTGCGATAACGAGATGAGGGCTGGAACGGTATCCACGATTCGTTGGCCGCAGCGGCAACTCCAGGTCCATTGATCTCACACTCGGACTCGCTGAGCTCAGCAATTTCGCCATCCGCCTCATAGCCCTCGTCGGCTGTCAGATAGTACTCCTGATCGTTCTCGCTCATCTCCAGCTCGCTGTCTGCGGCACAGCTGAGTGAGGCACGTGTGGAGAAATAATCGCCATCTCCAATGGCGCCATCAGTTGAATTGGGTCTGCGACGTGGTGTAGGCGGCGTGGCCAACGAATTCTTGGCCGGTAACTTGACCACTGTCTGTTGTTGTCGTGGCAACTCAACGCTGCCGCTGTTAAAGGAACGCGCACGTGGTCGCTCCTCTCCCGAGGGCGTGCTAACCACGCCCGCTGGCTCGTTGTGTGTGCTGGACAGCTCGGCAATTTTGAGCAACGTTTGCAGTGTTTGTATAACAGCATTATCCCGAGCATGTTGCTCTCCATGCTCCATCCAGTTGCTCGAGGCGTTGCTCAGAATGATGGCTTTCAGCTTGCGCAGATGTTTCTGCATCTTTTCGACTGAAAAATAAGACTTGATATGAATATGAATAGAAGAGAGAGAGAGAGAGAGTCTGTTGTGTTGAAGAGATACCCTTAGTTTAGAGTTAAGATAAGAAACTGCTTGATCCCTGCACGCTTATCTTCCTCAAACATCAACAGAGACAGCGACAGCGACAGCGACAGAGACTGAGATTGGGACTGAGATCGAGACAGAGATGACTTTGTTGTCAGCGTTCGACGAGTGTCAAAGCAAAAGTGCTTTGCTGCCGCTGTTGGAGCGTGTGGAATGCCATCTGTAACGTGTGCAACAACACACACACCCGCACACACCTCACACACACACACACACACGCACACACTCGCATATACAGCGAGAAATTCAATCTCATCCGTTGCGTTGTAAGCGCTCGTATTATGGCAAAGAAAAAAAGTAACTCAGCGTCTGGCTGACTGAATGACTAACTGACTGGGCTTATAATTAACTCTTTGGCAACCACAACGCACCGTTATTAGCCCAGCTACAACTACAACATCAACAACACGGCAACAGTTGTAACAACAATTGTTGCCCACTCATCTGCTAGAGTTGAGTGTGTGTGCCTTGTTCTCGACTCACGAGACATTGCTAAGGCTTCTCTAGCCTCTGTCGATTGCATTGGAAACGCATTAGCCGCGGAATGTTATAGAAGCAGTCAGATAGAATAGCTAACAAGCAGAGCAAAGGGTGTATAGTTACTAATATACCCTAGAATGAAAGAACTTGCCAAGTAATATAAGCGAAGAAAGTTCTATTCTAATGTGCGAAGCAGCTTTGATAACAGTAACAGTGTTACTTAGCTACTACTGAGACACCCACTTAACTTGAAAGTACAGGGTATGTGAACCACTTAAGCGTACAATCGCTGACACGCCCACTCTTCAACCTCACACACACACACTCCATGCTCACTTGAGGCTTAAACTCACCTTCTTCGTTCTGAAAGCCCTTGATGCAAATGGCCATGGTCGCCTCGAAGAGCTTCAGCAGCAGTTTCTTGCATTCGCCATTCGATTCGTAGAGGCAATAGAAATCAGCGTCGATGTCGAGAGTTGCCTCGGGCACGGCATGACTCTCATTCGCCACGGAGCCAGCGTTGCTCCCAAACAATGAGCCCACAATGTTAAACAGTTTGCTAATTAATCCCGCTGTGGCCACCTGATCCTCCACAACAACGCTGGAGAGGATCATATGATTCGGTGGCGTGTTGTTGCTTTGATTGTTGCCGCGTATGTCGAACAACACAATGCTCTCGTCCGGTTCACTGGACTGCAGATGATGCAGAAAGGAAGGCACTGACGTCTGCTCCGCGTAGTTGTCAATGACTGAGGCGTAGTCCAAAGAGGAATCGGCGTAGTCCGAGCTCGCTGTGGTCGTCGTCGAGGCTGCCAACGCACTGAGCGGCAGTTGTACATGCGACACTAGAGTTTCCAATGAACTTGAGCCCCTATTGAGAAGCGTTGGCGAAGGCGTCGCTGTTGTTGTTATTGTTGGCGTCGTTGCTGTGGTTGTGGTTGAGATTGCGGCTTTGGGTAGCATGAGGAAACAGCTAAGGGCATTGTAGTTTAGCTTGAGTATGTCAATGATGGTCTTATCACCATGTCGTAACTGCTGCTCCTCTTTCTCTTCTTCCTTCTCTGTCGGCCCCTTTTCCTTGTCCTCCTCCTTCTCTTCATCATCGTCCACTGTCATTTCCACGGGTATCGAGTAGATTTTGGCAAATTCATTGTAGAACAGTTGACTTGTCTTCAAC
The DNA here is from genome assembly GCA_018901825.1 of Drosophila funebris. Classification (NCBI taxonomy): domain Eukaryota; kingdom Metazoa; phylum Arthropoda; class Insecta; order Diptera; family Drosophilidae; genus Drosophila; species Drosophila funebris. Next base: position 4,599,204 of record JAEIFK010000122.1, on the reverse strand, counting down.
AGCTCATAGTTGAGAGTCCACTGCAATGCCGTTATATAGAGTATATCCACGGGCTTGTGGCCCTCCAGCAACGCTGTGTTGCAACTCTCATCCAGCCAGAATTTGACTTGAGAACGCTTGGTGCATCTGTGGAGCAGCGCCTGGAAGAGCTTAGAGGCCCGATCGCTGCTATTGAGTTGCAGTTGAATGAGCCGACGACTTAAAGCCACCTGTTCATGACTGTTGTCGCCCAGGAAGGCAATGTTATCGATGCCCACCTTGATGAGATCACAGACGCCGCGTTGCAACTCGGGCACTGTCAACAGATCCTGCATGTAGCCAATGTTCTCCTCGTTGTAGAAGGCCTTCACCAGGCGTATGTCACTCAGGTACATCACAAAGATGCTCAGACATTCATGGAGCACACGATAATTGTCCAGTCTGCAGGTCAATTGTAGGCGTGGCAATTTGTTCACTGGGTTTCCCTTTCCGTTGCACTCGCTGAGCTGCTTGTATTGCCTAAAGATGGGGAGGACTACCTCAGCCAAGATGCCAGCAGCCAGATCATAGCTCAACAAATACGCAATATGCTTTAGATGCTTCAGAAAAAGCAGCATGGAGCTGCTGTTCAACAGGGGACGATAGTTATCCCTATAGATGCCAAGAAGCTGCAAATGAAATGCCGGCGACTTCAGTTTCTCCTCGCAGACGCCACAATGTTGAGGCGAACGCTTCACGAAGATCGTGTGGAGCACGTTGTAATGGAGAAACTTGTAGGCGCACTTCTGATAGCTGCCAGAGAGTTGAGTTGCGAGACGCAGGCAGGTTGCATAGTTGGCTGCATTGTAGTGGCAACAGCAGCTGCCAGTGCGCATTAGGGAGCGCACACTGTGCTCCTGCAGCTCTGGCACAAGGCTGGGCAACAGTTGATATAGCTTGCCCTGGAAATAGCAGCTGAGGGAGCGTTCAGTGCAATGCAATTGACTGTAACGTTGTCGCTTGTGGCGAGGAGGCTGTTGATGCTTGGCCACGGCGCTGGATATGCTGCTCTCCATGAGGCATTGCTGCTGTTGCTCTTGCCGCGACAGATGATCCGTGAGACGCAACAGCAGCTTGTAGTTGTGTAGAAAAAGTAAAGATGTGCATGTTGTGGATGTGGCTGCCTCCTGCAGCACATCAAAGCAACTGTCAAAGTTCTTCACATCAATTTGTCCCAACTGTTGAGCGCCATTCTCCACGAGATTATGAAGCGTGCCAAACATCAGATAGAGTATGCCATGAGAAAGCAAAGGACTTCCTCGATTGGCAGCCAGCGCATACAAGAGTTGACTGAAGTTGCTGTTAAAGTCCAAGGCATTCGGCTGTTGTTCGTGCATGTAAAAGTTGTTGACACAGTGCGCAATCAGCTGTAACAGTTCGAATTTGATAATTTCATCATTGGCATCATCCACACAGCCACTGCAGAGGTGTCCCAGCGCAAAGTTGTGCACCGTCACACTCAATTGAGGCTCCTGCTCCGCATCAATGCAACGGGTTAGCAATTGTATAAGCAGCAAAGCCAATTCATCACTCGTTTTCCGGGCTTCTTTAAACTGCTCAAAGCTATCTTGAATGTCAACTGAGAACGGCAACTGTTGCTGTTCTCGTTGCTGCTGTTGACGTTTCGATTTATTGCGTTGTGAGTTCAGGTGAAAGCTGCCAATGAACTGAACAATGCTGGTGAGCGACTGCAACGGCGGATTCGCAGCGCTCCATTTACAATTGGGGAACAGATTTATGCACAACTGGCAGAGGCTTTTCTGTGAAGCAATGTGCTGCAAGAGTCAACAACTGATAATGATAAGGAAACTATAATTAAAGTATACGCATCGACATGCCTTGTTTTGCACTCGCAGCAGAAAAACGAGCAAGTGTTGACCGAGTCCGTTAGTTAAGAAAGTCCGCAGAGCAAGAATCTTGTTGCAGTCGCTGGGCGTGCTGAGTATGAGCTGAAATGAAATTGAGATTAAGTTAATGGATCTATGAAGGAATCACTCCGTTACCTGCGCAAGATTGTGCTTTTTACGTAGCTGCTTAATGCACTTGTCATGTGGCTCGGTTTCCAATTCCTGCGAACGTTTAGCCGCGCTGATGATTTGATATACCTGCGCAAGGAGATAGGAGCACAGCTCCTCGGGCAGCTGGTTGAAGTTGCTAAAAGAGATCAAAGTTAAATTGTTACAACTGAAAGGAGTTGTATTGAACAGCTTCACGCACCTAATGAACTGAGCATCTTGCAGAGTTTGATCATTCAAGAACTGAAAGTTGTAGAGCAATAACCAGAGCCAGTGTTCCTGCAAGTTGAAGTGATAATTGAGCTGGAAGATTTCGACTGGTATCCAAGTTGTATACAAACCTTGACACTCGCTGATTGGTTATCATCCGCCTCAGAGTCTGAAGCGTGCAGATAATGACTCCAAAGTCTGTTTAATGTGTGCAGCAGCAGTTGACGTTGCTCCTCCTCCTCCTGCTGCTCGATGGCCATGGCAAAACACAAGCTTCCTGCTGGCAACTGCTGTGGCTGCTCCTACTGCGGCTGCTGTCTCCTCGAGCATCGGGCAACGTTGTGGCCGCAATAAGCGCTGCAAGAGAACTGAGCGATTGGCTGCTCAGCTGTAATTAAACAAGTAAATTAAGTGCCTTTGTATGTAAGTATGCGTTCGGTGTGCGTGCGTGCATGTGAGAAAGGGGGGAAGGCAGAGAGCAGGGGAGGAGCAACAATGCATCGTTTGCGATGTGTGATTATTTGCAGCAGCACAGAAAGACAGAGGCCGGTGAAGCTGATTATTTGGACGAGCAATAATGGAAACTTTTATAGTTGTTGTTCTTGGTGGTTCTGCTGGACAACTATTCGATTGCTATTTATAGACATGCTCCAATGGCACTGCGCTCTGTTGTCAAGCGCATTCAAAGCCGGCTTTTGTCGGTGCGAGGGCAGCAAGTGAACAGGCGGGGGGTTGGTCCACAGCCTCCTCCTACCGAGTAAACAGCTGGCAATGATGCGCATCTGTAACGGTTAATGCGCGCAGCTTAGTGCAGCGCAGCCGATAAGCGACCAACTACAAAAAGCACTGCACGCGACGTGGATCGACTTGTCTTGATCAATAGAAAGTACATAATAAATGACTTGACCCGATCATCATCAATTAACAAAAGGAGCCTTATCGGACAACGACAGCGACCACAACAACAAGAAAAACCACAACATCAGCAAAGATTGCAGTGTAAACAAGAAAAAAAAAACAATTTCCATCAAAGAATGTCCAATTTCTAAACTGCGTAAATACTTGTTGACGCTGCTGACGAAATAATTTACACATATATTCGTTTATTCACTTGTATATAGTATATAAACCAGAAAAATCACCAGACCTTACCCACAAAAAAAAACAGAAAGAACAACGGAACAACAAATAAGCACCGAAAATATACTGGAAACAACAACACTTTAATACGCCATTTTGGTTTTGAGTTCTACACCGTGCACTTAAATGTGATTAATGCAAGACAATAAACAGTTTTTTCCTTATTACACAGTTTTAGTTCTGAAGAGCGTTTGTTTGTGTGTGCGTGCGTTTGATTATTGTTGTTATAAACAACAAAAGCGCTCAAGAACTGCCTTGTTGCAGAAATCAGCTGTGTGAGTGATAGTTCGATTGATGCCCGCGACGATATGTGCTCACGGTCACCAAACAATAATCGATAGCTATATTCAAACATGAGGAGCAGCTGTTTGCTACTACAGCAACAGCTGTTTGCCGCCCACTGTTAATTAACATATAATGTGTTCAGTTTGAAGGGGCAATTTAAACGGTAAAAAAAAGATGTTCTAGGCGGCAGCTGGTTTTTTAAAAAGGCCGGGAAATAAAAAAAAAATTTTAAATTTAAAAAAGGCGCGCGAGGAATAAATGTGACCAGAACGTAAGTTAACAGTATGTTAAGCGCGCTGTATACGTCCTTAGCTTGGGGTTTTCACCTATGTCGCGGGTGTTCACACTGGTGATGACTAAAAATGGTACAACGAAGGAAAAGGGTACCAGTTTTGGTACTATGGTTTTAGTACCAAGTGTGGCAACCGAGCAGTACGCAGTCTTTTGGCGAACAACGCTGGTTATGCGCTCTTTTGCTGGAAGTAATTCACGTTAAATTGAATTTAATAGCTGACTATAAAGAAAAGTTTAACATTGGAGTAGTGTAATAAATCAATTTAATCAAAATGCTGTGCAGATTCATTGTGAACCGTAGCTTGGGCAACAAGAACCCAGCGTTCAAGGTGAGCGAGCAGCTGACGGCAGAATTATTTACCCACATTGTATGCGTATGTGTGGTTGGATAAGCTTAATTATATCAACAACTACAATAATTAAGATAGTGTGTGATTTACTTTGCTATCTCTATCAAAGCTTCTGCAAGAGTAGAGATTCAGTTTTGAGGCAGGTGTTCAACAACCACATGTTGATACAACCAAAATACATATGTACACACTGCCCAGTACTGTTTACATGCGTATGTTTGTGTGTGTATATAGAATTATGTGTTGGAGATAGATTGATTAGTTTATTACAGTCTGATTGGTACGCTCCCTGCGCTGCCTCTGCCTGATAAGTGCTATTTTGATCGTGATCACTCCACGCGAACAAGTCCCCCTTGCCCTTGTCACCCCACCTCGCACACGCGAGCATATTAATAATAGGCGGTGTTACGCAAGTTTTTGCAAAAACAACACGCACACTAGAAGATAATCATGGCAAACTAGTATGCAAATTGCCAACTAGAAACCTAATTTAATCTAAGCACCTGGCTTTCTACTTTTAGCTCATTGCTTGCTACTCGACGGCGGGTAAACAGCGACAGGGGAAAATCTACGAGTCGGCCAGCGACGCTGTGGCGGATGTAAAGGATGGCTCCAAAATCCTCTTTGGCGGCTTTGGCGTTTGCGGCATTCCCGAGAAGATGATTGATGCACTGAAGCAGAAGGGAGTCAAGAATATCACAGCAGTGTCCAACAATGGAGGCAAGTGTTGTTATTTTATCATATGGGCATGACACTTGTTGGCTTTTGTGAGCGAGAACTGGTTCGCAGGTGAACTTGCTCACATTTGATTCGCCAGTGTTGACCAATTCTATTAATAGAAGCGAATGTTATGAAAACAAGTGTTGTATCTGAACTACAAGTTATATTTCTTATCAATTTCAGGTGTTGACGATTGCGGTCTGGGCGTGCTGATTAAGGGAAAGCAGGTGGCAAAGGTGATCGGCTCGTATGTTGGCGAGAATACCGAGTTGGTGCGTCAGTATCTGGAGGGAGAGTTAGCCATTGAACTGACCCCTCAAGGTACCTTGGCCGAGAAGATTCGTGCTGGTGGTGCTGGCATTCCCGCCTTTTTCACGCCTACCGGCTATGCCACGTTGGTGCAGGAGGGTGGGGCACCTGTCAAGTACTCAAAGGATGGCAAAGTTATTATTGAAAGCGACAAGAAACCGGTGCAGTCCTTCAACGGACGCAACTATGTCATGGAGGAGTCCATTTTCGGCGACTTTGCCTTTGTCAAGGCCCAGAAGGCGGATTCCCTTGGCAATCTTGTGTTCAATAAATCTGCCCGCAACTTCAATGCTCCCATGTGCCGTGCCGCAAAGGTGACCGTCGCCGAAGTTGAGGAAATTGTTCCCGTTGGTTCCCTTTCGCCTGATGAGATTCATGTGCCCGGCATCTATGTGAAGCGCATCTTCAAAGGCGGCAAATACAATAAGCGGGTGGAGCGTCTGCGCATTACAGAGCCCAAGGATGACAGTAAATCTGCTGCCAAGGCCAATCCTGCCCAGCTTCTGCGCGAACGCATCGCTCGTCGTGTGGCGCTTGAGTTCAGCGATGGCATGTACGCTAATCTGGGCATTGGCATCCCAGTTCTGGCATCCAACTACATCCCCGATGGCATGAATGTAATGTTGCAGTCGGAGAACGGCATCTTGGGACTGGGTCCGTTTCCCACAAAGGATAAGGTCGATCCCGATCTGATCAATGCCGGCAAGGAGAGCGTTACTGTGGTGCCAGGTGCGGCGTACTTTGGCTCCGACGACAGCTTTGCCATGATTCGTGGCGGACACGTTGATCTGACCATTCTGGGTGCCATGGAGGTGTCTGCCACTGGAGATTTGGCCAACTGGATGATACCCGTTAGTAAAATGAGCTTCTCTTTAAATGTCTTATGTACTTATGCAATCCCTTTGATCCGCAGGGCAAGCTTGTGAAGGGTATGGGCGGTGCCATGGATCTGGTGGCTGCTCCCGGCACGAAAGTTATCATTACTATGGAACATAATGCACGCGATGGATCGCCGAAGATATTGGAAAGCTGCTCGTTGCCTTTGACAGGCAAGGAAGTCATCGATCTGATCATCTCGGAGAAGGCAGTATTCAAAGTCGAAAAGGGCGTTGGTTTAACCTTAATTGAGGTTGCCGAAGGTTACACTGTGGATGACATTATTGCCTGCACGGGCGCCAAGTTTAGCGTGTCTCCAAATGTAACCCAAATGAGGCAAATACCCAACTAAGTCCGGGGCAATCCGTCCGGGAATTGTGTGCAATCAGAAGGCTACTCAATAATGCTGTTCAGGTACTCCAAGTGATATATAATTGTGCATTTATTGTTATTGAACGTGGGAACAATAATCGATTTTTTATTACCATTAAAGTGTAAAGTTGTTAATGAATTTGCTTGTTTAATAGTGTGGAGCTTCATCCGATGGCTTTGGCCATGTTCTTCAGTGCTCCAGACCGATGTGCGATCCTCATCTGTTTGTTAAGCATATCAAAGGTTCGATTGTATTTGCTGTTGGTCTCGTAGCGGCAAATGGCGCAGAAGTGTGAGGATAGAACGTGGAGAGGACTACGGAAATAGATGCCCTTGTGCATGGTCAGCGAGTTCTTGTGATGCGACATCATGTGCAGTATTATTTCCAGTATGGATAACACACTCCACACGAGGAAGCTCCAGCAGAAGAGTGTCGGTATGAGGAAGAGCAAGAAGGAATTGGTGCGCTCATAGCCGAGGATTATGTTCTACAATTGATAGTATATATATGCATATAGATATATTTAGTTGATCATATAGCTCATATGTTTGGATATTGTCAACTTACGCTACTCACGCCATCCATTTCGATGTAATCCTCACGCTCGTATCCAGGCGTTGTTTTCTTCAGCTTGGACTCACGCTGAACGGCGTCGGCACCAATCAGATGCTTCGCTGTTATATCCAAGTCCTTCTGGTATTTGTTGGCCAACACATTGTCCACCTCGTCACAGATTGTGCCACGCAGGAAATGCTTTGGCACATGGAAATTGCCGTGCTTGCGATAGCGCACTTTCATCTGATCGTTGACCGGTTCTCCGGTCTCTTCATCATATTTGGGCTGTTTGACGCGTGCGGAATCCGTATAAAAATACTCAAACTCACCAGTTTCGCTGTTCTGAAAGAAAAGAAGAATAAATTAAACAAAGTTAACATAAGTTTACCATAGAAGATAACAACAAAAGAAGCATGAAGAAAAGTTTCTGGTAATGGAAATTTACATTACAATGTTGTTAGCCAAAATCCAATTTAATTTATCTAAACTTATGACTCTGTCGCTCTCTTTCTGTCTGCCTGCCTGCCTGTCTGTCTGTCTGTCTGTCTCGCTCTTAATATTGATAAACAATGCAATTAAATTGTTTATTTCTTTTTTTCCGAAAATAGACGAGACAAGCTTTGCTGATAAGACGCCAGCCCCAAGGGGAGAATCTAAAGCCGCTACACAAGTGATTCATTATACGGTATTATGCGTAATACTCTCCGTAGTAAACGAAATACTTTTCATAGGTACACCTCTTACCACCATCATGTTTAGCATGATACTAGTTAACTGGCAAATGCCTGTTTCGGGCATGCCCCGGCAATAATATAAATATTATAACTTATCGTTATCAGCGAGACTTGAGATACGGCGCCTGTTAGCTTATAAAATATTATATTTTGAGTCTTATCATTACATTTGCTATGGGGTATAACATATTCGGAGCAGTCTAGTCTCCTGAGGTGTAGCTTCCTATGGGAAAGCTAACTACTACTAACTACTTGAGCAGAGTTGTGTTCGGAATTGCGTGTTAATCCAAATTGACACTGAATAAATATGAAAAACTAGTTGGAAAAACTAACAGTCGAGTAAATCCGACTCTGAGAGACCCTGTATGTAGTGTTAAAAACTGCGAGTTGTGGCTCACATAAACAATGCTTAGCATTTACTTACATACGTATATACATACATACCTGAGCACATACATATACAAGTACATACATGTGTAAGTACACTGAAAGTCACTCACCCTGTACGTTGTTGCATCAGTGCTCTATACTTTTTCGTCATTAAATTCTCCTTTTCGAGAAACTAAGCATACCCTTTGTACTTTTCAAGTACAGGGTTACCGGGTAAACTGTAGGTTCTGACATGACATAATAATAAGCTAGCTTCTATTATAATTATAGTTATTAAATACGATTAGTTTGTTCATATCCCATTGCTACTCAGTCTTTAACTTTGTTGTGCAGTGTTACAATCGTTACTCTGATGCTTAAGTAACCTAATGCACCCATGAATATATTCAATTGAGTCTAAGCACGATACGAATGCCAAAGTGCCTGAGCATATTATACAAGCGCTTATATTCTATATAATCTCTCTAGGTTGGTCTTCTCTTATATATGTAAGCCCTAGAACTGTTTTTAAAATCTTTAAATATCTCTCAGCAAGTGTGGAAACTAAGTGAAAATACCTTGACTATCAGCACACATTGTAATGACTTTTCAAGGTGTTAACTGGAACAATCTATGGTTTTTTGATTTCCTAAGGTTTTCTGCATTCCAGATTAGGTTGTAATTATACGGAAGGGCTCTTGAAATAGTAATACTTGCTCTCTAATTTGATGTCGGCTCTATGATAAAGTAAGTCCATGTAATGAAGTTGTTGTCGTCGTTATTGTTACACTTAAATGATAACGCACTGCTAACTTATCAATATACTAATATTGCTATGTTTATAAATAGTGGGCAGAGAGGGAGAGTAACAGTAGGAGGGAGAGAGCTAGGAAAATGAAAGATAATCTCATTAACATACGTTCGGGAGTCGGAGAGATGGAGAGAGAGGGAGAGAGGGAGAGAAACAGCAAAAGAGAGAGAGAGAGAGAGAGAGAGAGGATGTCATTAACATGTCTGGCATTTAGTAAAATAAATCACAACAAACTCTTCTTTTTTTTTTATGGCTCACAGTTAATTGGGCTTAGTTAAATACATGATAAAAGACCCTGACAAATCTAATAGATCAACAATTATACTCCCTACACTCCAGCTTACCAACTCTCTCGCTCCCTTCCAAAACAAACAAAAAATAAACTGAGTAAAAGTCTAAAACGAGTTTTGGCCAGAAATCATTTAAGTCTAAAAATGAAGCCTAATATAGCCACACGAAGCGGGGAAACAAATAAAAAGCTGTCGATGCGGCCAATCTCTGCATTTTTTTTCATCTTTTTTCATATTATTTTTATTTATTGGGGTCAAAACGCGTTTCTTGCTCACCTTTATGGAATACACCATTTCTGTCTGGCAATTATTTTATATTGTTATGTATTTATAATTCTCTTGGTATTGTTTTACTGCGAATTTTGTTTGTTTATGCTTTTGCTTATTGCTATTTCCACACTGTTAAAATACACATAATATATATAGACCTTATATAAGTTTAGGTATTTGTTTTGGTTAATTTTCCGCAGGCTTTTGCAACTGTCGTTGAGGGTTTCACTTGCCGTGAAATCAATTGACAGCGTTATAATTATTTGTATTATTGTATTATTGTTATATTATTATATTGTTGTTTGTTAAAACGAGAACCGGTTTCTGGCTGTTCGAATTTAATTGCATTTAGTTGTAGTTTGGTGAATAAATTTCCATATGTAGCATATTCGATTGCGTACACCCAAGTATAAATTATAATATATTTAACCTTTATTTCACGCGCACGACAAGAATGAGAGACGCGCTGATTGAACGTCTGTTGCGCACAGCTTTTCGTTGAAGAATGAGAGAAAAGCAACAAATAAAAACAAAAAACAAAAATCAAAAGTTATTAATTCACTTGTCAACTCAATTTGGCACTGTTAAGCAAACGAATGAAGGAGAACGAAAGTTCTCTCTTCCGAGGCAGAGATCTAACAAAAGCTTCTATCGCATAAGCTTTATCAAACGTTCGTTGTTGTCTCGACTAAAGCTTGCAGCTTTTGCTTTGAAGAAAGCTCTCACTACAGTTGCAATACAATGTCGAAAGTGAACTGCAAAGCCGGGATTTATTAAGCCAGCTGAGATGAAGTTATGTCCTGATATTGCTGGAATTCCTATTCCCTCTGCATTTTGTTATCTTAGAGGATCAAAATATTTAATCTTCAATTTAATAGCTTTAATTGCAGTGTGATAGCAAAAGGGATCTCCAAAATCAGAGTTTATTGCGCATACGCTAGGTGAGCCAAAGTTCAGCCCTAATGATGATGTTGGTAGTTTTATTCCCCCTGGATTGTGTTATCTTCAAAGATTACATTTTCCACTTTTATTTCATTTTCGCAGGCATTGAGCTACTTCGACGTTCATATTCAATTTAGTAGCTGTTCGTTGGGCTTCTTGTTTGGTTGTGCTTCCAGAAATACCCTCTACAATTGTAAATCTGACAGGCAGACCGTGTCTATCTCTTTATCTAAGTAATCGGCAGTGCAATAAGCGATTTATGTTTAGTCGAGTAGCTGAAAATGCAGTGAGTAAATAAAACAAGTCAACAACACTTAGCTAACTGATGGGTAAACAAAGATTACAGTTTGACAGATAGAGGAGTCAACTCTTTCTATATTAATATTATTATTTTGGCAGAACAGTTGCCATTTGCGGTTTGTTATTTAATGACAACAACGCTTTCCAAAAGACACTAAGTGTTATGAGCAAGCACTGCTATTTTATATTATACTGATTACTTTGGGGCTATAAACTTTTACAATTGTTTTTGTTCCTTGGCGCGATTTATCAGCTCGTAAACTGAGTCGATAAACGACATTGATAAATCAGAGTTGTAAAAATCTAAACTAATTATTAACTAACTTGTGCTTATCGCTTAGAAACGATATCAAGAATGAATCGATCGTATATCCCTCGAAGATTTCCTCAGCGGATGATTACGATCCCCATGTGCATCGCAATGTGAAGAATCCAACCAAGTGAGTAATCAAATGATAAGTATAGATATATATAAAGATATATATCGAGAGTTGTGTACATCTTTTTCATCTTCTGATTAGTAACTGGCAAACCTTTGCCCACTTTCTGAAGGCTTCAATTGGCACTGGCGTCTTGGCCATGCCCAGCGCCTTTGCACATGCGGGCTATGTGAACGGCATTGTGTTGACCCTAATCATTGGGCTTCTGGCTCTTTACTGTCTGCACATCTTAGTGAGTTTAACTTAAACTTAAGTTTTATGCTTGCTTTCTTCATAACTTACTAGCTCTTTGCAGATTAACGCCATGTATCTGCTTTGCAAGCGGCAACGTGTGCCCTACGTTAGCTTCTCGGAGGCCATGAAACTGGGCTTGCAACAGGGTCCACCCTGTCTACGCTTTCTGGTTCCTATTGCCACGTAAGTCAACTCTGCGTTCTTATTATTTTATTATTGATTGCAACACTCTTCCAAATTAACAATTTAATTAACGATTCACTTATGTTTACTATTTACTATTATTATTATAAATATATATTTTATATTTCTCATATTTTCTTTTAACTGCAGTCCCTTTGTGGATGGTTTTCTGGCCTTCTATCACTTTGGCATCTGTTGTGTCTACGTTGTCTTCATCGCAGAGAGCATCAAGCAGCTGGTGGATGAATACTTCGTCGAGTTGGACGTTCGTTTGCACATGTGCTTTATAATCATACCTCTCCTGTTGATCTTCAGCATTAGGAACCTTAAGTTATTAGCACCTTTTTCTAGCGGTGCCAACTTGCTGCTTTTTGTGGGTGAGTCAATATCTAATCTCAGCTGTAAGATGTGCTATTTAGACTCTCCATCTTTTGTTTAGGATTCGGCATCATTCTGTATTATATTTGCTCGGATTTGCCGCCTCTCAGTAAACGTGATGCCTTCATGAGTTACGAGAAGCTTCCCACTTTCTTTGGCACTGTGCTCTTTGCCTTGGAAGCGGTGGGCGTGGTAAGAGAATGATTGCTTAAACGCCTCAATCAGAGAAATCATTTATGCTTTGCTTCATATCTAGATCTTGGCTATTGAGGAGAACATGGCCACGCCTCGCGCCTATGTGCAACCGTGTGGCATCATGAACTGGGGCATGTCCATTGTCTTGAGTCTCTATGTATTTCTCGGTTTCTTCGGCTACTGGAAGTACGGAGATGAAGCGTTGGGCAGCGTTACTTTAAATATACCGCAATCGGAGATGTAAGATCAAAGCAAATATTAAGCATACGTCATGTTGTACCAACTCTCTCTTGCTCTGCAGCCCCGCTCAAGTGGTGAAGATCTTCTTTGCCATCACAACGTACATTTCCTATGCGCTGCAGGGCTATGTAACAGCTCATATACTCTGGAGTAAATATCTAATCAGGCGCTTCAAGGATGTTTCCAAGCACACGGTCTATGAGCTCATCTTTCGTGCATTGATTGTGCTTCTCACTTGTAAGTAACAACAACCATCTGTGGCTGTGGCTGTTTCAATGTTCTCTCTCTTTCAGTTTGCTGTGCGCTTGCCATCCCGGATCTCTCGCTGTTTCTATCTCTCGTTGGCTCCTTCTGTCTCTCCATATTGGGCCTTATTTTCCCAGCTCTGTTGCAAATCTGTGTGCAGTATGAGCTGGGATATGGTCCATATAATTACAGACTTATTGTCAATCTGTTACTGCTGATCTTTGGCCTCTTTGGCGGCATTGTGGGCACCTATGTCAGTATTGTGGACATAATCAACGCCTTTTCGAAATAGCTTAAGCTCGACGATAACGTTTGCCATTAAATACTAATACACATAATTGAGTTGCACTGGCAGTTGCAACTGCAGTTGTAGTTGCAGTCGCAGTCGCAGTCGCAGTCGCACTCGCAGTTGCATTTACACTGCTAGTGGCGAGTATGTTTGTGCAACGCGGCGTATGCGGCGTATGCGTAATCTAGCGTGGCCTCTGCGTGTGGCTTATGCAAATGATGTTGTGGCCTCCATATTTGTCATTTGGGGTATGTTTATGCTGTTTGGTCTGCTAATTATTGCCGCCTGCGCGCAAAAGCCAATGGGCGAGGGACTATAACTTCAACACGGGCGTCGCAAAGGGGGACAAAAAGGGGGTCAAACAGTCAAGCAGTCGAAATTCTTTTAACTTTAATTAAAAGCTTAGCTGCGCGGTCAGTGTGGCATGCTGTGGAGTCGTATGTGTTGCAGGCACATTACCTTGCCACCATCCTGCGCTACTCCTTGCCTCTGCCTCCGTCAAGCTGCTGTTGATAGTCAGACTGACAGACATGGTCACGTGCTGTTGCAAATGCAACGAACTGTAATTAAATGCAACCGCAATTAACACAAAAGCGCCCGCAGCTCACAATGCCAGACACTGCATGTGCCAGTGTACCAATCTACCATTCCAGTCCAGGCAGTGAAGCATTCCTTACACACACTCACTGTAACTCTGTCTTTGTCTCTGGCTCTGTCTCTGCTTCTGTCTCTGCCTCAGACTCTGACTCTCAACCGAATCCCGCCCAGACACGACGCTTCTCTTGCAATTTTATTTACAATGTTTTGAACACAGGTTCCTGTCGACATGTTGCTTCCCCCTGCTCCCTTTGTTTCCCCTCCTGATCCTTCTTCTCCTTGTTCGCTGTCTTCTGTCGACCACTGTACACCGCAATGGCAATGCCTGGCGGCCATAAGAAGCCATAGAAGCCAAATGCACAAATTCCAGCGAGGGTTGCAATTGAGCACAACTGCTGCTTCTCTTGTTGCATTAAATGCTAAACTTATTGGGCAACCCTCGCGTATGTTGAATTGCCGTTTGCTTTGTACGTTTAATTACTCTTTTGACGGAAATAACACAACATTCGTTTTAAAAATGGCTACAAAATAGGAATTGCACAATTGCAGGCAACTCTCCGCTTACACTCGGAACTTCCCTCTTGTCTCCGCCTCTCTCCCCCCTCTGCAGCAGCCCCCTCGTCAGCGAAGAGCCTGAAGTTCTTGCTTTTCTTTTTTTTTCGCTGCGCTTAAATTTCCGCAGGAGCTGCTGACAATTTAAATAGATGCGAATCAAAGACTTGGCCCTTGTTTGATTGGCCAACAGACGCTGGACTTTCGACACTGGTTCTGGTTCTGGTTCTGGCCTGGCCAAAGCATTTTGCTGCATAGAATCATTTTCTTTGAGCTCTGTCAGGCAAATGAAATGACAAGTTTCCTTGTTTTTTGTCCATTGAGTTGTTGTTATATTTGGTATTGCGATTGCCCATTGCGTTGTTGGCATTCGAGTCATTTGCCGTTTGAGCATTTTAATTATATTTGTGCAGGGCAGCGCAAAGTTGGCCCTCGAACGGCGGTGCTTTTAGTGTTTCCGGGCAGTTGGCTTCTCTACGATGGGGGAAATTGAATTACGAGTACGCACAATGCTAGGTAAACACATGGTCACTGCATTTGATGAGACTGAAAGACTGAAAAGATCTCTGCTCCCTTCATTATGAGTAAAAGTTAATTAGAAAATGGCATGAATGCGAGCTCATTTCATTAAATGCTGCTGGCAGCTGTTGTATTCATGGAAATATTCATATATTCATAATGCACACACACACACACACATTATACAGCTTGGACTTGTTTGATTAAAACTCATTCATTGGCATACATATAGATTTATCCAGCTATCTAATAATCTATCCATCTATCCATACTTCAACATCAATTTTAAGCGTTTTCGGTAAACAGTTTTCATACTCTACGTATACGTAATGTATATATATATATATACAATACTTGTGTATACATATATATATAGTCAAACAGTGTCGAATATTGCTAGCATATTCAACAAATTTGCAGCTTTTGTTTGTTGTTGCGCTGTGTAAACGCCGCGTTTTCATTTCACGCGGTGCACTACAAATTTGTGTTGCATACTTTGCGGCGCTGCAAACTCAAATTTAATAATAAAATCGCTTTTCAAACTTGCTGACAATACATATACTATATATATTTATCAGTTTAGAGCAGTCAAAGCAATGAAATTGTGGAGAATTTCGCAGAATTTTGTTAAATAGAAATTAGTTTGAAATTCGAATTGTGTTTGGACTTAGTTTCACTTGTGAAAAGCGAAGTTCTTTCTAAACCTAAACCGTTAGTGTTTGATAGTGCATAAATATTATTTATTACAACTATATTTTTTTATGCTTATTATATAAATATATATGTTACAATTGTATCTGACTATAAAATGTAGGTACATTTTTGGAAATTTTTATTTTATAGTTGATAATATCCTTTCAAATGACACATACATTCATTTGAACGTCTTATAAATTTAAAATTATATTATAAGTTATAATAGCCTTATAATAAGCTTCGAAATTTCTACATTCGGGCAGAAGAATAACATTATATAATAATACAAATAATAATAAGTACTCTATTTTATGAGCTTTACATTTCTATAGATTATTTTATTATTATTATTATTTGTGCAGAATTCAACTTTTATTTTGATTAAGTCGCTTAGCAATGTCTACTTAGTCAAGCGAGCAGCACATAAATCGCCATAATTCTACCAACGTTTACTCAATTTAGGAAATACTTATCTGCTTGCTTAATTTCCTTAACTCGAGGAGTTTATTTTGTCGCCTCTTTGGCAGCTCTTAATAAGTAAATAGCAATGGTAATTTGGCAGCGTGTGGCGCAAGTGCCGAGCACAATTGCCATTTGTGTCACATTGTGCAGCAGTGTCAAATGGCTGTATTCATTGGGGAGCCATTTGGGGTCTAACTAAACCCATAGCTTATCTCGTACATCCAACATAGTCTCTCTGTTGGTCTAATCGCATGCCATTCCACCTTTTGAACTCGTTTTTGGGCTTTTGCGGAATGTGTTTGCATATTTGCTCATTTCGACTGGCAAGTGCTTAATTTTGTGCATACGCTGCTTGCGAATGATTCATTTTTATTCATTTAAACAATTTTTGGAATATGGAGTCGGGTAGAGAGGAGGATCAGAGAGGAGGGCTTGACTAACAA
The DNA here is from genome assembly GCA_018901825.1 of Drosophila funebris. Classification (NCBI taxonomy): domain Eukaryota; kingdom Metazoa; phylum Arthropoda; class Insecta; order Diptera; family Drosophilidae; genus Drosophila; species Drosophila funebris. The sequence continues at coordinate 4,582,869 of JAEIFK010000122.1, read as the reverse complement.
TCATGGCAAATGAGGAGCGTCGAGAACAGAGCGCAGCCTCTTAGCAATTTGTTTGTCTGCTTGTAACAGCTAACCCTGTGTGTGTATGTCTGTATATAGGTGTGGGATACAACAAAATGATTTATTTTACGCAACGCTAAGCACACACACGTTCCTAGGACAACAGCAACAACAACAACAGAGAATTAAGAGAGAGAGAGAATAGCAGCATGAAAATCAGCAACAATGACGACAAGCGTCGCATCGCATCGCATCGCATTGTTTTGTGGCAGCGGCTTTTGGGTTGTTTCGGTTGAGGTTTACTGTATTTATTTTTGCCAGGCATTTTGTTACAATTCATGCAACAGACGCGACTGCCACCTAATGCCATCATCACCTACTGCCAGCAGACAGAGTGAGCGATAGGCAGACAGACGACTGACTGTCAATGACAACAAAGGCAGCATCGCGAGCGTTTGCTATGAATAAATAACGAACACACCGGCAATGGCAATGGCATAAACAGAGGCAGAGTAAGGTGCACAGCTATGAGAGAGAGATAGAGAGAGAGAGGGAGAGAGAGCGACAGGGGAAGGGAAGCTTGCTTGCCATGCTGCATGTGATTTATGCTGAGAATACATGAAACTAAAATAGGCGCTGGGCTTCAAAACATTGATTGCTGCTAATGTGGCCAAAAAAGGGCTGCTGCTCCCTCTCTTCCCCCTCGTTCCATCGTTTCCTCCCACTTCTACACTCTACATATTCCTCTGCGGCGTGCGCAATTGTGGCCGTCACTTTAACTTTCGCATGATAACAGATAAACACAGAGACATGTGTGTGTGGGCGTGTGTGTGGCTGGCAGATAAAAAGGTCGAGCAGCTGCCTGTGGCTTTGGCTTTGGCTTCGCTCGGTTGGACGCTGCAGGTGCGTTAAACATTTATGAGCGCCAAAACGCAGATTTTATTGAGGCAGTTCACTGGGCGCACCGCAAAAATTGTTATAAACGCCCATGCATAATTCATAAAGTTAAAGTGACCCCGTTGCGTATACGCAATAATCATACGCCATGCCGCACAGCTCACAGTTCACAGAATGAAAAAGTAAAAATTATATAAAAAAAAAAACAGCAGACCCTCGATGTTTGTATGCCCTTTGTGAGCAATTTAACGAATTGCCACCATGGGAGGTTTATTAGATCCACAGCTAGCGAATATATTCTCTATGGTTCGCTCAGTAAAGGAAGCTGCTTAATGGCAAAGCAAACTGCTCTGTATTTATTGTATAATTAATCTTGAAGCAACATCTATTGCAATTTATAAATATTTTATCAGTTATTTATAAGTTCAACAATATTCTTAAACACAGCGAAAAAATTAAAAAACAAAGACAACAAATAAAAGGAAAGGTCACTAAAACAATCAAAGAAAGCAAAAAAAGTCATAGAGAAACTTTTTGAATTGCTTAATAAACTTAAAATGCGAGTAAAGTTATTAATATTTATAAATATATAACAAGTATCACAGAAAGTTGAAAAATACATTGCGTAAGTGAAATGAAAATGGAATATACAATAAAATTCTTCAAGTTTATTTTGTAATTAACAAAGTTAAACTGCAATTAATGGCAATACAATCTATAAAAACTTATGTTATTTAAGTTTATGACAGTTGAGTTTATGTGATTATTATAAATATTAAATATTCGTTGAAAGAGAAAAAAGAACGAAGTCATAATACAATTAACAAAGTCAAGTCCTATTACAATTATAGAACTATTTTAAAAGTTCTTTCGCACTGAAAATAAAATCAAAAAAATTAAGAGAAACAACTTTCATATTGATGCAATAACTGTCAGAGACAAGCTGCCATTGCACTCCATAAATATTTAATAAATTTATGAAATATTATTGTATTTAATAAGCCAAAAAGAAAAATGAAATTGAAAATTATACAGACTTTCTCTAACAAAGACGCAGATCAACTCAGAAATAAGGTGCAAGGCAAAGACTCTTCCAATTTATGCAATAATTAACAAAGTTAAGCTATGGCATTTTATAAATATTTAATAAATTCTCTGAAAAATATTTCAATTGCAATTTGACAAAGAATTTTTCGATTGCAATTTGAATTCAATTTGGACAAATTTTTTGGTTAGCTATCAAAATGATTTATGCATGTGTATTTAATGTCTTTACAGTTGACCATATGAAATGGTAATGGTAATGGTAATGGTAATGGTATAAGCCTTGATATCATATGCCCACATATAACAGCATATAACAGCACGTTCGCCCATAAACTCTTCAAATGGTTTCGTTTCGTTTGCTGGCATTTTTGCCTAATTGCGGCCAAAGCGTTTAGCCAAATATGGTTTTTGGATAATTGCCAAAAAGGGGGAAAGAGATAGGGAGAGGGGACATGGCTGGCACCATGTGTGTGTTTGATAGTGTGGTAATAATATTATAGCCAGAGCAAGCAGTGAAATGCTTGAAATGTTCAACTGACAAGCAATGAAAGTAAGCGTCATCATCATCATCATGAACAACGTCATCGACTGGGCGACATTGACGTGCACGATGAGCAACTGTCATGTCATGGCAATGGAGTTGAAGTTGAAACTGGAACTGGAACTGGAACTTGAGGCGGGTGGAAGCACTTGGCATGTCAACGCTCAGTGGGTGAATTTGGTGTCAAGCACTTTGCCTAAACCCATAATTTATGCCGCATGTTTGCCATAACTCAATGGCAGCGACGAATTACTTGGTGAGGTTAACAAGGGGAGCCTTAGCTTTTGGGATAGAATACACTCACACACTCACACACACACACACACCAGCACACACTTAGCTGAGATGAGAAGCAATCGATAAATACGAGTACAAGCACAATGCTACCATACACATCGATATACTTTGTTCAACATCCTTCGCTCTTTGCCTTTCCCAAGGCTGCGTTTTTGTCGCCGATTGAGCGAACAATTGTTAGATGGCGCTCAAGATGAATGTCCTGCAATTGTGCGCATTGCTTGCCATTTGTTTGGCAGCTTCAAGCAGATTTACACCATCATTCCAAGCAGTGCTGATAACACAGTCAGGACCCAAGACCAGTAGCATGAGCATTTGACAATGCTCTTTCAGCAGAGGCGACAAATCGTCGAGGGGGATCATGTATTCCTGCTGGGTTGAATCAACGAATATTCATACTATCTGTTGTTGTGGGCAGGATGAGATGTTGTGCATGCACTTAGCATTATCAGGGCACATTAATAATTATGGTTATGGGATTTGAGTGCATGTTAATGGCCATTCGGTGTGTTGTTCAAATCGATTTTCATTTGATATTTCACATTTTGGCCTTCTGATTGCATTACCATAACACACTTTTGCATTTTGTTTATGTGTGCGTGTGTGTGTGTGTGTGTGCGTGTGTGTATGTCCTAACCGCAGCCACTAATTAGCCCATGACAAACACATGGCACAACACACACACACACACACACTGTTTATGTGTGCGTGTGTACTAAATATTTTGTTACTATCTGACACAACCAAATGTCGTACATCGAATTTCAAATGTTTAACCCAAACTTAACCCGAGCTTAACCGGAACAGACTGCAAATGATGTTGAAATAACAGATGAGCATATAAATACATGTGGATATAATAGTATATGAAAGCTAATTATCTAACCGAAAGCTCGTTAAAGTTTGATTGATATGCCGGGTAAGCAGAGACGACCTGAGTGATTACAAACTATCAGTCAATTTAAAGGGTAAACTCTGTCAAATTATAGATTGAAATAGCTGATGCTACAAATAGAATATGTGACTGAAGAAGATTTTTTTATAAGAAGCCTAATTTGTTATTCTACATTTGATAAATTTGTGTGTCAAGAATCTACCATGATATATTCAGCATAACAAAAATGTGTTTCATATATACAATATTTATATATTTGCTGAGTGCCATCTATGAATAATAATTCTATTCTCTATTAAGGACAGCTCTTCTTCAAATATGTTTCTATATATATATTTGCTGACTCATTTATAATACCCTACGTGAGAATACATAAAAGTCATTTCATTTCCAACAAGTTCTATTCAAAAATTCTATTTATAGCAGGCAAATAAAATGTTGACTGTCGCAAGATGCTGTTTTAACTAATTTTAAAAGCGCAATTAACTATTTAAGAATTTTAAATACACACACATATACACACACACACTCACATGAGCAAATTACAAATAGTAAGCCATATTTAATTACCAATGGCAAAAACAGGTGTCTGCATTAGACTCTGCGTGTGTGTATATGTGTGATTGGCCCATTTTAATGCTTATTTTGTAACTGTAATTATTTTGGTTATGAGCCAGAGCACTCACACACACACACATACACACACACATGCACACTCTTGCATAATATGTATAGTATTATATTATTTGTTTACTCGCTCGCTCTAATTGAATAATGCGCCATTGTTTTTACATTTTGTGGTCGCCGCAGACAACAGATCTTTTTGTGTAATTTCAATTTAATTCCGCCTCCTGGTCAGAGGTGAAGGGCGGGGTGTAAACTAGGGATATCCAATATTCAAATGCTAAATGCGTTTTAATGAGTTGCCTGACCAGCAAGGCAAGCTTAATGAAGTGTGCTAAAATGTATGGAATGCCCCCCACATCCCACAATGCTCTTTGTCTGATGATAAACTCTCTCAGTTTACTGCAGGTCATCTGGCCATGTCCTGTGTCTCGTATCCCGTAAGAGGATATGAGGATATAAGGAAAATGGCATTGTAACTCTTAACAAATAAGCAGCATTTCCGTGCCAGGCTTGTGTTTGGCATAAAGCCAAAGATAAATGGCAACTAACAAATGCCAGCTAAAATATAAGTAAGCAAATGGAAGGTCAGCAATGCGGGCGGGGAGAGCGGGAAGACCCTGACTTTGTTGGCCACGCTCGTTTAGAAGAAAAGTGTAACAAATCTTGTGCCAGTTATTTCAGTTTCAGTTTTAGTTGTTGCTTTGAGGGCGAATTTATGGGCGCGCATGTCACTGCACACAAAAAGTTAAACAGCGCGCAACGGAAGTGCGACAACAACGATAGCGACAGCAACAGCAACAACAACAGCAACAGCGACAGCGACAGCGACATACGAATGGGAGGAAACTGTTGCCCTCTGCGACAGGACAACAGGAAGCGCAGGCCGTGCATTGCAATTTTTAGACGCCTCCGTGACAAACTGCGAAATCAGAACATCAAATTGAAATGCGCCTCTACACACACACACACACACACACACACACAAATGCATATATGCAATCACATACGCTCTCATTATCATGAATCACTAACTAAATATAGCTTAAAGTGCATGCATAAGTGTCCGGCTGCCAACTCGACTTGGTAATACCCTTTAAATGTAGTTGAACTCAAAGCAGAATACTTTGACATAAGATTGCGTATACGCAGTGTATCTAAATAATAAATACCTATCTAATAACGATCAAAAAACCTTATCAATAACATTGTCTTTATCCACATTCAATACAGTATTTATATGCAATAAATACTGTTTGCCTAGTCTTGCATACCCTATTGCGTATGTCTGCCCTGTATGTATGTCAACTAGTTTTATCTGGCCTACAGCAGTGGCAGCTCAACGTCGCGCTGCTTTGGCTAACAACATTAACTAGCACTGCCTACGGGGTGTATGTGTAATGCGCTTGAAGTAAGCTTCTGTATGTGTGTGTGACTGTTTTTTATTGCTGAAGCCAACTTCCGTCGCTTGTTGACATATTTCCACTTCATTGGAATGAACAGAGCAGCCAGGCAAATGAAGATACAGCCACGACAGCCGCGGGCGCCTGCCAGCTCCGAGACTCATTCAGGTGTGCAGCAGCTGAAAAAAAGAATACAAAACAACTGGGCATGAGTGCGGTAGAGTGTACTCGCCTTAGATATGCCCTGTACATAGTTTAGATGACTAGAATAGAGAATAAAACCTCATTCTACTCTGTAGGCATCTCCTAGCTTCGATTTGATCTGTTATATAAATACAGTGGAGTGTTCTCGACTCAAATGCACCCTGTACGCTGTTTAGAAGTACCTGCAAGTGTCTAGATAATTGAGTGAAAACTGCTTTCAATGTTTAGATGTTTACTTTAGTTTGCTTCCACATTAAAATTTAATTCTCTTGGTATCTATATACCCTGCTTCGTGACAGGCGACGGGGTAGTTCTGGCAACAGAGAAATGGAGTAGTCAGGAAGCTGGCGGATACTCGGGCAGGCAGCTAACGACAAATATTTGACACATGGCAGGAGGCGGTGCTAAAATATGCGAGACATGTGCCAGGACACACAGTGCGACGCTAGGCCAGAGGGCGGAGGACGGAGGACGGAGGGCAGAGGGCAGAGAACGCAGGGCATATCCTGGGCCAAGGATTCGTGCGTGGATCCCAAGTCATTTTGCAAGTGGCAGACATTCTGTGCTGTGTTTCTTTTTCTATTTCTTTTGCTTTTGCACATTTTAATTTGTGTCAAATTGTTGCTAAAATGCAAAACGCATTGTTTGCCAGGCAGTAGGAGGGGGCGGTACCCAAAACCCTTTCACATTGTTGTCCTTATTCTTGTTCATCTACCAGTTGTGATTGTAATTGTTGTTGTTACTGTAACTCTTCTCCTTGTTCGCCTTGTTAACACAGTTTTGTGCTTTTGTTTTGCGGGTGCTGTTTTGTTTTTATTGTGCCATAAGAAAAACATTGCCCGCAGTTGGTATAAGGATCTGCCATCCCCATTTCCCTGTCCCCCTGTCCCGCTGCTCTTCATCGTTCGTCTCGTGGTAGCAAAAGCACAACAATAAAATGTTGTTACAAATTCATTACCGAAGGCGTTAAATTTGACACAGTTTTGCATGCGGAGTGCAACGTGAGCTGAGGATGCGACTAAAATAGAGAGAAATGCAGTGAGAGTGAGTGAGAAACAGACAGAGAGAAGGAAAGAGAAGGAGAGCGAGAAGGAACAGCGAAAGGAAAACGGAAAAGCAAAAAGGAAACAGAGCGCAACATGCAACAATACTCAACAGAGGCACGGCTTACTATATGGTCTAGTTAGTGGGCGAGAAGCTGTTTTGCGAGGGTAGCCTGAAGAGTTAACAACAGTGAAACTAAAGAGACCTTAAAGCAGGTTGGCCTTAAATAAAATTAACCAACGAACTAGCAGAAAAACGCGTCAGTCTAGTTATTTCAAAATATTATGAATATATTATCCACATTCTCCACTTTCACATTCTTTTCGTGCCACCCTCGTAGCGCTCAGCATCTGAACAATACCGTTGCATAACATTAGTCGCAGCATTCTTGCCATTTGGCCATTTCCGTCTTTCTCAGCTCTTCTATTCTCTCCTCTACGCTCCTTGCCTATTGCGTTGCGACTCGTTTATGTAATCCATATAATTTTTGTTGCCTACTTTTTTATTATCATTTGCATTATTTACATTTTTTTATCGAAGATTTCCAGGCATTTTCACACATTTGGAGGCGTGCTCAAGAAATAGGCGAGTGGGCGTGATCATCTTTTAGGGCGGAGGGCGTAAACAAAAAGGATTATTATCTTTTTGACATTTTGCTAACGCAATTCGTTTCCCACTTTGCATCTAAATCGAAATTACAAGCACAACACGCATGTACGCACAGAAACAAACAGAAATACATACACACCTACACACACACACACACCTACATACACACCCACACCCATCCATACAGCTGTAAGTACCTATCGAGTCATAAAATATGAACAAGGCATCAACTTCCGCTTTTCCCTCCCACGTTTCATTCGCGCATCGATTATAATCAGTTTCTTGTTATTGTTGTCGTTGTTGTTGCTGTTGTTGTCGTTATTGCTGTGGCATTAACCTTAGGGCTTAATTTGTAGCAACTTCCGTTTGAGTTTAGGCAATATGCAAAATTACTTAAATTGCGATTTCCGACCATTTCCGTTCGATTTCTACCTCCTCACAGTTCCCCTCTTAACGCCATTTCGATTTCCCTTCCGCGTTTCTTAATTGGAGTTCTGCCTTGTCTTGTTACTCTCCCTCTCCCTCTTTCTCGCTCCTCCTGTTACTGACCAAGCCTAATTCTTACTGACCTTCTGCACATGTCTTTGGTCATTGTTTCAATTCGCCAATTGGCAATTGCATATTAAAAGGCGTCTCTTGTTTGTTCAGCTGTGATGAAATTACTTTTGGGCAAAAGTCAAAAACTTGAAAATTAAGCGAAAAAGAAAAACACAAGCTAGCAGCGCTGCATTCGAGCATAATGGACTGGCAGAAACCCTGTAGTCAGCATCAAATTAACTTATATAAAAAAGACTAAATTTGAAGAAGAGAAATCTTTTGTAATCCAAACCAAAGCTATCTTCTTTACCATTTGAAATGCTTTTACACAAAGTGAGAAGACTCTTTTCTAATCACATTCAAAGGGTATACAAAAAAGAAGCTTACATGCGTGTATATCTGTATATCTGTATATGTGTGTGTGTCTATGTGTGGGAGAGTGTGTATGGTCGTTAGTCTGTATGTGTTTGTGTGAATTCTAATCCACATTTAACCTTTGGCAACCATTATAAACGTCGGCTGGCGGGATTGCAGCCAGCTGCAATGGACAATATCGATTGACCCCGTTTCCATTTTCGATTGCAATTCGTTTCAGTTTCATGCACTCACCAATCCAAACCCAAACCCAATTGCAGAGACCACGTCACAGATGTAGCACCCGCAACAGCAGCTGGAGCAGCAAAGAAAACATAATTTACTTCCGCCTGAGCGCATTGACTTTTTTGGAATTCATTTAACGCCGAGGTCCAAGTATGTCCAGTATGTGTGAATGCCTGGATGCCTCACTCCATGAGCTTGCCATGCTGACCATGCTTAAATGCGGCTCATTTATCAATTGCTACTTAGCATTGTCCATTTCAACTATCCACCAGTTGCTGTAGCTCTGCCATCAGTCAGCTGGGTGTTGAGGGGTTTCCTGTGAAGAAGAAGGGGGTGCGGGATAGGAACTGGTGGTCTTATTCACCCAGTTGGAATAAGGTCAACTGCGTTTTCTTCTGCCGTTTCCGATTTCCGTTGCTGCACTTCAAAAAATTGACTTTTACAAGAAAACAATTGCAGCGCTGATAAGTGGTTGGACTAAAGAGAAAGATAGAGACGGAAAGAGAGTTACACACAGACAGATAGAGAGGAAGCGAGAGAGTATTGAGAGAAAAGCGTACGGACAGGGCACGTCCTCGGCCTCGGCCACGTCCACTTTAACATCCACGTCGCCAGTTGTCGCAGCTGAGCAATGAAGGCAAAACAATGAAACACACTGTAGAAGAGTTTCTCTCAAGCCGAACACTGAATGCACTTGCAATTGGCAGTGAATCAACTGATGAAGTATGATAGGCAGTGAATTTATTTAAGGTTGATAACAAATTCTTATTTTGGTAAGACAACTACCCTTGAGAGTGTCTAATAATACCCCTTCCCATAGCTTCTCAAAGAACATTCTGTAGACATCTTAGAGTAGGTAAGAGTCGACTAAGACATCAACAACTTGTCAATTTGAAAGTGGCAAGCGAATAACTTTATTTTCAGAGAAACTTGTTAAAAGGTAGACATCAGTTATCAGTTATCAGTTACAGTTACCCTATAGAGCAAGTGGCTATTAAACAAATTGAAATTGAATTGCGAGGCGAGGCAAGTCAGCTGAGATACTTAACGAGGTTGAAGAAGTCAACATATGGTCATGGAATGCACCTAAGCGAGTAGCACAAACAATTGCAATTGAGCTGAGTATCATTTGAATAGAGGCATAACGAGTATGGGTTCGAGTATGAGTATAAGTACGGGTACTCGAATTATTTTGATAGTCAAACTGTGGCAAATTGTGACTCTTCTCTGTTTAATGACTTAGTTATTATGCCCTGTTGCAAGTGTAAGTGGAGTTGAATGGCATTTGCAGTGAATTCGCAACGTTTTTGCGGTTAAGTGGCTTTTGGCTTGTTGTTGTTGTTGGTAGTGTTTTTTTTGCTCTCGTATTCGGTATCTGGCCAAGCTGTAATGCTTGTGCCAAAGTAATGCTGGTTCAGCTTTTGTGCAATTTCTTGTGGCCATTTGTTTTATGATTGCTTTCGTTATGGCTGGCATGTTGACCCAGCACACTATGACAGCATTTGTTTTAGCCATGGCCCACAGTACGATTCGATTTAACCAAGGCACAGGTACAATCTGGCACTCGTCTTGCAATTGTGATGCCAATATTCGAATATCTATTTCAACTGGTATTTACTTTAGCTATTTCTACTCTCTCTCTCTCTCTCTCTCTCCCTTTCTCTATCTCTTTCTGTCTTGGACAAATCATAACTTAATTATGAGCATCGAGTAACGAATAAGAGATAACTTTTTCTGCATTTTTCATAAACTACTAATTGAGCCATTGAGCTGTCTACGCATTTTGAAGCACCTGGTATCGTTGCAGCTGCAATTTCCATGCAAATTTCAATTGGAAAATTTGTTATTGAAATATTTTGTATATCTAATGAATTGTACAATGTACAATCTGCAGAACAAACAACAATCTATCCAATGTATGGCTAGCAGTTGGATGATAGCTTTCAATATTTAATGCCAATTTATGTTGCATTGTGTCTTACAGCAAGGACAAGAGTCCTTAGATCTCTCTCTCTCTCTCTCTCTCTCTCTCTCTCTCTCGCTAACTCTCCCTCTGCTTGTTGTGTATATGTTGCATCAAATAAAGGTAATTCATTCATGTGAATATTGCATGACATTGTCAGACAAGCTGCAGCTGTATGACTCTCAGTTTGTTATGTGCTATGCAAATGTCTTGCACACTGCAAGAAATCTAATTAAGTATTATAAATATTAAATTTAATGCAAATCTTGAACTGATTTCTCTCAGTGTACTCTCCACAATGTCATGTACAATGCAATGGCCATAAGCTCAAGCTGCATGCCAACTGCAACTGTCAATTTAAATGCATCTATAAGCATTTCGCACCTGCCGTTTACCTGCGTTAATGATAATTGTCCCTTAAATGGAAAAGGACTTCTTGAGCTGCAGAAATTGTAATTTGTGCCAAGATAATTGTGAACAGACAGGACACTCTAAGCAGTTGGGCTCTGCAACTGCCGCTTTGCAGATTAGAACAATGTCCCATTGTTCTCTATGTGATATATGGATAATTTGATTTAGCTTTGGCAATACAATCAGTTCAACTGACTACGAATTCGACTTCAAGTGTATTGAAGGAAAGTGATTAAGTGAAGGAAAAGAACATTTAGAGATAGAAGAATTACTTAACCTGTGCAATTAGAAGAAGACTTCATATTGTTATAAGCAAATGAGAAGATATATGTTTGAAATCGAATGTTTGACTTGATTTAGTTCAGTCTTACTTATGACTATTTGCCAAACTTAAATAAATCTTAATAAATAAATGATAAATTATCAAACTGACTTAAAGCCAGCTTTAAACTTTCATCTCTTGGCTCCTTAAGCTTTTGGCTCAAACACACTGAATGCAATTCAGCTTGTTCTATTAAGACATGATAGTTGTGGGTAGACATTTATATATATATATATATATATATATATATATATATAGAACAGCTGTCGTTTGGGCCAACATTGGAGGCCAAGTCGTATAACAGCACTGACAATTGCTAATAAAATCAAAAGTTTGTGCAACGCCCCCCGTCGCACATTGTCCGCTGCTCCGTCGTTGCCCGCCCTCATTCAATAAACGTAACAGTCAACACACACTCTGACGACCCCAGCTGCGACCCTCCACACACACACACACCCACTCATACACGCACCCACACAAGTACAATGACTTTACTGAGTAACTTACTGAATAAATAAAAGTCGGGGAGCTTGAGATATATATACACTGCTCAAAGTTTTGTTTGGCGGCCTCGTCCGCTTCACCTGGCAATAGAAGTGGAAATTTCGCAAAATATTTGCATGCTAAACTTTAGTCATAATTCCAAAGGAGGTGCTGTCACAGTCTCACCTGCCCGTCTCATTGCCCCTCTGTTCTGATGCTCTCAAATGGTCCCTCAGTCGTGGGATTGCCAGGCACTTTGGCATTTCTATTTGCTTTGTTGGACTTTTGCAGTGCCTGCGGCACTGTCGACATCGACATCGGCTTCGCTTTCATCATGATTCGCATTCACATTCGCATTTCTGTTCACATTTCCATTCGCACTCGCATTGCCTACTTTTGGGCGCTGTCTATTGATTTTTGGCACTGCACGAACAGTTTTTATTTTTTACTTATTTTCTGACACGTGGAGTCGAGCACAGCTTGCGAGAGAAGCATTCAAATGGCAACAAAACTATGTGCACAAATACAAATTCCAATGCTTGCTAAAAAATAGCTAAAATAAACTCTAATCTAAAGGTAAAGTTTTCTTAATCGACGACTGTATACCCTGTGAATTGCACTTTTGTGTAGCAAAAGTAGTTGACAATTTGTTTTAATTAGAATAAATTGATATTTTATCTTCCGTTCAGCTTTACTTGAGTGCAGTAAAACTATTCGATTAGTATTTCCTATTTATTCAAATTGACTGCAGTTACTGCTTAATGAATTCGATATCTATATACTTTGTAAATTTAAAATGAATTCAATTGTTAATTAATTCATTTTAGCCGGCTCGAGCTTAAAACGTCTTGACTGTCCGCTTAAATGCATTGTCAATGATTGCTTAATATAGTCAATCGACCTTTGAATACCCTTTAAGCTTGGCTTATATTGTTTGCTTTTTCAATATAGTTCTATTCTCATCCAAATTCTCCTTCCTCCGTTTAAGCTCTGTACAAATGTAGTGCATGATTTATAATACCCTTTTAGGTAAACTGATTTTTGCATAGTGTGCTTTTAGGCATCATTGGTGTGTAAAAAATGATTTTTTTAAACACACACACAAACGCACACATATGCATACACATGTATACACATTCATACACATATGAAGACGCATTTGGCTAACATGAAAGCTGGCATTTGCTGGCAATAAATGTTTGCGGTTTCGGTGTTCGTATAGGCACATTTACACTAAAGCACACATACCGGCACACACACATACACTGTAGGTAAAACTGTTTGGACCACAAGAGCCGTTATTTTTCGGTTACTTTCTATAGGCGAGGCCCTAAAAGCACTTCGCTATGGGAATGGGCCAAGTTTAGACTATAAAAATTTAAATGTCCAGCTCTTAGGGCTTGTCTAGTGTTCTGTTTTCAATTCTGGCAATCACGCAAAATGCAGTGCCTGAAAATTGTGCATACCTGTTGACCTTGTGACCGCAGTCCAGAAAGGTGAGCCAGGTGAGGCAGGTGAGCGAGTTGAGTCCTGAGCTGAAAAGTTGTTAGTTGGCATTTTCGAAAATGCATTCAAATGACGCTCCCCCCTCTCTGCCGCTTCAGCAATTCAGCTGAAGCCTTAGTCAAGTACCTCGAGTGGGCGTGGCTTTTTGGGGGGCGTGTCTCTGAGCCAAACTAAACGAAGCGTGCGCCTCTCGAGCAACAAAGCTCATGCATATTTTTTTAGGCACGCACTTTGCCTTGCGAGGGAAGCTAAAGGGGGCATGAGGGGCTCTTTGTGGTCAGGTAAACCGTTTGGGCTTTTGTTTTGAATTTGTTTTCGGCCACGTTTGCGTTTGACATGCATTGACTATGCATAACTGAAACCTCCAAATGGGAACTGAAAGGCGTCGCCCTGACGGCGTCGTCTCAGTTGCAAATCCGCGACGCAATCTGCATGATCTTGGCGTTGGAATGGTGCCAAATAGCAAACCCCCCTCTTGCGAATAGAGAAAGCAAAACAAACCAACAAAGTGCTTGCTGACTGCTGGTAAAAACCCAAATGCTTGGATGACTGTACCAAAGGACGTCGCTTGACTTTGTGCATGTCATAGAACAACATGAAATAATGAATATTAACTGCTGCAGCAGCAGGGCAAGTGTTTTTGTAGCTAAGCGAAATAGTTGCAGACTTTTACTTAAATTGCAGAAATGTTTTAACAGATTAAATATTTATGAGAGAAAAGCTTGGGTTAATTCGGATTAAATAAACTGATTAAACATTTGCAAAAGAGATTTAAAAATGTGAAAGTACAGATGTAGACAGTTGAATATGGAAAATAAATATTTAAAAGAGACTTTCAGCCGTTCGCGACGTTGTCTGGGCTTATTTTATGCTAAGGGAATAATTTAATTGAAATTTAAAGAAATATATCTTGAAAATAGAATACAAAACGTATTTGCACACTTGAGTTTAGAATTTCCATTAGCTTTAACTCAGCTTCGATTGCCAATCAGTCAGTCAGTCAATTAGTTAGTCATTCAGTAAATCAGTCGGCACAGCAAAGCCTAATAAAGGTAGACAGTTAAAAGGATGACCAGGACCTAAGAGATTTATTTCAAGTTTGAATCTTTCAGTAGAATTTAGATTTATGGCTGAATGCGATCAAGAAATCCTGTTAGTTGATTTGGCCATGGCTTAAGTTCAACTTGAATGCATTATTTCAGCTCATAAAATTTCAGATTCTGACATTTATTTCATTTAGCCAACTACGAACTAACAATGTCCACTCCCCTCCTCTCCACATTTCTTTCACCTCCTTCTGCCCCCACTATAGTTTTCAATCTCTTTCTCTATGTTTCTCACTACATTTACCCTTTTTGACCAGTTTTTGTTTGCCCATTTGAGTGTTTGCATTGCTGACAATGCCAGCTACCAGTTTTATCAGTTTACAGTCTGTGTGTGTGCGTATGCGTGTGTGTTATTGTGTGTGTGTGTGCTGGAATTTTTTTGTGCGTTTCCGAGGTTGGTTAAACTCGCATTTTGAATTCATGCGAGAAGTTGCCATGTTTTTGTTCATGGAAAATGGTTGCTACTGCTTTTTTTTATTTTTATTGAGTGCGTGCATGACTTCCAATGAATGTGAATATGAATGGGAATGTGAGTGCTTGAAAATGAGCAAGAAGAAGATAGAAGAAACGAATAATGCGCATAATCATAATCATAAAATTGATTTAACTAATCAAACTGCCATAAACATGAGACGAGATTAAAGCAAAGAATACAATAAAAAGACAAAAATTAACACATATTCAAAGCGAATTGCTGATCAGTCGTGTGGGAAGGGGAATGTTGAAGGTGGGGGTGGGGAACAAATCAGTGCTCAATTCATGAAAATTGCTGGCAATGCAAAGGCAAACATTGTTGAAGCGTGTCAAAGGCAAAAGCTGGCAAAACTTTTTGCCAAATTGCCAAATTGAATGTCAACACGCGTAAAAATAGCAGACAAGCTAGAAAGACAGGCAAACTGAGAGATAGAGCGAGATAGACTGCCAGAGAGTGTGAGAGAGAGAAAGCAAGTGAGGGAGAGAGACAAGCATATGCATGTACATGTTCTTTGAATTTGTTTATGACTATTGACACGCTTGTAGGTTGCCTGATGTTGCTACAATCAAATACAAATTACGCATACGCCGCGTGTGCGCACGTGCCGCACTTCCCAACTACAAATACAACTCATACCTTCTGCATTTGATGTATTTATTAATAGTTGCATTTTCAACGTGCCTCCCAACTAGTGTGTTGTGTTTGATTTACCTAGACTCATCGCTTGTTTGTGGTTTACTTTCAATATCAGTTCAGCTCTAGTGAGTGATTGATTGAGGTGTTATTTTTAGGTATATCCTTAAATCAAATCGGATGATACTTGCAGCCCTTACAATGCAAAGAACATATTTAAAAATACATAAAGAAATGTATTTATGTTGATAAAAATCTAATGCTTGATCTGAAATTGTTTGTTACTATAACAGCTATATGATAAATATAATAAACTGTTCCGGCAGAAGCCAACTTATCTACTGCCTACAGCAGAAAGAGGAATCTGAAGAGAGTTTTATCAAGTTGACTTCAAAACTAAGAGAATAGTTAGCTTAGAAACATATGCGCTTGTCTGTATTGTCTCAGCTCATTGTTCTGATCATGAAATGGTATTTGATACAGACCTCAACTGAGCTTAGTTGTTCCACTTTCCACATGAATAGAAGGAGAGAACTCAGCGCTAGCTGAGAGACAGCTTCAAGGTTGTTGTCTGTTGGTTGTGCTTGTATTTAATGATTGGTTTGGGGCTTTCACTTTTCTTGATAGTTTTTTACGAGCTTGAGTCCTGTTGGGAATTCTGTTTGCTGCTTGAAGGACATTGTAACAACTGTAAATGTCTTTTATTGCAGTTTTTAAACGCTTTGCTGATTTTGCTTACGAAACATCAAATGTTGTGCAATAGAGGGAAGCACATGAGTGTAGCTGCCGTATCTCTCTCTCTCTCTCTCTCTCCAAGCTGACCTTCTCTGTTTAGTAAGGGAGAGGAAAGTTTGTCAGGTCTCACAGGTGAATTAACTTTTCCGCTCGACTCGCTGCTGCTGCTGTTGCCGCATGCTGCATGCAACTTGCTGCAAGGCACAAAACTTTGCAACCAAGTCAAAATGCATTTTGCGCAAAACTTTTACAGCTCTGTGCATTGACAACCGCAGTGAAAGGCGCACCGGTGTATGGCTGTAGGCAGTGAGCTGTAGGCGTGGCACAGCGGCAGCTGCCAGATGGCTTACACTCGACTGGATGGCAAGGCCAAAGTTATGAGCTGGGGCAGGAGTTGTACTGAAACTGAACTGAAAAGCGTGAAGCGTATTTTAAATTTGCTTTAATGCGATTCATTTATTTGCTTTTACGTCGTAGACCAATCGACATGATTGTTGTTGTTGGCATTGAAATAAGCTCAACACATTTCAATCAGCCTGTGGCCGACACTCCAACATTCCGACAATCCGACAACTCGACTACCGGAAGTGACCATCAAACTGAGTAACTCCCTCCTCCATCCATATCCCCTTGCCATTTGCTTTGTTTATTTTCACTTAAGTGTTGACTGTTTCTGCTGAGCTGCTGTTCAGCAAATAAACCATAAAAGAGCATAAAAAATGTTTCAATTGTCGCAGCTGTACACTGCAAGAAATCAGTATGTATGCCAGGCAATGAAAATATTTACGCTGCCCACCAAGAGACCTCGACACAGACAGACAGTCAGCTGGGCCGACTGACTCGCCACAGACCGGCATGTTCAGCTCGACTGCAGCTGTCGACTGTTGGCCATAAAAAGAAAACAAAACACAGAACACAAATCGAAACAACAACAACAAGAGCAAACAACCAACAACCAACCAACAACGAGATACAAATATAAAATTCACAAGCAACGTCCATAAAAAATTAAATCAGTTTGCGCAAAATACTCGCACATATTTCTCTTAACTTTCTCGAACGCCCCGCGACCAGCTGCCTCCGTCTGCCCCCCTTCGTCCAGCCTGCACCCTTCGCTGCGTCCTGCAACTCCATCCACCATTTGGTCAGTTCCATGATGATGATTTCAATGAAACGCACGCGCGCCATTTTGTTTGAGTGATTTTGTCTTGCACAACGCGTAATTGCAGTGAAAGTTGAAACTCAGCTGAGTAAAAGGAAAATGGAAAAATGGAAAAACAGAAATATGGAAACTGCTGCCTTCTAGATGCCCACAGTGCAGATTGTCTAAGCTTGCGCCGTGGATAGAGCCTGCCCCAAACAGGAGCGGTTTAGCAGCAGAAGATGCATTAAGATTGAAGTAAATTTAAATTGTCTGTTTTATTTAAAATTATTATCTAATAAATTTTAATACTTTCTTAGATATTTTATATTTATTAATTTCAAATTATTTAAAAATTTATTCAAACAGATAAATCTATTTAATTGATCAATTTAAAATGCATACATTACATAATATTGCATTATAAAATTCTATATTAATTTAGAGTACAATAAATAAGTTTTAAAATATACTAAATAAATCTATTTATTATTTTAATAATAAATATTTTGCATTTATTATATTTATAACATATTGATTACCAATTTAGTGCCCCACAATTTGCGTTCTCTCTTTCTTCATTTCGCTCCGTAATTGTGAGTGACATTCTATTTAATTATTTAAACTATTTTTTGCGGTAAAGCTTGGACAGCACAGGAGCGGTTCAGCAAATGTGCAGAAGTAAAGAATTACTCAAAATCTAATTAAATTATAAAGATAGTCAAATATATTTAGATAGACTTAACTTATTTATGGAAGTAAATGCAAAGTAAAAAATTAAATATAATTATTAGTCTCAGTTAATTTATATATTCTTTTATAGTAAGACGAAAATCTGAAACATAAGTTATTAAATATATTTATATAAAGAGTATTATTATTTATTACTTTAATTTATTTTAGCAGTAAACCGATTTGTAATTTAAGCGCCCCAAGTAACTGGCGCCCAAAGAAACTGGCTGCCTGTTCCGCCCTTTAATTGTCAGTGGCGATATATTTTTTGTTTTTCTTTCTTATTTTTTTTCTGTTGTTGTTGTTGTTGCAACGAGCGCGTTTCGCTTGAAAGTTGTGAAAACTGTTTTGCCTTTTGCGTGCCGCAGAAAAGTTTCAAGCAGCATCATTTGTCAGTGGATAAATAGTTTTCCAGTAAGTAGCTAAAGTTATGCTTTTTGATTATGTAGCCATGGCTGATAATTTCTCATGGCAATCTCTCTGTCAGAAACTTTAAATGTGGTCCACTCAGGCATGGCAGGCGGACAGAACGGGGGATATCGAGTATATTGGTTGGTCGAGTATTTAAGGCATATGGGAGAGAGCATATCTGTGCGGTAAGTAAACGCAATAAATTCAAATTGTGAGCTGCTTAGTGGGAGGCTCAATTTGACGCGACTCTCTTAATGTGTGTAAGCCGCAAACATAATAAATAAGCTTAAGTTTGGTCAATTTGACAAAATTGTTTGAGCTTGGCAAAGTGCGTTTTGGGCTCACACAAATAAATCAGCTGCCATTTAAGCTGCCAGCGTTTGCCATAAGCGAATTTATTACACACTCGCCGATTACGACAACATTCAAAGGGAAGGAGTCAGGGCGTCTTCTGCAAGAGCAGAAGGGGGTTGGCTAAATATTGATGAGCTGAGATTTTGCTTAAGTTTGTTTAGGGCTCCGGTTGCCCCATGGTGTACAATCGCCACTAATCAAATTTAACATAAATGATTGAATAGAATTTTAAGCATTAAATCAGAAAAAAGACAAAAGACAAAAGAAATTGTCAGTGATTGAACGCATTTTCACCCCCTCAATCATTATATTGCGTATACGCAGCGTGTGCCAAAACTTTGGCGCCAGATTGATGGCAACTCAAAGTTCGTTCGCCTTTTTTTTGCCTTCGCTTACTCTTCAAGAATATTCCAGCAAATATGCAAGTGGAGTAAACTGAGAACTAAAAGAAATGTAAAGCTGCAACTTTTCGACATGCATTTTGAAACCACTTGACAATAAAACGTAAAATTGCAGCGAACTGCGACCCGGGTCCTGTGTCTCTGAGCCCCTCTATCTCTCTGCGTCTCTCTGTATCTCTCTGTGTAAATGTAGCCATAGAAGTTGAGTTCGTGCCAGTTCCCCGTTGCCATTGTCAGTGGCATTGGCGTGGGATTTAACAGTGTCAACGGTGCAAAGGTAATAAAAGCAGCGCATTGCAACCAGAAATGAAATATTAAATGCATCCTCGAATCGCTCGAATCACTCGAATCCCTTGAATCCTCTCGAATCCCCTTGAATCCCCTTGAATCTCCTTGAACCCCCCATAAATCCCCATGAATCCTTGCTGTTAGATGAGAGCATTTCCATTGAGTTAAACAAAGTGTGTTGTGCAATTGTCAATTTCATGTACTAAAACTGTAACTTGTTTCGCATTTATCCGCACGATAAGGTCGAAGGTTAATGGGCAATAGATGAGCAGTTGTTACGAGTGATTACAGACTACAACAGGACAATCATTTGATTGTATTTCAAAAGAATGCAGTCTAGACTAGAGCACAATGTCGTTATGCGCTGTTTAGAGATAACAAGCAGAAGGCGAGGAGGCGTGGCAGAAATATATATATATTCCTATGCATTATCAACAACTAAGTCGATTCATTTTAGAGCTTACCAACTATTACAGTTGCCGACAATAATGTGGCAAGTCTAATATATATACAGTTTTATAATATTTATCTAAATAAAGACTGGTACAGGGTATTAAACTGTTGCGTGCACTCGATTGCTATGCTTGCTTAAAACTGCAAATGATTGATTTCCCCATTTGCCATTTTCCCATTTCGCTCAATTTACATAGTCTATTTCTGAGCTCATTTCGCGGCTGAAATTAGAAATTTGTCGAGGCATCGAGGCTATCCATATCAACGTTTAAGCACCATAAAATATGCCCATTATATTTAAATAAAATTGCACATAAAAAAAATACCTCAAATGCTTTTCATTGGCTCTTGGCCTTGCGGCAAAGACGGGAAAACTCGGGAAAATTCTTAGCACGTCGCAAGTTGCGTTATTAACACGTATTCCACTCGCATTTCCTTTCCACTTGGCCTTCCAAACAATTCCAACTCAAATGACTTTAATTTCGATATAAGGAATTCAAGAATTCTGGATTTTCTGGATTGTAAAGGCGATGTGATGGCGGGATGAACTTGTTAAACTTTAGTGCGCCTCAAAATGTCATAAAATTTAATGCGAGTTTACTTTGAGCTGGGCCACAATAACAGAGGCCACTCAAGACCTTAGGGCATCAGTCAAGGCACAGCCAACTGACCATGGTCATTTAGACGACAGCGACGACGACGAGGCCAGTCATGTCGCATCGTGTCCAATCGTGTCCAGTCGCTTGTTAGCAAGCTCCCCTTGCTGATGATAGATTTTCATATTGAGCGCCTGTTTTTATGCTTTATCGTAAAAGCGACGCGTAGGCGTTACATATTACACTCCTCATACACGCACACCTCACACACTCACACCTAACACACGCACACACACACAACCATATGCGTCTATATGCTATGTTGGGAAACGAGACCACACAATGCTTTCTGTATTCTATATTCTCGTTAGTCGCGAGGCATGTTGTGAAAAATGTTGCTTGACTCCTCAAACGGTGGCAGGGGTAGGGGATAGGTTGGAATCCCGCCTTGTTGTGCTGCCGCAATCTGATTGATTAATACATCAATTTGTTATAGAGCCATCAGTTGTCTACTACACTTGACACAGTTTGCAGCTCATTAAATCGACACAATGCGGCATAAAAGCTAATTGTGCAACTTTTGTTCCACACACACGAGAAAAAACTTGGCGACAACCCACATATGATTGAAACTTGCCTAATGACCACCAAAAAACAAAAATAAAGAGGAAGTAAATATATAGGAAATCTGTGCATCTGTTAGGCTATTGGGAATACAAAAAAAAAAAATAAAAATAAACAATTGACAGCATTTGAACTTGGACTGAGCTGTCAGTTTAGTTTGACACATATCAAATTGTTTTCATGTGAAACTTTGTCTCTACAATAAAAATCTATACATAAAACTCTTTTGTCAACTTTTTTGAAGATTCAACACATAAGGAAGTTGTAAGCGAGGCTCTTGTTCTACTTGTGATTAAGTTTATATTATATTTTACTTTAATTCTTCTTAACTTCATGCACTAAAATATCAATCGCAATATTACGAAGCAAATTACTTCTTTGTTTATTTTTGAAATCAGTTTCTATATAAAACTTGTTTGTTTTTCTTCATTCTACCAAAAAGTTATTTATATAATAAACTTAATTTCTATATATAAATAATAACAGCAAGTGCTTTGAACTCTTTTGACAATGCCAGAAAATTCGATGAAGTATTCAATGCACTCGTGATTATTTTAGATACCAGCAAAGTAGTTAATGCTTTAGTTGAATACATAAGTCAGTAGCCCGTCAATCTGTTTGATTTGCCAACATGGGAAACTGTTCACTTGCTTGGCCAAGACTTGTGGTTACTTTTTACCCTCTCAGCCCTCAAGGCAGAGACTGCGGTTAGCTTTGTGTGTGTGTGTGTTAAAAACTTAATTGGTTTTCGGGTAATGCAGACAGAGACACATAAATTGCTCATATTACGCATACGCCGCATTGGCCTACAATATGATTGTATGAGAAAAGAATATGAAGAATGAAGAAAAGTTGAATGGCTTTTGCAATTGTCTGATAGACATCTTCATAAATAATGCAATTAAAGAGGCCAGAGGCTCAGGCGGCAGACGTTGATTGTGTGACAGAGCTCAATATGCATAGCTAAGCATAGTTAAGCGAGTTGCGCAATTTGTTTGATTGATTGACTGCTTGATTGAGACGAGTGGCAAGCACAAGTTGCAGGCAACTCCCAAATGCATGTCGAATGCGCTCTGTTGCGTGTCCAGCAGCAATTAAAAAGCCAACTGAAGGAGCTGCTTTAATTGTTTGCACTCGCTGCTTTGATTGGCGCCTTAAACGTTAAGCACACATCAATGTTTAATGGCTCGACACCCACACGATATCACGTAAACGTCGCGTAGACCAGCCTCATTAGCCTCCAGGCACACACTCAACACTCAACACTCAAGAGTGCAGCTTAAACGTCTTTTGTTAATCATTTTATGCCTTTTTCATGTATTTATTTTGATTTTTCATACAACATTTTGCGCTGCCATATCCCGAAAATGTACAACAAATTTAAGCATCACTTCCTTTATGGGCAGAACAAGCACACCCCTCCCAACCCCGCAATCTCATCGCTGTCTCCGCAGTCCTCGCAGTCTCCACAGGCAGCGCCTAATGTTGTTTTTTCGTGTGAATTTGTAATAACTTGCATAAATTAAGGCGCCTGCATTGAAGGCAGCAGGCGCCGCAGCGAACTCAACTTCACCACGTAACGAAACTCCCCTCATTTGTCACTTGAGGGGAAACTCAACGAAACTTTGCATTAGGTCGAAATGTTGTTGAACTCAACTTCAAAGTTTCCCCTTCTTGATGAGTTTCCGTCATTTTGTTGTCGTTGTTTGTCTTGGGGCTCAGTTTGTGTGGCATTTGCTCGGCTTTCTCGTAATGCTCGACACACGACACACGACGGCGTTTTATAAATCTCGCATAATGCTCATAAATGACACGGAATTGGGTAAATGCTGTCTTCCAATTGGAATAGGCAATTCTGTTATGATTAGCCGGCCAACACATGTTCCCAGCCAAAACATTTATTTGTGGCTACAACTTTGGGTCAACTAACCCACTTCTAAACTGACAAGATAGTCCCTGCTCCTCGTCTGCTATCACATGCTGCTCTCATTCAGATTTCTGTAGCTTTAACTTGTGTCAACTTTAAATTTGCATTTGATATTGCTTCACTCTGTTGGACGCTTTAAATTATGCATCAAAATAGTTCACGTTGTTGGTTTTTCTTTAGTTTTTTTTCGAAAGTGAAAGTCAACACACTGACTAAAAAAAAGAGCAGACAGTTTATGTAGGTTCGTGCGTCTGGGATCTGTGGCCTGTGGACGGTGGGCGGTGGGTGGTGGGCGTGGCCTGCATGTTGGCAAGTCAATTTTTGTGATAAAATTTCTGGTGCACATAAATTTGGTTTTAATGCGCTTAGTTCGCAATTTGGCTCGAGGCATGTGGAAGCTGCTTGTCGAGCCTTAGGGGTATGCATAGCGTAGGGGTATTTGTAGTGCGTAGTGCGAACAGGGGGACACTCAGTAGAGCGACAATCAACTGCTTCTTAGGCAGACCAAAACATAACTTGAGCCCAACAATTTTTGATAATGATACGCAGCCTGCGGAAATTTTATTATTGTTTTTGTTTTTCTTCTAGTTTTTCTTTTGTTTTCCTTTTTTTGTTGTTTTTGTGGCTTGGTCGTTGCCTAATTGTTTAATTAATTAGGGGGCCACATTTTAATTAGGCTTAAGTGCTGCGGCAGTCAAATCATTTAATGGCCAGCTTTAAATGCCATGGACATGCCGATATGAACGAGGGTCGTACGAGTAGTTCAGTGAATTTGTTCAATAAAATTGGTGAAATTTTATATTCATAATTTATTCTGTAGAAAATTGATTATAAAACGATTCTCTTTGTATATGTAATATTTTCTTATTTTAAAAAATAAATATAAATCTTTTATTATATTAAACAAATAATTATAAATACAAATATCTGTTTTAAGACTTACAGTTTAATAGGCTTTTTCTAGCTCTGTAATCCCACAGATCTGAACTTAAAGTCAGCTGGCCAAAAGTCATGAAGCAACCCAGTTTCCAGCAATCAAACTGACCCACTAACATGCAAACAAAACCATGTACTGAGAGTCAAGACAATGGCCGTATTTCTGCATGTGTGTGAGTGAGAGTGTATAGGTGTGTGTGTGTGTGTGTGTGTATGTTTGAGTGTGTGCATCTTAGGCAAACAAGCCAAACAATGTAGACAATTGCTTTTAGAGCGTTGACTGATGACAATCGCAATCACTTGGCCACCCACTCAACCTAGATTCCATTTTCGGGTTGCGGCTCACAAAAGCAAACAAACGGCAAGAGTTTTGTCAGTTTCCTCTATTCCCCCCTCCCCCCGCCACTCACACACCCATCAAGAGGGGGGACTGTGAGGCTGCTCTTACTGTTTGTTGATGATGCTGCTGTTGTGGCACACGTTCTCAGGTAGCATTTGCGGCGCTCAATTTGTAGTTGGTTTTCACAACAGTGTTATATATTACACATACGCCGCGTTGTGCGGCAGTTGCTTGTCAGCTTATAATTCAATTCGGCAGCTGCTCCATTGAAATGCCGACCGAGAGAATTCATCTGTCAGAATGTGTGCCTTGCAAATTGCATTAGCTGTCATGTGGCAACGGCTCTTGACTCTTCGTTCTTGACTGCTGTAATTTATACACAGTTTGCCAGGTTTGACCCACTCGCCTTGCTCTTGCTCTTTCTCTTTTATGTTCATTTTCATTTTCATTTCAATTTTAATTTTTTTTCTCAGCTTCGTGTTGAATCTCATGCATGACAACAATGGGTTCAAGTTGCTGTCAAGATTTAACGCTTGCCATGTTTATTGAGAAACAGCTGCCATCATAATTCAATATTTTACACTTGAATGTACACGGAACATAACTTGACAGCTCCAACAACAAGAACAACGACAACGACAGCAAATGAAAATGTTTACACGCTGCTGAGCACTTCGCTTGCCACAGCATCCACTTGAGCGAGGAGTAGGGCACAGCCTGCAACCCTTGCCACAAGTTGCCACAGTTGGCGCCAGCACGTCTTTGTGCCGTCTGGGGTGACCAGCAGCAAAGGCAGCTACTTCTTAGCCTGGCCTGTGTCGTGGTTACGATTCCAGTTGCTATTGTAGGCCATAAAGCAACACCAGCTGCTGGCGCAACAGGCAAGCAGCTTTACCTGCCCTCTTTCTCTTTGTCTACAGTTGTTGCTTAGCATAATTAACTGGAATGTGGCTGAGTTAATTGGGTTGGCTGCTCATTTCTGACTGTCTGGCTCTCTGAAGTTGACCTCAACTATGATGATTAATTTGCCCGTTTAGCTGCACAGTTTGACATAGTTCATACCTGTCGTATACGTAATATTACACTCGAAATTCAATCAACTGTGTCGGAGAATGACTGCAGTAAATGGTTGGCCGCAATGCCAAAACTGAGTCCAGTTGTTATTCGTAGTTAGATTACAGTTTGGACTTTGCACTTTGCACTCTGGGCCGAGTAAACTAAGTGCGAGCAGAGACTGGAGACTAGCCAAGCCACAGGGCAGACAGCACCCAAAAGCTGCAATGTCCACAATGTTACACAAGTCGGCAATGTAAGTCAGTGTGCTGAAAATGCAAATAAATGACTCGACTAGCAGATACCCACTAAGTACACACATGATTCGTTTCAGAGACACTTAAAACGGGGAAAACAAAAAAGTTTCTCGAATAACATCTGTCAGCTTCTGCATGTTACGCAATCTTTTTCTTGGCATATTTTTACTGACTTGAGAATATCCTATTTTTCGAGCAGAAAATACGGAAAATGTTAAACTGTTTTCATGCATAACTTCGGACTAGTTCTGTTTCTGACAAACATTTTACATTTCAGGCTTGGAGCAAATGGAATAAGAGAGTTGGAAAGCCATTTTCGTAATGTGCCATTCTCATGTTTGAATCTGTTCATGAGTGAAAGTTCTGGGTTGAGTGTTGATTACACAACTGTGCAGCATTTTTTGGGCTGAGTTTAGTTTGCACTTTAAGGTTTTTAGCTCACAACTTTGGCTTTTAAGTCCGATTGTTGCATGCAATATTCAAGGTGTTTTCTCAGCCTCAATCGATGCCTGCGGTCATAAAGTGTGCTTATGTATGTGTGTGTGGGTGTGAGTGTGTGAGTGTGTGAGTGCGTGTGTGTGTATGTTGGTGTGCCAGAGCTATGGGCACGGTCTGAAATTGCTTTTGTCTGGCTTTTTAAACAGACGCACAGCACACATGGCTTATGCGCAATAATTCCCATACAATATCACGCTTATGCCGCGCTTAACCTTTAGCACAGTCAAATACAAATTGTGCGCTCGAAAAGCGTTTTAAACAACGCCAAAAACAACAACAAACAACAACGACAACGACTGCCATAATAATATCGTACTTGACACACTCCAGAAAGCGGTAAAGAAAAGTTTTCACGGCTCGATAAGAGTTTTTTAATTTGTCTAAAAAGGTAAACGACATAGTGGGGGTGGGGCCAGGAAGGGGCAGCTGTATGCAGAGGGAGAGAGGTACGGCTATGATTCCCCGCGTGTAGCTGGGGAAACTTTTTAGGCGCGTAATTTATGCGCAATGAAAGCGTTGGGATTACGACAAAGCCAAGGGCGTGGTTGCAGCAAGTAAGTAAAGAGAAACCGAATAAAAAAATTGGCGAGCAACGGTAGAGGGGGGCACTGGTAGTACGGGAGCTGGGGACTAGGCTGCTGGAGGCTGCAGGCTGGCAGACAGGTGTAGCAGTCAAACCGGAAAATTAGCGGAAAGCGTCAAAAGCGTTCCCCAAACGGCAATGTCGCGACAAGGCAATCTCCCTCTCTCTCTCTCTCGCTCTCCCTC
Source organism: Drosophila funebris (assembly GCA_018901825.1). Taxonomy (NCBI): domain Eukaryota; kingdom Metazoa; phylum Arthropoda; class Insecta; order Diptera; family Drosophilidae; genus Drosophila; species Drosophila funebris. The sequence continues at coordinate 4,555,758 of JAEIFK010000122.1, read as the reverse complement.
TTGCTTTTTCTCCATCTCTCTTTCCCTGCAGCTCTCTCCAGCTAACGGCGGCTTGACTTTTTGCATAACCACAAAATCAACAGCAACAACAACAAGAATAACAACAGCAGCAGCAACTAAACTGGCGAAAATGTGAGCGTAGTTTGAGCCTTCACTGTGGTTGTTTTTCGCATTGTCGTTGTCGTTGCTGTTGCTGTTGCTGTTGTTGTTATTACTGTAGTTGTTGTCCTGTTGACAAATACGCCGCAGGACAGTTTGAGTTTTGTGTTGTTAGCCAGCTGACTGCCGTCCAAGGCGTAATTACCTGGACTTTTGACTATAATATGGTCACGTTGTTTGCCACTTTACTGTTCCCCCATAAAGGCGACAACACAACAATGCGCTTAACTAATAGCGGTTAGTTAACTATGTAATGCAGTTTGGCAGCTTATCAAAATGAACTAAGAGCAATTTGACTGTGAATTAGTTTTACCTCTAAGTGAGAGACAGAAATATGCTGTAGATTATTTTATAAAGTTTTGTTTGGTTGAGCAACTTGAAATTCCATTTAATGGTCAAAGTGTCTAACAAATATTTGGCAATATTTATTTATTAAATTGTTTAAATACTTAAACATTTATTTCTTTTAAAATATTTATTTAATTATCGTATGATTTATTCAAGTTGCCAATTTGTTTACAGAGTTTGTCAAGTCTTTCGCCAACTTTATCACCATTTTATTACTTATTGACTTAGATGTTCTTTAAGCTTTCTGCCATTGAAATCATTTAGCATTAGTCTACATACGCTTAGTTAGTTTCAATGTTAATAAAATACTAAATTGGTTGCTTTTTACTTTGTTTTAAACTGCATTTTATTGAGTCAGATTAAGTCAGCTAGTTGCCCTCTAGCTGTCATTTATATATTTTAATTTAATATAAATATTTATAATTCCATTTTTATAAATTGCTTTCTGAGTGCATTTTTACTTCGATCTATATTTTTGTCACATTTTTTGGTGTTGTTTTTAGGTTTTTTAAACGTTTAATTTTAAGCCATATTTTGGTTACATTTTGCGCTTTGGGTTTCCATGCCCATTCATGGGCGTTGTTGTCCCACTCCGCTGCTTAAGTAGGCATTGTTTTTAGTGTTGTTGTTGTGGTTGCTGCTGTTGGTGTTGTCGTTGTTGTTGTTGTTGTTGCTGTTTTAAGCCTGCGGCTTTGAGGCGGCTTAAAATTGGATTTGCGTTTCTGCTTTGACATTTTGTTGGTTGTTATTGTTGCTGTTGTTTTTCTCATGTGCGTACTTATAAACTTGTCACTTTAATAACTTTTTGCTGGCTTTCGGCTTTTGCTTTCTGCTTGTTGCTGTTGTTGTTGTTGTTGTTGTCTTTGGTTTGCCAGTCACTTCAAAGGCACGGTTTAATTGCTGTCCTAACAGCTGGCAAAATATTTATTTATTTATTTTTTGTTAGCCATATTCTTACATATTGTTCGTAGTCTCGTTTTATTTTTAGACGTGAGGCAAATCTTAAATGAGAAATGCCCGCAGCATTTGCTTTTTATGACTGGCGAACACATGAAAGACAAACCATTTCAACTAACAATGTGTGAAAATTCGCACGTTCGTCATAAATAGCAATAAAACACGCACACACACACACACATACACATATACACATTCAATAGCTGCAAAATAACAATGGAAATGCAAATGGAAATGGAAAATGAAAATGAAAAACAATTTGCGAATTTATGTTATTTATAATTTGATATTTGATATGCGGGTCCATTGAACGCCGCAAGCTTAGTAAAGTCAGTGGGATGGGGGAGAAGGATGGTGAAGGGGGAGAAGAGGTTGCTCTCCTCCTTTCTTGTCTCAAGCTGTTTAGCACTTGCAACACATAAAAAGTAATTTTTCCCAGAATATTCTGTTTCATTTGCAGCCTCTTTGCATCAGCTTTTTCTCTGCTTTTCATCTACCATCTCTCACTTTCTCTGTCTCTCTCACTCTCTCCCCCTCTCTTTCTCTCCCTCTCCCCTCTTTTTTTTTTATCAATTTCACGCCAAATGTAACAAGCACAACAAACATTTTGTAATTATTTGCACAAATGCCTAATTGTTTGCATTTTCCAACGAATTTGCCAAGCGACGCACAAATATTGACAAATTGTGGGTGGAAACGGGGGGAGTTGTTTGGTGAGGAGTGTGGTAGTAGAGGGGAGGCTTTGGCAGATTGTCTGAGCTGTTGCCGCTTGTGATGGAAATGATCTCGTTGAGCGCATTGTCCCGTTACGCCTGTTGCAGTCTATGTTTGTTGTTGGGCATTTCAATTAAATAAATAGACTTATATTTTTTTTTTTATGAGGCGCCAAGGAAATTTAAATAACGAACATAAAAAAAACGCACATCAAAAAAAACTGCCAGCAACATACACACACACACACCTACAGACACACATACAGGCACACAGCATGACCTGGTAAGGCTTGAGAGGGGGGGAAAGGAACAGGCACATGCGCCTACTGCAGCTTTTAGTCGAGTCTCTGGTTGAACATAAAAAAAAGTCAACAGACAAACAAACAACATGTAAATTATGAAAAATGTACTAACAAAGCAGCATAAGCGTACACGCACACACACACACACATACATACACATTCTCAAACTCTCACATACTCACACACTGAGTGCTATAGAACTTTGTCTGCACAATACTGTCCAAGTTTACAGGTAAGCCTAATAGGAGCTTACATGGAAACCAAGAAATTAGAATTGCTTTTTAGAGAGTCGAAAGTTGAGTTGATATACGAATTTGCTTCATTTCTTATGGCTATATTCTTCAACTTAGACACTGCCAACTTAACAGGTGCTTAAGAAGCACCTGTTCATCTATAAACAAAGAAATGAAGAAATTGCATTGAATCGCTTGCGCTTTGCGGCCAACACAAGTGTGTGAGGGAGACAGCAAACGACAGAGATACCTGCATATGTAAAGTATATGTGTGTGTAGGGAATATGAATGTCTAACAATCGACAGCGCCAGCGCAGGGTATTATACTGTCGCGCTCACTCGCCTGATCCGCTTGCTTACGCAGCTAAAGTTGCCTTTTTCAACTGCAGATCACAACAAAGCTTCCCTCAGTCAAGTCTTACTATTAAGTTTAATTTTGCAATGGAAAGTTGTTGGCTCTGTGTTTGTAATTGGATTTTATTAAGCAGCTAAACATTGAACCAACTTTTTTTGATTTACAATTGCAAAAGCATCGATTGATTGAATGATTGATTGTAAAACAATACTTTAGACAAATCTTTTACAATGCCAACAGCTTATTCACTTGAAATTGCAAAATAAAACCGCAAAAAAATGTTCTCATTATCATTATTTTCATTTTCATTTTCATTTTCCTTTGTCTTTGCCATTTCCATCTTCCTCTTTTGCTTTTGCTTTTGCTTTGGTTTCCCCTTTCGCTTTTATTCATTTGCATTTTGATGGGCATCTTCCGGTTGGTTGTCAGCTTCTGTTGGATCTGTCACAAATACATTATTGCGTCTGGCGATTTCACGTTTCTCATCATCGGTCAACGGGCCATTTCCATAAACGGGAATATTTTGATAGAGCTTAGACAATTGGCTCAGATTGTGCAATTCGTTTTGGAAGAACGACAAACGTGGCCCGAATGGTCGGTTTGGCATGAAGAGCTCACTGCTCTGCTCATCATCATCATTTCCATTGCTGGAAACCAGATTGAGAGATGGCATCCAATTTGAGTACGAATCAGCCATAGTTAACAAAATCTAATTGATTCTCAGCTTTGTTATCTGTTCTCAAAGATTTTGTTATAAGATTTGTTGTTAAAATTAGATTTGTTTTTTGATTTTTTTTTCGAGATGTGTTGCCTTGAATTTCGAAATATAAGTTTGAGTTGTGACTTAAAAACAACTGACTAGAGTCGAATACAGCAAAATGAGGGCCAACTAGATGTGTGATAGATTGCAATTGCTTCTATATTTATGCCCTGGAGTGTGCAGCTAATTTATAAATATATACGAGTTGAATGACTTTGATCTGTCAAGTATGACGACAAGAAAGTGATAATGGAATGAATGAAATTTGATCAGGTGGTTATATTTATATGACCTGGAGTGTTGTGCTTTCAATTAACAATAAATAACATGAGCTGCATAATTTATAAGTGTTCTCATGGAGCGAAAGTGAAACTGTATCACATGTATAATATTAACTGCTTCTACTTTTGTGTCCTGCACTGTGCTGAATATGCTGCCAACTAATACACACACATGCGCTGAATTACTGTGTCTCGTTAGCCAGTGGTTCGGGCTGTTGTTGTTGCCTTTTTCACACACACTTCAGGCAGCCATGTAGGCCGACAACATCCGCAGTGTGCCAGCTACCTGCCTCCCCTCTGGACCCTTCCCCGCAGACCGCCGCGAATCTATTCACCTCTTAGTCTGCACAGTGGGGAAGCTGAATAATGTTCACCTGTTTTGTTTATTTTGACTGCGTTGCTGCATTTCTGGCTGTCTGTTGTTGTTTTCGTAGAGCAGCAGCTGCCGCAGCGTGTTGTGCATTTAAAGCAGAGCCCAAAAAAGTAGGCAACACTTTTTGTTGTTGCCTCATTTCCTGCGTTGGGAATGGCATTTAAAGTTTCTTTTCGAATGAACAGTAAACAATATAAAACAAGCAAACAAATGAACTCATTACAAAGTGTATCCGCAGGCGATACGATGATTTTAAAATTCTGCAGACCAAAAGGCAACTTTTCGACTGCAGCTTAGCATCGGCTACGCTTAATTAAATGGCCAACAAGCAGCAAATTAAATAAAATCGTAACTGCACAGCAAGAAGTTCGAGTTGATTAAGCTGAAAGCGGGGGCGAGTTGACCGGGGCAACCTTTGTTTCTCCATTGACAATGCAACCGCGGCTAATCAGCTGAGAAAATGCCAAGACGTTGCTGCTGCCAACAAATAACAAAAGGAGCCAAAACCGACTCTTTGGGCCATTAATTAGCAGTTCACACACAATACAAAAGGCAACTTGCGTAAGCGTAAGGTCACAAGTGCCAATACAATCTCTTATTATTTATACTATAAATATCAATTTATAAATAAAGATGCCAACGAAAAGCTCTCAATTATTACCCCCCAGCAGGTAGAGGTACTTGCCTCCTTTTGGGTGGCATCAATCAGGCAAACAGAACCCCCCCCCACACACACACACAAATTAATCGCATTCGTATTGAGATTGATCAGCAATGAGATTGCGTGAACTTCAAGTATTTTATGGGGCAGCAATTAAAAAGCTTCTCCAAGTGCTTGAAAACTCACTGACAACGCACTAATTGAGTTAAGCACGAATGGAAATGTTGATTAAAGACGAGATTCAATAATTTATGGACAGAAATTAAAATGATAAATAAACAGAAATAATTGAGATGAATATATCATAACAGCTGAGAAGTGCCGGCTTTGTCCGTGCACTATAAGTATAAGAAGTAACTCGATATTGTTAAGCAAGTAATAAGTTCACTACAAGTTTTGCCACTCAATGTTTACTTCCATTTGAATTCTCTAATCAAAGATATCGTTGAATCTTAATGTAGATTTGCTTAATGTAAACCTATTTGTTCTTAGCCGTAGAAGTATTTTTTGGTTTGCTATAACAAATCTGGAACAAATTGTATGAGGTTAAGGTTACGCCATTCGCTGAGAGATGCTTTAGCACTGCGAATGCTTTTATGCCTAAAGTCAGTTGGCAGTTGGCAGTTGGCAGTTGCCCGTTCAGTCATGTGTGGCAGCATTTAGAGTTATTGTAGTGCGGCAACAGTTGTGGCCTTGCAATTTAACTAAAAGCCTCAATAAAAATTGAAAGGTGTTTGGACCAGGCCCAAAAAAAAAAAAAAAGAAAATGAAGAAAAATGTAAAAAAAGCAGAGTGTGTAAATACTTATGTACTTGTGGCTCTCGATAAAGTGCTTACATTTAATGGCAGCAGAGAATGAGATTGAAGGAGAGAGACCGAGAGAGAGAGGGTGAAAGAAGTAGAGAGAGAGAGGGAGAAATAATCATGTGATAGCCGTGGTATAAACATTTATGTAGCTACTTGCTCTAGAGTTTGTGTGCAGCGCGTAAAGCTGCCATGCCACGCAAATCCAATTGAAATCGTTGCATGGTGTGAGGCAAATCCATTTAATAACCAACATAAATACTCTAAAGAAGCTTTACGACTTGAGTGCGCCACGGGAAACTATTTTCCACACAGGCAGTCACATTCGCAGTCGCAGTCGCAGAGAGACGGCTGACAGAGACGAACATAACAAGTTGAAAGCTGAAGGCTGTTCGATGTATAGAGGGACAGAGCGAGAGAGAGACAGAGAGGGGGGAGAGGGAGAGAGGAAGACAGAGAGAGAGAGAGAGAGGGGAAGAGAAAGAGAGGTAAATAAAGGACAGGAGATTGAAACTGAAAGTTCAAGCGAGATCTCGAGACATTCAACTTATATGCGAAATGTGTATTTGCATGACAGTTTATTCTATTCTGTCTACGCGTGTGCGTGTGTGTGTGTGTGTGTGTGTGGGTCTTACATGCAAATATGTGTGGGCGTGATTCCCGCAGCGACACTTTATGGGCAAAGCAACAACTGCAAAAGCAAAGCGCAGACTTTCAATTCTATCTCTGCCGCTGTTGCTTATTTTTATGCTGATTAACCTAACAACTCGATTTGCAACATACACACGCACACAGATACACACACACACACTTCTACAGTCACACGTAATTGAATAAGAATATGACTCGTTACAATATTTTATACCAAACACAAGATTGCCCACAATCAGAGCCAACACGTCGCGTCGCCTCACGACAAACTGCGACACTGTGGCCAACATCAAAACTAATAAACTTACCATAAATATCGGCCCAGTAAACTGGCGCCAATGTTATTGTTATACCCCATAAAATAGACCCACAGGATATATAAGTTTCCTGTTTCTTTCATTCTCTGAATAAGACACGCTTACATTAATCATACGCTATGTAGTCATTGCTGACAGTATCCAACAATAAATCTAACTAGGATTATTTACAGGGTCTCAATGTTGACATCTAAAGTGTCACTATGCTTTTATGGTGTTTCCGCAGCATAAAACGCTTTTAGAATAGCATAATCAAACTGCCTCTTGTCAAAGTTAGCAATCAAAACAAACGGCATGAGGTAAGCAATGGGTCTACAGGGTATCTTTGGCCATGGCGGCTTAAGTATCACTTTATTCGTTATGGTTTTCTTTCGACTTAATCAAGCAAGGTACAATGTATCTTTATCTGTAAGTAGATCAGCTTAATAGAGAGACTCTGCAGCTTACTTGATGATTTTTCTTAACAAAGAACATATTAGCATTAAGCATACGCACTGTTGTCAATTTCTTGTATTTCATTGCAATATTATACAAATCAGCAACGAAACTACAGGGTACTTTTTGGCATGGCAGCTTAAATGTCAGCATTTTTATTGGTTTTCGTTTAAGCCAGCGAAGAAATATGTTCGATTGGGGCTGTTGCGCACATTTTGGCTCTTTGAGGCGTGCTAAAAATGATGTGTAATTGCGTTTTATTGCCATAAATAAAAGTTTTGGTTTTCCTTTTTGTTTGGCAGAACAACTTAAGTGGCAGCGCGTGCCCCTTTTTTGTCTTAATTAGGAAGCCATTGCAAGTTGCAAAGTTGTTAGTTGCAAGCAATTGCAGTTGCAGTTGCTGTTGCTGTTGCAGCTGCACTTGAAATATTTAAGCAATTTCACAAGATTTCTTAATTAAAAAGTTGCTCTATCGCAAGGTCCACATCTCTACACATCTTGGCGTGCATCTGAGGTGTCAGCAACAATGAAAATATTTTCTGCTTACTATTAAAGTGTTTTCGCTTCTTTCGAAATACCTCTTAATAAAAGCTGACCACAAAGAGGGTGTATTACATTTAATTAAATCAATTTAAGAAGTCGATTCTTACTACAAATTTCAGCTAGATTTTGTGTTTGCTAAACTGGAGTTGCTTAAAATATTTAGCTATACGCAGTAAAGAAAATTAAATGAAAATAGGGTATATTATTATTTTAATTTCTTTTTTATTATAATTAATTGTTAATAAATCAACTCACCTTTCTTTAGGATATCTTTTAGTTGTTCATTTCCCAGTCAGGCCTTCGTCGTTGCTTATTTCGTTGGCGCTGCTGTTGCCGGACCCGCGCACGCCCTTTTCGGCAATTTGCTTTTGCACATTATTCTTCATTTACTTTGCAACGAAATCTACGAAATTTCATTTGCAGTTATGTTGTTATTTTGCCCGGCAACAATTTCGCTTTACCAACTAACACTGCTCTGCTCTGGACTTGACTCGGACAGGAACTTGACTTGGACAGCGACGGCGGCGTCGACTGCGACTGCGAGTGAAAATATTTGCCAAACGCTTCAGTTTGGACGTATAGTCAAACAATTTGGCTGGTCAAGAAAACGAAATATGTGCATACTCGTAGATGATGTGTTGTCACCTTACAGTTATTAGTGAGAACTTGGCCAGGCTAAAAGCAACTACCAACAGTTGAGTATGGTATATGGGTCTTGGATTTTTAATGTCATGCCACAGACTCTACAACGAGTGTGTGTGTGTGTGTGTGCCTAATGTTGACGTTAACGTTTGCTGCAAAAGTCTTTTCAACAATTTTTGGCACGCCTCGCTTGTTTTTGTGTTGAAACTTGCTGGGGAAAAATTGTATTGCATTCATTTAGGCAAACAATTTTTGGCCTGGACCAAGTTTTGCCTACACAAAAAGACTGCAGCTTCATGGAAACAGCATCAACACCATGCATCATAAGCACTCGACGAAGACACAAGAGAGAGGACTTGTCTACAACTTTGTTTACCTTTTTTTGTATTTTGCTTTGTTTTTAATAGACAAGTACGGGATGAAAACCACTTTTGAACAGTTTTGTATGAGTAACTTGTGTCACAGTTTATTGTTATATAAAATTAGTGTATTGCAGCTTCGTTGACGACAGGTCAGCACATTTCATTGCCTATAAAATTGTTTGGCTGCAAATTTACTAGAGATGCTTGCAATTCATGAGTTAAACTTTGACTTGCATACACAGATTGTACTTGTATTTAGCTAGAGAGAGGAATTTCGAGTTTCTGTATGTCTGTGTTTGAATACAACCGCACACGCAATGCGGCCACAAATTTGTTAAATTAATTCAATATTAAGCAATCAAATATTGTCACCACATCATCAACTGCTGCGGCTGCGAATCAACATCAACAGCCATTCACAAACAAATTCACACTAGCATACACACATACACAAACACACACACACAAGCAGACACACATTCAATATCATTAGAAGCTGTCTGGAATTAGGCAACGCTAAATTGCACAGCAAATAGAAAATAGAAATATGTATTTATAAGATGAGACGAGAATAAGTTCAAATGGGATTTCAATGAATTGAAATGAGTCGAGTCGAGTCGAGTTGAGTCGAGTTGAGTTGAGGCTGCTCATTTGTGCGAATGACTACTCGTCTTAGGCATAAACTGAATGCAATCGCTATGGGAATCAATGAACTCTGCTGCTGTTGGCTTTGCCTTTCATTCATTACGCTTAATTTTTTTTTGTATTCGCTTCTACTTGGAAATTCTATATGTGCCATAATCCCTTGCACTCTGCTTGGGCCGCCTTGATTGGCTTGGCGTTTTTATTAATTTCGTTTGCAGCTGCCGTTGAGTGTTGAATTCCTTCTTTTTTTTTTTTTTTTTTTTTTGCATGTACAAAGAATACAAAAGCTGCGACAAAAGAATTTAATTAAAGTGAAACTGCATTGTCTGGCCTGCAGGCTGCTTCTGCTGTTGCTCTGTATAGTCCATGTCAGCGATGGGATTAAGACGTTACCTCAGTTCACTTGACTGTCCTGCAAAGTCTTTTATCTGATGCCTACGCTTATTTTACTTCTCTCTCTCCGTATCTCTCTCTCTATTTCTGCTACTCCTTCCCTTTTGTTCAGCTGACTGTAATTGACGCTTCATGTCGGCCAGCGTTTTACACCTTTTTTCTTTCATTTCTTTGCTTGGCATAATTTCAGTTGATTACACGACATTGTGCAAACATAATTTGAAGTCAGGTTATAATTTTAAACAATTAAGATTTGCATAAGAGCTCTGTTCTACAATGAGTGTGCGTGTGTTTCTCATGTCGTTGCCTCAACATAATAAAACTTTTTTAATTATACACACACACACAGAAAGGGAGTCACAGAGATGGATATGTGAGTATACGATACGTTTCTCGGTCATTTCCAGCTTATACTAGGGTTAAGGCCATGCGATAATTATCACCGACTTATAACCATTTTGGGCTGCAAATGTTGATTAAAAGTGGGGACTCGAAAATTAAAATTTTGTAAAGAAAATTTGTTGCGCAAAATGTAAAGAATACTTTTTAAACAATGCGCTGAGAAGTAGGCAATGATTTTAATACAACCTACATTTGTGGCAATGGATGGGCTGGTAAGACAGTGATAGCATGAGGCAACAAGAGTGTGAACATTTGTCAAGTATTGTGTGCGTATTGTGTGTGTATTGTGCTTGTCATTGTGTCATCCTGTTGGGTTTTCTTGTTGTCTGAAACTGTCATACGCCATGTTGTACACGCACATATGCGCATTCTGACACTTTGGCGCCTTTGATGTGCATTTAATTGAAACAAAATATTCAAGATATTTGTGTTGTTTTCTTTCTACTTTGATTTCCGTTGACAGCGCGTATCTGTCAAAAATTGAAAAGTGCGTCAAATTAATTTTACATTAATCAAATATCATATGATATTTATGAAACATTTGAAGGCCTACAGGCGTCAGCTTTTCAATTTCCTACAACAATATATTTATTTATAGTTCGCAAAGTTCACGAGCTAGTAAAACTTTTAAGTCGCAAGCAATTTCTCTACACACAATTGAAAGTTTTGATTGTCTTCGGCTTTGCCAACAAAACTTGATCAACTTTAAAATCCCTCAAGTTATTATGGTCAACAAATAAAGAGCATTAAATATTTAAATGAAGCAAATGAAACCTGAACGGCAGCGGTCAGATTAGGTTAGGTTACCTTTTGCTTTGGTAAATTTATAGGTCTTTATTTACTTACATTTTATTGAACAAGCACAAATTGCTACAAAAGGATTCAGATTTTACCGTATGTAGAAGAGCTTTGTGTTTCGAGTTATCTCACTTCAATAACTTGTTTCAGCCTAAAGTCAATTTAACAGTTTTAATTAAATCACAGCCATTGTGTATTATTACTCTCAGTGAGTTTTCCAAGTAAATAACAAACGGAAATTGCATAAATAATAAATTAATAGCATGAAATGAAACAGCACAAAGTCAACAAGCATTGCGAATTGAACGAATATGCAAAAAGCGTCAACTTGGAAGGAAAACATTTGCTGGACTTCATTTAATGGGTGGCCAATGGGTTTTTCTTCTTCTTCATGTTGTTATTATACCCTGTACAGGGAAATATTAACTTTGTGCGTGCCCTTCTTCACATCTTAAAGTTTCATAACGATCGGTTCAGAAATAAGGAATCTATTCGGAAAAGAAGGAAGCAAGTAAAGTACATTTTGCATTGAATCGTTTAGCTCTTACAGGGTATTACACTGTCGTGTGCGCATCGACTGATCCGTTTGCCTTTTTTATTGTTGCAGTTGTTGTTGCCGCAATGGCCTATTATGTTGTGTGTAGTCGTTCCACGCCTGTCAGCTAAGCGAGCTCTCGCTTGCTGTCGGAATCGGAACTTGTGTCATTTCCGCAAAAAGTTTAGCATGCTTTTAGGCTTGGCCATTTAACACAGCAGTGGAGAAGGAGAGGGTGAGACAGAGAGAGTAAGAGCCAGTGGCAGGCGTGGCTCGTTTCACTCAACTACAGCGCACATAACAATTATTAATGTAAATGTTCCCGCAACTCTATTCATCGCAATTGCAGAAGTCGAGTTCACAACTCGAATCCCTCACAATTTGTACATTTGCTGGTAAAGCTTCCGCTAGAAACTCTGCTCAACAAACAGCGAAATTAGGCGAATATGCTTCCAGGAACACAAGATACATTTCACATGCTTGTTTAGGCTGTTGTCCAGTTGCCGCTTGCTGCCACCGAAAGTTGTTTAATAAATGTACTCACACATGCTTACACGAATGGCCATCGAATGTGGCAATGTTAGCCTTCAGCAACTTGTAGTTTATGTTGTTGTAGCTCATGTTGTCGTTGTTGTTGTTGTGATAACAACCTTGAAGCCTATACATAACTCATCTAACCAATTGGCCAATATGAAAGTTTTTTAATAACACTAGGCGTGTGAGTGTGTGTGCTTAGACTTCAAGACTGTAGTTGCGATTAGCGTGCAATTTGTATCTTAGTATCTTTAATGTTTGCTCTACTTTGCTGAGCTGTCTACTGATTTATGAGAATTGTCCGCTAATTACGCACATTTCATATGCTCTTCTCTCTCACTAGCGCACCGTTTTAATGAGCAGCAGTTAAATGGCGTTACGAGCTTAATTGTGAACACAACTTTTGTTTTGGAGTCGGAGTCGGAGTCGGCGTCTCATTAATAATGTTCGCCTGTGTGCAGAATTTAATGAAGTTTGCATTCCGTTCAAGGTGGCAATGCCAATGTCAACAAAAAGACGCAACGCATCATTGACTGTCAGTTGCCACAATCAGTCAACGTGGCGTATGCGCAATGCCACAGGCAGCTTCCTTGCAGATTATTTGCACCAATTTTTTTTATTGCCGCATAACTTTTATGCAGGACAACAGACAAAAAACCCAAAGCCCCCTCATCGCTTGGCATTAAAATTTAAATGCCAAAAATATATATATTATGCAAGAGTTGAACATTTTCATTTTTTCCAAGTTTCATATTGGGATTTTAAATATTTTATGAACAAATACGTGTACGCATATTTGTTACTGAGTGCAGGCGCCTTTGTTGTGCAATTCTTCAATCTTCAAATTGGCAAACTGTATATGAAATTTATAGAATTTAATTGAAAATATCAAATATATTTACTTTTAGTTTTTATTGACCAACTGGATGGCCACAAAGGACTCGAGTTTCGATTCTCGAGTAGTTTAACCCTTTTCGCTCGCTCAGCTGTCGGCAAAATCCACACAAAATACTGTAAATTGTTACACTCCGGCAGCATTTTTTCTGTTGCGGTTTCTGTAGAGCGAAACAATTTTATTATTGATACGCAGATTTGCACATGAATCTGCGCTTTTTACGACCATCAACTCGCATGGATGAGGCTTAAGCTCTTTAAAGAGTCCTTTGTGTGATAATTATTTAAAAACGGCAAATGAAATTAAAGTGCTTAACAACAATTGAGGCAGTCAAAACGTGAATTTGCGGCCATTAATTGCCTTTTCGAGGAGGTAATAACATACCCTTTGGTAGGAAAAAGATCAACTTTACTTCTGCGCCAAATATGTGCTCTGCTGTCTAGACTTGACTTCGCTTGAGGGTCGAAGCAAATAAATCTGCGTAGGGTTTCGCTTATCCCCAAGGCAAAACCTAAACCCAGCTCCGAATTCTGGTCAAAACTGGCTAACCAAATAAATGTTCTTTGGGTCAATGTGCGTGTATGTGTGTGATTTGTTGTTAAGTAAACACGTGTAAACAGAAAAGCCGAACAAACGAAGGGACACAATGCTACACGTAAAATCAGCTTAGCTGCTGTTTGACTTGTGATAACACTAAGAAATTTAATGCCATGTGCCACATAATGGCTTAAAATTTCAGCACTAACCCACACACACACACATAAACACACACACACAGCCAATGTTAAACAGCAACAGAGAGCAATAAGAGGCAGCTATAAATTTTGCTGGCATCAGCAGTAGCAATCGATAACTGTTGTGTGGCACGCAGAAGGAGGAGACGCGGGAGAAATAGAACATTTGCATGTGCAACAAGTGGCAGTGGTTGCCACATGCCCCCAGGCTGATAATGATGCCAAAGCAGACGCTGCCAATTGCATTTGAAGGTGTTAATTTCACACAGCGCTGGTGACATTGTGGCAAACTCATTTGGTAGATGAGGAGAGACAAAGAGGGAGGGAGAGAGAGTGTGAGTGTGTGAGAGAGTGAGAGAGATACTTATATATGTATGTATTTAGCTGAAAAGTTTCTGCTTTTTTTGGGCAAAGTTTTATAACCAAGCTGTTAACACTTTGATTGCCAGCAACTTTTTAAGCTCGATAGAGTTTCAGCTTCCGTTTTCGTTTCACATGCAAATGATTTAAAGTGCCGAAAAACTGTCAATTTATGCGGCCAGACAGATTGCCAATGTGCTACACTCAATTTCAAGAGACCTTACAATATCACTTTGTAGTTGCGAGTGGCACTCTATTGTTACACAGTTAAGATCACTGCGTGGCTGCAGCGCATTTAACAGTCGACTACGTCCAATTACCTGCCAGATGTAGCTGTAGAAAGACACTCTCTATAGGTCTGTTTAAAGCTTTAAGTGCGCTGTTATCGATACGAGTAGAGCTGGCAAGTGTGTGTAAGTACAGCAGGTAGACAAACAGACAGACAGAAAGACAGACAGTCAGGTGGGCTGCTCTATAAATAAATAAGATTAAGCATACTTGAGTGTGAGTGTTAGTGAGTCTGTGCGAAATGAGTGCAACATTTTGAAGCAGCAACAGTATCAGTACCTTAACCAGTCCAACAAGCAGTCGAGCATTCACAAGCCAACGACGTGCCCGGACTTAAAACATGAAATAAACATTTCTTCTTCTTCTTATTTCTTCCACCCGCAAAACCAAAAAAAAATATTTCCGTGTTGCACGAGTAGCATTGCAAGTTGCAGTTGGCAACTGGAATCAGACTCAGCATCAGTTTCCCCAGTTGACTTTGCCAACTGCTCTGCTCATAATTCAGGAAGTGTGTGCAGGACTCTTTGTCAGGCAACTTGCATTTTATAACAAGCTGAAGGAGCTTTCCGCCACATTGTGCCACCAACTTCGCAGCGTGTCCGCCATGTTCGCCGTGTTGCACAGAAGCAGCTTAATAAATGTCAAAAAGAACGAGGACAAGTGCTCTCCAGGGGGGAGGCCAAGAGGACAATCAAAGTCAACCTATTTACTAATAGCATAATTTTAAAATAAACATCATTAAATCATTTATAATAAATCACGTAAATAAATAAGTGTAAAGGCCCCAAAGCGCTGTCTGTCCGCTCTTAATGAGCGTGTAAATACTCGACAAAAAACTGTGCGAAAAATGCATGCAAACATTTTGATAATTAATATATAAAAATCAGTTTGCTTGCTGTCCGCTCACATTGTTGTTTAATTTATCAAACATGTTAGCTGCGGTCAAATTGACATGGATTAATTAAAAATCCTTTCATTGCACGTATACAAAAATAAAAAAACGTTTAACATTCGATAGTACGCTTAGTAACCACAGAAAGTGTCAAAAGCAGAAGATGACAATACAATAAAATCAATGCAGCGTTAATTAAAATTCATTACTGATTATATCAGTCTTAGCAATCAGTTAATAAACAAGGGAGAACTACTATTATTTTATTAACTTGGCCAGAAAAGAATGCTATCAAATGAGTATTTTGTAATGATTAAAATTAATTTATAATTATAACAAGCTTAGCTTTAAATCACCTGCAATAAAAATATCTATTTAAATGAGCACAATCATAATTTTTATTTATACAAACATTAAATATTGCCCTGAAAAGTAGGCTATAATTTTATACATTTGTTCAACCATTTGAAATAGAGTTTTAATGTTAACTAATTAACTGCTAAATAGAAGAAAAAGCGGGCTTATTTTTAAATAGTATAGTTGAGCATTTTTAATCATAACTAATTGATATTATAATTAAATCAAACTTCACAATTATAACCACAATCACAGTTGATAATCAACTACTTTTGCAATTGAAGCCTGCCCTAAAAGTTGTGCAAGTAAAAAAACAGTTTGTACTTATTATTTTATGAAAAGCCAAATAATTATATATAAATAAAGAAAGCTATAAAATTAAGTTTTTAATTCAATATTATTATGATTATTGTTGATCTCATTGTGGCATTGTTGTATTGTTGCATTGCTGTCATGGTGCTCGCGTGCGACACATTAAACAATTAGCAATAAATGTATACCGACAAACAGTTGCAATTAGCGAGCACACAAATTGCACTTAATTATATAATAAATTCAATTGACAGCTGCGCCTTTTTTTATTTTGTCCACTTTTCCACTTTTGACTTGTTCATTTTCTACTTTTGTGTGAGCTGCCATTAAATAACTAGTTTTATTTAATATCAGCGATATGCATGCACAATTTGCTTCGCTTTATTTATGAGCTTTACTTTATCTTTATTTATTCACTTATTTGCTGTAGATTTTTTTTTTTGTATTTATTCTGTTATAATTAACGTTTTTACTTCAACAAGTCCGCATAGCTAATTGGCTTTTGTGGTTTATCTGATTTATCTGATGGAAAATCACATTAAATTTTACGGCTGCTTAATGTTAATTATAAAGTAGCCTCAATTTTGCTGTCCTTGAGATCAAATCAAATGCAAAGCTCTGGCTTGAATTTGGCCTTCTGTTTTGCAAATCACACGGCAAAATCAAAGAAGGCTGCTACTAACTTCAGTTTGCCTTGGAGCAAGGCTTTCATAAAACAAAACAAAGCAGCAGAAAACAAAACAAAAGAAAAGCAAGAAAAATAACAAATTTAATCAAAAGTATATACAAAATGTTTTGCTGAGAATTTCATCAAGAATTCCCTTTTTTCCCTGCAATATTACAAATAGATTTCAATATCTGCATGAGTTGATCAAAAAACAGAAGCACCAGCAGCAGCAGCAGCAGAAGCAAGAGCAACGGAAACAGAAACAAGTTTTATTTTGGCCAAGAAATGTATTCATTTTTGGGTCGTTTGGTAAAAAGTTTGCCCAAAAAGTTCATTGTTATGCGCAGATTTTATTTGATTTGGATTTTTGTTAAAATCGAACATATTCTGTTGCCAAGTCCGGGATAAAGAAGTAGCAAAGGCAAACATGCCAATATATAAATACCAAGCTGAGCAACAATGGCAGGTAAAGCCCAAAAACATTTACATAGATGCTCCGATTTGGATTTTTGCATATTTTTCATTCTACCAAATCCCGATTCTCGACTCCCGACTCGCGAATCGTGGCTCGACAATGGGCTCCATTGAAATTCTCAAATTTGCATGTAAATTTGTTTTTGGGGCAGGTAACGCGCTGATAGCACATATCAATTTATCAGTACGATATCTACTCACACTGGCGGTCAGCT
This sequence comes from Drosophila funebris, assembly GCA_018901825.1. Classification (NCBI taxonomy): domain Eukaryota; kingdom Metazoa; phylum Arthropoda; class Insecta; order Diptera; family Drosophilidae; genus Drosophila; species Drosophila funebris. The sequence goes on along the minus strand of JAEIFK010000122.1, from coordinate 4,538,361 downwards.
AACTGTCAGCGGACATTACAGCATTACACATACGCCCGGTTGTCCACACACAAGCACACACAGATAAATGACGTCAGACGAGCTATTGGCGCATATTTTGCGCTGTATTTAGCAGTTTACTAAGGCATATTAATTAACTTTTATGAAAGCCCAACCCACACACCCACACACACACACACACTTACACTAACACACTATTTGTATATGCGGCGTATGTGTAATATTTCATTTAGAGCCTTGGCAACAGCATCTCTCGTTGTGGCAGCATCTCTCTTTTATCTGCGCTCCTTTGGGTCTAAGAGATTTATTGCCTGCTTCAAAGATAAAGTCATTATTATGGCATTATAAAAGATGGCAGCGCCCTGCGGCGCTTAAGGATATGAATCTTTGATGCGTGTAATTGCCGTCGACCCTCATATGGTTTTATCATTGATTCTTACGGCAGCTTCAGTCAGCAGCTTAGTTGCTCAGCCTGTTCGGCTTATTCTCAGCAATTATGTTAATTTTTCTTGTAATTTTATCGCTTGTCTCGCACTAATTAAAATTTCATTAGCCACAAACACGAAGCTCTTCGCATTTCGCATTTCCCATTTGACATTCCGACATCCATCAGACTGACAGACCACGAATGGCGACTCATGCATATTCCAATGTATGTTGTACTATAACTACTACAACTGTACATTAATTATGCATGCCAAGACAGGACTGGACAGGACAGCAGCCAAATTGACAGCTGCCGCACACGAGCAGCCGACTGCCAAATCAGTTCACTTAAAGTCAAGCCAAGCAGCAGCCAAAGCCAAAACCAACGGCAAATGAACCTCAACATAATCGATAACCCTTGCGGGTCGAAGCTAAGGGGGCGTGGCAAGCACGTGTAAAACGATAGCGAAATTTGATCGGCCTCGCATTTAGCCTTAATGCTGAACCCTTTTCCCCCGCTGGGCTCTTGGCAGCCATTCAACGAAACTTGCAAAAAGACGAATTCATGCAAGCCATAACAAGTCATGGCTGCTGCATGGCGCCTACACAATGCGACGACGATGGCGACGACGACGGCGACCAAATGGCCGGCAAGATGGCCGACAAAATGGCGACAGCGTCGCACTTGAGAGTGCGCTTTAAAGAGCGATCACATTAAGCACAACTGACGGCAAAAGAAATGCTGAAGAATCACTTCGCTTAAACACAAATGAAACTCTTATTCTCTCTGTAAATAAATATACATATATATTTTATATATTGCCATATTGCTTAATTTATCAAATGAAGCGACATATTTAGTTTGCTTGTAAATTATTATATGGCTGCTCACAGGGAAAGCGTTAACATATGTTGAAGTCTGCGCTGATACATAGGCTCAAAATTTACCTTGACTTAATTTAAGTGAAATAACAGACAAAATGACTTAAGAAATAAGAATATGTTTCCATACATCGTATTAATAAGCAATACATAGCTTAACAGATCATTCTGCAATTTAATATCGTTTCATTGTAGCGAAAGAACATCTGTTCCTATGAGAAAGCGTCTAGGGTCTTCGGTATGCGGCTCATTTCATTGAATTGAGTTGCTGCTGCCAGTTTGCACGACTGCCTTGTGTTGCGACTTCTGATTCAATTTCCGGACTGCAATGTTGCATATGTTGCCAGGTCGTGGCATGAAGTTTATTGAAATCGATCGACTTCCACATGTGCAATTGATATTTGCATATATGTAAGTACGAGGAGTAAAATTCGCCAAACGAATGCCTGAGATTTATGTTAATTTATTGAATTTCATTTGATTCGCTTCTTTCGATGTATCGTAGTCCCAGCCTCCGAGTGTCGAAGAGTCCTGTGTGCTGAAATCTTGCGAATGCACAACAAATTCAATCAAGTTTATGCATAAATTACACACAGCGAGCAAAGGCAAATGAAAGACAGAGAGAGGGAGTGAGCGAGGAGGGGCAAAAGGTAAAGTTAAGGCCGCTTCATAATAACAACAAGTTGCCACCGTTTCGTCTTACACTTTATCTTTATAATGGCCAAAGTTTTCGACTTCAACTTGGCCCTTTTTATGCCTTCTCTCAGCCTCGGCTTCCCTTTCCCATTGCATAAAATTATACCGGGAATGATGGTTGTCGGTCACCGCAGGGTTCGTTGAGCTTTGGTCGTTAAAATGGTCGCCTCAAAGGTCGCTCTGCTTGTTATTCATTAAGTAATTGAGGTGTGTGTGTGTCTGTCTGTTACAAGTGGCAACACGCAGCTTGTTGCGGCTGTCATTTAAATTATGTATATGCTAATTTAATTATTCTTCAATTTGCACAGTTTTATTGTGACTTGACTGAATTTTAAATGCGTTTATTGTCGAGTGTTAGTCACAGACCTCTTTGTGGCACTGTGGTTGTTGCAACAGCTTTCCTTGTTGCACGTAGTCCACAATGGTGCAGCCCATCACCAACTGAAGCAGCAACTTGAAGCCTCTCACAATGCCAACAAGTTGAATCGTAGACAGATTAGACTTCAACTTCCAGGCAACAAAGTTCAGCGAACCGGGGCGAAGGTCAACTATAGACACTCGAATGTTAAGCTGCAAGTGGCAGAGAGTTTTGGGAAATATCTTAAGATGATCATTAGCTAAACTATGCTTACCAGAAAGCCAAGAATATCCTTGGTCACCAAGTTGCGTTTACTAAGCCCACTTGCCTCTGCTTCACTAGCAACGTCCATCTGCCAGATGCCATTCAACAGTTCATTATGCTCTCTTTGTTGCACAAGTGCCACAGCAAGTAGCAGCCACATCAGTGCCACTTGCCACGCCACAAACAAGGATTCAGTTCTCAATAACTCGCCACGTGTTGGTGGAATTGACATTTGTAAAGGCTCCATTTCATCAGAGTTACTGATGTAATTGCTTTGTTGTGGCATAAAGCGTTCTTCGTCATAGCTAAAGACACCCACAAACATGCCACAACGGAGGCACAACAAAGCAAAGTAGCAACAGAATGAGGCACCAAAGTAACGAGCAGCAGCATGTTGCATACGCTGGAGCAAAGGTTGTACTTGCAACAGCTTGAGATTTCTATGTTGTTGTAGCACAATATTCAGTGATTGCAACAGCGTGGCATGCAACAAATGATACCAAAACTGCACTGACAACAGCAAGACAAAGATCAGACGCACTGCACCCATTATGTAGTCCGAGATGTTGTATAAATCTGGCAAAGGCCAATCCAACCAGACGAGCTTCATGCAACATACAAGCAGCAGTAGAAGCTGACATATCCCAAGCAGCATGACATGCGTGGAACAACTCAACTCGAAGCGATTATTCAGCAAGGATTTCAGCTGTTTGTGGCACAATTGAGCCTGGTCAACAAGCACCCAGAACTGATTTCTCTTGGCCAAAGAGATGATGAGCAGCAACAGAAACATCACATCATGACACAATTCACTCAACAAATCCGAGATATCAAAGGGAGGCAGAGACTCTGGGTCCAGCTCCCTTAATTCGGAATAGAAGTACAGCATTTCCAGCAGCAGATAGCAGTGCACACAAATGATGAGCAGTAGGACCACGGCAGGTAAGTAATCCTTGTACCAACAGCTTAGCTGCTGCTCATAACGCTCCTTGGATCTGTCGTAACGTAGTCTGAGAAAGCCCGTGCCATGAAGAACAACTCGCTGGAGCTTTAGAAATGCGTAGAACAACTGCAAGCCCCACATGTTGGCAGTAAACTGAGCTGGAAGTAGAGGAATAAAGATAGATTAACTATTACTGGTATGTCGACTACTGCATACCCTTGAGAAATGCTTCTCTTTCTCTCCTTTCTCCTATTCTACGCTTTGTCGACTACTAAATGCACTTTAAGAATGCTTCTTCCTTGTGTCCTCCTACCCTAAAATAACACCCTTTAGTCACACTTCCCAACAATGCTCATGTACTCTCGGTAAGTGTATATTAACATTAATTGCAGCATTTAGTTTAATTCATTCATTAACTGCGTTTATTTCACTCCGATTCGTCGTAGTTATACCAACGATAGACCAGACTAATGGTCTGGGTTACATTAGCATCGAAATTGCTTGGATTGAGGCAATTGTAGAAGTTGATTTGGAGGTGTGTGTGCAGGCAGAGGGGGAGGAGTAGCATGCAACACACTTGCAGGAGCGGGCTGAGCAGCTGACGCAGTGACAGTTGAAGTTGATGAGTTCCCAGGCCCAAACTAACTAAAGGCAAAAAACTTTGACGCAGTTGAGGGGCAGGCAGGTTGCTGGAAAACTAAGAGAAAAACAAGAGGAAAATCATTTGATTGGGTAATGAAGTGATCAACACTCACCAACATGGTAATGATATCCCTTTTGGGCTGTGGCTTGCCAAACGAGCGGAGTATGGGCAGCCCAAAGGGCATTGGCAGTGTTTTGTTCTTCAACAGGCACCAGGACTTTAACTGAAAGTACTTCAAATGATCCTCCAGTAACAGGAAATTGTGATGGAAATTGCTGCGTTGCAGCTGTGCCTCATGAGCCGCGACGAGCAGTGTGATCAGCAGGGATAGAAGCAGCATGAGATGCACAAGCTGCAGTCGATCGATATGCAGCTGATCATTGCTAATCCTGTCCAGTAATAGTCTACACATATGTGTGACATTCAATGCCACAAAGCTGAGCAGATGCAGCGCAAAGTAGCGTACAATATTGCAGTGAACACGCCACATTATCGCCTCCTGCCGCAAGATGGTCTTCAGTATGCCCAACCTGGAGCTGTTCATGTGCCGCCGCAGAAACTCATTGAGAGCGCGATAGATGCTGCCCAGCCAGATGAGATAGTTGCCGAGGAAAACCAGTTGCATGTGGTAGATGAAATCGATGCCAGCGATGAAGCAGAACTGATAACTGTAGTACTTGTGATATTGCCACACGAGCAACAACAGCAACTCCAGAGGCAGCAACAGTGTCAGCACGGATCCCTTTCTCAAGGATACACACAGCCAGGAGCCCAGCACCTCTTGCAAGGTCCTGTGTACGCTAGCACACTCGTTGAGCAACCAGGTAAGATGTTGCCGCAGATGAAAGAAGTACACATAAAGTGGCACGTACAACAGCAGCAACAACTGATCGTAGATCCAACGCTGACTTAGCCACAAATATGCCAAGGATAATATTAGATTGGCCAATGCCATAAGTTGCACGTACAGCTGGTCGTCCAATACGAACTTTGTTGCTTGTGGCACAAAGCTGACATTGAAGTAGCCCAGGTAGAGGCACAATTTACCTGCAACTTGCCACACGCACAGCAAGTGGCACAAACAGAAGCCTTTCGTTGTGCGTAAATGCGTACGCATCGATGCCATCGCCTTGCAGCACTGAGAACTGAACCACTTGCCACTGTGGACTGTGGCTATTCAAATTAGCCCAACATTCCGATAAGTGCGAGTGAGCGGCACATCGAGGGGGCTTCGAGGGTCGCTCGACAACTAACGACAAGCAATATTTCATGCTCTGTTTATTTGCACTGTTGTGGGCCCTTAATAGTTTACAGCCTGATATGGGGCTATCAAATTGAGAGAGCACTTAAAATAACATAAAGCTATAATGTTGAACAATTAAGGGTATGCTCGACTTCATGATACGCTGTAATATGATGTGAAGTGTTCTGATGTGGGGCTATTAAATTAAAAGATAGCTTCAAATGGCATCAAGCTAAGGCATGAAGTAATAGTGGATATACTCGACTTTGTGATACGCTGTTATTTGCTGTGAATTATTCTTAATAGTTTCTGATATGTGGCTATCAAATTGTAAGAAAACTTAAAATGACATTAAGTTATGAAGTTAAGTATTTAGGGGTATGCTCGACTTTGTCATATGCTGCAAACTGCTATGATATAACTACATTTTATTGAGTCTGAGATGCTTTTCCGAGACTGTTGCTACCTTTTACACTTATTTTCATTGGCCACAGGGTAGTCTTCCCTATATCACCCACTCTCCCTCTCTCGTGCCACAACTTAATGCCCCACTGAACACATTCAGCTCGCATCTTGAACCTCGCACTCACTCACTTCCTCAGCTGCCTTCCTCTCGTCCTGCTGCAAATGGTTTTATACGCATATAAGCAACTGCATGGGCTGTGTACGTTATGGGGCATGCGACGATGTGGCAGCTGGGGAGATAGGCGGCATGGGACATGTGCTCATATCTCTGTGCGAGTGTGCGATAAAAGCCGCATATAACAATGACAAAAAACTGCATGTTTTTATTACAAATTGCAATTGTAAAAATTTTATACATGGCCGCGGCCACATTGCCATCATCCTCATCCTGCTCATCGTTGTCGCAGCGTGTCACATTCCAGGACCTGCAGCACCTGTAAAACAAAAAACAAAAAACAAAAAACGAGTGAATTAAAAAAAAAAGAGTGGAAAATATTGTAGGCAGGTCCTGTGATAGTGTTGCCACAAATAAACTTCCGCACAAAAATTGGGATGCATTTCCGCTGGCAGCCGAAACTTCTCTGCTTTTTTCTTTATTCATTTCTCTTTTCACTTTTTGCGTGGTTCACATAAAGCAAATGAATTTATTTTTTCTTCCTTTTTTACTTTTTTTGTGTGCTCACATTCTCATATATATTTGTTTTTCAATTTAAATAGTCTGCCGGCAGCCTGGAAAAGCTTTTTTCCAACCACTTTTCTTTCACATTTCTCGTTTCTTTTTCGTCGATTTTTGATGCTATAAATTTTTGCATGTTTTCATTAGTTGTCAGCGCTGCTTTTGATGATTTATGCATGTTTTTGATGCCGTCCACTGTTCAGGTACACACACACACACACCATTAGAGTGTCACACCAGTGGCTAGTAAAAACAACAAACTTATTAAAAATTTAGTTGGTAAGGCAAAGTTTTTAAGCTAATGAAACTGTGCTGCAGCTGCCGGAATGTTGCCCTCAGGTTAAGTACCAAAAAAATGCATCAAAGTGGATAAAAACATTGAAATATTTCTGTTAAAAAGTGTGTGAAATATATTTCCCGACACTTTATTGTTTAATAGCTAGAAATTTAGTCAAGTCGAAAATTAAAACAATATTCTTCATTGTCTTGAGATTTCCGTGAATTCCCCAATTGTTTATAGTAATTTAAATTATAAATAATAATAATAATTCTAATTGTTCAAACTTAAAGAAGAAAATTCCTATTCTATATAGCTTACTATATAAATTATAATAATTCTTAATTCGTCTTAAGTGTGTGGGATACTATTACAAAAGGGTAAACTCCTTTTCCTTCTCTTTACTTTACTTCAATTAATTTTTTAACTATAACCAATACTTTACCTGTGTCTAGGAATAATATCACGTTTATTTTTACGCATTTTCATTTGAGTTAAGGACATTTCAATTAATTTCTCAACCATATCGCAGCTTGGAAAGTGTCTGGTGAACCTTGTCTAATCCAAATTTCAGATTATTATTATGATTCCGCTTTATACTTTTTCATTTGCTTGTCAGGCGGTGCATGGCACATTCTCACACGTTTGCCACACAAAATGAAGCTGTAGAAGCACGCGTAACATAGACACAGCACATTCATGCTGCTCCAGCCACGCCCCATGCCCCATGCCCCATACGCCATGTCCCACTCCCACTTAGTGCTTATTCTGCTTACTGCTTACGTATCAAGGGTTCCGACAGCTTGCCGAGCTGCTAACGATGTGGCTGATGGTAATGGTGATATGTACTGCCGTTTGAGGACGTTGTTACTGCTCCGGCTTCTGCTCCAGCTCCTGCTCACTGGTTCTGTTAACGCTGATGGCTCTAATGATTGTTTGTCAAACATGCCGAGGGTAAGCTAGCTTCCTGCCAGGAGGAGGTCCACTGTCCCTTGGCTACTCTGTATGTTCTGTGTCCTGTGCCCGGGGCTGCTTATTGAATTCCAGCGGCGACACAGGGTCTTGTCCTTTTCTGTGGCGCACATGCATAGGATTTTAAAATGCCACACGAAAGTGGCACAAAGTGCTGCGACATGAATGCAAAGTTCTGAAATGACAAAGCAAACGATGGCGAGAAAGCGTCACAAAAGCAACGGAAGAACAGAAAGCAGAGAGAGCAGAGCGGAGCGGAGAATGATATGAGGCAAGTGAGATGCTTAAGCTTGACATTTTTGGGTTATGCTGCGATGAACCCAATGAACAGGCCAAAAACACTCACGTATCCGGCACATGCAAAATCCTTAAACCAATCGACAGCGCAGCGCTTCAGACTTGGAACAAATTAATCGTCAATCGGCAGCCGCCAATCGCAGCTCGCCAATCGCCAATCGCCATTTTAGCCTGGCCAGAAGCAAACTCTACGCTGACCTGAAAATTCCCAGTTTGAAAATAAATTAGATTGCCGCGTGGGCGATGGCGACGCAAATCTGAAGTGGGTCTGACAGCGGTTCCCATAGCGAACATGAGAAGGAGTCTAGGCAGGGTTAGAGCAAGTCGCAGGAGAGAGGGGAAACGAAAGGGCGTGGTTACTAAATTTTACTCGCCGCAGCAATAGAAATTTTAAATATTTAAGCAGCGAACTTATCGATTGTTGGTGGTGTGCTGTGGTCTGCGGTGGTGCGTGCTCAAATGCTGCTAATTGAAGTGGTTGCCTCCTCGATGTGTGCAGCCATCAATTACCCGCACTTCAGCAAGCTTTTCCACTGTTTTTACGTGCTTTTCCTCTCCACTAAAAGCATTTACACAGTCAGCCATCACATTAGCGCCAAAGCACCCAGAAATTGTTATTGTTTTTATGCACTCATCCACCTCGACTCCCCCAGCCATCAAAAGGTACTTCGAATTCATCAAAGCGTTGGATAATCAACGCTATTAGAGAACTAGAAACACGATCTAGTTGCATCGTAGATATACTCGCAGCTTTCTTCCTGCTGAGTAAATATAATTAGTTTAGTTCGTTGGCTAAGTGCAGCATGCCACACAGGCAAGAGGTATTGTACTCTGTAATGAGACCAGAGCAAGATTCCCGATAAAAACATTCGTTGTAAATGCTGTTCATAGAATTTGTGTATTTATTTAAATTCATTTATTCGCCTTCTTCCCATTTCCGATTCGACAGACTTATTAGACCCTTTACACTTTTTGAGTACAGGGTCAAAATGAAGAGATAAATACCCATATATTATTTTTTTTGATGACAAATGCCATTTAATAATAACATTTACATTTTCAGACACTTGATATGTCAAGTTCTTATCTGCAGATATTGCTACATGTCAGTTGCTTCATTTGGATGCACTGCATCCTTGGTGTTTCTTTCACCCTTTTAGTCATAAATCACATGCTTGCTGCACCCTCGTTACAAGGAATGTTGCACGGAATGTGGTAAGAAATGCTTACGATGACACATGACGCATTTATCTACTTTTGAAACTTTCGCTGATGTTGCACAAGTTGTCTCAACTGGATCTGCAGTGTCCCAGCTAATCCTGATCAGCACTTTTCTCTTTGCCAATTGATTCAGCAGATCTTTTGTCTTGACTAAAAGCACTCAGCCAACATTAACCAAATGTCTTCGGTTTTTTGGGGCCTGAGCAAATTTGCGCTTGGTTAGGGGATCCTGATTGAATGGAATTTAAAGTGTATTAGTTTGGAACTAAAATATGTGTGTGGATAAAATAAATAAATAACAGCTTGCCAGAAATTTTGCAAATTTTTCTATGCAAAGCACGTTTTTCCCCTCACACGACCAAAAAAAAGGACTGCAGGACCCAATAAATCAAATGGGAGGCACTCAAAACCCAACTAAGTCAAACGCTCTGAGAAATGTCAGGGTAGAAAAACCATTAAATCACTTGAGCTGCAAGCCAGTTGTATGAAACGATGGGAGTGAGTAAAAGTGAGAGACTGAAGTGGGCTGGCAACCTAATTAGCTTACCATAACTGTCCTAAAGCCCATAGCCGTGCAACATGGCGTATGATTAACACGACTAATGAACGACGTCATCGCTGAACTGTAAATGATTGAATTAAATTAAACTCATTCTCGCATTTGCCAAGTTTCGGCCTCGACTAGGCATATTCAATTTAATTATTTGCCTGACACGCCCTCTACACCTTAAAGGGGGTACGCAGTTCACTGCGCATGCAAAACTATTTTGCCAATTTTAATGCCTGCATTTTCCATTTTTCATTTGAAAACTATTTCTTCAAATTACGTGCAGTTCATTGGAAATTATTTTCAATTAACTGCATTAAGGGATGCCTAATTGTCACGCCCACTTGATGAGCGTGAAAAAGGCCTATCAATTCATGTGCCACAACTAAGCCTCATTGATATGTGTTGTGTGTGTGAGTGTGCAGCGCGCTTATGTTGTTGCAACTGTAATGAGCTTGAAATAATATTACAATTTGTGTTATTCGTCCAAAAAAAACAACGCTAATACAGGCAGCAACTGACAGCCTTAGAGAGTCGAAGCGTAGATACCCTTGACGGCTTTTCCCAAATCAATTATTTTTTATATCATTATTTTAATATATGTTTATTATAGTATATTCTTATGTTATCCATCCAACTCATAACTATGTTTATAGTTATAGTACTAAATGATGAAACTCACTTCTGTGAATTATTCAATCAATTTAACTCTTCTGTTCCTACTAGATCTACCCGCAACTTTATTCCTCTTCTTCTTAACGATCTCCTTTTGCTCTTGGTCCTTCAAAGCGTAACGCACTCCAAGACGAAAGTTGTATATCCACTTGAAGAGTATAAAGTGAGAAAGTATTTAGCATGCAGCTCAATAAACTCAGCAACTTTCATTGCCCATCATAAGGCGGGGGCAATGGAAAAGGGATATCAGTCTATAACCAGACTTATAAACGGACAGCGAAACGAGTCCTCTGAATCGAATGGTGAAGAGTGTGAAGTGGTGGGGGGAGAGTATTGCAATTTGTGCAAAATGCAAATTTCCTCACTGATGACAGCCGCAATTTTGTGAGTCATTTTTGTTGGTCACGTTGTTGTTGTCTGTGTTGTCGTTGTCGTTGTTTGTATACAACCATTGTTTGGGCTTAGCATGTGTGTGCACAAGTGCATACAATGCTGTTCACATACATAGAGCTCCAACAAATAGACAGTCGGTTGATTAACAGCAGCAGCATGCAGTGCTTCTATGCACTTGGACAGCACTGTGGGTGTGTATGTGTGTGGCAAGCAGAAGAGCGTCAAGCACGTAACAATAAACATAGCAACATCAAAAAAGAAGAAAAATAAAGCAGAGTGAGCAAAGCAGCAGCCGAACTAACACAAAATTTCCTTTCTCAGTGGCAAATGTCTGGCACAACAATGGTTGACCAAGGTTAGCCCTACTGGTTGCCCTACTCCCCATAGTGCTCTACCCCTTGTCTCATCTACCCTATGCTGTCTCTTTCCCTTTGATTAACAATGATGTGCATTATTTTTGCAAATAAACTTGAACAGAGCACATGAGCTTAGATCGGCATGAAGCGGGACAGTGCTGGGCAAGAAGTGAGGGTGGGACAGATGGGCAGTGGGGCAGTGGGACGTAGCGCGATGTGGCGTCGTTTTGAGATAAATTTTTGTGTTTGTGCACAACGTTGACATTTTTCATTTTCCATTTTCCATGTCGGGCAATTTGGCTCAAGTTGCATTTATTGATTTATGACAATGACAGCATTCAGTTTCTATCACGAGTTTGAGTTGCCGAATTACACACAGGAAAGAACTGCGTAGGATGTTTGTAGAGTATATGAACTTAATTTAATTTGTATCATTAAACTGAAATAATTTTGTTATGTCAATCATTTTTATAATTGACAACTGACGGCAGGCGATATTATCTAAAAATAAAAAGAATATTTAAATAAAAATGATCAATCATTAAGCAAAAATAAAATTAAAATAAAATATTGAAAATAATTTATTTAAATATAAAAATAATTTCATTATATTATGACTCCAGTTATTCTTATTCTCTATGATATTCGTTATCAAACGATTCAATAAATCAAAGGTCAACGTTCACTGTAAACAAAGAATATAATGATAATTTATCAAAGCAGAGAATATTAATTTGAGTAACCTCATTATTCATATAATGTCATATAATGTCAAAGATTTTCGTAAGATTCGCAACTTTAGAAGCGACTCTCGCATATATGCAACATTCTAGTCATAATTGCGCATTTGGGTGCAAGACCTTGACTATGAGTAGTTGCATTCACACTCACATACTCAACACCCACACACTAACAGACTTACACACTCAAATACACCCACACGTACACGTAAATGGCAAACGGAAGCTTTTAAACAAACAGGATATGCTGTGAGCAGCTTTTGGGCCAACACAGGATCCAGTGTGGAATGGACTGTAGTACAATACTTACAAGTCCGGCTAAGATGGAGGCCAGTCGAAGACGAAGTGAAAACAAAACATTTGTTATGCAAAGCCTTTGTTGTTGTCCTTGGTGTGGGTACCGCAACTGAGTGCAGGATGCAGCCCAAAAAGACTTGTCAATGCTAGAATCATTTTCTGCTAAACAGGCTAAGGCAAGTGTTTTCCTTTCTGGCATCGTTAGTTACGTCGTTACATCGATGTAGCCAAAGTTGTGTTCGGTTTGAGCACTTGCCAAATGGGTCAGCAGCCATGGCGAAACTTTTGCTTAGGCCCCAAGAAAAGAGCATACACAAAATAATTAAGGCTTCTTGGAACTTATTGACTTTTCTCTTCATGGCAGCTAGAAAAAGTTTGTTTTCAAAATTCTGCGCGCAGAGATAATCATTAGAATGGGTTGGGCAAGAGAGAAAAAGGACAAAGCCCAGGAAGTGGCTAGCTAACCGAAAAAAAAGGAGAAGGATGATAAAAATGGACGTTCGCTTAATAAATAAAGTATGCTGCAAGGATAACAGGAGGTCTTTTAATGCCAACAACATTGCTGCACTTAGCAGGCAATTGCGGCATAATTTAATTACGTGGCAATGTCCAGCACTGTTCACCAGGATAACAGGATAATGATAACGAAATAAGCAAGCCAAAAGGCTCATCCTCGGCTCGAGCAATAAAAGGTGCCACAGAGAACACACACACACAGACACACCCACACAGATAAAGTGTGCGGCGGAATTAAATGAAAAATGGCTTCGTCCTCAGGCCCATTATAAAGCGTGTAACTGGCCGATAACAACAATATCGGCCAGGCTTATATAAATTGCAGACCAACTTAATTGAGTTGCCAGCAGCGAAACAAAAACCCGTTCAACTTTGTCTGTCTTTGGCTCTCTGTGTGTGTGTATCTGTGTGTGTGTCTGTGTGTGTGCAAGTGAGTGAGCAAATGACAGAGTGTTGGTGTGTAAAATTGGCGAACGGAAGTGGAAAACTTGTCGTCGGATGTGGACAGTACAGGTAACAGCTGCCTTCAAGCATCTGGCCAAAAGCAACTGGAATTGAACATAATTAGCTCGCAAATTATTCAAGCAGCAATTAAATTGACCAAAATGGATAATGGAAAATTCAAGTTTCGTCTGTTAATTAATTGCAACTGCTGCTGCTCAGTTTCAAAAATTAAAACGAATTGATAATCAAATACAAATTGTTTCGACGAAGTGAATTACACTTTAATACAAATGCGAGTGACTTCTATAAGAATTTTAGTCGGCTTTCAATTTAAAAATAGAATTTTATATAGAAAATTGAGAAATACTGGAAATATGCCGACTTGTCAAAATGGTAGATGCCTAATAAATGTTCTTAACAGATTGGTAACTTCCTTAACTTATCATAAAAAATATAGTTAACAAAAATAAAATTATATAAATAAAAATATATATATATCTATAAACCTTAAGTTTTAAGCGTACAATGTTTTTATTTATAGCTTGATGTTTGTGTGAATTTTATGAGTATGGCCCAATTACTTGGTTCGTTAAGAAACGTATTATTGTGCAATTTATAGGGAGAGCTAACAACCGCCCAACACTCATATACCCGCTTTATAATTACTTTTATAGGGTGTGGTATATAATTTGTGGCAGTTGCAGTTAAAGACCTTCAGGCGTGCGGCAGTCAATGGGCAACTTGGCTGCAACATTACGGGTAAGCATGCATGTCAAGCACATTGCCACACTGGAAAGTTTGTTGCCCCAGCTGCAGTTGCAATTGCACTGGCAGTTGCAGTTGCATTCCTTGTTGTCAGTGGCATGTGTACGTGTATGTACGTGTGTGTGTGTGTTGCATGTGTTGTATGTGTTGCCTCAAGTCAGCGCCTTGGTGGCCTCGTTTCAGTTTCTTATGCAATAATTAAGTGAGTGCCAAGTAGAGTGAAGCGTGAAGCTCAACGTGGCGACGTTCTCATTTTACAATTTTCCTCATTTGCTGTCGTACTCGTTGTAGCTGGCAAATTCATGCGTAAGACTGTAATTGTATGTGTAAGGGTGTGGGGGTGTCTCTCTCTGTGTGTGTGTGTGTATAATGGTATGTGCAGCATTTTAAGAACGGGAAAGAAAAAGGGAACGAGAACAAGAGCGGCTGTGTAAACATCGCACGCATGAGAAATCAAAAATTGCTGCTGCTGTTCAAGTGCCACAAGTGGCCAGGGAAAATGGAAAATTTTAAGAAAATTTGTAAAATTACAATAACTGTTAAGCATGCAACAAGACAACGTCTGTAAGTCGAAGCTGCGGGCAACTGAGAGACTGAGGAACGGCAGCGCTGAAAAGTATGCTACGTTTTATCTTTGCTGTTGCCTTAATGTCGATAATTTACCGACAACATCGAGTGCGTAAGTGTGCGTGAGTGTGTGTGTAACTGAAAATCGATAAGCAAGCAATTTGTACTCTATATATTCAAATGGTAGCTCGACAAACGACTAAATCAAGAATGCACAATATTTCAACTTGACTAACTTTAATATATGCCATCGAGTTGTTCCCCCATTTCATTTGCGTAGCTAGATTGAAGTTTTCCCAAGTGGCACACGTAAACTGCCACAACACGCATTCACTTATATTGCCATCAAAATGCGAGCACTTCAAATCAAATTTAAACATCTATCCAACGCATAGACGAATGCGAGTCTGTGTGTGTGTGTGTGAATACACTCATGCTTGCTATCTGAGTACTTTTTCTTCAGCTGCACTGACGTGGCAAGTGTCTGTCTTCTCTTCTATCTCACACACTCTCGAGGTAGTTGGCGCGAGTGACACGTACTTCCGCTCATAAGCCAAAGGCAACCTCGGCAAGGGCGCAAAAATATTTTTAACATTGTAACGAGATAATATTTTTGCAACATTCTCGCTTGATAGTCGCAGTCGCCATCGCCTTCGCAGTCGCAGTTCATGCGTTTTTTTTTTGCGCCTCTGCTAAATGATATTACCTGTAGCAACATCAACATGACAAGCAGCAGGAGTTCGTTCTAGCCAGAACGACGTGCACAACTAACGGAAACAGGATGTGCTGGCTTGGCAGTTGTGAAGTGATGTTTAGACCAGGCCAACGTCTACAACCTTATACAGTGGCTTATGTGGCTGAAGCTCTTGACAAAGAT
Organism: Drosophila funebris; assembly: GCA_018901825.1. Classification (NCBI taxonomy): domain Eukaryota; kingdom Metazoa; phylum Arthropoda; class Insecta; order Diptera; family Drosophilidae; genus Drosophila; species Drosophila funebris. The sequence continues at coordinate 4,522,821 of JAEIFK010000122.1, read as the reverse complement.
TGCTAATATTATAAATATTGACAAATAAAATAATTTTGATAAATTATAAATATATATAAATAAAATAATCTAATAAAATATAATAATAAGCTAATAAATATTGAATTTGCTGAAACAATTCCACTCTTTTCTCAGCTGCTTTTGCAATAGCTTCCACTGTAAGTCGACCCCAGCTCCTCCTCGTAGCTTGCCCATAGGCATCATCGAGAGCCACGTTTTATGTCTTGCCAATAGCAGGCTGGTGTTGGTGCTGGTACCTTCAAGTCACTATTCACGAATAGGTGTAGTTGTTATGGGCCCACGGGCGGCACTCACATGCACAAGGAACCGAACGTAACCACGCATTCTCAATCCACCCACACTTACCGCACACTCGAGGTCCTTGGGCAGCCGCAGAAGCAGCTCCTCCAACTTGTGACAGCATAAATCGCTGCGTTTGCCACAATTTGTGTGTGTGTAGTGTGTGTGTAGTGTGTATAGGTAGAACAATAAAGCCATATTGGCAATTTAATGTGCTGCAAAACAACATTTGAACGGCTTTTAAACGACAGCACGCATACGACACGTAGTCCAGTGCAGTGCATTCTAAGCAGCTTTAGTCCTTTAGCATCTGCAACTGAGCTATAATTTTCAAATCGAATGCCCGATAAGCACGTAAACAGCCTGAGCAGCAGCAGCTTCCACATAACTCCCCCTCTTTTTCTCTTCCTCTTTCTCTCTCTCTCTCTGTCTTTTTATTTTCCTCTCTTTCTTAAACATCTTCGCTGCAGCTGCAACTGAAAATTCAGTTGAAGGCAGCTTAGTTTGCTGCTTACTTATCTTTGTCGATATGCCCAACACGTTGGTACACACATTTACACACTTTGACACTCACACACACACACACTCCCACACAGGCACACACACATAAGCATATTGAGCCATAACAACTTCATTTTCAGCTGCATTTACAGCTTATCAAGAAAAAAGTCTGGCTCAGGCAGCAGGTGAGCCGAAATTTAAAGTTTTTTTCATTTATATATCCTGTAAGTTTTAGGAATGGGTATCTCTAATTTCATGTATAGCTTTAATGAAAGAATTTAAATATTAATGAGAATTAAGTACCAATTAATTCGATAAATGAATTAAGCTAGACATCGAATAAAAAGCAAAGGAAAAGGTTTAGTTTTAACATAGTTTAAAGGTATTTATCTTTAACTCTCTCTCTCAATCAGTCTCTCTCTCTCTTTCCGTTTCCTTATCTCATATCTGATATAAAACAACCTTTAGGCTTAGGCTTAGGTATCTCATAGTCGAGCACTTCTTTAAGTTTCTTCCTCTCTCTCTCTCTGCCACTCTCTTTTCACTCTCTCACTCATTCTCTCTCTCTCTCTCTCTTTCTCTCTCTCTCTCTCTACCCTTCTCTTGCTATATACCGGTTTCTCTAGCCATTAATATAATTCTTTATTTGCATTCCAAATTGAAGCGAGGGTCGCTTACTAGTTTTAGCTGCTGCTGTGTTTGCAAGTACTGTTCTGGTAGCTGAGGCAAAAGAGGCGAGGCAGTTCCCCTGTTGCAAAATTTGCATATTTGCGTTGCAATTTTCGTTTGAGCTTGTAAATTTGGCTTTATATGCAAGGTGCAAATCTGTTTAGCGTCCCCAGCGCGAAATGGACGCATTAAAATGCATTTATGCAGAGGCCAATGAAAAACTTGCACAGCATTAAGTCAACGGCGTGTGAAGTAGCCACAAGTTCACATTTAACAGATAGTTGAGCAAAATGAACAAGACCTTACCCCCCACTCACTCACTATCTCTCCACCTCACATTGTACCGCGCTTTTCATAAACTAGCATAAAAATGCTATAATTTCTTATTTCTAATTTCGCTCAACTGAATTATGACTGAGCAAACCAGCTATAAAGTGAAGTCTTTGTGAAAAATACAATCTACACTTAGCTCAATCACTCGCAAAGCTGTCGAGATTTGCATAAAACATTATCCTTGTGGTTAGTTTTCATTTAATGGATGACGTCTCGGATCTATCAACGGTTATGGGCTGTCAGAAATATGCTCGTGAATGTCGAGCAGCTTTAAAATGAGACGTAATCACAGTTTGGCCAAATCAAAGTGTGTGTACAACATGCAAATGGCTTTATTTGGTTTTGGCCAACGCACAACTTTTTATGGCCACATTATAAATTGAGAGATAAGAGCTATAAAATCGACGTCATCAGGTCTGATTTCTGGCTGTTAAACTTGCCTCGAAAGTGCGAAATCAAATACACAAATTTTAAGGCACAGTTCATTATGCCAGCATTATTATTTGTTGTTATTGTTGCTTGCTTAAAATTGGCCAATAATAAATCAAAAGCAAAAGCAAATGAAATGAATAAATTTATGGATGACAACACGGCGTATACGCAATGTAAAACTGTGGCTTATAAATAATGTCAGCATTTGTGAAAGACGTGCTAATAACTGACTGAGAATGAGAGAGTGAGAGGAAATGTTGCTAATGCTGTTGACACGCTCGAATGACATTACGTATACGCCACGTAAAGCGCATTTTGGTAAAATGCCAATTGACTTTAATTGCTTCGGCTCCAAAAAGTCATGCATGTTGCTCCAGCATGTCGACTAGTTGACGACCTCAGAGCAAAGCCGGGGCAAAATAGCGGAAGAGATAGAGGAGAAGTTTCATTAGTTTGTGGTATAGAAGCCACTAAAAGTCTTTCACATTGCACTGAAATGCCTTAGCTTCACTATTCGCTTCTCTTCTCTTGCCCTCAACGTGTCTGAAATACAGTTTGTGAAATTTAATTTTCAGCACACTTGATTCTTAAATGGCTTTGAGAGAGGGGAGAAGATGGAGAGAGAGATTGTAGGGTGTAAGGTTGGAAATATCCTGTTAATTTGTGCAAAAATGTCTCTATTAAATTGTAAAATACATTTCTGGGAACGACAACTGCTGTGCAGCACTTGAATGTTATGAATTGCAACGAAATGCGTGTAAAATGCTTGTAACGGATGCTGTCGTTGGTGCAGTCAAAGGAAAGGATAAGCCTGAATGGACACTGTATACATATCAGCAGGACAGCTGCAACTGCTGCTGCCACTGCCGCTGCCGCTGCCACTGCCACTGCCACTGCAAGAGCAACTCGAAGGGACGCTGAATGCGTGTGCAATCTGGCAATAAATATTTTATATTTACAATATGCACTCGCCTTGTGACAACAAAAGAGTACATCGATTCAGGCAAGAGAGACAAGTAGAGATTACGTATACGTAATATTTGTCTGCAACTGCAGCTTTTGTCGGAGTTAAAATGGCCTTGAAAGAGCATTTAGTGTTCGTTGTGCCTGTAATTGCTGAAATTATTTTCTTAAATGTTTACTTAAAACCCACAGATGTTTACATAAGTCTGCCAATACGTGTGCTCGTTTCTGCCACATCAGAGGTTGTGTCTTTTTGGCTTTATGGGCGCTGCATTTTGTAATTAATGGGCATGGCCGCCTCCTTCCACCAAGCTGCTGGCATTCCTGTTGCGGCAATTATGCATACAACTCGCACAGACTGGTTGTGTTTTTTGGGGCTATTCGGGGACCGTGTTGCGCCTGGCAGCATCAGGGCTATAAATGACTGTAGATGGCTTTTATAAGGCATCCGTTAATCTCTCTCTATCTCACTTTCTCTCGCATTCTCTTTCTCACTGGACCAGCGACTCTTTCGGGTCCTTATTTCTGTGCAATAAACATGAAATGAATTTAACCGTTTTTATGTGCGCTCTTCTTCTGCCAATTACAAGTTTTTGCCTCCTGCTTTTGCTCCTCCTCCTCCTCATCCTCCTCCCCCAACAGCTCTTGGAGTATATCAACTGCAATTACGAGTATTTCTATCCCTATTTCATTTAGTTAGTTAGCTCTGTTGTGTTTTATTTATAGAATTTATGTTGTTAAGTAGCTTTACTGCACTATAATTTATGCTTGCTGAGGTTGTCCGGCGTTGCCCGTGTTTTTAATGTAATTTTCCTGTTAATTTTGGGAAATGTATACAATGCTCTGTAATTAAATTGAAATCGAAAAAAACATATTATATAAATATTTATAAATTAAGTTTTCCCTTTATTTTCCACTAGCAGGAGATGTTTTTCTAAAATCAATAATTATCGTAAACAGTTTCCGAAACTTTCTTTCATGCCCCTTTAAGCCACTCATTTTCCACGCAGGGGAATCTTTTTAAATTTGATTGTCAATCAGCCAGTCATATGGCTTCCTCACATAAAAGTGTTTGTGCTTAGCTTAGCATCAAAATTTATTCAAATTCCACAATTCGTTTCATGTTGACTTTAAGGTACGGCTGCTTCTGGGCTTACTTACAAGTTGATAATTCAATTTGTTCATCAGACAAACGAGAGAGGACAACACGTAATTCTGTTTTTGCTTTTGGAGTGTGGCATTTCTTCTTCTTTTATCGTTTATTATTTTGGCAACTAATTAAGCAAAGTTTTTGCCTTTGCTATCTTTGTTTGGTTTTTGTTTTAGTCTTGGGTTTTGGTTTTGGCCAAGATATCACGTTTGACGAGCCGTGTCAGGGAGATGGCAGCCGAAGGACCAAAAGGCAGAGGAAAAGGAAGTGCTGCCTCAATTTTCTACGTGCACACCATAAACTTTATATGTAATTTGGTGTTTTTATAAGCAATGCTCAGAACTTGCCCGAATGCCATTACAAGTTTACAATTGTGTTAGGCCGACTTTTTGTCAGAGTTCTGAAACACATTAATAAACCATAACTAATGGCCACACGAGTTTTGCGACAGACACAACAGACAATGCGATAGACCGACTGACAGACAGGCAGTCAGATACGTGTAACAAATCTGCTTTAAGTTTGAATTTCCATTGAATATTTTGTTTGGCTTTAAATGTTTCGAAGGCCAAAGCAGCTAAGCTGTTAGCTTGAATTTCACACAATAAAAACGGGAAACAAAACAAGAAAAATCGAATGAAGCGCATAAAAAGCAAACAAGTAAATGAAATTTCCGCTCGTGTGCCAGGCCGAGGCCAAGTCAACTCAGGCCAGGCCAGGACGCCAGTGCCAGTGGAGTCCACAGAATAAGCGTCAGAACCTGACAAAGACCAGGTTCAACATCGTTTAGGACACTGCAAAAAATATTATTAATTTCTATTTTATTTTAATATATATTTTACTATAATATAATTCTTTATAAGTAATTTATAAAAGTAAATGGCTTAAATTTCGGTTGGCAACTTAGAAAGTGGAATCTGCAAGGGCACAGAGCTCAACTTCTTGAACTCATCCACACTCCCTTTCGTATCAACGAGTCTAGGGATCGTTTTGATTTTCAATAGAAACACTGAGGAGCAACAACAATATTTTCTTTTGTAATTGCTGAGTGAAGTGCCCAAAAGCCACTGCAAACTACAACCACAATATTGCGCATTTATTTTCTTTTTTATCTTCTTCTTATTTGTCTATGCTTCGAGTTTGGTAACAAAACTTTCGTATGTTCTGTTGTTGCATTGTTGCATTGTTGTGCTCACCGACTACGAAGAATGGAAAAGCATAAAATAACAGAGTTTGTTTCAGCCTGTCGCTGATTAACAGAATGCCAGAGAATTTAATCTGAACACAAATTCTGAAGAGCTGATTTTCAATGCAATATAATAGAAGAAAAGGTAAATCAGATTTCCAATATTAAAATGTATTTTTCTCTTATCTGCAACATATCAAATCAATAATCACTCGCAGAGAATATACTTTGTTTCTTGCAGTGTAGCAAACCGGCAATATGTTGCCTGTCTGACAGTATCAATAGCTGAATGATGCCTTCTTGTGCATTGTTTGTGTACAATTTAAAAGTGCCGGAAATATGTTTAGCTTTATGAGCTCGTTTTCAAATTGTATTTTGTTGCTGGTCACGAACCACGCCTCACCCTGCCTCCGCCCACAATTGGCATCTAGTCCGAGGAGCTTAGTGTAAATTACAGTTTTTGGCCCTGGGAGCAGGAGGAGGTGGCTAAAAAGTTATTTGCCAGCCAAAGTAACTACAACATATAACATTTTAGATAATATCTTTTGATTAGTGGCAACCGCAAAAACTTTAATTAAATTCGCACACAATTCTCTGTGGAAACTTTATGCAGCATTTGCCCTGTCACCAGATAAGTTCAACGACGCGTAACAGTAGTCTCTTCCTCGCTATGCTCTGCTGTCCCCTACTGTCCTCTGATGTGCTCTCCTGTGCTGTCCTCTGCTGCCCTGGGGCTCGTCCTGGACACGCATGTGTTGGCCAAATGGTTGCTGCCATTGTTTGGCTGCCGACTTTAAGTTTTTAGAATAGAAAAACTTAATAGAAAACTTTGCAACGTGCAAAGTTATGTTAACTTGCAACTCTTCAGAGCCCTGCGTCTCCGCTCGACTCGACCAGCTACCTCAGACTCTTCTAATGAATTAATTAGTTGATTTTTCGTGCTCAGCTGGGTGAAAGTTTTGTGTCGAGGCAAGTTGAAACTACTTTAATTTATTCGTTTAACAATTTATTCATTTTTTTTTTTTTTATTATTATTATTCTTTATTCTTTATTTAGTTTTGTTTCCATTCCATTAAAGACTTGTGGGTGTTGCACAATATATAATATAGTTATGTAACCCTCTGTTTGCCACAAACTCAGCTCACTGCGAACACACGGCAAAGGCAAAGGCATTCAGCGTGACAACAGAAAAAACATGCACACACCCACACTCGCAACACACACATACACAACATACTCGTAACTCATATCGAATTGCACCATTTGTTGTTTGTCTCCCTAGAGGATATTGAGTCCGCTCTGTTGTGTTATTGTGCCAGAGTTGTTGTTGCAAGTTATTGCTGGTTGTTGTTGTTCTTGTTGTTGCTGTTGTTCTTGTACACTGGTTGCCATTGCCCGATGCGCGTTGAGTCGTGCCGCTGAATTCATGGCATTTTATCGTTTGACGCTTTCGAATTTGATAAATTTATCACAGCTTACAAAAATAAAGCGAAGAAAATTATAAGAATTTATGCAAATCAAAACCAAAAATAACTTTCACAGATTATGCAATGGACGCCACAGAATGACCAACCACGTCCACGCTCCCACAATCATTAAGTATTTCTTCGCTCGCACTCTTTGAATTGGGGGATACGTGGACATCGCTGTCTCTGGACGCGATTTCAATCATTGCATGATCTTTACATGGGTTTACAATAGTACAAAAAAGCTATAAAATCAAGAATTAATTAAATACAATTGAAATATGCTTAACCTAATCCTAAGTTTCATTCGTTTCATAATGTCATAATGGCACTTGCTAAGTTTATATTTTTAATGTTATTCTTTTGTCTATTTGGAGCTCTTCTTCTTCTTGGGTATCTGTGCCCACAAGCGGAAGAAGTACTCATCGCGTTGAAGCAGCCTGCCCCGGGCATAAGAGTGAATATCTGCATCCATATTGTGATCTCGCAGCCAGGAGGATGTGTTGCATGTGCTCATCTCTGTACGCGGCTCATCGGGCAGGCTGGCATGACCTACAGAACAAAATGATAAAATAATTAACAGCTGGAATTAACAGTTAACACGCGGATTACTCACCTGCTGTCATCACTTTGTAGGGTTCCTCGGATTCCAAGGGTTCACTCAAACCAATTTCATTCTTGGCAAATATACGTATCATGTACTCGTGATTCTCTTGCAGATCTCTTATCTGGAATTTCTGCACACCAGCTGGCACACGACCAACCTCAATCCACATGGACTTCTTCATGTCACGTATTGCAATGTGATATCCAAGCAGTGGCGCACCTCCATCTGACTCGGGAATACCCCATTCGAATATGTGTGCATTGGCGGCGAGAACTCGCGCCTCCAGTGGAGCAGTTGGTGGCGATGGTACGGCTTAAAAAACGATATGTAAATACGGATTGTGATGCCATTTAAAATATATGAGTCCAACTTACTTGCATGTGTCTTGAGAGAGATGCTCTCGGTGACGGCTGGTGCACCTAAACCAGCCTCATTCTCTGCTGAGACACGGAACCAATACTCGCACTTCTCCTTCAGATTGTCAATGGTATAGTGCAGCTGATGAGCATCCAATGTGATAACCTTAGTCCAGCTTGTCGATGTAGAGGATTTCTTCTCCACGCAATAGCCTATAAATATTTAATATTAATATCATACGGATAACTTATTATTGATAGACTTACCTGTAATTTCTGAACCACCATTTCGTGCTGGCACCTCCCAGTCGAGGGTGACACTGCGTCCAGTAACATCCGGCGCCCTCAGATTTTGGGGTGGCGATGGCGGCGCTACAAAATGATTTTAATTTATATCAAATTGTTGGTCATACTTGGGATGGGCTTGAAACATACCCTTGTTGTCAAATTCATTTGCTGGCGCAAGACAAAAGCATTAGTGGCGTTAAGAGAAAGCAATTGGCGAAAGCAATAAAGCAAAATAATCATTATGCAAATTGTGGTTACTTACTTATCTTCCGGCCCACAACAATCTTTTCTGTGGTCTCGAACGCCTCGCTGGTGCCGACCTCATTACGAGCGTAGATCCTGAACAGATAGCCCTTGTTTCTCACAACCTTCTCCACGTGAATGTTTGTTACAGTGCCCGTCGTAGTGCCCACAGAGCGATAAACGGTCTCAGTCTCTTCCCGGATTTCCACAATGTACTCCACAATCTTGGAGCCACCATCGCTCTCCGAGGGCTCCCAGGATAGTGTGAACGATGTGTCGTTCATGCCAGACACAGCAGTGGGTCCACGTGGTGGTGTTGGTTTTTCTGCAAATCAGAGAAGGATTTATTATTTAGAGATCGTGTCCTTGGTTTTAATTATCTGTATACTTACCAAACTTCCTCGTTATTGTGACTGTTTCACTCTCCGTTGGCTCGGATTCGCCAATTGGATTGATGGCCACCACCCGGAACATGTATTGAGCGTTCATGGAAAGCTTTTGAATGGCATACGAGTTGATCTCCTTGTCGAAGTCGGAGACCTTCATCCAGACATTGTTCTGTACATCGCATTTCTCCAGCGTATATTTGCTGATGTCCAAGCCACCATCGTCAATTGGCGGCGTCCATTCCAAGATAATTGAATCTTTCTTAATGTCTTTAACCTCCAGCGATTGGGGTCTGCTAGGTTTATCGATCACTTGAACCGTGCACTCCATATGCGTGGAACCCGATTCATTGGTGGCCGTCACCTTGTAGCGTCCAGAGTGTTCACGTGTTGTCTTCTTAACGGTATATGTGGAGCTCGTCTCGGTGGTTTCGATGGTAATCTCCTTCGTGGACTTCTGCTCTGTGGTCTCCTTATGCCAGGTGATGGTTGGCTGTGGATAACCACGAACTGTGGCTGGAATGGTGAGAGTGCTGCCAGTGCGAAGTTTCTGGGATAGATATTTATCCTCAATCTCAATGTTTGGCTTCTGCTGCAGCTTCAGTCTACACGTTGTCTCAACGGAGCCCTTCTCATTCGTCGCCACACATGTGTAGGTGGCTTCAGTCTCAATTGTTGTCTTTTCAATAACGTATTTGGCAACACGACTCTCATAGCGAATGCTACTCGATTCAAAGACTTGGCCGTTCTTCTTCCATGTGACATTTGGCTCTGGAATGCCACCAAATACACAGGACAAGGTCACTTCCTTGTTCAGTTCACTGATAATATCCTGCAATGGCTCCCGAACGCTCGGAGCTTCAGTTTCCACCTTGGGAACAAGCCTGATGGGCGGCGAAAGAGGCGAGGGCGGTGAGGGACCAACTTCATTGACTGCAATCGAACGGAACACATATTCCGTATCAATTTTCAGCTTGCTAATCGTATAAGTTGTATCCTTAATCTTGCGTATCTCAGTCCATCTGTTAAAGCGAAACATTTTAGAAGTCTACAACAATTTAGAAGTTGAAACTTTTCATACTTTTCTTCCTTAACATCATGATACTCCAGAATGTATTCAATAATCTCCGACTTGCCATCATCTTCAGGCGCCTTCCAATACAACGTGATCGAATCGTGCATTACCTCCAAAGGTTGTGGAGTACCAGGTGCCGTGGGTTTACCTAAAAAGGTTGACAAAGGTCAGAGTTTGTGCAGCGTTCAATTAATTAGTATAGTCTAGTCTAGAGGGTATTATTATTTTGTTACACAATATTTAACACAACGAAAGTGTTGTTAAGTTGGAATATGGAATGGGATCACTATATCATATAGCTGACAGAGTTCAGATTACTCATTATATAGTTATTATAGAAATGGTTATTGAAGTATTTTAAAATAAAAACGTATAACTCTGCAAGAGTAACCAATCTTCGGCTTGCTTATGTTAACTTTTCAGTCTTGTTAATTAATTATACTTACGCATAATGACCAAGTGAAGGCTGGCCTCGGCCTCGCCCACGGGATTAACAAGTTTGACCGTGTACTCGCCCTCGTCATCGTCGACAACCTTTTTAATGGTTAGAGTTGCGGATTGTTCATCGATTGTTGGGATTGTACGCTTTGACTTGGGAATGACAACGTTGCGCGTTGTCCATTCAGCATCTGGGGTCGGAGTTCCGGTGAATTTGACAGTGAATGTCGCATCATCGTTCTCCTTCACTTTGATGGTTTGATCCTTGTCAGAGGTAATCACAGGTGGCAGCTTCAGCTCTTCAACGCACAGTTTACTGCTGCTTGTCACATTTTCGGCAATACAGCTGATCTCACCCGCATCATCGTCACTGGCATCGTGGATGACCAGTCGTCTTACAGTGCCCTCAACAAAGACCTCATGCTTCTTGTTCGGTTTAATGGGTTTACCCTTCTTGCACCAGGTAACCTCAACGTCTGGCTGAGACAGTTCCACGGTGAATTCCGCATCTGTAGACTTGGTAGCCAGTGTAACGTCGGGTAAACGAAGTATAAAGTCTACCAAAGGCTCCTCGACTGTCAGCTTCGCCTGGGAGGTTTGTTCTCCAACCTGTATGGTATATTCGCCAACATCTTCGGGTTTGGCCTTCACAATACGGAGTGATTGCTTCTTGCCATCAATTGCCAGCTGTATGCGCTCATTGAACTTGATTTCCTTGCCGTTCTTGAACCACTTAACCAAGGCATCACCCTTGCTCAGCTCAATCTCGAATGTAGCGTTTTCTCCCTTGGTGACAGACACGTCTTCCAACGGCTTCACAATCTCTGGTGGCAGTTCAATGACTGTCAGTTCGGCACTGCACTCCTGACCCTCAATCTTGCAAGTGTATTCACCCTCATCATGTATCGTTGTATCACGAATGACAAGACGTCGTGATTTGCCATCCTTGATGAACTCACAGTTCTTATTTTCAGGTGTGATCTTTTCACCATCCTTGTACCAGGTGACTTCGGTTGCTTCGGTTGTCAGCTCGACATCCAGAATGGCAGTATCCTTTTCAGTTACTTCATAGTCTTCCAGCACCTTGATAAAGTCGGGCTTACGTTGAAGTACCTCAACAGTCGATTGGGTTTCCTGCTTCTTCACCTTGCACACATAGGTGCCAGAGTCGCGTAGATTTGTATTCCTTATGACCAACTTATGGGTCTTGCCATCCTCGACAACAACACGATGATCCATGCCACTGAGTTCCTTGCCATTGAAGAACCATTTGGTTGTCACCACATGGGATGTCTCACATTCCAATGTTAAAGATTGCACCTCTTCAATGGTAATTGTCTTCTTCAGCTTCTTGGTGAAGGTCACCTCATCGACCTCGACAATCACACGAGCACCATGAGATGTCTTGCCAATGGGATTGCTGGCAATGCATTTGTAGTCTCCTGAATCGGTTTCTGGATTGGCATTCTGAATGATGAGCTCAATATTTTCACCATCATAGACTTGCTGCACACGTTCGCTGGGGAACAAGGGGCTGTTGTTAAATAGCCATTGAACCTCAGGTACTGGATTGCCCGAAACCTTGGCTGGCAAACGAATCTCGCCCTTTTGGGGCACCGATTGCTCCTCGAATCGTTCCACAAATAGCGGAGGCTCCGCATTGCCACTCGTCGGTTCTAAATATAAGAATATATGTTATGCATTGCAAATATAAGAGGGATCTATGTTGATTGGCTGAAAAGTACATAGAACAGGGAACCTACCTTCAATTGTCAGATTGGCAGTGGTTTCTACACTACCCAATGGATTTACCGCCTTGACCGTGTATTCTCCCTTCTCAGACTTCTTCGGTGTGATCAGGGTTAGAGTATGTGTATCCTTATCTGACTTGGCATTCTTAATGGGTTTGCCATCCTTGTACCACGTTACCTTTGGCGGTGGATTGCCAACAATTTGTGTAGAAAGCATAACGCTTTCACCCTCACGTATTACCATATTACGCAGGGGTTCCAGTATTTGAGGAGCTTCCTTTTCGGAGGTACGCACCTTCAGGGTGATGGGCAAACGGGATTCACCTTCACGATTTGTGGCAATGACTTCATAGGTACCCTCCTGCGATTTCTTAACCTTGGTTATATGCACAACACTGCAATACATGTGCATATCCGATTCGGTTACAATGCGAATATTCTTAGTCTCCTCCTCATCGATGTCTTCGCCATTGAATGTCCAAACAATCTCTGGCTCTGGCACCGCAACAAGACGGCATTCCAAGATAACATTACTGCCCTCATCGACATATTGAGCCTTGGGTTTACGTGAGAACGTTGGCGGTATGCCCTCAAGGATGTCGGCTAATGAGGATTCACGAGACATGCTCCTACGCGACAATGCTGTGGCATCTGAGCCATGATCAGACAGTGGACTCTCCACAATCAGTTCTGTTGTAGTTGATGTGAAGCCAGCGGCATTCTTGGCCACACAGGTGAATTTACCAGCATCTTCGGGGAACACTTCACGAATTATTAATGTGGCCACGTTGTCGTCATCATAGAACATTTGGAAGTCCTGTGAGGGCTTTATGATAGCCGTTTCGCGGAACCATGCAATTTGTGGTCTTGGATTTCCTTCAACCTTGCATTCAAACTGTACGGTATAACCATCGGGTGAGTGAATCGGTTGCAGTTTTTCAATGAATCGTGGGGCAATTGGTTTATCTTCAGGGCCAGGTCCTTAATTTGCACAATCACAAAATGACAAATGACAAATGACATTAAAATTGTGTTAATAACATGACGGGACAATTGAAGAACCTTGTTAGACAATAACATTTAATTTAAGTTTGCAGACTTACTTTCAAACACCGGCAGCTTATCGATCTTCTCATGCAACTTATTCTGCACATATTGAGCATATTCCTCAGTTTCCATGAGATATTGGGCTGGCACCCAACCTTCCTCCTCTGTGATGCTCTTCTTGACGTACCACCATTCGGAACTGTGACGTCCAATAACCAAAACCTTCTCACCCTCAACTAAGTTTATCGCCTCATCGTTATCGGCAATGTAGTTACATATAGAATACATAACGTTCTCGGTATTGGATTCTAAAATGAATTGATCATATTATAAATGGACAATTGTTTAAAAGTATCCTCAAATGTTTACTCACCTTCCACATCCATTTCCCTGGTAATATTAAGAGAAGCTCCATCTGTTGCAAAGTGAAAAACAAATACGTTATTTATGCAATTATATCAATGCGTTAGATAGTATTAGGTATTAGCATAACATAAGGTTGTGGAAACAATGGTTCGTTATGCGTTAGCGACTAACATTTATGTTTATTTGGGTCGTTTTACCTCGTCTTTCTAAGCTATTGCCATATAAGCAGTTGTATAAATTAAACCGAATGAGAATTTATTGCAATTTGATAATTATATTTTTGTTTATTGATTGAACTGATTACGTACCTTCATTAAAGAGTTGTTGAATGACTTTACGCTTCTTTTTGAATGTCAGAGAATCTTCGTCATATGTAATTGAATCACGCTTGGGATGTCGTATGCCAATCAGGAATTGCTCTTCCTCTTCGTCTTGTATAGAATAACTTGGCTTTGGCTGCTTTTTCGGTTTAAGCTTGAAGTCAACTTCATCTGGAGGTAGTTCTTCGACCATGTATTCCTCTGGTTCCTCCACTTCATCTATGGTATCTTCGTCGTCGCGTATCTCTTCAATAATTGGACCCTCACCATCATCATAGTCTTGTACAATTTTTATCTTTGCCTCATCAGCTGCTTCAGAGTAAGTCTTCTTAATTGGTTTCTTCAACTTGATCTTTCCAGACATTGATACTTCCTCTTCAGCATATGAATCTAGAGCAATATTAAACTCTTGATCCACGTCCTCTTTGGTCTTTGTGCTCTTTGCGCGGAAAGTAACGTTCTCAACATCGGAGAATTCAGGAATATCCACCTTCTTGCGACGTTTCAGTTTCTTGATCGTGTATTCTTGATCGTCTTCGTCTGTAATTTGCAACGGTTTTGGTTTTGGTCTCTGACTAACCAGGAATTCCTCAACATCATCGCCTTCTTCGTATTCTTCCTCCAAGCGTTTGATTGACAATTCTGCTGCAGCTTCGTCATGAGTTGTGGGTTTTACTGGACGCTTCTTAAGAACTGTAGCTGCTTCTTCGACACCTTCGGTAATGGTATGTGGCTTCTTGAATGAAAGACTGAATTCAGTTTCCTCCAGATCCTCAACTGTTGGTTCGAAAGGTTTCTTGGGTTTCTTCCGTATTACAACGGCTTCCTCAATGATTTCTTCCTCTTCGATCTCAACAGGTCTCTCTTCAATCACAGTTTGTTGAAGTTGTAGCTCATCTGCAGCTTCTTCCACAGGTTTCTGTGGCTTTTTCTTCTTCTTAAGCTGCACAGTTTCATTGGACGACTCTTCAGAAATCTTCTTTTCCTTTGGCAGTTTCACGTCTACCGAGAAATCTTCATCCTGTACCTCCTTGGGTACCTTGGGCTTCAGAGTAACTTCAGCAACAACTTCCTCTTCTTCAGGTGCTTCTGGTTTCTTCAGCTTAAACACTGCAGCATCAACTTCTTCTTCTGGAGTTGGTTTTTCTGGTTTTTTAATTTCAATCTCTTCAACAACTTCTTCTTCCACGATTATTGGCTCCGGAACAGTTTCTTCTTCAACCTTGACAGTCAGTTCTTCAGCAGCTTCTTCCACAACTGGCTTCTTGGATTTCTTCTTTACTATTTTCGCTTCTTCTTTAACTTCTTCAACCTTTGGTTTGGGCTTCAGTGTAACTTCAGCTTCAGGCTCTTCAGTGACTTGAACGGGCTTTGGCGTTTTCTTGGGCAGAGTTACTTCTTGTTCTTCCGGTGCTTCTGGAGCTTCCGGCTGACTTTCACTGAACTTGAATTTGTATTCAGTTGGCTTCTCTTCTGGTTGCTCTGCTGGTTTTTCTTCAAGCTTCTCTTCAACTTCCTCCATAATTTCTATAACATCTGGTACAGGTGCCATCTCTTCGGAGATAGTTACTTTGAGTTCTGCAGCTGCTTCTTCCTCCTTAACCGGCTTCTTTGGCTTCTTTTTTGATTTTAGCTTCCTCGGAAACTTCTTCGACTGGTTGTTTCGGTTTTATTTCAAACACTGCCTCAGGTTCTTCCACAATTTGTTGCTCAGGTATCTTTTTCTTCTTCTTGATGGTAAATTGTTCTTCTGGCAATTCCTCGATGGTTTCCTTAGGTGCCTCAGTCTCCTTAACGCTAAACTTATAGTCAGCAGGCTTATCTTCAGGAACAGTCTCAATCTTTTCCTCTTCCACAAAATCAATTTCTTCTATCTCCTGTACAAGTTCTTGAGGCTGAGAAACTTCATCAATAATTGTTACCTTAAGCTCTGCGGCATCCTCTTCAGTAGGAATTTCTGGTACGATGGTCACGCTTTGTTCCGCTTCAACCTCATCAACAGGCTTTGGAGCGGTAAAACTTATTTCAGCTTCAGGTTCCTCTGAAACTGGTTTGGGCTTCTTCTTACGAATAACCTTCACGCTCTCCTCCAGAACTTCTTCTACTACCTCACGAGGTGTTTCTTCAATCACTTTCACCTTATGTTCTTCATAGATTTCAGGCTGTGGTTCTTCGATTTGTGGTTGTTCTTCCAATGGCTCTTCAACAGCTGCAACAGGTATCTCGGGAACTGTTTCCTTTACTCCAATCTCATAGGATTTGTATTTAACAGGAGCTTCCTCCTTTGTTTCTGTTACAACTTCTTCAATTTCCTCAACTATTGGAACTTCTTGTGGGATTTCTTCTGTGATTTTGATCTTTAATTCCTCTGCCTCGACTTCCTTTACCTTCTTTTTGGGTTTTTTTGTCTTAATTTCTGCTACTTCCGTAACTTCTTCAACAGGTTTGCTTTCCTTCAGAACAAACTCGGCCTCTGGCTCTTCGGCAGAAATTGGAGTAGGTTTTGCACCTTTAACAGTGAATTGGGCAACAGTTGGTTCATCCGGTTGAGTGGTTTCCGTTTCAGATACCCTAATGGTATACTCCTCTGGGGTTTCTTCAGTGGGAACACTTTCTTTCTCAACCACCTTCGTTTGCTGAACTTCAACTATTACATCTTCTGGTACAGACTCTTCAACAACCTTGATATCATGACTAACAACCTCTTCAGTTTTCTTGGGTTTCTTAGTCTTCTTTGTTTTGATTTCAGCTTCAACCTCAGCCACTTCTTCGCGTTTTGGTTCTGTTATGACAACCTCGGCTTCAAATGTTTCGGGTTCTTTTGGTTTAGGGGCAATAATAACCTCTTCAGGTATTTCTTCATCTGGTTGCTCTGTCGTTTCGATAACCTTTTCTACTTGAGACTCACTAATGGAAATTTCATAAGAATCAGGCTTCTCAACTGGTTTCGGTTTCGGTTTCTTGACCTTTTCTACAGGTTTTTCTTCAATTACTTCCTCTGGTTTCTTTTCAGGCGCTTGTGTTTCCGTAATTTGGAATTCAAATGATTTGGGTTTTTCCACTTCGTCGATCTGTTCTTCGGGCTGAACAATCTGTTCTTCTGCCTTCACTTCCGGTTGAACTTCCACTTCTTTAACCACATCTTGTTCTACTTCTTTAACCTCTTCTACAGGCTTCTTCTTAGACTTCTTCTTCACTACGACTTCCTGCTCTTGAGGTTGTGGCTCAGTTAGCTTCAATTCAACTTCATACTCTTCAGTTTCTTGTTCAGGCTGTTGAACTGGTATCACAACCTCAGCACTTATCTCTTCTGGTTCCGGTTGTGATTCCTTTGGCTCCTGCAGAGTAACTTCGAATTCTTCAGGTTGCTGTGGCTTAGGTTTCTTCTTTCTGGTCACAACCTTTTCTTCAACAACTTCTTCTGTAGTTACTTCTCTTGCATCAAAGTCAACCACTCTGACCTGGTGTTCTTTTGGAGCTTCCTCGGGCTCCAACACAGTTGTGGTAATTTTGTACTCTACAGGAATATCCTCAGGTACTTCGGCTGGCTGTGGATCTTCCTCGACGACTTCAACTTCGGCTGCAGGAACTACCTTTGGTTTCCTTTGCTTAACCTTAACCTCCTTGGGCTTTTCTTCTTCGACAGGCTTTGATACTGATGCTTCCTCGTCCTTAACTGAAATCTCGAATTCTATTGGCTTTTCCTCAACAACCTCTTCCTCCTTTTGTTGAACGGGCTTAGATTTGGATTTCTTGGGTTTTTTCACTTCTTCCTCGGGCTGAACTAACTCTTCTTCAGGCTGAGATTCCTCAACTGTTGGCTTAGCAACAACATCTTCATCTACTTTTTCCTTCGATGGCTTCTTAACAGGCTTCAATTTAATTTGAGAATCAGTTTCTTCTGGAGCTTCACTTTCAGGTTTGCGGAATTTAATATCTTGTTCAGGTATCTCTTCCTCTTCCCTTGGCTTTCCTGGGATAATTTCGGTTATAATCGTATCCTGTTCTGGCTTCGATTTATCCTTGGGTTTGTACTTTGTCTTAGTAGGCTTCTTGGGTTTTTCAGGCTTCTCTGCTTGCTCGACATGTTCGAGTTCCTCGGGAACATATTCGGGATGCTCGTAATCCGTTGGTTCAAATGGTTCGACTTGAATATCCTGCTCCTTGGGCTGCTTTGGTTGTTCCTCAATGACAACCACATCCTTTTCTTTTGGCTTCTTTTCAACCTCTTCTTCAGTTTCCATGGGTTTCTGTGGTATCTTCTTGAGTGTAACATTTTCTGGAGCCTCTTCCTCCTTAGGCTTCTTTTTACCTTTGCCAATTTTGAGTTTGACATCTTCAGGACTTTCTTCTGGTTTTGGTGCCTTCTCAGGTTTCTGATATGGTTTCTTCTCTTCAGGCTCCTCTTCACTGCTAACGTATTTTTCATACTTCTCCAGCTCTACTTTCTCCAAGTCGTCCTTTATTTTCTTGACTTTCTTGGTCTTGCGAGGCTTAAACTTGAGCAGCTCTTCCGCCTCTTCAATATTGCGAGAGAGTTCACCATTTTCCTTAATTGCACCGATGTCTGTCAGTTTTGGCATTAGAGGTGCTGGCGGATACTCGACCATTGTCATGCGTGTCTTCAATCTGAATTTGGGCAGCTGAACAGTTTGTTCTTCGGCAGGCTTTTCCTTACGTTTGCCAGCCTTCAATTTAACAGTCTTTGGAATATCGGCAGCTTCAACTATTGTCATCTTTGTGGGCTTCTGTTCTTTCCTCTCGATTTTCATTGGTTCAAGGTTTGCGAACTCTGGTTTAAGTTTCTTTGGTAGATCAAACTCCAGTTTCTCGTACTTCTCCAATTCGGTTTTCTCAATTTCTTGTTCGAGCAACTTTTGAATAATGTCATCATGCTCATTGGTCTTCTTCTTGATAATCTTCTTCTTCTTTGCCTTTGGCTTCGTGACGTCGTCAACAGTATCTTCCGTAGGTTGTTCATCCTCCTCTTCGACTTCTTCAACGATCGGCTGAGATTCTTCGACCTCAGCAACTTCGTCGATAACTCTCACTTCCAAAATCCTGTCGGGCTGCTCTTCTATTTCAATCGGCTCTTCATCGATTACGCTTATGTGATAATCCTTATGAGCCTCTGGTGCTTCACCTGTTGTAAGAATGCATATGTAGTTAGTAATATTCAGTTCTGTTAGCTATAAAGTGAATCCGTGCATTGCTTTCGCAGAAGAATGCAAGCAAATCGTAGAGCTTGATAAATATTAAAATATTTACAGCATTTTTTTTTGTTTGATTCCAAAATATTAGAACACTTGTCCAATATAAAGGAAAGTTCCTAAATATTTAAAAAGTTTATACAGATATAAGTACATTGAAACGATTAGTCATTTTACAGAATACTTTCATTAATTTAAATGTGGATTACAATTTGAAGTGTGCAAACAAATAAATGTAGTAAATCTTGGATTACGTGTAAAAACATGCATTTAGATTAGGAGGTTTGGTTGGTTATTGTGTTTATAAAGGTATAAAATATAGTCGGCCAAATATTTGAACTGAAGTATGCTCGAAAAGGTGAGCATAGAGGCAGTTTAAAAGGAGAAAGAGAGAGAGCGAGAGAGAGAGAAAAAGTGAGAGAGAGTGTAAAAGAGAGAGGAAGGTAAGGTATAGGCGCAAGTAATGGAATTCAACGTAGATTTCATAAGGACATTAACAAAGGCAAAAGACACAGACAAAGGAGCAGGTGCTGCGTGTGCGGTGGGAATTTTTAAGGCTCCATAAACTCTCATCTAATAACTTACTTGTTTCAACGCTTTTTACTGTATCTGGCTTAGCTTTCTTATGCTTAACTGTTTTCTGAATTGTATCTTTAGTGTCATCTTGAGTAGATTTCTCATCTTGTGCGCTTGGTGTAATTTGTGCTGTGGCTGTGTCCTCGGGGTGTGCAATTTGTTTTGGTGTGTCTTCAGTAACGTCATCAGTTTCTAAAATAGTGTCTGTTTGTTCGTCTGGTCTTTGTTCGGTTTTGTCAACTGGTTTTGGCTTAATTGCTTTGATCTTTTTAGGTTTGGTTGATTCAAGATCTGTTAATGTTTGTTCAGGCTCAAGTGGTTTAAGTTCTTCTGGAACACTTTCTATTGAAGCTTCCTTCTGTTGCTTTGGTTTTTCCGGCATTTCTACCTTCTCATACTTTTCCATTTCAGTCTTTGGTATTTCTTCTTCTATCAATTTCTTAACATAATCATCCAAATCATCCTTTTTAATTTTCCTCACAGTTTTCTTTGGTTT
This sequence comes from Drosophila funebris, assembly GCA_018901825.1. Classification (NCBI taxonomy): domain Eukaryota; kingdom Metazoa; phylum Arthropoda; class Insecta; order Diptera; family Drosophilidae; genus Drosophila; species Drosophila funebris. The sequence goes on along the minus strand of JAEIFK010000122.1, from coordinate 4,502,662 downwards.
TTTCTTAGGAGTTTCAACCTCTGCCTCCTCCGGTTGGCTTTCAGTCAACTCGACTGGCGCTATTTCTGGTTCCTCATCGACGATAACAGTAACAGAATCATTGTCTTCACTTTCAATTGTCGTTATTTTATATGTGGTGTCTTCTTGAGGTCCCTTCTTTTTCAGGACTCTCTTAGTAGTTTTCTCTTGAACTGGAAGACCTTCCTCAGTAAGTTTTTCTTTGATTTCAACTACTTCCGGTTGTACTTCTACAACTTCCACAACTACTGGGAGTTCAGATGCTTCTTCCTCGATGATCTTAACTTCAGCGAATGGCTCTGCCAATGATTCTTCCTTCTTCGGCGATTCCTTTGGCTTTGATTTTTTGTCTTTCTTTGGTTTTTCAGATGGAGAGTCTTCCGAAACACTAACTTCCACAGTTTCAGATGGTTTATCTTTGGGCGCCGATTCAAACTCAATTTTCTCATATTTCTCAAGTTCAGTTTTGGGAGTTTCCATGTCTATAAGTTTTTGTATATAGTCGTGAATATCATCTTTCTTAATTTTCTTCGTTTTCTTCTTAGGTTCTTTAGGTTTCTCATCCTTTTGCACTGGCTGTTCTGGTTCGTATTCTACAATTGTAATCACCGCATCTGGTTGATCATCGGTAACGACTTCGATAATTTCAATAACTTCATCAGCTTCTCCCTTCGGACGTTTTATCTTTCGTTTAGTTGTAACTACCGTATGAATCTCACCAGCATCATCTACGGTTTCTTCTGCTTTTGTTTCACTTTCGATAACTTCCACATTCAGCGGATACTGATCTTCAGGCTCTTTGACACTTTCTATGATAGAGACTTCGTATTTCGATTGTTCAGGTTGAATTGCTGTTTCCTTCACCTTCTTTGGCATCTTTTTCGATTTATCCTCAGGCTTAGACTCTTCTTCGGTGAAAGATACACTATATTCTGTAGTATCTGGCACTTCAATATCACTCTCTTTTTCTACAACTTCCAAAGGCTTGTCAAGTGTATCTTCCTGTGGTTGTTCCTCAACAACCTTAACCTTTTCCTTAGCTAGCTTCTTTTTCTTCTGAGGAGTTTTGACGTCTTCTGGTTTAGCTTCCTCTTCAGGCTTTTCTTCAGCGGGAACTATGTCCTCTACTTGAATGACATCTTCCTTGATTGGTTCTTGCTCCGGTACACTTTCAACAATTTGTACACTATCCTCTACTGGAGTCGGCTCCTCTTTTTTCGGTTCCATTTCCTTCTTTTTGATTTTCTTCGGTTTTGAAGGGGTTTCCTTGGGAGCCGTCTCTTCAGCAACATCCACAACATATTCATCGGCCTCTTTTGGCACATCTTCTTCGATAACGGTTTGAATAAAGTCATCGACATCATCCTTTTTAATCTTTTTGATACGCTTTTCCTTCTTAACTGGTTTTTCTTGCTCTTCAGTTTCGTTTGGACTAGAAGTGACAATGGTCACTTCAGCTTCATCCGTATCCTTGTCCTTGACCACTGTTATATCATGAATTACTTCTTCAGGACCCTTCTTCTGCTTAATTTTCTTAGTTTTAACTTCCTTAATTTTGATTTCACCATTCTCATCTGGCATTGGTTTATTTTCAATGAATTCTTCAAGAACTGTGATTTCAAAAGCTGTTTCTTTTGGCGTTTCTGGTTCGAATTCCTTGACAGTGATCATCAATTGCGATTCCTCTGTAGGACTTTCTGTTGGTTGTGTTTCGACCTTAGTTATCTCAGCTTCAGTTGGTGATTCAGAGGTGTCTTGTGGTTGTTCTTCTGTGACCTTTACTTTCTTGACTGGTTTCTTCTTCATTTTGACTGGTTCATCAATATCTATCTTTTCGTATTTCTCCAGCTCAGATTTTGGAATATCCTGTTCAATAAGCTTTTGTATATAATCATGCAAATCGTCCTTTGGCACCTTTTTAGTCTTCTTCACCTTCTTTTGTTTTTCTTCTTGGGGTATTTCATCGACTTCTTGTTTGGGCTGCTCGGTAATAACTGTCACTTCGAATTCTGGCAAGCCATCCTTTACAGTTTCGACAATTTCTATAATCTCTTCCTTGGGACCGATTTGCTTTTTAATTTTTCGCTTAGTAACCACTTTCTGAGTAGTTTCGCCATTATCGTCTTTTTCTTCAGTCAAATCGGTCTGAGATTCGATTTCTTCTACATGGAAAATGGGTTCTTCAGTTGGCTGTATCTCTTCCGGTAATGCTTCGAGAGTTTCGCGCTCTGGGGACTCTGTTTTCTGTATTTCTTCTGTAGACGAAACCTTTATCAGATAGTCTTCGTGTTCAGGCTGCTTAGATTCCTCGACTGCCTTTGCCTTTGGTTGTTTTTTCGACTTCTTCTGTTTCTTCTCCTCCGTAGTGCTTTCTTCTTTGATATTTATCGTGAAATCAGGAAATTCTTCCGGACTTTCGACTGTTGTTTCTACCAGCTCAACAGGAACTTCCTCTTCCTCTTCCGGCTTAAGTTGCTCTACTTCTTCATGTTCACTGATTTTGTATTGCTTAGGAGTCTTTTTCGGCTTCTTCGGTACATCTTCCTTAGTATCCTTAATTTCATCCTCGATAATTTCAAGTGGCGATTCTTGCACAAACTCGTCAATAACATTTATGATATATTGCTGAATGTCATCCTTCTTGAGTTTCTTCGGTTTCTTAATTGTTTTTTGTTCAACAATTGGCTGTTCTTCAGTTAAGAGAGGTTTGTCTTCGGTTAATTCAACGACTGTTACTTCGGCTAAAGGCTGATCCTCGCTTGTAGTTTCAGTAATCTCAAAGACAAATTGTTGGGAGCCCTGCCTATGCTTAACCTTACGTTTCTTCACTGTCACTTCCTTAAGTGTACCATCTTCGGCCGGCTGTCTTACAATTTCAGTAGTGGCATCTACTTCATCTAAAACTATAGGAGCTTTGTCTACCTTTGTCTTTTTAGGCGTCTTTTCTTTCTTAGTTGGTTTTGTCGGTGTCTCAGCAATTTCTTCTGGGTACTGTGTGGGTTCTAAGATTTCGTCAAAAACGTTTACTAAATATTTGCTAGGTTCATCTGGAAGTAAAGGCAAAGTTTCGGGTTTTTCTACTATTAGCTGCGGTTCCTCATCAACCAACTCAGGTTCTACTTCTGAAACATCAAACTCATGTACGGTTACAGCGAGTCCATCAATGATTTCCACACTCTTCTTGTGATGAGGCTTGACCTTTTTCTTAGGCTGCTTGGGCTTTGATTCCATTTCCGTTGGCTCGTATTGCTCAAGATCTGTTTTTGTAATTTCCTGCTCAATAAGCTCTTGTATGTATTTATCTAAATCATCCTTAACTGCCTTCTTCTTCTTCACCTTTTGAACTACCTTGACAGGTTGTTGACCTTCCTCGATTGGCATATCCTCTGAAGGTAATTCTATGGTAGTGAACTCTATATCAGCCTCTGGCTTATTTTCTTGGTAGGTTTCGGTTATCTCAATCAAATACTCCTTTGGACCTTCCTTCTTCTTAAGCTTTTTAATTGTTTTAACCTGTTTAACTTCTTCGCCTTCCTCATTCACAATATCTTCGATTGTGGTTTCCGGTGCAAGTTCTTCTATGCGAATTATATGATCGCTCGGTTCCTTGCTGGGTTTCTTATTCTTAACAGTTTTTGCTTTCGGAATTTTAGGTATTTCTTCAGCTTCAATCACCTCTGCAAGGTTCTCTTCCTCCAAAGGCTCGGAAAACTCTTCTATCACACTGATTACATAGTTTTCCACTTCTTCACGCTTAAGTTTCTTTGGTTTTTTGATTGGTGATTTCGGCTTCTGAGGTACTTCATCTGTCTCAACTGGTTCATCCTTTTCTGAGAGTTCAACGATAGTTACTTCAGCCAAGGGTTCGTTATTGCTTGTAGTCTCTGTTATTTCAAAAACTTGCGCCTTTGGACCTTGCTTTCGTACAATCTTACGCTTTTTCACTTGAACTTCTTTTGTTGTGCCATCCTCTGCAATTTCCTCTGTGACGTGTACAGTTTCCGCAACATCTTCAATGCTGACTGGTTCTTCTTCTAGCACCTCCACCTTAGATTTCTTTTCTTTTTTAGTCTTGGGCTTAGGTTTGGGCTTCTCTTCATCCAGCTTGACTTCGAAGTCTTCTACTGGTTCTGGGGCTTCCTCTTCCTTGAATTCTGCAACGAATTCTGGAACTTGTTCCGTTTCATCTGGCTCGAACTCTTGTATGGTGAACTCATGTATTATTTGTGGAACCCCATCAACTATTTCAGTGGTCTTCTTGTGGTGCTTCTTTATCTTCTTCGGTCTCTTTGTATCAGGTGTTGAGTCTATTATGGTTGCTTCGTAATTCTCAAGTTCTGTTTTCGGAATTTCTTCTTCGATTAACTTTTGTATATAACTATCCATACTCTCCTTTCTGGGCTTTTTCTGTTTGGTAATTTTAATTTTGTGTTCCTTAGGTGCCTCCGACTCTGGCTCTGGAGTTATTTCTGTAGTTTGAATAACCAATTCCGCATCGGGCTTGTTGTCTTCGTAAGTTTCGATGACTTCAATTAGATATTCTTTTGGTCCAACCTTCTTTTTAAGTTTTCGCTTGGATGTTACTTTTTCTACCTCCTCCCCTTCTTCGTTGATAATTTGTTCAGTTATTATTTCAGGGGCCATTTCCTCGACACGAATGACATGTTCCAAAATTGGAGCAGCCTCTGATTCCTTTGGATGTTTCTTTGTAGGTTTTTTCTTAGTTTTGGGTACACTTTCAGAAACTTCAACTGAATATTCATCATGCGATAGAACAGTAGGTGATTTCACCTTTTCACTAGGATGTTCTTCCTGTTGAGTGTCTTGTTCGCTTTCCAAAGGCTGTTCTTCAATTACTTTTACTTGTTTAGGTTTAAGTGACTTCTTCTTCTTTTCCTTTTGCAAGCTAGTTGAAGTCTCTACCGCCTGTTCCTCTGGTTTCACTTCGGAATCAGAAACATCATCCACAACTGTGGTTCTAAAACATGTAATATCATCATCAGCCAATGGAAGAACTTCTATCACTTCAGATACTTCTTCTGAAAGTTTTGCAAGAAGTTCTGTTGGTGCCTCGTCAACCACGCTCACAATGTATTCTTTAAGCTTTTCCTTTTTCACTTTCCTGACCGTTTTCTTGGGTTCTTGTGGTACTTCCTGATCAGGTATATTGGGAGTATCCTCTACGATTTCGGTTGTTATAACCAAAACCTTTGCTTCATCATACTCATCAGCTGGTCCTTCAGTTTCCACAATTTCGATTTCATACTGCTTAGATCCTTTCCTAGTTTTTTTCACCTTACGCTTCTTAGTTATTTTCGTTTCAGTTTGATCAACTTCTTCAACTATTTCGGGGATATCCTCGGAATATTCTTCTAATATAACTATAGGCAGAGTTTCGTTTATATCCATAATTAAGTCATCTAAACTGAGCGGCATTGCTTCATCCCTCTCTTCCACAACTTCCTTCGGACGAGCCTGTGAGTCAATAGTGCTAATTGTGAATTCATCATATTCGGGAGCACTTTCCGTTTCGATTTGGAGTTCCTCTTCAGGTTTATGTTCAGGCTTCTGTTTCTTAGTCTTTGGTTTCTTAACCGGCTCTTGCTGACTAATGCCAACTTCAAAAGCTTCACCTTCATCGAAAGTGGCCTCAACTGGTTTGCTCTTCTTCTTCTTGGGTTTCTTTGGCTTGGCATCTATGTCAGTTTTCTCATATTTCTCAAGTTCAGTAATTGGAATTTCTGCATTTATTAGCTGTTGTATGTACGCATCTAAGTCGTCTTTCTTCATCTTCCTTGTTTTTGATTTAGGTTTCTCAGTTGCCTTTTCAGTATCCTTGCTATCCTCTGGTTCTATCGTTTTTATAGTTACTTCATAAAGTGGTTCCTCTCCAGGCGTGGTAACAGTCTCAACAATTTCCAAAATTTCTTCTTCTTCTCCCCTCTTATGCAGAATCTTACGTTTTTTAGGCTTTTCCGATGGTTTGTCAGTGGAAACTTCTTCAGGTTGCAGTTCAGTTAACTTAACCTCATAGAAGTCATTCATGGTGTTTTCATAGAAATCTTGATCAGGTTCTTCTTTTAGTTCTGCTACAAACTCATCCAATTCCTCTTTATTCATACGCTTAACTTTCTTTTTGAGTATTTTCTTTTCCTTCGGTTTACTTTCTTCAGTTTCCGAACAAGTTACGGTCACTTCATAAAGTTTATCGTCGGTATCACTCGGAGAAACTTCGACTATTTCGACGATATTCTCTTCACGTTCCGTTTTAAGCTTTAATTTACGTTTCTTCTTCGGTTCTTTAGTAGGAGCTACACTCTCTTCATCTTGCTCCTGTGGCAATTCTTCGGGCTCCAATTCAACCACTTCAAATTTGAAGAATGGTTTCTGAGTATCATCTTCAGCGTCATCTTCACCCACAAACGGTTCGAAACGGAGTTTGTCATCCGAATCTTTAGGTTTCTTCGACTTCTTTTTCTTTCCCTTTTCTTCAATTGGTACCTTGGGTTTCTCAATAATATCTTCGCTTCCGTCATCGAACTTGACTGGTTTTAATTCAACGGTTTCCAAATTCTCAACATCTTGTGGAATTATTCCTTTACCAATCTTCAATTTCTTTGATTCATCCTCAGTTTCTTCTTTGGTCTTCTTTGCACGCTTGTACTTTGGTTTTACTTGCTCCTCATCCTTTGGTTTGGGCTCATCATCGATGGTTTCTAGATTTGGCTCTTCTAATTCTGCTTTCACAGATTTAGTTGGCTTAAATTTCTTTGGTTTAAATCGTAAAACTTCTTCTGCCTCTTCCATATTGCGCGAAAGCTCTCCGTTATCGCAATTAGTCTCCAGTTCAATGACTGTGTATGGGAAACAGTATGGCGAGTAAGGTATAAACCTTATCACACTCTTAAGTTTCTTATTTTTGAATGAGGCTTCGCTTGATCGTCGTTTCTTCTCCTCCTGAGGTCTTTGTTTCGGAGTCTTGAGTTTGAGCATTTGGGGAAATTCAGCCACAGAGCTAATTTCAATTAATTTAGGTTTCTTAACTTCAATTTTTTCAATTTTCATTGCGGTGAGTTTCATTGGTTTTATAGAGGAATCGCGTCGCGCTCTTTGTGGAAGTTCCATTTCCGTACGTACATACGGATTCAAAACGGTTTTTGGTATCTCCTGATGTATAAGGAATTGAATGTATTCATCCATGTCATCCTTCTTTGACTTAACCACTTTCTTTTTCTTCGGTTTTTCTTTCTTCGCAACTGCTTCCGGTTGTTTTTCATCAGTAGTACTCTTCTCTAACTTCTCTTCTTCTTCAACTATGTTTTCTTGATCAACCTTAACCTTACGTTTCTTTTTGATACTGTCCTTTGGTTCCCCTGAACCCCCTTCTACTTCCATTGTCTCGTCAATCTGTTCGAACGGTATTGGTTGTGTCTTTTTCTGTTTGGGCTTTTTATCTTTAGTCGGTGTATGTATGGTGTTGTCTGCACTTACATCTTCGGGTTCTGTGATAGTGTACTCTTTGTTGTATTGGTCTGTTTGAGAGAAAATTATGTGTTTGTGTGTTAGCACTAAACTAATTTGTTAAAATTATATTTGCATTTTATATAATGCGTTACAACACATAAACTTTTGACTTTAAATAAAGTTTTGTGTTTAATATACTTGCATAATTTGTTAACTAAAATGTTGATCTATATTTGTAATGTACGTATTACGTTTATTTTTGTACAAATACAACCTGAGTACATACAACGTACTCGTACTTAGGTACTCGTATGGGTGTTCCAAAGAACATTTGTTAGTTATTATTGTGCCAAAGTTTTCAAACAGAATGTCTTGTATTTGAGTAGTTTTGTTTTTGTCTTGTTTGTGTTTGTTTTTTGTGTTAATGAATTTGAAGCTATTTGTGTTTCACTTTTATTCAAAACATTTAGGTCGCAATCTCAAATCAAGTATGTTTTTGAGTTAATTTAGATACCTATCACACACGTATTTGATAAGATTTACTTAACTCTCGTAATACGTTTGTCTGATACGTGTTACGTATAACCGCAGTATGCATGTATTTGTATTTAAATGTGTTCAAAAATAATTGTAATAAATCACCTGTAGGCTCGCTGACTTCAGTAATTTCAATATTTGATTGTGTAGTGTCTTCCATAATGGGTTCTGTGTCACTGAGTACTTCCTCAACAACGATGCCTTCCTCCTGCGAAACTCTTTTATTTTCTGTTTGAATTGTTGTTTCGCCATCTTCGTTTTGTACAGATTTAAATGTTGTTATGTAAACTGGGTGTTCCGTTTCAGTGTGATCTGGTTTCTCCTCTGTGTTTATGTTTCATGTGTATTTTCATTAATGTAGAATGATTGGAAAAATTTGTTATTAACAGTCGACAAATGTAATTCTTTACTAAAATTAGTTAAACGAAAATATTAATAATTAAATAATAAATAAAAATAATAATAATAATAATGAAATACTTTGCAAATATAAATGAAAAAGTGAAAAGTTGTCAAGTTTACCCTATAGATAATATAATAGTATATCAAATAAAAATAGCGTATACTTCATTTTTAGTTCTCGTGTAAGATGTGGTGTATGCATAGTGTAGTGATTTGTGTTCTTACCCCTATGTTTGTGTGGCTTTTGTTTTTTGTGTTTAGGAAGTTGTTCATCATCAAGCTTACTGATGTCAATAATATCAGCAATATTCTCATCACTTACAACTCGTATAAGTGAGTATGGCTCTTTGCCTTCTTCTTCGATAGTTTGAATTTGATAATATTCTTCTTCCTCGGGGCCTTGCTTTTTGAAGGTTCGCGTTTTGGTAGTCTTTTTTCTGGGTTTCTTATCTTCGGAAAGTTCTTCAATCAAAGTTTCTTCTGGTAACTCTTCAATTGGAATTGGCGAAGTGGAAGTTTCATCGACTGGAACAATTTCAACGTATACAGTAGTTATCGGTTCCATATCTTCCTCTTCAATTGTATTTACTGTAGTGACTTCATCAAGTTTATCATCAATATTCTTTTTAAACGCTCGTGTTTTCACAGTTTTTCTCTTTTTTCTTTCCATCTGGTGAAATAACCTCTATTTCAGATATTTGTTCGGGTAACTCAACAGACTTTTTATCGGTATGAGTAGGTTCGGAGATTGGAAGATCATTTATAGTTATGGTATAAATGGGTTCTCCGGAATCTTGTTCCGTAATATCAATTTCAGTCACTTCTTCGTTGAACTCATCTTTCGGTTTCTTTATAACACGTTTTTTAGTTTTTATAACTTTCTGCTGACCGTCTTTATCAACAGTTTCCGATTCAGTAATTTCATCAGGCAGAACAACAATCTCTGTAATTTTTTCTTCGGGCAGATCTGGGAAAGGAGCTTCAAAGTTCTTGACAGTTACGGTTGTCTGTGATGGCTTTTCATATTCTTCTACAGTTTGAACTTTGGTAACCTCCATATTGGGTCCTTGCATTTTTTTTGATAATTTTAGTTTTAATAACTGTTTTAGTCGGAGTACCATCTGGCTTTTCGGAAAGAATAACAGATTTCCTTTCTGGTAATTCAAATACGGAAACGTCGTCCTCAGCTTTATGAACAACGATTCTCTTTTTAAGTTTAACTTTTTCACCAAATGGACTTTTGATGTCTGATTCTTCGACGGTAATGGTAGTCTCCGGCTTCTTATTCTTCTCTTCGATAGTTTCGATTCTGGTGACCTCTTGCTTATCACCTTTCACCTTCTTAATAACACGTGTTCGAATCTTCTTCTTCGTGGGCGTACCATCTTCATCTATAGTTTCAACCACACGCACCTCTTCTGGAAGTTCCTCGATTTCTTCAGGCTGTTCTTTTCCCAAAGGAATTTCTTCTACTGTGACAGTCGTTTCGGGTTCTTTGTCATCTTCTTCGACGGTTTCGATCTTGGTGACTTCTTGTTTGTCACCTTTAACCTTCTTGATAACACGTGTGCGTATCTTCTTCTTCTTCGGCTGTCCATCTTCAGAAATAGTTTCAACCACACGAACCTCCTCAGGAAGCTCCTTGATTTCTTCAGGCTGTTCTTCCATAGGAATTTCGTCCACTGTGACAGTCGTTTCGGGTTCTTTGTCATCTTCTTCGACGGTTTCGATCTTGGTGACTTCTTGTTTGTCACCTTTAACCTTCTTGATAACACGTGTGCGTATCTTCTTCTTCTTCGGCTGTCCATCTTCAGAAATAGTTTCAACCACACGAACCTCCTCAGGAAGCTCCTTGATTTCTTCAGGCTGTTCTTCCATAGGAATTTCGTCCACTGTGACAGTCGTTTCGGGTTCTTTGTCATCTTCTTCGACGGTTTCGATCTTGGTCACTTCTTGTTTGTCACCCTTAACCTTCTTGATAACACGTGTGCGTATCTTCTTCTTCTTCGGCTTTCCATCTTCAGAAATAGTTTCAACCACACGAACCTCCTCAGGAAGCTCCTTGATTTCTTCCACTGGAATTTCTTCCACTGTGACAGTCGTTTCGGGTTCTTTGTCATCTTCTTCGACGGTTTCGATCTTGGTCACTTCTTGTTTGTCACCCTTAACCTTCTTGATAACACGTGTGCGTATCTTCTTCTTCTTCGGCTGTCCATCTTCAGAAATAGTTTCAACCACACGAACCTCCTCAGGAAGCTCCTTGATTTCTTCAGGCTGTTCTTCCATAGGAATTTCGTCCACTGTGACAGTCGTTTCGGGTTCTTTGTCATCTTCTTCGACGGTTTCGATCTTGGTCACTTCTTGTTTGTCACCCTTAACCTTCTTGATAACACGTGTGCGTATCTTCTTCTTCTTCGGCTTTCCATCTTCAGAAATAGTTTCAACCACACGAACCTCCTCAGGAAGCTCCTGGATTTCTTCCACTGGAATTTCTTCCACTGTGACAGTCGTTTCGGGTTCTTTGTCATCTTCTTCGACGGTTTCGATCTTGGTCACTTCTTGTTTGTCACCTTTAACCTTCTTGATAACACGTGTGCGTATCTTCTTCTTCTTCGGCTGTCCATCTTCAGAAATAGTTTCAACCACGCGAACCTCCTCAGGAAGCTCCTTGATTTCTTCAGGCTGTTCTTCCATAGGAATTTCGTCCACTGTGACAGTCGTTTCGGGTTCTTTGTCATCTTCTTCGACGGTTTCGATCTTGGTCACTTCTTGTTTGTCACCCTTAACCTTCTTGATAACACGTGTGCGTATCTTCTTCTTCTTCGGCTTTCCATCTTCAGAAATAGTTTCAACCACACGAACCTCCTCAGGAAGCTCCTGGATTTCTTCCACTGGAATTTCTTCCACTGTGACGGTCGTTTCGGGTTCTTTGTCATCTTCTTCGACCGTTTCGATCTTCGTGACCTCTTGTTTGTCACCCTTAACCTTCTTGATAACACGTGTGCGTATCTTTTTCTTCTTCGGCTTTCCATCTTCAGAAATAGTTTCAACCACACGAACCTCCTCAGGAAGCTCCTGGATTTCTTCCACTGGAATTTCTTCCACTGTGACAGTCGTTTCGGGTTCTTTGTCATCTTCTTCGACGGTTTCGATCTTGGTGACTTCTTGTTTGTCACCCTTAACCTTCTTGATAACCCGTGTGCGTATCTTCTTCTTCTTCGGCTTTCCATCTTCAGAAATAGTTTCAACCACACGAACTTCCTCAGGAAGCTCCTTGATTTCTTCAGGCTGTTCTTCCATAGGAATTTCGTCCACTGTGACAGTCGTTTCGGGTTCTTTGTCATCTTCTTCGACGGTTTCGATCTTGGTCACTTCTTGTTTGTCACCCTTAACCTTCTTGATAACCCGTGTGCGTATCTTTTTCTTCTTCGGCTTTCCATCTTCAGAAATTGTTTCAACCACACGAACCTCCTCAGGAAGCTCCTTGATTTCTTCAGGCTGATCTTCTTGTACAGCAATTTCTTCAACCGTGACAGTCGTTTCAGGTTCTTTGTCATCTTCTTCGACGGTTTCGATCTTGGTGACTTCTTGTTTGTCACCCTTAACCTTCTTGATAACCCGTGTGCGTATCTTCTTCTTCTTCGGCTTTCCATCTTCAGAAATTGTTTCAACCACACGAACCTCCTCAGGAAGCTCCTTGATTTCTTCAGGCTGTTCTTCTTCTACAGCAATTTCTTCAACCGTGACAGTCGTTTCGGGTTCTTTGTCATCTTCTTCGACGGTTTCGATCTTGGTGACTTCTTGTTTGTCGCCCTTAACCTTCTTGATAACACGGGTGCGTATCTTCTTCTTCTTCGGCTTTCCATCTTCAGAAATAGTTTCAACCACACGAACCTCCTCAGGAAGCTCCTTGATTTCTTCAGGCCGTTCTTCCATAGGAATTTCTTCCACTGTGACAGTCGTTTCAGGTTCTTTGTCATCTTCTTCGACCGTTTCGATCTTGGTGACTTCTTGTTTGTCACCCTTAACCTTCTTGATAACCCGTGTGCGTATCTTCTTCTTCTTCGGCTTTCCATCTTCAGAAATTGTTTCAACCACACGAACCTCCTCAGGAAGCTCCTTGATTTCTTCAGGCTGTTCTTCTTGTACAGCAATTTCTTCAACCGTGACAGTCGTTTCAGGTTCTTTGTCATCTTCTTCGACGGTTTCGATCTTGGTGACTTCTTGTTTGTCACCCTTAACCTTCTTGATAACCCGTGTGCGTATCTTCTTCTTCTTCGGCTTTCCATCTTCAGAAATTGTTTCAACCACACGAACCTCCTCAGGAAGCTCCTTGATTTCTTCAGGCTGTTCTTCTTCTACAGCAATTTCTTCAACCGTGACAGTCGTTTCGGGTTCTTTGTCATCTTCTTCGACGGTTTCGATCTTGGTGACTTCTTGTTTGTCACCCTTAACCTTCTTGATAACACGGGTGCGTATCTTCTTCTTCTTCGGCTTTCCATCTTCAGAAATAGTTTCAACCACACGAACCTCCTCAGGAAGCTCCTTGATTTCTTCAGGCTGTTCTTCTTGTACAGCAATTTCTTCAACCGTGACAGTCGTTTCGGGTTCTTTGTCATCTTCTTCGACGGTTTCGATCTTGGTGACTTCTTGTTTGTCACCCTTAACCTTCTTGATAACACGAGTGCGTATCTTCTTCTTCTTCGGCTTTCCATCTTCAGAAATAGTTTCAACCACACGAACCTCCTCAGGAAGCTCCTTGATTTCTTCAGGCTGTTCTTCTTGTACAGCAATTTCTTCAACCGTGACAGTCGTTTCAGGTTCTTTGTCATCTTCTTCGACGGTTTCGATCTTGGTGACTTCTTGTTTGTCACCCTTAACCTTCTTGATAACCCGTGTGCGTATCTTCTTCTTCTTCGGCTTTCCATCTTCAGAAATAGTTTCAACCACACGAACCTCCTCAGGAAGCTCCTTGATTTCTTCAGGCTGTTCTTCTTCTACAGCAATTTCTTCAACCGTGACAGTCGTTTCGGGTTCTTTGTCATCTTCTTCGACGGTTTCGATCTTGGTGACTTCTTGTTTGTCACCCTTAACCTTCTTGATAACACGGGTGCGTATCTTCTTCTTCTTCGGCTTTCCATTTTCAGAAATAGTTTCAACCACACGAACCTCCTCAGGAAGCTCCTTGATTTCTTCAGGCTGTTCTTCTTCTACAGCAATTTCTTCAACCGTGACAGTCGTTTCGGGTTCTTTGTCATCTTCTTCGACGGTTTCGATCTTGGTGACTTCTTGTTTGTCACCCTTAACCTTCTTGATAACACGGGTGCGTATCTTCTTCTTCTTCGGCTTTCCATTTTCAGAAATAGTTTCAACCACACGAACCTCCTCAGGAAGCTCCTTGATTTCTTCAGGCTGTTCTTCCATAGGAATTTCTTCCACTGTGACAGTCGTTTCGGGTTCTTTGTCATCTTCTTCGACCGTTTCGATCTTGGTGACTTCTTGTTTGTCACCCTTAACCTTCTTGATAACCCGTGTGCGTATCTTCTTCTTCTTCGGCTTTCCATCTTCAGAAATAGTTTCAACCACACGAAGCTCCTCAGGAAGCTCCTTGATTTCTTCAGGCTGTTCTTCTTCTACAGCAATTTCTTCAACCGTGACAGTCGTTTCAGGTTCTTTGTCATCTTCTTCGACGGTTTCGATCTTGGTGACTTCTTGTTTGTCACCCTTAACCTTCTTGATAACCCGTGTGCGTATCTTCTTCTTCTTCGGCTTTCCATCTTCAGAAATTGTTTCAACGACACGAACCTCCTCAGGAAGCTCCTGGATTTCTTCAGGCTGTTCTTCTTCTACAGCAATTTCTTCAACCGTGACAGTCGTTTCGGGTTCTTTGTCATCTTCTTCGACCGTTTCGATCTTCGTGACTTCTTGTTTGTCACCCTTAACCTTCTTGATAACCCGTGTGCGTATCTTCTTCTTCTTCGGCTTTCCATCTTCAGAAATAGTTTCAACCACACGAAGTTCCTCAGGAAGCTCCTTGATTTCTTCAGGCTGTTCTTCTTCTACAGCAATTTCTTCAACCGTGACAGTCGTTTCAGGTTCTTTGTCATCTTCTTCGACGGTTTCGATCTTCGTGACCTCTTGTTTGTCACCCTTAACCTTTTTGATGACACGTGTGCGTATCCTCTTCTTCTTCGGCTTTCCATCTTCAGAAATAGTTTCAAACACACGAACCTCCTCAGGGAGCTCCTTGATTTCTTCAGGCTGTTCTTCTTCTACAGTAATTTCTTCAACCGTGACAGTCGTTTCAGATTCTTTGTCATCTTCTTCGACGGTTTCGATCTTGGTGACTTCTTGTTTGTCACCCTTAACCTTCTTTATAACCCGTGTGCGTATCTTCTTCTTCTTCGGCTTTCCATCTTCAGACATAGTTTCAACCACACGAACCTCCTCAGGAAGCTCCTTGATTTCTTCCGGCTGTTCTTCCATAGGAATTTCTTCCACTGTGACAGTCGTTTCGGTTTCTTTGTCATCTTCTTCGACGGTTTCGATCTTGGTGACTTCTTGTTTGTCACCTTTAACCTTCTTGATAACACGTGTGCGTATCTTCTTCTTCTTCGGCTTTCCATCTTCAGAAATAGTTTCAACCACACGAACCTCCTCAGGAAGCTCCTTGATTTCTTCCGGCTGTTCTTCTTCTACAGTCATTTCTTCAACTGTGACAGTCGTTTCGGGTTCTTTGTCATCTTCTTCGACCGTTTCGATCTTGGTGACTTCTTGTTTGTCACCCTTAACCTTCTTGATAACACGTGTGCGTATCTTCTTCTTCTTCGGCCTTCCATCTTCAGATATAGTTTCAACCACACGAACCTCCTCAGGAAGCTCCTTGATTTCTTCCGGCTGTTCTTCCATAGGAATTTCTTCCACTGTGACAGTCGTTTCGGTTTCTTTGTCATCTTCTTCGACGGTTTCGATCTTCGTGACTTCTTGTTTGTCACCCTTAACCTTCTTGATAACACGTGTGCGTATCTTCTTCTTCTTCGGCTTTCCATCTTCAGAAATAGTTTCAACCACACGAACCTCCTCAGGAAGCTCCTTGATTTCTTCCGGCTGTTCTTCTTCTACAGTCATTTCTTCAACTGTGACAGTCGTTTCGGGTTCTTTGTCATCTTCTTCGACCGTTTCGATCTTGGTGACTTCTTGTTTGTCACCTTTAACCTTCTTGATAAGACGTGTGCGTATCTTCTTCTTCTTCGGCTTTCCATCTTCAGAAATAGTTTCAACCACACGAACCACCTCAGGAAACTCCTTGATATCTTCCGGCTGTTCTTCCGTAGGAATTTCTTCCACTGTAACAGTCGTTTCGGGTTCTTTGTCATCTTCTTCGACCGTTTCGATCTTGGTGACTTCTTGTTTGTCACCCTTAACCTTCTTGATAACACGTGTGCGTATCTTCTTCTTCTTCGGCTTTCCATCTTCAGAAATAGTTTCAACCACACGAACCTCCTCAGGAAGCTCCTTGATTTCTTCAGGCTGTTCTTCCATAGGAATTTCTTCCACTGTGACAGTCGTTTCGGGTTCTTTTGTCATCTTCTTCGACGGTTTCGATCTTCGTGACTTCTTGTTTGTCACCCTTAACCTTCTTGATAACACGTGTGCGTATCTTCTTCTTCTTCGGCTTTCCATCTTCAGAAATAGTTTCAACCACACGAACCTCCTCAGGAAGCTCCTTGATTTCTTCAGGCTGTTCTTCCATAGGAATTTCTTCCACTGTGACAGTCGTTTCGGGTTCTTTGTCATCTTCTTCGACGGTTTCGATCTTCGTGACTTCTTGTTTGTCACCCTTAACCTTCTTGATAACACGTGTGCGTATCTTCTTCTTCTTCGGCTTT
Source organism: Drosophila funebris (assembly GCA_018901825.1). Taxonomy (NCBI): domain Eukaryota; kingdom Metazoa; phylum Arthropoda; class Insecta; order Diptera; family Drosophilidae; genus Drosophila; species Drosophila funebris. Next base: position 4,486,352 of record JAEIFK010000122.1, on the reverse strand, counting down.
CCATCTTCAGAAATAGTTTCAACCACACGAACCTCCTCAGGAAGCTCCTTGATTTCTTCAGGCTGTTCTTCCACAGGAATTTCTTCCACGGTGACAGTCGTTTCAGGTTCTTTGTCATCTTCTTCGACGGTTTCGATCTTGGTCACTTCTTGTTTGCCACCCTTAACCTTCTTAATAACACGTGTGCGTATCTTCTTCTTTTTCGGTTTTCCATCTTCAGAAATAGTTTCAACCACACGAACCTCCTCAGGAAGCTCCTTGATTTCTTCAGGCTGTTCTTCCATAGGAATTTCTTCCACCGTAACAGTCGTTTCGGGTTGTTTGTCATCTTCTTCGACCGTTTCGATCTTGGTGACTTCTTGTTTGTCACCCTTAACCTTCTTGATAACACGAGTGCGTATCTTCTTCTTCTTCGGCTTTCCATCTTCAGAAATAGTTTCAACCACACGAACCTCCTCAGGAAGCTCCTGGATTTCTTCAGGCTGTTCTTCCATAGGAATTTCTTCAACTGTGACCGTCGTTTCAGGTTCTTTGTCATCTTCTTCGACGGTTTCGATCTTGGTCACTTCTTGTTTGCCACCCTTAACCTTCTTAATAACACGTGTGCGTATCTTCTTCTTTTTCGGTTTTCCATCTTCAGAAATAGTTTCAACCACACGAACCTCCTCAGGAAGCTCCTTGATTTCTTCAGGCTGTTCTTCCATAGGAATTTCTTCCACCGTAACAGTCGTTTCGGGTTGTTTGTCATCTTCTTCGACCGTTTCGATCTTGGTGACTTCTTGTTTGTCACCCTTAACCTTCTTGATAACACGAGTGCGTATCTTCTTCTTCTTCGGCTTTCCATCTTCAGAAATAGTTTCAACCACACGAACCTCCTCAGGAAGCTCCTGGATTTCTTCAGGCTGTTCTTCCATAGGAATTTCTTCAACTGTGACCGTTGTTTCGGGTTCTTTGTCATCTTCTTCGACCGTTTCGATCTTGGTGACTTCTTGTTTGTCACCCTTAACCTTCTTGATAACACGAGTGCGTATCTTCTTCTTCTTCGGCTTTCCATCTTCAGAAATAGTTTCAACCACACGAACCTCCTCAGGAAGCTCCTTGATTTCTTCAGGCTGTTCTTCCATAGGAATTTCTTCCACTGTGACAGTCGTTTCGGCTTCTTTGTCATCATCTTCGACCGTTTCGATCTTGGTAACTTCTTGTTTGTCACCCTTAACCTTCTTGATAACACGAGTGCGTATCTTCTTCTTCTTCGGCTTTCCATCTTCAGAAATAGTTTCAACCACACGAACCTCCTCAGGAAGCTCCTGGATTTCTTCAGGCTGTTCTTCCATAGGAATTTCTTCCACCGTAACAGTCGTTTCGGGTTGTTTGTCATCTTCTTCGACCGTTTCGATCTTGGTGACTTCTTGTTTGTCACCCTTAACCTTCTTGATAACACGAGTGCGTATCTTCTTCTTCTTCGGCTTTCCATCTTCAGAAATAGTTTCAACCACACGAACCTCCTCAGGAAGCTCCTGGATTTCTTCAGGCTGTTCTTCCATAGGAATTTCTTCAACTGTGACCGTTGTTTCGGGTTCTTTGTCATCTTCTTCGACCGTTTCGATCTTGGTGACTTCTTGTTTGTCACCCTTAACCTTCTTGATAACACGTGTGCGTATCTTCTTCTTCTTCGGCTTTCCATCTTCAGATATAGTTTCAACCACACGAACGTCCTCATGGAGCTCCTTGATTTCTTCCGGCTGTTCTTCTTCTGCAGTCATTTCTTCAACTGTGAAAGTCGTTTCGGGTTCTTTGTCATCTTCTTCGACGGTTTCGATCTTGGTGACTTCTTGTTTGTCACCTTTAACCTTCTTGATAACACGTGTGCGTATCTTCTTCTTCTTCGGTTTTCCATCTTCTGAAATAGTTTCAAAAACACGAACCTCCTCAGGAAGCTCCTTGATTTCTTCAGGCTGTTCTTCCACAGGAATTTCTTCCACAGTGACAGTCGTTTCAGGTTCTTTGTCATCTTCTTCGACGGTTTCGATCTTGGTCACTTCTTGTTTACCACCCTTAACCTTCTTAATAACACGTGTGCGTATCTTCTTCTTTTTCGGTTTTCCATCTTCAGAAATAGTTTCAACCACACGAACCTCCTCAGGAAGCTCCTTGATTTCTTCAGGTTGCTCTTCCATAGGAATTTCTTCCACCGTAACAGTCGTTTCGGGTTGTTTGTCATCTTCTTCGACCGTTTCGATCTTGGTGACTTCTTGTTTGTCACCCTTAATCTTCTTGATAACACGAGTGCGTATCTTCTTCTTCTTCGGCTTTCCATCTTCAGAAATTGTTTCAACCACACGAACCTCCTCAGGAAGCTCCTGGATTTCTTCAGGCTGTTCTTCCATAGGAATTTCTTCAACTGTGACCGTTGTTTCGGGTTCTTTGTCATCTTCTTCGACCGTTTCGATCTTGGTGACTTCTTGTTTGTCACCCTTAACCTTCTTGATAACACGAGTGCGTATCTTCTTCTTCTTCGGCTTTCCATCTTCAGATATAGTTTCAACCACACGAACCTCCTCAGGTAGCTCCTTGATTTCTTTCGGCTTTTCTTCTTCTACAGCAATTTCTTCAACTGTGACAGTCGTTTCGGGTTCTTTGTCATCTTGTTCGACCGTTTCGATCTTGGTAACTTCCTGTTTGTCACCCTTAACCTTCTTAATAACGCGTGTGCGTATCTTCTTCTTCTTCGGTTTTCCATCTTCAGAAATAGTTTCAACCTCACGAACCTCCTCAGGAAGCTCCTTGATTTCTTCAGGCTGTTCTTCCATAGGAATTTCTTCCACCGTAACAGTCGTTTCGGGTTGTTTGTCATCTTCTTCGACCGTTTCGATCTTGGTGACTTCTTGTTTGTCACCCTTAACCTTCTTGATAACACGAGTGCGTATCTTCTTCTTCTTCGGCTTTCCATCTTCAGAAATAGTTTCAACCACACGAACCTCCTCAGGAAGCTCCTTGATTTCTTCAGGTTGCTCTTCCATAGGAATTTCTTCCACCGTAACAGTCGTTTCGGGTTGTTTGTCATCTTCTTCGACCGTTTCGATCTTGGTGACTTCTTGTTTGTCACCCTTAACCTTCTTGATAACACGTGTGCGTATCTTCTTCTTCTTCGCTTTTTCATCTTCAGAAATAGTTTCAACCACACGAACCTCCTCAGGAAGCTCCTTGATTTCTTCAGGTTGCTCTTCCATAGGAATTTCTTCAACTGTGACCGTTGTTTCGGGTTCTTTGTCATCTTCTTCGACCGTTTCGATCTTGGTGACTTCTTGTTTGTCACCCTTAACCTTCTTGATAACACGAGTGCGTATCTTCTTCTTCTTCGGTTTTCCATCTTCAGAAATAGTTTCAACAACACGAACTTCCTCAGGGAGCTCCTTGATTTCTTTCGGCTGTTCTTCTTCTACAGCAATTTCTTCAACTGTGACAGTCGTTTCGGGTTCTTTGTCATCTTCTTCGACCGTTTCGATCTTGGTAACTTCCTGTTTGTCACCCTTAACCTTCTTGATAACACGTGTGCGTATCTTCTTCTTCTTCGGTTTTCCATCTTCAGAAATTGTTTCAACCACACGAACCTCCTCAGGAAGCTCCTTGATTTCTTCAGGTTGCTCTTCCATAGGAATTTCTTCGACCGTAACAGTCGTTTCGGGTTGTTTGTCATCTTCTTCGACCGTTTCGATCTTGGTGACTTCTTGTTTGTCACCCTTAACCTTCTTGATAACACGAGTGCGTATCTTCTTCTTCTTCGGCTTTCCATCTTCAGAAATAGTTTCAACCACACGAACCTCCTCAGGAAGCTCCTTGATTTCTTCAGGCTGTTCTTCCATAGGAATTTCTTCAACTGTGACCGTTGTTTCGGGTTCTTTGTCATCTTCTTCGACCGTTTCGATCTTGGTGACTTCTTGTTTGTCACCCTTAACCTTCTTGATAACACGAGTGCGTATCTTCTTCTTCTTCGGCTTTCCATCTTCCGAAATAGTTTCAACAACACGAACTTCCTCAGGGAGCTCCTTGATTTCTTTCGGCTGTTCTTCTTCTACAGCAATTTCTTCAACTGTGACAGTCGTTTCGGGTTCTTTGTCATCTTCTTCGACCGTTTCGATCTTGGTAACTTCCTGTTTGTCACCCTTAACCTTCTTGATAACACGTGTGCGTATCTTCTTCTTCTTCGGTTTTCCATCTTCAGAAATAGTTTCAACCACACGAACCTCTTCAGGAAGCTCCTTGATTTCTTCAGGTTGCTCTTCCATAGGAATTTCTTCAACTGTGACCGTTGTTTCGGGTTCTTTGTCATCTTCTTCGACCGTTTCGATCTTGGTGACTTCTTGTTTGTCACCCTTAACCTTCTTGATAACACGAGTGCGTATCTTCTTCTTCTTCGGTTTTCCATCTTCAGAAATAGTTTCAACAACACGAACTTCCTCAGGGAGCTCCTTGATTTCTTTCGGCTGTTCTTCTTCTACAGCAATTTCTTCAACTGTGACAGTCGTTTCGGGTTCTTTGTCATCTTCTTCGACCGTTTCGATCTTGGTAACTTCCTGTTTGTCACCCTTAACCTTCTTGATAACACGTGTGCGTATCTTCTTCTTCTTCGGTTTTCCATCTTCAGAAATTGTTTCAACCACACGAACCTCCTCAGGAAGCTGCTTGATTTCTTCAGGTTGCTCTTCCATAGGAATTTCTTCGACCGTAACAGTCGTTTCGGGTTGTTTGTCATCTTCTTCGACCGTTTCGATCTTGGTGACTTCTTGTTTGTCACCCTTAACCTTCTTGATAACACGAGTGCGTATCTTCTTCTTCTTCGGCTTTCCATCTTCAGAAATAGTTTCAACCACACGAACCTCCTCAGGAAGCTCCTTGATTTCTTCAGGCTGTTCTTCCATAGGAATTTCTTCAACTGTGACCGTTGTTTCGGGTTCTTTGTCATCTTCTTCGACCGTTTCGATCTTGGTGACTTCTTGTTTGTCACCCTTAACCTTCTTGATAACACGAGTGCGTATCTTCTTCTTCTTCGGCTTTCCATCTTCCGAAATAGTTTCAACAACACGAACTTCCTCAGGGAGCTCCTTGATTTCTTTCGGCTGTTCTTCTTCTACAGCAATTTCTTCAACTGTGACAGTCGTTTCGGGTTCTTTGTCATCTTCTTCGACCGTTTCGATCTTGGTAACTTCCTGTTTGTCACCCTTAACCTTCTTGATAACACGTGTGCGTATCTTCTTCTTCTTCGGCTTTCCATCTTCAGATATAGTTTCAACAACACGAACCTCCTCAGGAAGCTCCTTGATTTCTTCAGGTTGCTCTTCCATAGGAATTTCTTCGACCGTAACAGTCGTTTCGGGTTGTTTGTCATCTTCTTCGACCGTTTCGATCTTGGTGACTTCTTGTTTGTCACCCTTAACCTTCTTGATAACACGAGTGCGTATCTTCTTCTTCTTCGGCTTTCCATCTTCAGAAATTGTTTCAACCACACGAACCTCCTCAGGAAGCTCCTGGATTTCTTCAGGCTGTTCTTCCATAGGAAGTTCTTCAACTGTGACCGTTGTTTCGGGTTCTTTGTCATCTTCTTCGACCGTTTTGATCTTGGTGACTTCTTGTTTGTTACCCTTAACCTTCTTGATAACACGAGTGCGTATCTTCTTCTTCTTCGGCTTTCCATCTTCAGAAATAGTTTCAACAACACGAACTTCCTCTGGGAGCTCCTTGATTTCTTTCGGCTGTTCTTTTTCTACAGCAATTTCTTCAACTGTGACAGTCGTTTCGGGTTCTTTGTCATCTTCTTCGACCGTTTCGATCTTGGTAACTTCCTGTTTGTCACCTTTAACCTTCTTGATAACACGTGTGCGTATCTTCTTCTTCTTCGGTTTTCCATCTTCAGAAATAGTTTCAACCACACGAACCTCCTCAGAAAGTTCCTTGATTTCTTCAGGTTGCTCTTCCATAGGTATTTCTTCCACCGTAACAGTCGTTTCGGGTTGTTTGTCATCTTCTTCGACCGTTTCGATCTTGGTGACTTCTTGTTTGTCACCCTTAACCTTCTTGATAACACGAGTGCGTATCTTCTTCTTCTTCGGCTTTCCATCTTCAGAAATAGTTTCAACCACACGAACCTCCTCAGGAAGCTCCTTGATTTCTTCAGGCTGTTCTTCCATAGGAATTTCGTCCACGGTGACAATCGTTTCGGGTTGTTTGTCATCTTCTTCGACCGTTTCGATCTTGGTGACTTCTTGTTTGTCACCCTTAACCTTCTTGATAACACGTGTGCGTATCTTCTTCTTCTTCGGCTTTCCATCTTCAGAAATAATTTCAACCACACGAACCTCCTCAGGAAGCTCCTTGATTTCTTCAGGCTGCTCTTCCATAGGAATCTCTTCCACTGTGACTGTTGTTTCGGGTTGTTTGTCATCTTCTTCGACCGTTTCGATCTTGGTGACTTCTTGTTTGTCACCCTTAACTTTCTTGATAACACGTGTGCGTATCTTCTTCTTCTTCGGCTTTCCATCTGCAGAAATAGTTTCAACCACATGAACCTCCTCAGGAAGCTCCATGATTTCTTCAGGCTGTTCTTCTTCTACAGTAATTTCTTCAACTGTGACAGTCGTTTCGGGTTCTTTGTCATCTTCTTCGACCGTTTCGATCTTGGTAACTTGCTGTTTGTCACCCTTAACCTTCTTGATAACACGTGTGCGTATCTTCTTCTTCTTCGGCTTTCCATCTCCAGAAATAGTTTCGACCACACGAACCTCCTCAGGAAGCTCCTTGATTTCTTCAGGCTGTTCTTCCATAGGAATTTCGTCCACGGTCACAGTCGTTTCGGGTTCTTTGTCATCTTCTTCGACCGTTTCGATCTTGGTGACTTCTTGTTTGTCACCCTTAACCTTCTTGATAACACGAGTGCGTATCTTCTTCTTCTTCGGCTTTCCATCTTCAGAAATAGTTTCAACCACACGAACCTCCTCAGGGAGCTCCTTGATTTCTTCAGGCTGTTCTTCTTCTACAGCAATTTCTTCAACTGTGACAGTCGATTCGGGTTCTTTGTCATCTTCTTCGACCGTTTCGATCTTGGTAACTTCCTGTTTGTCACCCTTAACCTTCTTGATAACACGTGTGCGTATCTTCTTCTTCTTCGGTTTTCCATCTTCAGAAATAGTTTCAACCACACGAACCTCCTCAGGAAGCTCCTTGATTTCTTCAGGCTGTTCTTCCATAGGAATCTCTTCCACTGTGACTGTTGTTTCGGGTTGTTTGTCATCTTCTTCGACCGTTTCGATCTTGGTGACTTCTTGTTTGTCACCCTTAACCTTCTTGATAACACGAGTGCGTATCTTCTTCTTCTTCGGCTTTCCATCTTCAGAAATAGTTTCAACCACATGAACCTCCTCAGGGAGCTCCTTGATTTCTTCAGGCTGTTCTTCTTCTACAGTAATTTCTTCAACCGTGACAGTCGTTTCGGGTTCTTTGTCATCTTCTTCGACCGTTTCGATCTTGGTAACTTCCTGTTTGTCACCCTTAACCTTCTTGATAACACGAGTGCGTATCTTCTTCTTCTTCGGCTTTCCATCTTCAGAAATAGTTTCGACCACACGAACCTCCTCAGGAAGCTCCTTGATTTCGTCAGGCTGTTCTTCCATAGGAATTTCGTCCATGGTGACAGTCGTTTCGGGTTCTTTGTCATCTTCTTCGACCGTTTCGATCTTGGTGACTTCTTGTTTGTCACCCTTAACCTTCTTGATAACACGTGTGCGTATCTTCTTCTTCTTCGGCTTTCCATCTTCAGAAATAGTTTCAACCACACGAACCTCCTCAGGAAGCTCCTTGATATCTTCAGGCTGTTCTTCCATAGGAATCTCTTCCACTGTGACTGTTGTTTCGGGTTGTTTGTCATCTTCTTCGACCGTTTCGATCTTGGTGACTTCTTGTTTGTCACCCTTAACCTTCTTGATAACACGAGTGCGTATCTTCTTCTTCTTCGGCTTTCCATCTTCAGAAATAGTTTCAACCACACGAACCTCCTCAGGAAGCTCCTTGATATCTTCAGGCTGTTCTTCCATAGGAATCTCTTCCACTGTGACTGTTGTTTCGGGTTGTTTGTCATCTTCTTCGACCGTTTCGATCTTGGTGACTTCTTGTTTGTCACCCTTAACCTTCTTGATAACACGTGTGCGTATCTTCTTCTTCTTCGGCTTTCCATCTTCAGAAATAGTTTCAACCACACGAACCTCCTCAGGAAGCTCCTTGATATCTTCAGGCTGTTCTTCCATAGGAATCTCTTCCACTGTGACTGTTGTTTCGGGTTGTTTGTCATCTTCTTCGACCGTTTCGATCTTGGTGACTTCTTGTTTGTCACCCTTAACCTTCTTGATAACACGTGTGCGTATCTTCTTCTTCTTCGGCTTTCCATCTTCAGAAATAGTTTCAACCACCCGAACCTCCTCAGGAAGCTCCTTGATATCTTTAGGCTGTTCTTCCATAGGAATCTCTTCCACTGTGACTGTTGTTTCGGGTTGTTTGTCATCTTCTTCGACCGTTTCGATCTTCGTGACTTCTTGTTTGTCACCCTTAACCTTCTTGATAACCCGTGTGCGTATCTTCTTCTTCTTCGGCTTTCCATCTTCAGAAATAGTTTCAACCACACGAAGCTCCTCAGGAAGCTCCTTGATTTCTTCAGGCTGTTCTTCTTCTACAGCAATTTCTTCAACCGTAACAGTCGTTTCAGGTTCTTTGTCATCTTCTTCGACGGTTTCGATCTTCGTGACCTCTTGTTTGTCACCCTTAACCTTTTTGATGACACGTGTGCGTATCTTCTTCTTCTTCGGCTTTCCATCTTCAGAAATAGTTTCAACCACACGAACCTCCTCAGGAAGCTCCTTGATATCTTCAGGCTGTTCTTCCATAGGAATCTCTTCCACTGTGACTGTTGTTTCGGGTTGTTTGTCATCTTCTTCGACCGTTTCGATCTTGGTGACTTCTTGTTTGTCACCCTTAACCTTCTTGATAACACGTGTGCGTATCTTCTTCTTCTTCGGCTTTCCATCTTCAGAAATAGTTTCAACCACACGAACCTCCTCAGGAAGCTCCTTGATATCTTCAGGCTGTTCTTCCATAGGAATCTCTTCCACTGTGACTGTTGTTTCGGGTTGTTTGTCATCTTCTTCGACCGTTTCGATCTTGGTGACTTCTTGTTTGTCACCCTTAACCTTCTTGATAACACGTGTGCGTATCTTCTTCTTCTTCGGCTTTCCATCTTCAGAAATAGTTTCAACCACCCGAACCTCCTCAGGAAGCTCCTTGATATCTTTAGGCTGTTCTTCCATAGGAATCTCTTCCACTGTGACTGTTGTTTCGGGTTGTTTGTCATCTTCTTCGACCGTTTCGATCTTGGTGACTTCTTGTTTGTCACCCTTAACCTTCTTGATAACACGTGTGCGTATCTTCTTCTTCTTCGGCTTTCCATCTTCAGAAATAGTTTCAACCACCCGAACCTCCTCAGGAAGCTCCTTGATATCTTTAGGCTGTTCTTCCATAGGAATCTCTTCCACTGTGACTGTTGTTTCGGGTTGTTTGTCATCTTCTTCGACCGTTTCGATCTTGGTGACTTCTTGTTTGTCACCCTTAACCTTCTTGATAACACGAGTGCGTATCTTCTTCTTCTTCGGCTTTCCATCTTCAGAAATAGTTTCAACCACACGAATCTCCTCAGGAAGCTCCTGGATTTCTTCAGGCTGTTCTTCCATAGGAATTTCTTCAACTGTGACCGTTGTTTCGGGTTCTTTGTCATCTTCTTCGACCGTTTCGATCTTGGTGACTTCTTGTTTGTCACCCTTAACCTTCTTGATTACACGTGTGCGTATCTTCTTCTTCTTCGGCTTTCCATCTTCAGAAATAGTTTCAACCACACGAACCTCCTCAGGAAGCTCCTTGATATCTTCTGGTTGTTCTTCCATAGGAATTTCTTCCACTGTGACAGTTGTTGCTGGTTGTTTGTCATCTTCTTCGACGGTTTCGATTTTGGTGACTTCTTGTTTATCACCCTTAATCTTTCTTATAACACGAGTGCGTATCTTTTTCTTCTTAAGTTTGCCATCTGCAGATATTTCTTCGAGAACTTGAATGGTTTCAGGAGATTCCGATATTTCAACTTCGTGTGTTTCTTTTATTTGTGTTGGTGTCTTTTGTGGTGTGTGTTTTGTGTCTGTGGCTTGTTTTGTATCTGTGTAAAAAATTTGATTTTAGTACTTAATTTTGTATGTAGTTTCTTGTTTGTTTTGTGTAATATGTGTTTTGTAGTTTGGGGGTCAATTGGTAATGGAAGTAATACGCCTTTTTTTTCGTTGAACTGCTTAATGTTAACCTTACTGAATACTTACCCTGCCTTGTTTTTACCGTTTCAATTAAACTTAAATTTTCATACTCAATTGTTGGGGTAGATTTCAATTGTGACTCAGAACTTAACTCCAAGTCAGTGTCATCTTTAGAATGTTTTGTTTTCGTTCGTCGCTTTTCTTGTTTTTGTGTATTGGTATTTTGTGCATTTGCAGGAAGCGTAACCTCATTATCGGACTCAAGTAATGTTATTCGCTGTATGTTATCCAGTTTAATTGGTAAATTGCTCGCTGGTAAACTAAGAACCTCAACTTGATTTTTGGTATTCATTTCAACATTAACATTTGCATTGGTAGTCTGTGTTTGATCCTTTTCAATTAGGGCAGTCACTTGTTCTTCTGCAATTGTTTCACGATGAAGACACAAGCTCAGTGGCATTATTGATGGAGTTGCATATTCTAAATCTAATAGTGAACTCGTTTTTTCAAGAAGGTTTCCCTTCTCATGAAGTTCACTAGAAAGAGCTGCACTTTTTGCATCACTAGGTGCATAAGTCGCACTTTCCGTAGCTGCAGGTATATATGATGATAAATTTGACACATTTTCATAAATCTGTTGATCTGTTACAAGTAAGTTCTTGTGAGCAATATTTTCGGTCCTTGCTTTAGCATCTTTGGGCTGTGTTTTTGAAATACTACCTAGAGATGGAACAGCAGAAACCTCCTCCACAACCGAGACTTTTAAATTTGAGAGCACATCAGCAGATGGCTTTACAGTTTGAGGCTTGAAGTCACCGTATCCCTCAACATTTTCATATATGCTTACAGTTGATGTTTCAACCGACTTGGTAGAACTGTCTTCGAAATTTATATTTGGCTTCAATAAATCGCTCTTCTCAGATTCCATAATTGGAGATTGTTCGAAAGTCAGTTGGTGAATAATAGTCACTGCCTCATTGGGAGATTCACTTATCACACTTGCATTCACTTCTTTTGGTACTTTAAGATCGTAGGATTCGCCTACGGAACTCATGCTAATAATCTCCTCCGTTACTAGTGATTCTTTCTCAGCTTTTGAAATTTTAGCACTTTCTTCGATAAACGACAACGGAGCAAACTCATCTTCTTTAATATAAGATGTTTGTGTAGTTGTAAGCTTTGCACGATTAATCTCAGCTTCACTTCTAACTTTAACGAAATGACCTTCACTTTCAATTTCGGGTTTCAAATCTTCCGTTTTTTCGTAGGCTTCTACTTCAGATACAGTTTTATGTACTTGAGATTGTGTAGTCGACACTTGAGCATTAATTGGTAATACTTCTAGGTCCGCTGCTAAGTTGTCAACATTTTCGATTGGCAAAATCTCGGAAATTAATGTTTCACGGTTTGATCCTCCAATGAATGGTTTGCCGTATCCAATAGGATGCGTATAGTCGAACGTGTCCTCCTTTTGCAGAATGAGTTCATCTAGTTGAACGTGTAGCTTATTTGCCTCTGACGTAAGGAATGAATGTACCAGAGCCTCCTGCGTATTGGTTTCGGTACTTTTAATATTCTCTGATAACTCATAAGGCATTACATCTGTTGTCGTTGTATATTCAAGAACATCACTTAAAACGGGCTTAGCAAAAACTTCTTGAGAGGATGTGGGTTGTAAATTATACTCCCTTTGATAAGTGTCTTCTTGCAGTGATTCAGGAGTAGTTTGGAACATTAAATTTAAGGATTCAGTTGCTCTTGCAGACCCTTGATCAGGCATTGAAAAGAGTTCTGTATTCTCGACCCATTGACTATCAGTTACTGTTACTTCATAATGTGGTTCTTCTAAACTGGGCTGGGCAATTGTTTCATTTGTTATAGAAGCAATAAATTCCTTCGCATCTTCCACTAATTGAATTGCAGTATTCACCGGCAGTTTTAGTTTCGAGTCATTCTCAGTTGAGCTTCCGGCTGCAGAGCTTCGAGCTTGAGAAATAAAGGTATCCGCATCTTCCACAGTTTGTTGCAGATCTGTCGTTTGTGCATGAGTCATGGCATGAGAAATTCCTGCCTGGACGGTATTAATATTCTCACTTGGCTGTGTTTCGCGAACCGATTCATAGACATCAACCTCCCTGATATCTTTGCTGAATAAACTTATGGTATCTTCGTTAATCTTTGCACTAAAGCCTTGTGAACGTTCAGCATCAAATGGCGATTCGGCATCCAGAATATTTTGATCCTCTGCAATAGCCAACTGACTAAAGCAATCCTGAGTGGGATGAGCAGCTCTTTCTTTTTCCGGGGTTTCAATAAATTGTTCTACTTCGGCTATGACGATACACTCTGAGATCATTGTATGCTCGTGTGGGATCATAGTTTGTGAGCTTATGCATTTCGGTTCCTCATTGAACTTAGCTGTTGAAATGTTATCATAAACTAAGGGTTCTTCTGTCCCTGTTTCATTCAAAGTATCAATGCTTGTTGTTGCATATTTAGACGACACATTGAACTCTGCCAGATCTCCAGTAGACTGAGAATCTTGCACCCCTTCTGTCAATGGTATCTTTAAGTGTTCCGGTGCAACAGACTTGGCCTGTTCCAAAGAAAAACTTGGGATTTTAAGATCATGTTCTGATTCGAAAGCAGAAGCCTTCTGACTTGTTACAACACCAGTTGAGGATTCCAATGTTACTGTTACCAGTTGGGCTGTGGGTTGTGTCATCTGTTCCATCGGCTCCTCCTTCTCGCATATTCTGGTTTCCTGGACGCTTATCTCCTCGAACTTACTGATTGTATGCTGGCTAGTTTCTAATGTGGGACTAATGGTTGTAAGTTGTGCAGCATAATCCAGAACATTTGGTTCTTCTGACAGTGGAGATCTTTTAGTAGAATCACTTAATTTTGGAGTAATTGCAGTTGGCTGAATAGTAGTTGTTTCCTTGATGTCATCTGTTTCTTCACTCACTATTGCTGTTGTTGTCTTTAAGGCAGATGTGTTTTCTACGAGTTCTATATTACTAATGGTAGATTTACTTGTAGGCTGAGTTACATAATCCTTCAGAGTATCTAAAGAGGTTATCTCTTCACATTCAGCAAGTGTAATTTCTCCAACATTGATTTGAGCTTTCAGCAGAGGTTGAACTCTTTCATCAAGCTCTTGCAATGATTCCATATGCTGAGCACCTAACTTATTTGCCACTTGTAAAGCTCCAGATGTGGCAATTGCAGCGCTCTGTAGTTCACTTGGTTCATTCGACTGTATTGTCGTTTCCTGTTCCAGTGTTAGAGAAGAGCTTGTTTCCAATGATTGAAGAAGATTAAATGTTGCTTCAGTTGTTCGTTGCTGAGGTTGTGCTTTCTCCTCATGAGGATGTAGAGATTCCAGCGTTGATTGCTCCGTTACATCCGTACCATATTGAGCAGATATAGTAATATCTGCCAGCGCCGCAGTTGGCTTGGTTTCAATAGAATACTCCTTTGTGGACTCCAATAATACCACTTCCATATGCTCGACATGAGTAAAGGTATCAGTTGTTTCATGAGCTGATGTGTGAGATTGTATTGAAGATGTATCGTTAAGTTCCGAGCTTGTCTCTGTTATCTGTACATCGGTTACCTCCAATGGCTGCTGATTCTCATACATTAGTAATGTTCCAAACTTCTGAGCAGGTTGCTTAAGCTCATCTAGATAATCTGTGCCTTCCAGAGAGTCCTGCAGACTTGTCACTCCGATTGGCTTTGTTTCAAATGCTTTTGTAGCAGACGCTGGCTTGATATCATCACTTTCAATATTAGTCGGTGAAAGTTGAGAGTGCACTTCCCACACGCTGCTCACTTTCAATTCTACAGAAGTGATTCCTTCTAGTGCAGCTTGTTCATGTGTTTCTTTCTGTGCAGGCATTAAAGTTTCCTTCTCAACTCCAGTATCCTCATTAACGTCTAAGGCCTTTTGTTCCACGAAATCCAGTTTAGCCCTAGCTTTTTCAGGTACCTTTGAAAGCAGCTCCTGTTCCGTGTCAATTACAATTTGCGTGTGCACTTCGGCAACAAGTTCACCCTCTGTTATATTTACTTTTCCTTGATTGAGATCAGTTTCTGCACTCTCCATTCTATCAACTGTATCATATATTGCTTCCTGGTTTCCTACAGCAGTTTCAAAAGCTTTGGTTATCGTTTCCTTTGCAGGTTTGGCAGGTTCTACTGTTGACTCAACAAGATTTTCTGTCATTTCGACAAAATGCGTCTCAAGAGTTTCACCAACTGGAAGGGAACTTGTTTGACTCACTGTAGCATCAATATTTTTAGGTACTTCCATTAAAGCCAAGTCACGAGGACGATCCTCGTCAAGAACAGTCTCTTGAGTAATTATGTGGGATTGTGTCTGTAAACTGAAGTCAGCCTTCTGGGAATTACTTTTAAAAGCTGGCAACCTCTCTTCTGTTGGACTTCGCATATCTGCAGTTGTGTTTATCAAACCTTCCGACAACTCCAGCTGCTTCACTGCCTGGTATTCGGCTGCTTTATGCGTTAAGGCTTCTTCACCTCCAAGCGATTCCATTTTTTCGATTTCCTCTATTAAAAGTGGCACATCCTCTGGCTTGATGGAGACACCAGCTAAAGTCTTTACAGGCTGTTGATCTGCGATCATTTCTTCAACGCTTTCTAGTGCTTTGGATTCGCTTGTGCTAAACACCTTAAATTCTTGAACTGTTGTGGACAACGTCTCAGCTCGAACTTCAGCTTGGAGCTTGAATTCCTTTACAGAGTCTTCTGGTTGGCATTGGGTAACGCCGAGGCTAACACTTGAAGTCAGTTGTGGTGAAATGTGCTCACTGTTCCGTTTCACTTGTGGAACTTCCTTGGCGACAGTTTCACATCTAAAGGATTCCGTGATTAAAAGTCCTTCTTGCTCCAAGAACTGTGATTGCGCAGTTTCCGTCCTTATTATAGGAGCTTTGAATTCATCAAAACTGTCCAATGTTGACGGCTTCTCCGAAGTGAGTTCATGGGACAATAGGATCTCGCCATGAGCCTGCTGTGTGGGAGCCTTGAGAGATTCCAGTTCTCCGACAGAATCTTCGACATCTGGAGCTTCGATTAAGAGTGGACGTGATTCCTTGACTTTTCGCTCGGCTTTGATAAGTTTGGGAATTTTCGAAGATTTCAATTCCTTGGGAGTTTCCTTTGCTTGCGTTTCACTGACTGAAACCGCATGTCTTTCATGAACCTCAACCTGTTCGCTAAGCATACTAACTTGTGGCTTGGACTTATCCAAGCCAACACTAATCTCATCAAATGCCAAACATTCCTCATTAACTGCTAAAGTCTTTTGTGGTAGTATATCATTTTGTATTTGTGCTTCTATCGGTTTCGGTGTGGAGAGTTCTGTGGTTTCTACAATTGCAACAATTTCGTGTAAGCTTTTTGGTAGATTTTGCGTGGAGAGTGTTGTGGCATGTGGCAAAAGCTCTTCAAGTTGCTCGAGTGTTTCTTGTTTCGGTGATTCTGTGTTTAATTCTTTGGCAAAGGTTTCTCTTTGCTCGTCAGCGGCAATTGCCTCAATACTTTCGCTCTCATATACTTGTTCTTGTGGTTGTTCTTGTTGTATTATTTCTGTATGTTTTTTATGCTTTTTAGTTTTTGTTTTCCTATGCACAGTTTGTTCAGCCTGTATTTGTACTTGTTGTTCTTGTTGTTGTTGTTGTTGTTGTTGTTGCTGTATGAATTGTTTTTCCACTTTAGTGGTTGTGGTTTCTGCGAATGTAATGTAATTAAACAATGACAATGTCGGCTTTTCTTTCAGATGCTATTAAGTACAATACAGTAACAATCTTTGAAAAGCGCTTTAAGCCAGGCAAATGCAATTGTATTAAGTTAATTTCAGTAAGTGCGCTGCTGAATGATAAAGCTTATGATTTAATGTAGATTTTCTTTTTATTATATATTTACAGATGGTTGTTGGCGGTGACATAAAACAAAAGCCAAACAGACAAACAAAATATATACATATTACGTAAACGTAGGGATAACTTACCTCATGGTTGATCAACTCTATGATTGCGTGCAGAAAAGAATATAAAGAATATAAAGCACTTCTACATTGGTCCTATTGAGGTAAGTAGAAGCATTTGAATTTGCAACAAAATTGTATAATTAAGCTTATATGACAACAGGCTGAAAAATCGAATAAAAATCGAACTTCGGAGTAGTAGGGAATTATTAGGGGTTAATGGGGTTTGCTTTTGAGTACTCGGTAGGCGTCTTTTTTAGAATATACACATGATTTGGTTTTTGGTTTAACATAATTTAATTGTTATATTTTGAAAGTCAATATCGATTATTGTTTGTTTGTTCTTGTTGTAGTTGTAATTGTAGTTGTTGTCATTATTATTTATATTATTATATTATGCAATTGTTGTTGAGTAGTTCATTTTGGGGTACAGTTTTACAGTTCATCAGTGTTTATGTTCAAACCTTCATCGACAACTATCGTGCGTTCCTCGACAAATGTTTCCTCTACGTTTGTGTTAGATTTAGTTTATTGTTGTTGGGATTGGCACGTAAAGCGCAGGTAATTTTACAAAGCAGTTTTACATATTGAAAATAAAATAAAAAGAAATAAATAAAAATTTTCAGTATTCAAAATAAAAAATAAAATATTGTGCGCATAAAAAGCGTTTTATTCTAAGAGAGCTAATTATTTACATGATGACTGCCTACAACATACTCACCGATTTTCACATGCGTGATAGCCTCGTGACTTTCGATAATCTGGGATGTCTCTACTATTCTCTAGATTTCAGCAAATCGTGTAGATAAAAATTTATAAAAATAGAACATCAATACGATAGTTGGATACTTTGTATCGGACTAGAAAACTTTATAAAACTTCAGCACATTCATAAGTGACGGTAGCTGAAATGCCAGTTATTAAACTCTTTCCCAATTAGTTTCAAAATAAATTGATTTTGTCGATGGCATTTCAACTGTCTACTCAACCGCAAGAAAGAAAAAAACAGAACACAAACAAGAAAACAGAATTGCAAACCTCCTTTCCACATATCTTCCAATCGTGCGAGATGAAGTCCTCCCTATGAAACTTTCGTATGACCGTCTCTATTGTTATCTCATAGGTCTCGATCATGCAAATGAAAGCCTTAAAACCGACAGTTGCCGCCAATATGGTTTCATCCTCGTTGGATGATTCAGTCAGTATGTGTGTAATTAGCTCCTCGTGTCCCTCACGCTCCACGAGCTGAACTAGAGCTGATTGGGACTCGGGTTTTTGCAGAGATATGAATATATTCTGTTCGTACATATATGTAATCTCATAATGAGTGCAGCCATAGCGCAGCAGGACACCAATTGTGGCAAGGTCCCTTAGAGCTGCCTCGCCGATTTTGCCAAACGATTCGGCTTCGACGGACTCAAGCAGCCATTGAACTTCTTCATGCTGACTTATTTCATAGATATCTTCGATCTGAATGGTTTTCTGTGTGATTTTTGTGCGTATTACTTGAACTGTTTCAGTGAGTTCAATTGATTTTCTGGATGTATATTCTTTCTTTTCTATATGGACTTCTTCTTCCACTTCCACTTCCACTTCTTCTTCGTCAACCTCTTCAATTTCTTCGATAATTCGACTGCTGCGCTGTTCGGCATCGGCAATTTTGCGATCTTTTACTTGCATTACTTCTGAAACTCCACTCTGCTCAACAATAATGGGTACAGCTTGTTTCACTTTGATGATGTTCACTGTAGTCTCGAGACTCCGGGCTGGCACTACTTGGATCTCTGTCTTATGTAACGTCTGATATTCAGATGCGCTAGATCTCTTTGCCATTGTGGTAGATGTCTTTTTACCAGCCTTCTTCTTTACCATTGTCTTCGTCTTGACCTCCTCAACTACATTAGATGTTGAGGATATGTCGAACTTAGCACGCGTCATGGTCATGCCGATATCATTGATCAGCTTGCAGTTGTAGTAACCGCAGTCATCATTTGTGATCTTTAGAATCTCTAGGGTTGCTTCAGATTCCTCAACTACCATGCGATACTTTTCAGATGCCCTAAGTTGCACATTGTTGAAATACCACTGTATATCTATATAAAACCAGTAAAACCAATCTCCATCAATCAGCCCCTGATCATCCTGATGTTTCTCTACAAATCATACAGTACCTGGTCTGGGGTTGCCTGCAAATTGTATTGAGAATTTCGCTGTTTCGCCTAAGGCAGCACGACAGTCACGCATTTCATTTAGTAGCGATGGCGAGCATTTAGCAGCTATAAGCATAAAGATTCCACAATATATCTATATATTAGAAACTACTATCTACCAAATAAGTAACGTACATATTATAATACAAGCAACAGCAGTTAGTTTAAGTTTTTTGTGATCATTGTGTTGTACTTACAATCAGTTTATCTTTGATAAAGTTTACTTGAGTAATTTGTAATTTGTATTTGTAATTTGTTTGTCTGCTTTGTAATATGATAGTAATGCGCAAAATCAACAAATAAATGATTAGTTTACATAGAAATATAGATACTTTTATTGTTACTTATGTACAGTTGTTTGTTGGGCAAGCAGCATTGTGGGGAATGTCATACGATTTCTTTTGAATAAACTTAATTAATTTCAATAAATGTTAGTTTAAATTTTGAAAAGAAACAAATTTAATCTATAAAACACAACCAATTACTTGCAGATGAGATACTGATACTGTAAGAAAATATATATACGATAACAGAATTTTATACTAATAGTTCTAATGGCGTATACTTTTAGAATAATATCAAATATTATATTTTAAGTTTGGATTGGGGTGGGGCGTTTTGGGGGAGGGAGGGATATAAGCCTTATTGCTGTGAGGGCTGAGACAATAACAAGATACACAATTGCTTGGAAGACTTTGAGACATGTTCACATAGTAGTTGTATTATATTATTATTGTTGTTGTTGTTGTTGTACGAAACATTGTATAATACAAGGACAAATACAATAGAGACAGACAGAAGAAGTGACAGACGTTTTGTGAAATGTTGTTTTGTGATTTAGGACAATAGTACGGAATACAGTTGTGTGTTGAAAACACGAAAATTAAAACACATATACACATAACAGTGGTAGAGTTCGGTTATTTTTGTCAGACTTGTGCTACATACCTTTGAGAGCGACTTGCATCTCCTCCATGTGAGTCACCCATTCTGGCTTGCGATAGTCCTTGGATCCAACGATGCCTATTTATGTGCAATTATAGTAGAAATTGATAATAATTTAATATTATTAATAATATCTTCAATATCAGTTGCACAAAGATCCTATAAATAATGTCATCTTTTAAGTATAAATAATATAGGTATAGTTGTGTGTTCTTTAGTGTATCGAAAAAGTGTGTTCAGAGTATGGGGAATTCGAGATGGAAATGTTTTCAGGGCAGTTACAAGTAAACGGGATAGGGATAAAGGGAATTTCGATAATGCTGCTGCAGATCTGAAAGAGAATTTTACTAACAAATCCAAGACTTTTCCATGAGATTATTAAGCATTTTAGTTGATTATTAACCATAACAGTACCTTCGACTGCAAATAATGCTGTGGTAACTGCCACTCCCAATGGGTTGTATGCCTCAAAACTAATTGTGCCCAAATCATCGGGATATACATGATTGATGACCAATACTGAGGTCCCATCGTCGAAATTTTCGATTTGATATTCCTCGGAAGCGAATATCTGTTCGTCGTCACGTAGCCATTTGACTTTTGGTTTTGGCTTACCAATAACCTTAACTTCCAATTTGGCTTGCTCACCCTCTTTGGGTTCGATTTTTTCAGGTAGCTTTTTAATTATTTTCGGTGCTTGTTCGTCGATTGAGATGGTCTAGAACGGTGTCAGTTACGAAAAGTTAGCTTGAAAACCTATGCAATCTCGATTAACTACAAACACGCTTACTCTATCAAGTAGATCCTCCTCAGATCCTGTGAGTCCAGTGATTTCAGAATCGGGGATATATTCAAATGCTAAAAGAATATTTGAAAATTTATCAATACGAGTATAAGCGAAAGCTCATAAAACTTGTGTATATGAACGCAAAACGTAAAGAATTATTTACAAAAGGAATTCGGCAAACGGATTTGGATTTGAAACTTGATAGATAGATATAGGATCACATGCAAGTTGACCAAGATGTGAGTTAGTATTAAGGATTCAATAGAACATAGTTTTCACAGCAATTAAACGGGAGGATAGAAAGTGTGAGAGAGATAGTGAGAGGCAGGAGAGTGTAGAGAGTTATTGGAAATCCTATTTTAAATTGTGATGCTACATTTCCTAGTTTTCTATTTCTATTGTTAACTGGATAATCAACTGGATCAATGGATACCACCAAAGTACCTTGAATATTAACTGTTGTTGCGGTGATGCTTTTGCCAATCTTATTGGTGGCAACGCATTTATATTGTCCCTGATTTTCAGGGAACACTTCCGTTATTTGCAGCTGACAATTTCCTTGCATATCCTGAGAAATTGTTGTTTCTTTTGTTTCGGCTATCTTCTCCTCATTGTGATACCACTCCACCTTGGGCGTGGGCTTGCCTGTCACTTGACAAGTCAACATCAATGCCTCACCATCCATAACCTCCACGGGCTGTATCAATTCCTCAATGAACCGTGGCGATTCAAATTCAACTGCCTCTTCCTGCGGCATTGCTTCCAGCATATTTACAGTTGCCGTTGAGGTAACAGAACCGCCAACATTCTCGGCACGGCAAGTGAACGGCCCTGTGAACTTCTTTTGGAAGTCCTCAATCAAAAGTGTCGATTTGTTAGCCTGGCTGACAATGCGGCATTCATTGGAGCTCTTAATAGGCTCATTGTGCACAAACCATTGGAACGATGAAAGCGGCTCTGAATCAACAATCGCCTCAAGAATTGCGACTTCATGTTCTCCAAAGTACTTGGGCTCCAGCGGTTGAATGAAGCGAGGTGGCTTAATCTGCTTATCGGGTGCTTGATCGGAAACGACCACCGAGCCCGAAGACTTGGCCTCACCCACCTTGTTCTTGGCCCAAATTTCATATTTGCCAGTACGTTTGCGCGTCATATTGATAACTCTTATCGTAGTTGTGGATTCAGTGGTTTCTATTATGGTCTCCTCGTTTTCAATGATCTCACGACCATTGCGCAACCATTTGATCTCCGGCTTTGGTAGTCCATCATACTTTGCCTCAAACAGCAATGTTCCACCATTTGGTATTACCACAGCACTCAATGGAGTGACTGTAGGTGCTTTCAGAATCTCTTTGGGAACTTCATCAAGGCGACTCATAATGTTGGCATTGCCAATCGCACGTCCAAATTGATTTTGTGCCTGAATGGAATAGGTAATGGCTTCATTGGGCGTTGGATTCATCACCTCCAAGACCACATCTCCCGTCTGCTCGTCATAGAACATCTGCAGAGCTTCATTGGGTATAACCTCTTCGATTCCGCGATACCATTTAACTTGAGGATGGGGTTTTCCGGTGACCTGACACGTAACTGTAACTTTAAGCCGCTCAGGCTGCTTTTCTTCTGTAAAGACTATCTTAAGTGGCTTCGTAAACTGTGGCGCGACTCCTTGTTCTTTCTCTGTATTTGTGTTGAATAAAAAGTATATAAAAGTGTGGTTTTTTCGTGTTTTTTTACGGGGCATAAGAAGAAGGTTTAAATTCATGGAAGTTTTCGTTAAATGGGATTTTTCAAGAGGTTAAATAGTTATTACACCAAAAAACTCTTTTGAAACTTACAATGGTTGGGTAAAGAAACAAATTGCACATATATTTTGTGAAACTTACCTAATATTATATTGGTACGACTTGTCGCAACTCCAGCCTCGTTCTTGGCCTCACAGGTGTAGACACCCACATCGCTGGGTGTGACCTTCGCAATCTTCAGTTGTGCCACCTGCTCCACTACGGTAATTTCATACTTCTCCGATGCAAATAGCAGCATATCGTTAAAGTACCAATTAATCTCTGGGAATGGTACACCTTCAATCTTGCACTCGAGCACGGTGGGTTCCTCGGGAACGCATTGGCGAGGACGCAGTTTTTCCGTAATGCGTGGTGGCTTAATCTCCTTCTTCTTCTTCTTTACCAGCTTACGTTCCTGACCAATCACCTCTGAGGTTGTGGTCTCTTGGAGGTTCTGTCTTAACTGTTGATCCTCGATAAGCTCCTCATCGGCCACTTTGTCAATGCCCTCTTGAATGCGTTTCTGTGTAATGAGCTCCAATTCGGGAAGTGGTTGACTGTCATCGAGTACAACACGACGTTTCTCCTTCTTGATAATATTGGAAGTGATTTTCATTTCGAGGTCACGTCTCACGTCCTCAACGTCAAGTTCGATAAGCTGTTCCGTTGTAATGAATTGAGGTCTTGTGTCTTCAGTCTTCTTCAATAAGGTTATAGTCTTTTGTGAGATCTCTTGGGAAATTTCATCAGCATTTTCTATTTCCGCAACAACTGATTCCAATAGCTGTGGCTGCCCCTCAACCGAAACTTGCTTCAGGGGTTTTGTACGTTTCTTATGCGCCTTTTGCTTGGATTCGGGAGTACTCTCAGTAATCACAACTTCTTCCTCAGGCTGTACATCTTCAGATACCGCAACCACCTTAACGTCATCAACTGGCAGCTCCTCCCCTTGATCCTCTTCAGCAATTGGCTCAGCGAATGGCTCGGCAACTTCAGCCGACACCTCATCAGTTGATGGAGTCGCCTTCTTCAGTTTCGGTTTCTTTTTCTTGTCCTTCTTCACCTTCTCTTTAGGCTCCTTGTCATCAGGAATCTTCAGAGGTTCTAGGTCTGAAATCTCATCCTCGCTTTCCAGCTTTTCTTCTGGCACCAACTCTGGTCCAGGAATTGCTTTCTCTGGCTGAGAAGGCGTTTCCACGGGCTTATTAGGAATGGGTTTCAGTTGTACCTCCTCCGGCTGTGCTTCTGGAAGTAGTCGACGCTTGCCAGTTGGCCATTTCTTTTCCTCTAAGGGCTCGGCGGCAGGTTTCTTCTTCTCACCACGCTTCCAGGGTACTTGCGGTTGCTCTTCCTCTGTCTTTGGCTCCTTTTCGATATCAATATGTTCAGCCTCTTCCAAAACTGTAGGCTCTGCATCTGGTATTTCAGGCAAGTCTTCGTGCTTTGGCTTCTTCACCTTCTTGACCTTACGTTGCTCCTCCTGGACAATTTCCTCTTCCAGCTTTTCAACATGTTGCAAGTCAACTTCTTCTAGTTTGACCTCCTCAGGCTTGGAAGTTATGCGTTTTGTTGGTTTAAGACGTACTTCTTCTATTGTAGCTTCTTGAGGCAATTGTTTCTTCGGCCTAGTCACTGGTTTCAATGATACTTCTTCAACCACTTCCACAACCTGTTCCTTCTTTGGTTTCAGTTTGGTAACGGTTTCCTTTGGAGTTTCCTCCTCAAGAACTTGCTCTTCAACAATATTTTCGACAGTTTCGATTTCTTCTGGTTGACTTTCTGCCTCTGGTTCTTCAGTATCTTCAGTTGGTTCTTCGACAGATTCCTGGCTTTCGGGTTTTGTTTTAGGCTTCTTTTTCTTTACGCGCTTCTTCGTAACATCCACCACTTGATCTTCAAAGGTAACCACTTTTTCCTTTTCAATATATTCAGTTTCAATTGTTTCAGGCTGTTCTGCTTCTGAGGCAATTGAGGTTCTTGGACGTGGCTTCAGAGTTACTTCCTCAACTTGTTCCTTTTCAGGAAGTTGATGTGGCTTTCTTGGCACAGGCTTCAGGGTAACCTTCTCCACCTGTTCGACTTCTGGTTTCTTGACAATAGGTTTCTTTTTCTTAGGTTCTTCACCTATTTGCTCTTCAATTTCTTCAACATCTTCGGGTTGTTCTTCCGGTTGTTCTTCTAACTGTTCAACCACAGCCTGTTCAGTTTCCTTAGGTTTTGGTTTCTTTGCCTTTTTAATCTTGCGCTTTTCTTCAACAATCTCCTCTTGTTCTTCAATGATTTCTTCTTGTTCAGTCTCTTCTACAGGCTGTTCTACTTCTTCAGTCAATTCAACAGGCTTCTTTGGTTTCTTTGTCTTCTTCACCTTACGCTTTTCTTCGAGAGCTTCGTCCTGTTCTTCAACAACCTCCTCTTCTTCAATTTCTTCCTCTTGTGGAACCTCTTCTGTAGGTTGTACTATTTCATCAGTCACCTCAACAGTTTTTTTGGGTTTCTTTGTCTTCTTCAGCTTACGCTTTTCTTCCACAACTTCCTCCAGTTCTTCAATGATCTCCTCCTGTTGTTCAACGTCTTCTTCTTCTGGAATCTCTTCTTTAGGTTGATCTATTTCTTCAATTACCTCCACAGTTTTCTTCGGTTTCTTTGTCTTCTTTATCTTTCGCTTTTCTTCAACAGCTTTATTCTGTTCTTCAAAGATCTCTTCTTCTTCTAAGGCTTCCTCTTCAGGAGTTTCCTCAATGGGCTGCTCTGTTTCTTCAGTCACATCTACGGTCTTCTTTGGTTTCTTCGTTTTCTTTACTTTACGCTTCTCCTCAACGACCTCTTCCTGTTCTTCAATGACCTCTGCTTCTTCTTCTTCTATAACTTCCTGTAGAGGAGTTTCCTCGATAGGCTGCTCTGTTTCCTCAGTCACTTCTACGGACTTCTTTGGCTTTTTCGTTTTCTTTACCTTACGCTTTTCCTCAACAATCTCTTCCAGTTCTTCAATAACCTCCTCCCCGGGAGCTTCCTCTTCTTGTTCTTCAACTTTCTCGGACACTTGGACAGCTGGTTTAGGTTTCGTAACTTTCTTAACCTTGCGATTTTCTTCAACAATCTCTTCTTTAACTTCGACAACTGAAGCGTCAACTTCGTCTGGATGCTGTTCGTCCGTAGGCTTATCTTGTGGTACCTTCTTCTTGCCACGTTGCCAAAGAACAGGTTTTTCCTCTACCTTAACTTCTTCGGGAAGAACATCTACTGCTTCTTCAAAAGTCTTTGTTGGAACATTCTCAACTTTATGTTCTACAACTTCCTGTGGTTGCGGTTTCTTTTTCTTGCCACGCTCCCACATTACTGGCTGAGGCTCAGGTTGAACAGTTGGAATGGTTTCTTCATCAATTGTATCAACGACAACTTCAAGCGACTTAGGAACCTCTTGAGCAGCTGCCTGAATAGGCTTCTTCTTGCCTCTCTCCCATAACACAGGCTGTGGTTGTGGCTCTTCAGTCTTTACAGTCTCTTCTTCTAAAGTATCAACTGCAACTTCAAGTGTCTTCGGTATTTCTGGCACTTGTTCCTCTGGCTGTTGTGGCTTAGTCTTCTTACCACGTTCCCACATCACTGGCTGCGGTTGCTCTTGCTCCTGAGGAACAACATCTTCAACCAGCTCATCGGTGGCTTCTTCGAAAGTCTTTAGAGCTGTCTCTTCCACGATTTGTTGTACTGTTCTTGTGCTCTTGAGTGGCTTCAATTGGAACTCCTCAGTCTTTTGAACCTCTTTGGATCGCTGACGTGGCGTTGGCTTCAATGTAACCTGCTCAACCTTTTGTTCAGGCTCACGTGGTGGAATCACTCGTCGCACTGCAGTCTTCTTGGTCTCTTCGACAATTTGTTGCTCAACAACTTGCGATGTCTGCAGAGACTCCTGAACAGTCGTTACTTCCTGAGAAACGGGTTTCTTCTTACCTCGTTCCCACAGAACTGGAACTTGTTCTACCTGTTGAGGAACAACTGGTTCATCCAGCACATCGTGAAGTTCCTCAAATGATTTCTCTTGTGGTTGAGTTGGCTTTTTCTTTCCCCGTTCCCACAGAACTGGAACTTGTTCTGGCTGTTGAACGGGAACTGGTTCAATCAGCTCATCATGTATTTCCTCAAATGTTTTAGGTTTATCCTCAAATTGCTGTTGCACTGGAACTGTTGGAACTTGCGACTGTACTTTCTCGGGCTTCTTATTGCCGCGATCCCACATCACAGGCTGCTGTTGCAACAACTGTTGTTCTTGAGTATCCTGACGTTCCTGAAGATGCAAAACAGATGAATCTTCAACCTGAACAAACTTCTGAGGCTGCTGGGGTTGACGCCAGTTGTACGCTTCCTGTTGAGTGCGTTGGTTGATCATCTTTTGATGTTCGTATTGCTCAAGACTCATCATTTGAGAGTCTTCGATTTGCACATACTGCTGACGCTGGGCCTCTTCGATGAGACTCTGTTGTTGGACAAGGCGCTGCTTCTCACTCGTCTGGGAGATTGTATCTTCCACTGAAGTGAGGGGCTGTAGCTGAGGACGTTGTTGTTGCTGTCTCCAATTCACAGCTTGCTGTTCTTTGATCAACCTTTGTGCCTCCAGTCTCTCACGCTCCGAAACGTGCATAATATTCGATTCTTCTGTGCTAATAAACTGTTGCTTATAGAGATTAGATTGATCTTCATAATGCTGAACCTCATCGCGACGCATAACCTTCGATATGGAACTCTTGGAACTGTCGTCTATTGTCATCACAACTGTATCTTCAGCTGTTGATTGGAACTCTTCACTGATCGTCTGTTGTGCCTGCATATGGCGTAGCTCAACCTCCTCGATCTTAAACTTATCAATTTGCTTCGTTACACGCTGCACGCTCTTCAGTTGTTGTCGCATTTCCTTCCATGGAATCAGATCTTTATTGTTTTGTTGCTGTGTAATAAGTTTGTCAATCTGATCAGTCATTTCCATGATCTCAACGCTTTCCATACTCTTTAGACGTTGAATTTCTTGGTTGCGCTGCACTTGCTCCACTTGAGCTTGCTGTGGCAGCTGCTCGTCCGTCTCGATTTGACCCTCGAGTGGACGCAAATAAACTTCATCGAGGTCAAACTTACTGAGCTGATGCTGGACGCTCTCAACCTGTTTGAGCTTCTCGCGCATGGTTATCCAGGGCACAGCTTCCTTTTCAGTCTTTCCAGCTATAATCTGTTCTAAAGTGGCACCCAAGCTCATGATACCCTGATCTCTCTCTGTCTTAATGGACTTGAGGACAACCGTAGCCGCCTCTAGTTTGGGAGTAGGCTTCTTTTTCTCAATTGGCGTTGCCTTCAAACTGATTGTTTCTTCGGTCCAGGACTTCACTGGTTCTGGCTTGAAGCCGGGAAGGAATGGTTGCTTGTCTAAAGAACGTCCACGATGGGGACGCGATGACTTGCGCCAAGGAACAACATTTGTGGGAGGCTGCAGGGACTTGCTGCGCACCTTTGGCTTCTTGGTGCGAGAACGACCCTGATGCTGAGCCTGGCCATTAACGCCCAGATATTGGCCATATTCGCCAGGCTGTTGCTGTTGCTGTGGAAATTGATGGGGCGAATCAGGGGCACTATCTTCCCTTCCTGATGATGAGGACTCATCTTCGACAGAATCAATCGTACGTAATTGATAAGCCGAGATACGTCGTTCTAAAAGTTCAAACGGAAGATTCTCTGTTAATACAGCACAATGGACAAGGGGAGGAGAAAAAACTTCCAGAGTTCACAACAACAGATGGAGCAGAGACCTGTCAAAGCACTCGCTTACCTTTTATGCCATGATTATTAATTTATCCTTGGCAACTTGATACGTACCTCACAATAATTTCTTGACATGGAGCAATGCATATTAAAAATAAATAAAAATTCTTTTGCATATACACACTTGGCAAACAATGAACTTGAAAATATAAATTTAGTGCAGAAAATATTCGAATAAATAATTCTGCTTAGATTTACGAGTATACCTCGTATATACATAGGATCAAGCAAAGCGCGGAGCAACGTGACCCCCACAAATCATTCTGCTCTAAAAACTCTTCAGGTGACAGCTCATCTTTGCTTTGACCGTGAATCAATAATTGGCTGTGTCGAGTTGCCCCTTCCACACTTGACATTGATAAAAACGCATATATGAGTATTAATCATGAATCATTAATGGGGTGTGACGAATCGCTTGGGATGTTAGCCATTAACCTGTTGGTCATTTCTTTCTTTTTTTGGCATCTAATCAATGCGACAGTCATTGTTCATCATCGGCTAAGTACAGCAGCCTCATCATCATCCGAATCATCATTATGATCAAGTACCTTCATTATAATCGAGTGCCAAGTTGAGTTGAGCAAATACAATTGAGAACAAAAACACAATTCAAATGCTTGTTTACAATACGCCCAAAAATAGATTAATGATTAGTGGCGGCTACGTCACCAGGTGGGGTAAACAGCTCATGGGGTTGATGAGAGGGGTGCGAGGTGTGCGTATGTTTATATTGGGTATATTTTTGGGTAAGCATCGCATCGGAGCGCAGCGCATTCGACCGACATCTCATTCTCATGTAGACAACAATCGAGCACAGAAGGTAGACAGTTGCTAAACGGGGCCAAATTGGTGTGTGGATCTTAATAATTTCAAAAGTACAATCCTCAATAAAACAATTAACATAAATATACATACAATTTACCTGTGATGTGATGTGATTGCAATAAGTAGCAGCAGCAGCAGTAGCAGCAGCAGCAAAGGATGCGAAAGCATGGAGCCATAAACGAATATCAATTATAATGCATTTGCTTTGATTTATTTAAAGACGCGATATTGGTTTTAAGTATTAAATACATGAGAAATAGTTTTTATAGAAATACAATTAAACAACAAAAATGTGTGATGTGAACTGTGATCAATCGTGTAGAGGATCGAACACTTATTGAGAGACACATAAGTAGAGTAAACATAAACATAAACATTAATTAACTGGCAGATTACGAGTATCTCCATGTATTTGTTGATAAAACTTAAAACAAAAGTCGCATGAGTTTTTATGATTAATTTTTTAGTAAAGCATTTTTACCACAAGATACAAAATATGTATTTATATATATATATATATTGGCAGCAGAAGCGGCAAATACTTTTGGATCGTATCGGATAGGATCGATTGAGAGATTGAGATTATTCGTCTTATTCGTTTTGTTTTTACAAAATGTGTTTTGGTTGTTTTTTGGTTTTTGGAAAATGCAAAGTTTAAGAATGATAACGAAAAAGTGGAAACGAAATCAAACGAAACGAAACAAAACGAATTAGTAGTAAAAAGCGGCATTAAAAAATGAATAATAAAATCTCATGCAACATCACTACATAATAAATAAATGTATGTAAATTAAATAAACAATACAAATTATAATTTGTCTCGAGGGTTGTCAGCACAATCAATCATTGCTGATAACAACTGCAACTGGACGTCAACGTCTGTCTGAATCGAGTACAAGTACGAGTACAGGTTCAAGTTCGAGTCTGAGTTTGAGTTTGAGTAGTTGGTAAAAGTTTGAATCGTTCCAATGGGAATCCTGAAGAATCTATTCTAATATACATTTTTCTTTCAAAGGGACTGCTGCTTGGTTGTCGGTTGGAAACAAAATTCGCAAAAGAGGCTAACATCTAAAAATAAATAAATCAAATCAACTAACATGAATCAGTGACAGAGACGGAGGCAGAGATGATGTTGATGATGATGAGTGAACTGCCGTAACTGATTGAATTAATTAAAATCATTTCTGCACCATAAACAGAGTCATTTATTCATGTTCTTGTCTAATGGCTACCATATAACTACAGGTATATTTATGTATATCTATATCTATATAGATTTCGTGCCCTGGCAAAAGTGTAGTCTGCATTGAAACAAACAACTTGTAGGTAATTAATTATTTTATTTTTGCCTGATCTAAATGTCAGTTTATTTTCAACAGCGCTTATACATTGAAAGCCAATATATGCTTCGAAAATGAAAAGAAAAATTAAATAAAATTCACATTTTACTTGAAAAATATATAAAACACCGCCTTTCAATGTAGACACAATGCAACAAAAGTTGAATCTAGACAACGCTCTGGTCTAAAAATACAAATGGATTTCTTCGTTTTTTAGCTAATCTATTGGAAATTAGTTTTCAAAGTGAACATTTTCCAAAAACAAATTGAAAATAGAATATATATTTATGTATATATCTATACTATATAGTTATGCATATAGACAATCTGTTCTTTGCTGGCAGCTGAAGTGCCTTTCGATATTTTCATTGCTGTTTTCTTTCTTTTGCTTTCCTCATTAGTCCCCCCTTTTTGTTTGTGCTAGTTTTGCGCACGTTCATGTTCTGAATGTTCAGATATTTCTGGTATCTATGGGAGATATCTATGGGAGCAGCAGCTACAAAGATCTGTCTGCGCTAGATGTGTCATCCACAATATTTTATGCTAATATTCAAATTCAAATTCAAATTCAAATGAAAAATAAAACTTTCATGCTCGAGCGGAGGCGGGACAAATGTGCGTTTTGCACACGGTCCCAAAACTATTCCGACAAACGTTTCTATTCCCCGGGTGATGGAGGGAGGGGCTAGATACAGAAAAGAAAATCTTAACATTATGTATATTGTATTTATAAAGTGCCTGTGTGCCGTCTATATATTCTTAAGCATGAAAGTACATAAGCAGCCTTATTTATTTATAACTCAACTCAACTCAAAGGGGCAACAGTTTTATTTTCTTGAGTGTTTTTTCTTTCTTTCACATTTCACTCAAATTTAATGAATTTTGAATTTCGTTTTCAACCGTCAAGCAATTCCCTGTTGATTGGCTCTGCCACAAAAGAAAATGATCTATAAATATGTATATTGCAAAATACTTGTAATTATTTTTTATTATTATTTTTTTTTGTTGTTGATTTTTTTCTTTTTAATTAAACTTGCTATTAGTTTGATTTTTTTCTTCTTTTCTTTGTTATCGTTTAGCGTGTTAAACATCTTTCATTTGAAAATTGTTGCTTGGGTTCACATTTTCAGATTGTTAGTAATAAAAACTCGTTCGTTGCTTTTTTCAATATAACTAAAAAATCATAATTGAAATAGAATTGAAACTAAAAAAAATACGTTCGCTTTAAGATATTCTTCACTCTCAAACTTTTACGACTAGTTATTGACAGTAGTTGGATTTGTTGTAATACGTCAGAGTATGGTAAGGATCCGATACGTAAAAAAGAAAATTAAAAATATATTTATATATATTTTTTAATCGTTTTTTTTTGTTTTTTTGGTCGTTGTTGTGTGTTTTGAGCATTCTTTGGAGTTTTCGAACATTGTTCGCTTACGGTTTCATGTTTTCTTGTTGTTGTTGTCGAACTCTGGTTTTTGGCTTGCTTAGTTTTTAGTTTAATCCTTACTTTTAACAGTCAGTTTGGCTGATGACTCGACTTGGCCCGTAGACGAAGTTACACGCACTGTAAAGATGCCCGAATCCTCCTCATAGGTGGTGCCAATCAATAGGACGGCACTGTTGCCATCAAAGATCATCTAAAATAATTGGATAACTTGTTATACAACTGTTCTCCTCACTTTTGCATTCCTCAAGAGTTCTATTTGTTGGAAGAGAGTTAAATTTGTGGTCAACCTACCTGGAAGTCGGGTGTTTCCGGTATCAGCTGACCCTCGCGGAACCACTGGACGGCTGTAGCCTTCACCTTGCCTGTGACCGTGGTCTTGAACTGCGCAGGCATGCCCTCGGTTACAGAGACATCCTTCAGCGCTGTGATGGTTGGTGGAGCGTCCAGATTTTCAATGGGACGCACCTTCAACTGGGCACTGGTCTGAATGCTGCCCAGTTTGTTCTCGGCAACGCACTTGTAGGTGCCCTCATCCTCGGGGAATGCCTCCGAGATGATCAGCTGATAGTATTCGCCTTGACGTGTCATTTGGAAGTAACGTGATGGCTTTACAAAGTTCTCGCCACGCATCCAGCGAGCTGTGGGCGTTGGTTTGCCATCCACGCGGCAGCGGAAGATTACCTTGCTTCCTTCCTCCACAGATTGGCTCTTCAGTTGCTCTAAAATATGTGGGGCCTTCTCGCTACCAGGTGTGGTTGGCTTCTCCGGCTTATTAGGAGATTGCACAATGCAATCACCATCGCAACGTGCCTCGCCAGCGGCATTGACTGCCACGCACTCATAGCGTCCCGAATCCTCGGCGAACGGTTCAATGATGAGCAAAGTGTGGATGCTGTCTTCCTCGAGCATCTTGAATTTGATGCTAGGCTGAACCTTCATGCCGTTCTTCAGCCAGTAGACATCCATGGGGCGAGTGCCAGTTACCTTGGCATCGAAACGCGCCAATTGACCGGTGGCAACGGTGGTGCTCTGAATGGTGGTCACAAAGCTTGGTGGCTGAATGCCTCCTTTGCCAGCACGTCTGCGTTCCTCCACAACGAGATTGGCACTGCACTTGGCAGTTCCTCCGTGGTTCTCAGTCACACAGGAGAATACAGCCGAGTCTTCAATGAAGACTTGACGAATAATCAAAACGGACTTGCCGCTGAATGTATGGATCTGCAGATCAGGGGAGTTTTGGATGGGGAAACTCTCGCGATACCATTTCACAGTGGGCATTGGTTCACCCTCGAACTCCACCTCAAACTTGGCCTGTTCGTTCTCAAAGACGCGACAAGGCTGAATCTTCTTGGTGAAGACAGGTGCCTTGGCGGGTTTTACGGGTCCTTTCACCACGCGCTCCTGAATTGTACCCTTGTGCTCCATTTCGGTCGTCTCGGTGGCAGTGATCTTGCGTGTAATCTCTAGGTCACCTTGGATCTCCTTCTGTACCTGTTGTTGCTTATTCATGTGCACTTCACGTCCGTGCACTGAGGACTCTGAAGGCTCAGCAGTACCCTTTGGTGGTGCTGCCTTAATCTGAGTGGTGCTGGTCTGCTCTTGACTGTAGAAAAACGAAATTAGCCCTCATCCTTTAGATTATCCATCTTTGTACTTACAGATTCTCCTCGTAGGATTGAGCCATGCCCTTGGCAGCTGAGCTGCTGACAACCTTCTCTCCGGGTATGGCATATTGATGGGTATCCGAGCGCATATGGGTTTCCTTGAGCAGCTGTTCGGTTTCCAATTCTTGCAGCTTGCTGTAGTACTCCTCGCTCTTCTTGGCCTTCACATTCTGCTGCCAGTCGGGAGTCTGAGGCTTGTATTGCTTGGGCTTCAGGTGCTCAACACCCTTTAGGGTATGGGCACTCTGCTCGGACAAATATTGCTTACGCTCATCGAATACCTTTTCCAATTCGTTATCCTGACGCTCCTTCTGATAAGCTGTCAGCTCGTAATCGTACCACGCTACATTCAAAAGCAAATTCATAGGGTTAGTCACTCTTTAGGGTTTACAAATGGAGGTACCGAGGATTACGAAGAAAATAAAACTATCTGCATGCATTTTGGGTTATTAAAATCAACAGCATTCGTATATAAGCATTAGTTTTAGTACATGAATTCAAATAAGTAGAAAATATGACAGATCGATGAGATTAGATTATGATTGAGATGATTATTTCTCACAGAGGTTTGATAACTCCTTTACGGTTTCATTCAATTTGCAAATGAAGACAGACAGAAGTTGAATGATCAGCCAGAGTTTAGAATATAGACAGAGAGAGATATATATTCTTTAAAACACACACTAAAAACTTGCACAACCATACTACCCATGGTCCATGGTGATACTTATATTGATGGAGTCCTCAGTTCTTCAGATGCAGTTTTGCTGAAACTCTCCTTGCTTTCATCGCTCGTTGAAGAGACAATAATGGGCTCTTGGTGGGTTTATTAGAGGGAATTGTTTTATCTTTTTGGGGATCATTGGGTATAGTATTGTATGAGGGCAGTTTGTGGTGCACTTGTTTGGTCTGTTCTAAATTATATCTGGATTTTGTGGCATGTGATTGAAAACGCAATAAACTTGGGTTCTAGTGCTACTCGTACTGTACTATATAGTATGTATCGATATTGATGTATATATTTACAATGCGTATTTATTCTGTGTGAGTGTTTCGCTAGCTAAAAGTAACTAGGGCTGTCAAAGAAGTACCGAAATATATGAAGAATGATTTTAATTCGGTGAATTTTGCGGGAAAACGAAGCTCATATAATTAAAGCTTAAATAAAGTAGAGAAAGAAAATTGTGGAAGATCTTTTTGCTATAATTATAACAGAAGGAACTCTCTGTTAATGTATACCAGATACTTCGAGGACAGCCCTGCACTGTGTTAATTTCTAATAGCTGTTAATATAATTCATATATATATATATATATGTATATCTGATGGAATTCCATGGTGTGTATGTGTATAAAGTGAGTGTGTGTTCAACTTACGACGTGGCGAATTCTTTAGCACATTGCGATAGTCATCGGAGCGAGCCACAACATTCAGTTCAGTGGAAGCAATTGATTCGCCCACAGAATTGCGAGCAATAACCTCAACCTTGCCAGTATCATATTGACGAGTCTTGGGGATATCCAGATGGAACATGCCATCATTGGTGAGCTTGTAACGAGAGCCCTGTAGAGATGAAAAGCAATTTTGTTATTCTTCTACTCGCTAATCAATTTGCAAGAAGACTTACGTGAACAACAGTGTGTCCATTGATCAGCCACATGACACGAGGACGTGGATGTCCGGTGACACGCACACAGAATCTGGCAGGATCGCCCTCCTCGACAGTCTGGGCTTCCAGCTTGCTGACAAACACAGGCTTTGTTCTTGGCTTGGCATCGGGATCAACCTCCTCGGGCACACTAAAAAGCATAATATTAATCAAATCAAATAGTTTAACATTGTAGAGTACTTGTATATACTTACACTTGCCAGGAGGCCTCCATTTCACGAATGCGATCAATACTCTGCATGTGAGCAGGCAGTTGAGAGTCATAGACAATGCCAGGTTTGCCAGACACCTTGATAATGGCGCGTGTCTCATCCTTGCCATACAAATTGGTAGCACGGCAAACATATTCACCACTGTCCTCGGGATAAACCCAGCCAAAGTTCATGGCAACATAACCAAAATCGTAAATGGGCAGGAAGCGATTCTCTACATGGATAAAAATAAATTATGCGCATGCATTTATTATCAACATTTGGAGAGGACTTACTGAATAGCAAAGGTTTGCCATTAAAGAACCACTCGACCTTCATGTTTGGATCACCAACAGGTGCCAATTGGCATTCGAATTTGGTCTTGGACATTTCAGTAAGCGAGGTTTGTTCCTTGATCTGTGTGACAAAGCGAGGAGGCTGCTTGCGATCGGGATCGAAGAGATCATCCTCAGTCAAGTGCACCTCAGAAGTATACTTCTTAATGGTGGCCTCCATCTGGGTGAGCGTCTCCGAGCGCTTCATGCCACGAGGCACTTGATTCTGCAGCAGAATTGTAGGCAGTTCTAAATGATAAATAGATACATTGTTAATTTTAATCTATATAATTGTTTAAGGAACTTACTCTTGCAGGAGACGGTGGCCTTGGTGCGATCCTCGCCATGATTGTTAATAGCTCGGCACACATATTCGCCAGAATCATCACTGTACACATACAAAATATCCAAGGATACAAAGCCCATGTCGAAGACGTTCCTATAACGATGACCTAGTGGCAAAGGTTTGCCATTACGATACCATTCGACACGCAGACTAGGATCGGTCTTGGGCTCTACTTGGCATTCGAATCGCACGGCTTCAGACTCCTCGGCAGTCACCGAAGCGATCTGTGTAATGAACTTCGGTGGTCCGAACTGTTCCTCCACAACCTTGGGTGCCTCTGGGATGCGTCCACGTTCCAATTCCTTTAGCTTCTCGGCAGTCATGCCTTCGGGTAGCTGGGATTCATAGACAATATTGTGCTTGCCCTTGCAGGTGACCTTGGCAGTGGTGGTGGCAGTGCCCCACTTGTTGGTGGCACGGCAAGTATACTCTCCGGAGTCACGTGCATAAATGTAATCAATATCCAGAGCAATGAAACCGAAATCATTCAATTGATGCACTCGAGAACCGGTTGCCATAACACGTCCATTATAGAACCACTCGATGCGCATTGTTGGATCTCCGACGGGTTCTACGCGACAATCGAAGTGAATAGGTCCGCCCTCGGGTACGTCCAAGTTATCCTTGATGTCCTCAATGAACTTGGGAGGATTGGGTTGCTCCTCATCAATGACAATCTCCTCGCGCTTGTGCATACTCTCCTCCAGTTTCTGCAGACTCTCAGTGCCAGTACGGAAGTTCGAAGGCAGCTGAGGTTCCATGACAATACCTTGGCGACCCTTGACCTGCAACTTGCAGGACACGGTGGCCTCTCCATGCTTGTTGGTTGCCTTGCAGGTATAAAGACCCGTATCCCGTTGATAACAACCGGCAATTTCCAAGATGACAAAGCCAAAGTCATTAATAGTCTTGATGCGGGAGCCGGCCCACAAGGCCTTGCCATTGTGGAACCAATCCACACGCATAGACGGATCATTGATAGGCTGCAGACGGCACTCGAAGTGGGCCAATGAATTCTCAGAGATTACCATATCGAAGGGTGTTGTAATAAACTCTGGTGGCTTTCCTGTATCGTCCTCTGGTACGAACTCCGTGCTACGGGAGCCCAGACCTTCAAGCTCAGCAATGCGGTCAATGGTTCCCTCCATGCCCTTCGGCAGTTGAGATTCCATGATGATGCTGCGCTTGCCCTGAATCTTCATTGTAGCTGTAGTGACAGCCTCGCCGTACTCATTGATGGCACGGCACGAATACTCGCCAGAGTCTTCAGGATAAACTGGAGAAATCTCCAAGATAACGAATCCAAAGTCGCAGAAGGTGCGGAAGCGGGAACCCGCCTTCAAAGGACGTCCATTCCAGTACCATTCGACCTTCAACTTGGGATCATCAGCAGGCGTAATGCGAGCTTCATAATGAGCATTCTCGCCCTCACGAAGATTCTCAATGTTCTCCAGAGGCACAGTGAAGACTGGGGCCTTGCCCTTGGTCTCCTCAGTGGTCTCATCGCGAGTACGCACCATGCTGTACTCCAGATTGGCAATCTTCTCTAGACCACCCTCCATGCCACGTGGCAACTGCGAGTCCAGAATGAGACTTGCCTTGGAGGCGCACTTGAGAGATGCCTTTGTGACATCCTCGCCGTACTTGTTATGGGCACGACACTCGTAGACGCCAGAGTTCTCCTCGTAGCAGTAGAGAATGTCCAGGATGACAATGCCGAAGTCGTGGAAGGTGCGGAAACGATGACCATGTGGTAGTTTCTTGCCATTGAAGTACCATTCCACGACCAAGTCGGGATCCGTAACAGGAGTAAGACGCGCCTCAAAGTGAGCGCTTTGTCCCTCGACCAGCTTGGTGACATCGCTGATTTGTGTAATAAACTTGGGTGGCTCTGCGACAAGAGGAGCACCAGTGTCGGCCTGCTGTCCTTGCGGGCACTCTAGCTCCCGGATTCTCTGTAATGAATCGGGCTGCAAGCTGTCATAGAAGACACCACCACGACCACCGCAGTTGAGAGTGGTGCGGGTAAAGTCCTCGCCATACTTGTTCCAAGCTCTGCAAACATATTCACCACTATCGTGATCCTGCAGATAGGCAATGTCCAGAACAACGTAGCCAAAGTCAGAGACGGTCTTGATGCGATTCGAGTGACGGAGCAGCTTGCCATTGTGATACCACTCGACCTTGAGCTCCGGATCGTTCACAGGAATTAAGGTACACTCAAAGTGAGCAGATTGTCCGTCCTTTAAGCCCTGCAACGGTTGAATGTGCGACGTGAAGTGTGGTTTTTGACCACGTGGCTTGTCAACACATTCCAAGGTGCAGCTGATTTCGGCTGAACCATATTTGTTGGTGGCACGGCAAGTGTAGGTGCCAGTGTCTTCGATCTTGGTTCCAAGAACTTCCAGGGCAACGGTGCCAAACGCGTAGATGGTGCGCACACGATGGCTGGCCTCAAGGATCTTGCCATTGAAGAACCATTCGATGACCATGCTCTGGTCGCCAAGAGGAATAAGATTGGCTTCATAATGTGCCAATTCGCCCTCTCCAATGTCCACAATGTTGACAAACTCCGTGGTGAAACGTGGTGCAATACCTTGCTCAGGTTGCTCTGGTTTGCTACCATCCTTGCGTAGGGAATCTTCCAGATCCTGGATCTGTCCCAGACCCTCGGCACCCTTTGGATGCTGGGTTGACTCAATGATATTCTCCTTGCTCGAACAGAATATGGTGGTGGAAGTAAAGGCTTCACCAGCCTTATTCCAAGCCTTGCAGGTATAGATGCCCTGATCTCTGGAGTATACTTCAATCATATCCATGGTCACGAATCCGAATTCGGTGGTCATCTTGAAGCGGGAGCCATGTTGTAACAGCTTGCCATTGAAGTACCATTCGATGAACAAGTTGGGATCCTCCTTGGGCTCCACATTGGCTTCCAAATGGATGGACTGGGCCTCCGACAGATGGAACTCCTGCTGCAAAGGTTTGGTCCACACTGGAGGTGGATACTGAGTCTCCGGCTTGGTCGATTTCTGTGCATAACGATTGGCCAGCTCGGCTTCCGTTTCCTGAACAGCTTCCAGACCGCTTTCACCTTGAGGATGCTGGGTATCCAAGAACATGGTCTTACCTCCAGTGCACTTCAAAGTACCTGACGTGGTGGCCGATCCCTTGCTGTTGGTGGCCTTGCAGGTGTAAATTCCGCTGTTTTCCGCATAGCAGTTGGACAAATCAAGAGCACAATAGCCGAAATCATAGATCGACTTGAATTTGGCAGCTGCCTGCAAAGGTTTTCCATTGTAGAACCACTCGATACCCATTGTTGGATCACGAGCCGGCTCCACGTTGCATTCGAAGCGCACGCTGTCGTTCTCCTTGCACTCAATGTTGTTGAGATGAGTGATAAATACAGGTGTTTCATACGTGGGCTCTGGTGCCTCAGGGCGACCCTCCTTGGGTGCCTCCAGCTGTCCAATACGTGGCAACGAGTCCGGATGCAATGATTCAGCCTGCAGCCAGTGACGATCCTCGATCTTAAGCGATGATGTGGATACAGCTTCGCCCACCTGGTTGGTTGCCTTACAGGTGTAAATGGCAGAGTCATCCTCACGCAGTCCATTGATCGATAGTGTGACCAGACCGAAGTCGAAGGTGCTGCGAATGCGGGAGCCGGTGGTCAAGGAGATGCCATTCTTGAACCATTCGATGCGCAGATTGGGATCAGCGCGTGGTTCCACCTGGGCTTCCAGCAGAACATGCTGACCCTCATGCAACTTGTCATAGCTCTGTAAGTGCGTTGTGAAAACTGGAGCCTGTTGAGGTGTCGAGTCCACAAACATCTCGGGAACACGGTTCATGGCAGCTTCCTTTAAGCGAATTGCCTCCCAGGATTCAGGAATCAAGGGTTGTCCATCAATGTTGGCTCTGGTCTTCACCTTCATGGCAGTGGAGGACACAGCTTCGCCAGCGGCGTTATAGGCGCGGCACATATATACGCCAGCATCCTCAGGAACCACAGCGGTGATGTCCAAGGTGACAAAGCCAAAGTCGTGGGTGGTGCGCAGGCGTGAGCCCATTTGCAGTTCCACACCGTTGACGAACCATTCGAATTTGAGCGATGGATCACCCACGGGCACCACACGTGCTTCGAAGTGAGCATGGGCACCTTCCCACAACTCGGAGGGACCAGTCAACAGTTGAGTGAAGATCGGTTTCTCGAAGAGACGCTCCGGTTCTGTGGGACGTGGAGCTTGTGGTTTCTCCAGCTGATGAATGCGACTAATGCTATCGGGGTGTTGGGTATCCATTAGGATGGTGGCCTCGGATACCACACGCATTGAGGCGGTGGTTACAGCCTCACCCAGTGGGTTGATAGCCCGACACATGTAGACGCCCTCATCCTCTTTGCGAATGTGAGAGATGTCCAGGGAAACGAAGCCAAAGTCATGTTGTTTTGTTATCCTAGAACTGTCCTCGATCAACTTCTCATTGCGATACCATTCGACCTTAAGGTTTGGATCT
This sequence comes from Drosophila funebris, assembly GCA_018901825.1. NCBI lineage: Eukaryota > Metazoa > Arthropoda > Insecta > Diptera > Drosophilidae > Drosophila > Drosophila funebris. The sequence goes on along the minus strand of JAEIFK010000122.1, from coordinate 4,446,139 downwards.
CCGACTGGGATCAGACGAGCCTCGAAGTGCGCCGTTTGATGTTCATTGATGCGATCGATGTTCTGAAGCGGTTGAGTGAACACTGGACGTTGGCGTGTGCCGGGAGTTTCAATCTCCTGGCGTTGATGTGGTGCTGAAGATTCCAGTTTGCGAATCTTCTCTAGACCCTCGGGATGTTGAGTGTCCGAGATGATCGTGCCACGGGCAATCACACGCAGATTGGTTGAAGAGACGGCCTGTCCCAAAGCATTGACAGCACGCACAGAATACTCGCCGGCATCTTCAGCCACGGCGTGGGTAATGTCCAAGGAGACGTAGCCGAAATCAAATGTGATATGGAAGCGAGCTGCCGAGGGCAGAGGCTTGCCATTATGATAGAACTCAATGCGTAAGTTGGGATCGTGTACGGGGGCCACCTGGGCCTCAAAGTGAGCTGTCTGACCCTCGTAGATCTCCGTGGAACCACGCAGCTCAGCTGTAAAGTGGGGTGGACCAATCGGATGATCACCGACCTCAGTGCGTGTGGTAACCACCTTCGACTCGAGCTTTTGGATCTTCTCCAAGGCATCGGGATGCTGGGTATCCAGAATCATGCTGCGACGGTTCAACACACGTACATTGCAGGTGTTGACAGCCTCGCCTAGGAGATTGGTAGCCTTGCACATGTAGGTGCCGGTATCCTCGCCATAGACATAGAGAATGTCCAGGGCAACATAGCCAAAGTCGTGGGTGGTGCGATAACGATGTCCAGTGGGCAATTGCTTGCCATTGCAGAACCATTCAACCTTTAGGTTGGGATCATTGATGGGCTCAACGCGGCACTCCAAGTGGGCGTGTTCTCCCTCCTTAAGATGCTCCAGATTGCTGAGCGGTGTCAAGAAGATGGGCTTCTGTCCCTTCTCCTCTACTTCGATCTTGCTGGGTGGTGCATAGTTTTCCAGCTGGCGAATCTTTTCCAGACGCTGAGCATCAAGGGTATCCAGATCCAGTGTCTTGTTTGCTGTAAAGGAATGGAGATTAGTAGGATATTCGGGGGCAAATAGGAAAAACTTTTGTCTACCTGTGACGTTTACAGCACAAGTCGTGACAGCTTCTCCTACAGCATTCTTGGCCTTGCACATGTAGGTGCCAGTGTCCTCGGCATGAGCATACAGGATGTCCAGGGCAACAAAACCGAAATCGTAGGTGGTCTTGAAGCGATGACCTGTCTGGATGGGCCTGCCATTGCAGTACCATTCTACCTTCATCGTGGGATCGTTCACTGGAATGAGGGTAGCCTCCAGATGCACAGGAGTACCCTCATTGACCTTAGCATTACGCAGTGGACGTCCGAATTGTGGGCGCTCAGCATGGAATTGATCCTCGTCGGGCTTACGCTGGAAACGTGAGGCATCCTCCAGATGCTGGATCTTGTGTAGAGCCTCCTCATGTTGGGTCTCATGGATGATTGATGAACGGGAGGTTACATTGAGGGCAATCGAGTTGACAGCCTCGCCAAGATTGTTGGTCACACGGCAAGTGTACTCTCCGCTATCCTCCGCGTAGACGGTGAGGATGTCCAAGGCGGCAAAGCCAAAGTCGTAGGTGGTGCGGAAACGATGGCCGGTGCTCAGCGGCTTGCCATTATGGAACCACTCAACCTTGAGGTTTGGATCTGGATAGGGTTCAATACGACACTCGTAATGGGCGCTCTGACCCTCATGAAGATTGCTTGGTCCAATCAACTTGGTAACAAACACCGGGGCAGTGGTGACGGAGTATTCCTCCTCTTCACGTCGCTGGTACTTGCTATGATCTTCCAGTTGATGGATCTTGTGCATGGCTGCCTCATGTTGGGTCTCCAGTTGAATCGCAGTCTTAGACTGAACAATCAGGGAAGCGGATGTCACAGCCTGACCCAGCTCATTGACAGCACGGCAGGTGTAGGTGCCAGAATCCTCGGGATTCACGTACTTCATGTTAAGGGCGACATAACCAAAGTCGTGCATGGTTGTAGTGCGATTGGAAGCTTCAATGGGTTGACCATTGCGCAACCATTCCACCGTAAGTTTCGGATCTCCAACGGGAATCAGACGAGCCTCGAAGTGCACAGCCTGGTTCTCGGCGACGCGGACATCCCTCACAGGCATGGTGAAAACGGGAGCCTGCGAGACGAACTCTTCCTGGACGCTGATGCGTTGACGCTTCGATCCATCCTCCAGATGCTGCAGACGTGGCAGAGCAGTCTCGTGCTGCGACTCCAGATAGATGGATTTCTTAGTGTGCACCACGGCAACAGCTGAGGTGATAGCCTCACCCACTGCATTGTAGGCACGACAGGTGTAGGTGCCGGCATCCTCGGGCAGAGTGGACATAATGTCGAGGGCCACAAAGCCAAAGTTGTTGGTCTCCGTGAAGCGAGAGCCAGACTTGAGGGGAAGGTTGTTGTGGTACCATTCCACCCTCATTGAGGGATCCGAAACGGGAATCAAGCGACACTCGAAGTGAGCACGTTGATTCTCCTTGATCTCCACATTCTTCAGAGATGTGGTGAAAACTGGAGCCTGCTTGGTGCTCTCATCGATCTCCTCGCGGCGGCTGTAACGGGAGCGGTCCTCCAGATAATGGATTTGCTCGAGACCAGCCTCGTTCTGGGTGACGGTGACAATTTGCTCGCTGCTACGGCACTGCAACTCCACCTGGGTCTCATCGGAGCCAATCAAATTGACAGCTCGACAGGTGTAGACGCCGGAGTCCTCGGCAATCAGACCGACAATATCCAAGGCAACGTATCCAAAGTCATGAATGGGACGGAAACGATGTCCCACGGTGATAGGACGACCATTCTTGAACCATTCCACCTTCAAATTGGGATCAGTGACAGGCTCGATCTTACACTCAAAGTGGGCATGTGCACCCTCCCGGGTATTAGGTAGACTCTTGGGATGGGTAAGGAAGCGAGGACGAATATTGACCACCTCATCGACAAACTCATTGCGGCGATAGCGAGAGGAGTCCTCCAGATATTGAATTTTCTGCAGTCCCGACTTGTTTTGGGTCTGCGAATCAATGAAATCATTCTTGGCAATGATGCGCACGGAGCAAGAGGTTACAGCTTCTCCCAGTTGGTTACGAGCCTGGCAAGTGTACACGCCCGAGTCGATAGCATAACAACCAAGCAGATCCAAAGCCACGTAATCGAATTCGTAGGCTGGACGGAAACGATGACCAGTCTTAACTGGTGTACCATTAACGAACCACTCGATTCTCATGCTGGGATCTCCCACGGGCTGAAGGCGACACTCCAAGTGGACATTTGTGCCCTCCATGGTTTCGATGTTGTGCAAGGCACGTGTAAATTGAGGAGCCTGCATGACGGTAATGTCTTCCTCTTGATGGTGACGACGACGCGAGTCCTCCAGCAATTGAATCTGCTCCAAGGACTGCTCGTTCTGAGTCTCAGTCACCACATCGGTGCGATCGATGACACGCACACAGGCCGAGGTGTGGGCAGATCCCAAATGATTCGTGGCACGCACGGTATACTCTCCGGAATCGGCAGCCGAAGCCTGGATGATGTCCAAGGCGACAAAGCCGAAATCGTAGTAGGTGCGGAAGCGAGAACCGACAGTGACTGGACGCCCATTGTGGAACCACTCGACGCGCATTGTGGGATCTCCCATGGGTTCCAGACGGCACTCCAGATGAATGTTTTTGCCATCGTGAATGGGTTTGGGATCGGTGAGGGGCTGGATGAAGACGGGCTTCGACTTGGAGATCTCCTCGATATCGTATTGAGGTTCCACGAAAGGTTTATTCTCCAGATTCTGCGTCTTTTCATAGAGGCCGCGATGCATGCTAGATGTGTCGATGCTGGAACGAGCTGTAAGGGAAAATAAGAATTGATGAGTTTGTATCTCTAGAAAAGATTGATTTGACTTACTTTCCACTACCATCGTTGCTTGCAATTGAGCTTCACCTAGCTTGTTTCTGGCCACCACAGTGTAGATGCCCGCATCCTCGGCACGCACCTGGGAGATGTCCAGGGCCACGTAGCCAAAGTCGTAATAGGTTTGGATGCGATTGGCGGCAGTAATAGCGCGTCCATTATGATACCATTCGATATGCATTCCCAGATCGCTCTGGGGTTCGACGCGAGCCTCAAAGTGGGCACGTTGTCCCTCTAGGATCTTGGTGGTGCCCTTGAGTGGACCGAGGAAACGTGGTGCCTGTGTGATAGAAGTTTCCTCCTCCTCACGGCGACCATAGCGCGCAGAGTCTTCCAGATGCTGGATCTTCTGCAGACCGCCCGGATGCTGAGTGTCCGATACGATCTCGTTCTTCGAAATAACTGTCAACTGAGCCGTGGTTGTATCCTGTCCCATGGCATTGTAGGCACGGCAAGTGTAGGTGCCGGCATCGTAGACGGTCAGCTGCTTGATGGTCAAGGCGACATATCCGAAGTTGTGATAGGTTGTGATACGCGAGCTGGCCTCCAAAGGTTGCCCATCCTTGAGCCACTCGACGCGCATGGTAGAGTCTCCGATGGGTTCGAGACGTGCCTCGAAATGCGCATGCGCGTGCTCGCGAAGATCGAGTTGATTTTGAATGGGAGTCTTGAATTGGGGCGGGGCAATCGCTTCGGGAGCCTCATGGACATGACGACGCTGCTGCGACTTGCGATAGTCCTCCAATTCCTCGACCTTTTCAATGTAACGCTGCTGCTCAGGAATACCCAGGTCAGCGGTAACCTGGGAACGCGAAATTACGCGTATGGTGGACTGGCTGATGGCTTCGCCAATGCGATTTACGGCACGCACGGTGTAATTTCCGGCATCTTCGGCACGTAGGTGCAATATGTTTAGGGAGACATAGCCAAAGTTGAAGATAGCCGTGATGCGGGAACTAGCCGTGATGGGTAGACCATCCTTGTACCATTCCACACGCATGCTGGGATCATTAACGGGCGTTACCTGTGCCTCAAAGTGCACATTCTTGCCCTCCTCGAATTCACCCAGATCGCGCAATGGACGTATGAATTGTGGAGCTTGATTCATCAACTCCTCTGAGCTCTCCTGGCGCTGATAGCGTGAGTAATCCTCCAGCTGATTGATGTACTGCATGCTGTTGGGATTCTGCGATGATTGCTCAATCGATGGACGCTGCACTACCGACAAAATGGCACGGGATTCAGCCACTCCACTAGCATTGCTCACACGGCACATGTATTCTCCAGAATCGTGACCCATGATGCTCAAAAGATCAAGAGCAATGAAGCCAAACTTGAAGACAGATGTGGCGCGGGCACCTGCAAATTGAAGTAGCAAATATTAGTTAAGGCAAGATCAAGGACATAGGGATATGGGACAACTTACTGGCTGCCAGCGGACGTCCGTTGAGGAACCATTCGACGACCATGCTAGGGTCTCCGACAGGTTCAATACGCGCCTCCATGTGCACCCGACCACCTTCGGTTTGCTGCACATTCTGCAGCGGGATGATGAACTGTGGCGGCGGATAGACGCGATCCTCCTCGCCAGGTCGCAGATGGGGCTTGGCGCGTTCCACGTGACGCAGATAGATAATTTCAGGACCAGGAATTGGCCTAAAAATTAAATAATTATAAAATATATAAGAAATAAAAATATAATAATTTGTTATTGCATAGGTTTGTCCCCTTAAACTCACTCAGGCTCGATAACTTTCGTTGGTCTTGGGAGATTAAGACGCCTTTGTTCGTGACTTGGTTGCTCTCTGGGAACTTCGACATAGAGTCTTGCCCGGTTCGCCGTAGAACCGGCAATATTTTGTGCTGTACATTGATACCAGCCAGCATCGGTAGCTCTAACATGGGGTATCTCCAAGCAGGTGGCACCGCCATCGATACCCACAAAGCGTTCAGCAGTTGATGAGATTTGGACACCGTCCTTTTGCCAAGTGATGCGTGGAACGGGGGGTGCCAATGGCATTGGCACTCATGCTGATGGGTTCACCTTCGCGGACAGTCATCGTGCTAAAGCGCTGTACAAATTGTGGTGCGACAACTTGTTCCTTCTCCAACACATTCAACTGCGCCTCGATGGCAACCTCACCAGCCTTATTCCGGGCCAAGCATTGCACAGCACCAGCGTCCAGGCGACTGACATTGGTTATCATCAGCGAGTGGCTGCCAGATTCGTTGACCAGAATCTTGTGCGACGCATCATCGCGGACTTGGCGACCATTGATGAACCAGAAGACCTCGGGATAGGGATTGCCGGTGACACGGCAATCAAAGCGTGACATGCGTCCCTCAGTGACCTCGCGATCATTAAAGGCCTTGACAAATGTGGGCGGCAAAGCTTTGCCAGCTTCCAGCTGCTCGGCCATCTGATCGACAGGCTTGGGCTCATAGGCGGTCTCAGCCGCTGGCTCCACAGCCAAAACAGCTGAGGAGACGACGCAACCTTGAAGATTCTCAGCCAGGAGGGTATAATGGCCACCATCCTTGATATTGGCGTTCTTCACACGCAACGTGGCAACGCCACTTGAATAGGAGATCTCATACTTTTGCGAGGCCACCAAACGTTGTCCATTGTGGAACCAGGTGAGTCGCGGCTTTGGATTGGAGCCAACACGTGCTGTGAAGACAGCATCGGAGCCCTCAATGAGCTTAGAGCTTCTGGGTTTCTGCGATAATTGTGGTGCATGCGCAGGACCCAAAGAACGATCCAATTCCTGGGAGAGCTGAGAGTCTTGCTCGTAGCCAGAGCGACGCGTAATGGCCTCCCGGAAGGAGACCTCTCGCAAAAGTCTATACTCAAAGGTATCTACTCGGAACTCCTCCTCAATGGACGTATACGAATAGCCATTGGAGTAGATGTTCTTCTCCAGATTCTGAATGGGTTGCAGTGCTGGCATTGGAGCGCCTTCCGGTTGGATATACACACTGCAAATAGCCTCGCCGTATTGATTACGTGCTGTACACGTGTATTCACCTTCGTCTCCGGGTCCAATCTGATTGATCAGCAGGGACACATCACCGGTGGCTTCATTATAGCTCATTCGGAACTTTTGCGACTCGAGAAGTGGTGCTCCTTTTCGGGTCCATGTAACGAATGGCTTTGGGTTGCCACGCAGGCGACCTTCAAACAGGGCGTTGCCACCCTGTGCGAAGCGGGCGTTCTTAAAGATTTGCTCGAACACCGGCGGTGAGATATCGCCCTGGGCGTAGACGTGTGTCAACGACGGCGGTACATAGGTGCCTCCGATACCGCCTTGATGTTGTTGCACTGTAAAATTAACAATAAATCAAATACAATAAGTAAAGCCTGTAGGTTCTTGCTGTCAAGCTGCTGATGATTTTTAATGATTCAATTCAAATTATAGGTATTTTTTTATTATTTTATAGATTATATTCCAATTAATTAGATTCAAACTAATTTATTAAGCTTTGTAAATTATGTTAAGAGTTAATGAACTTTAATAATTTACAATTTGAGTGTATATTATTATTTTGTATTATCATAATGAAAGTTGGTTTAGTTTGTTTGTTTACTTTCTACCCATAAATTTATAAATACAAATGTAAACAAGAACCTTAAAAGCTGACTGTCGATATATATAAATTGTCAGTTCAAATTACTTATATTTAGAAGTTGGCACACGCATTATCATCTATATTTATATGTATATATATATGTATATATACCTATACTTATATAGTTATAATTATATACGCACTATATATAGAAAGTATTTCCGAAGTTTATTATTTGTTTTGCTCTTCAAATCCAAACAGGTGAACATAAACAAACATCAAGATCAGCTGTTTATTTAGCGCGCTCTCTCTGTCTCTCCCACTCTCTCCCCCTCTCTTTCACTTCCTGTTTCTCAACTCTTTCTCTTCATCACTTTCTCTCTCGTTCTGTTCTCTTTACTTTGTGCGCAGACGCCAAGACTTCGGCATATGTAGTTCGGCTATCAGTATAAGAGATTGCCGATCTGTTATTTATATTCTTGACTCTCTCCAAGATCCTCAGAATGTAAACAAAGTGTATGCAGTATAAGAGCTCTTATACATTGGCTTTATGGCTTTGAATGTCAGTGCAGTGTGCGGCATGAAATTTTGGCAGTTGAATGGATAGATTTATAAATAGATTCACAATTTTGTTGGCTGTGATTATCAATTAAGATTTAAGTGGTGAAATATAAGATGAGATATGGAAAATATATAATAGGTGCACATACATATACACATAATTATTTGATGAATCATTGTTAAATAAATCTATTCTTTTAATTTTTTAAATATGTTCAAAAGAGATCATCTATTATTGTTGAACCCAAATCGTAAGCAAGTATATAGATCATCAAATGAATCATTCATATTTAGTATATATCTTTTTTAGAACATATATTTGCATGAATCACAAATATAGTATAATATATGTTTTTATACATTTTATTCTTTCAGCACAACGTTAAGATGTTCCAGATGTTATATATGCATCTTTGTGATATTTTTAAAGGTAAATCAAGGTTTTCATTTTAAATATGTTTATATGCTTATTCCTTTATTATAACAAGTGCATTTTGAATCATATTTCCAGTATAAAGAAGTAGCAGACCAATAGAAAATGACATCTGATAACTTTTATGTTATACATGAACAAATGTAGATGAAACTCAGACAAGTTATGTTCTGAATGTCTGTAAGTATTTATGACATACACTTGACGAATAAATAAACAGAACCTAAAGGAATTTCGTTATTGGAAATTGTTTGTCCTTAGACAAATAAACAAAACCTACACATATTTCTCAAAGAGTTACTTTTTAGATATTGTTGTGCAATTAAAATATAATTATGTAGAACTAATCGAATATTATTATAGAAGTTTAGTCTTAGATACTCAACATTTCCAGTTATGTCTAAAATCGAAATTATCTTTTGCTATATCATATTTCGGAAAAGTTGGTGCAAACTGCACTAGGAATTTCAAACTTCACCTAAATTTGTCCGCAAATTAGTGGCTAACATGATCTTCTGATTAAAGCAATTAATTTGGCATGCAAAGGTTGAAGTTTACAATGAATTTGATGTCAGGAAAGCGTTTGCTTTTAAGGAAACTCGCATGCAAAATGGAAATTCAGTAGCAGTTGCTTGAAACAGTGGGGATTCTAAATCCACGGTGTGAATCCCACTGTTCATTGCAATCTGATGAAATCCATGGGTATTTGGCAGTATTTGGTGGTTGGCAAACGGACTGACCTCGTTGCTGAGTGGTGATTTGACTCCGTTGAACATGTTGTTCAGTACGGCTAATCCTCTGCTGCTGATGCTGCTCTTGGCTGGAGTGCGAATACTCCTGGGTGGAGTATTGCTGCTCCTGATGTTGTTGATGGTGCTGCTGCTGCTGCTGCTGCTGCTGCTGGTACGGGTTCGGATTTTGTCGTTGCATTTTAAAATCGTTATATATCACTATATATCATTGGAAAATGACAACCAAATCGAATGCAGTGGGAACTGCACTTAAATGAAAAAACACCTCTCGATCACTTATTTTGCTCTTTGATTTGCTTCTTCACTTTTTATAACTTTATATAAATATATATTTCGCTTCTTTATTGCTGAAATTGAATACAAAATAGAAAAGCCCATTAAATTGAATACATGTTCACATCAACATTTATCACTCGCAAATAGCCAATTGGCAAACGTTGAGATCTTTTCAGTTTTCAGTTCTTCTTTTCTTTCTTTATATTTCTAGCACACACTTGAACTATCTTGTTTTATTGTGTTTCTTTTCAACTCGATATTTATATACATTTATTAAAAAACAAAGAAGAAAGACTTCTTCGTCTTCACTATCACCATCTATCCTTCTTCATATTCATATTCTTTGCCTGTGAGGCATTTCCGTGCTATTTTTAGCTGTTCGAATACTCGAAATTTCACTACGACACACAAACACACATACAGCGATTACGGATCCGTTGGCAAAGACGGAAACGGAGAGACGACGAGGCGGAGAGACGTACTGCTCGGTGGTATCTTCTTATTTTTCACGGGGCTATTTATAAATATACATTTTTCTGGTATTTCCAATGCGAAAACTCAACTGCAATATATTATGGTTTATTCTTTCACAAATCCGTACATTATCGCAGCTACTCGAGCCTGTAATCCTTGGGCGGAATAAGCCAGGATAATGCACTTAATACACATCTGCTAGAGATATAGATAATATATATATCTAGATCTATCTATAAGATATATGTATGTATATGTTAGATATCATTTTGAACAGATCGCATATTGAATATATATATATATATATATATATATAACTATATATTTATCTATATGCACATCTCACACGAATTCACAGTTCATTCGTTGAATTGGGTGCGGACCCCACGATCTGCCCCCTGCTACCCAACGCTTTCCAACGGGAGAGGAGGACGAGGGACGGGGGAAATGCCGAACCACCCGTCGATTCACGACACGAAGCGGCGACAGCGATCGTAGATCGTGGATCGTATCGTTATATTTATTTTTAGATATTTAGCGCACTGAAAATTCTTTCGGAATTTTCAAAGTGGTTACGAAACCAAAACCGAAAATTTTCAACATTTTTTTTAAAAATATTTTCACTGATTTTTCGCACTGATGAAAACCCGTTGATCCTTACTTTACTGCGTTATCCTTTCGACGTTCTATATGTATGCTGCGACTATTATTCGTAAAAAAAAACTCTATGCGAACTATACGGCGATATATGTATATATAGATGTATATATATATATAATATATATGTACCGATTATATATGTACTTCTTTTTTAAAATAGATCTATTTTCAAACTGTTTCAAGTCATAATCCCCGAGACTGAAACCAAGACGTCGATCGTTTGTGAGGTGCGAGCGAAGAATGACAAAATATCTTTGAGAATGCGATCAAATAGCTGCAACAAGGCACGAAACCGAGACACCGACAAACCGAGAGATACAACGTTGTCTGCTTCGGGTGCTATGCTCGCTCCACATGAGATATTTTTGCACTTTCCACGCTGTTTGTTGTTGTCGGAAAAACTCTGAGAGAGAGAGAGAGAAAGAGAGAGCGCGTGATACGCTACACTCGCTGTGGGGGGCATATAAGTTCGCACTCGAAGGAAGTTGTTTACGATTAATCTCTAAAACTGGCTCTACTGGTTGTTGCTTGCTTCTTTAAATAGACAACTCTATGCCACTTTTAAGTAGCTTAAAGATTAATATTACAACTAGCTACATTGTTGAGTTTATCTTTAGTCGCAGCATATACAATTGAGCAGTGCTTTTCTCAGTTTAGGCAGCTACCTCTTGAGGTTTTCCTCAAACTGGGTATACTCGTTTCTGTAGCTGTAGCTGCCACTTGGTGCGACTTCAACTCAATACTCAAGCTGATCAAGCTCAAAGCCAAATTGCTGTGTCGTTGCAGCTATCCTATATCTAATCTTCTTCGCATTTATTATATAGTTGGCCCAGCAATTTGACTTGTGGAAAATCTCATCCTCTCTCTCTCTCTTACTCTATTTCTCTATCTCTCTGCTCGCTGTATTGTGTGATTCGGCAAGTGTTCGGGCTTTGAGTAAGTTGGCTAAAAATATATTACAATTTATTTTTGACACGTATTTTTCAACATTTTTTCTATGCAGAATCGAAATGTTGAACAAGAAAAGTCCAACGGAAATTCTAGATACTGTCGTAAGTGGAGAGGGAAAAGTGCAGTTTATCAATCTACAGATTCCAGTAGAGTATTACTAGTTAAATTACTATAATATTATGGTTTTAACCATATAATAATTATATACGAACTAAATTAATATATTATTATTTTGGACGCATATGAAATTTTATTTCTGTTCTTTTGAGAACATTTTTCAAATTTTCCACACAATTTATTTGATTTGTCTAAAATTAAAACCATATACATAAAATGTTGGCTCGCTGAACATTTCAATAGATATAAACTGATTATTCATTTCGTGTCTTAATCATAGACCCAAAGATGTACGAGAAGAAGCAGAAGAAGAAGAAGCAGAAGGCGATGTCGACAGCGGGTGACGCCTTTGGCAATAAACTTTCTATTTCTTTAGACATTAAACATTTGCAGTTTGCAACAAATTGCAATTGGCTAACTGATTGACTTGAGTTGCGTTTGCTTTTGACCTTATAAGGTAGCTCAGACTGGCTTAGCCTTTAGGGGGGCTCCATAAGGCTAACCGAATCGACCCGGTTGGCAATGGTTTTTATTGCTGTTGTTATTGTTTTTGTTATTGCCAACTATTTGATTTATACTGCACAAATTAATTGTTAACATGCTTGACAATTTTCGCGTTACAGTTATGAAATCAGCCGAAAGAACAGTTTTAACAGGCAGCTGCCAGTTTGCAACTGTCACCGACACTCTGAAGATACAAATGTATCTACAGCCTGCCTGGCAGCCTGAAGAGATAAGCTAAGCACGCAGCATAGCCAATCTGCTAAGTAGCAAAACAACAACATTAGAAACAGTTAGCCGGTTCTGCAAGACGTGAGACGGCGACCAAAGATTGCAGCGATGCGCTACAAAATGTATATTGTATCTTGTATCTTGTCAGCTGTGTGTGCGATTAGCGTACACGTATCTTATCTTAGCCTTAGATTAAGATTTGCAAATAAAATATTCGCCCAATTATGTCATAGGTTTGGCATGCTGCTGGCCAAACAAAAGATGAAGAACCCGATAAGTCTTTGTACTTTTAATTAGTATTATTAATCGTTTAGTGAATCAGTAATTTAATTATAATAAGTATAATAAGTATACAATAGCAAGAAAAGTAACTTAGATTTAGTTGTTGTTGTGTTGTTGTGTGTTTAGTTGCTCGTTAGTTAGTTGCATTTTATGTGGACTCGTCCAGCTCATTGCAGGAGCAGGAGGAGCAGAAGGTGGAGGAGGAGGCAACTCATTATTTGGAAGGGCACTTGGCATTCAATTTACTGCAAACAAGAAGAAGAAGAACAATAAGAAGAGTTGCATATCAATTCAATGAGTACACACATTAACTTTACGACTTCACACATATGTATGCTGAATGATGAGGATGAAGTTCCAAAATAGTATGAAATGAATGCTCCCCTCACACCATGCACCCCACGGAATAAGCGACCCCAAGCAAAGCCCTACCCGCTCCAGATACATTTGTATCTTATTGCCACACACACATACACAGATGCTGCTACTGCTGCTGTTGTTGCTGTTGCTGCTGCCTCATAGAGTTGTGTTTTAATTCGGTTTGCCGCTTGGCATCAAATTTCGCGACCACTGCAACCATTCAGCAAACCCAGAAAACCGAAACGAAACGAAACTCAGCGAATTGTTGTTGTTGCTGTTGTTGCTGTTGCTGCTTCGAGCTGCGCCTCAAGCTGCATGCCAAGCGGCAATTTAAGTATAAAATGTCCAAATGTGGTCGTTTTTCATATCAATTGTTTATGAGAGTACAAATAAAAATAAAAAAACAGCAGAGACTGAAACACTTTTAATACTCTTTCTATTTTAATATTTAACTATTTTGTTTAATTAATATTTGAATATTGCGGCAGTCATTACTCTGGAAATTTATTTAGCAAAAACTATATAATATGCTTATTTTATAGAGTTTCTGTTAAAGAAACATATCTTTCAACCAATAATCCTAATCATGTAATCAACTGATATAGATAAAACTTGGTCAGATTATAAGAGTTGTATACTAATTTGATTATGACAAGTTTGTTTGAGATTCTTTCTTAATTAAGTTAGATATGCAAAGTTAATTTGTTCTTTAACTAAAGCAACTATAAGATATAGTCAGCAGCTGTACGAAGATTCCCTTATCTAGTAGCAATATCAATGAACATAACGAGTAAAGAAATCATAATGCCCTCGGCAAGCGTATAACAATTAGACACAAGACTCGCTGGAGCTGCCAAGATGTGAGTCTCTTTTGCACCCTCTCTATCTTTTTCTCTCTCTCTCTCTCTCTCTCGCTCTTTCGCTTGTGCTGCCTCTCTTTCTCTTGCTGTAAATGAAAGTTGCAATGTGCTGCGATGCGGTGCGTGTGGTTGTAATCTATATTTAGTGATTTTACATGCGGTGCCTCAAAAGATATTCGAAATATGCTCGACACACTCACACACACACACTCACACACACATACGTATATGTATTTGTGCCTGGGCGCAGCCCATTTTGTAGCCCGCAATTTTCCAGATCGCTGATGAAAATTGTTTAAATGAATATATTGTTCATGCATTAGCTTATGAATTACGACTAATCATGTTAGTGCACGCGTTTGTTTAGTAAACAAAATTTAAAAACAATAACAAATAGCCAAAACAAAAAGCAAAAACCAAACTAAAAGCCATTAAAAACTAGCCCATATGTGGGAGTCAGTTAACAAATTGTTTACCTGCTTGTGGCGTCTGCTGTTGGCCATTCAGCTGCAGCTGCGGCTCTTGGCCAAAGTCCGAGATGGACACGGTCTTGGTGCTCACATAGCTGATGGATTCGATGGTCGTCTCCCATTTCTGAAATGTATTAATTGTGTCGCTGCGCAAAGCACGTGAAGATGTCGCCGACCCGTTGCCCTTCAGCGGCGTCGAGGAGCGCAACGACATTGTCGATGTGGCCGAGCCTAAAGAGGAGCTGCCTGGCGATTGGGAGGCAGTTGTCGAGGATGAAAACGATGCCGATTTGCGTAGAGGTGTCTTGTTGTGGATCTCCTCATCTGCTGGCTGCTGTTTTCTATCTCCATCCTCGGTTATGAGCAGACTCTCCGTTTGAGTGCCCTGATCTGTATTGCAAGAGAAAGAGAGAGAGAGAGTGGGGAGATAGATGATGAATTAGTTAAAAACCTGTTAAATATTTTATGAAATATAAATATTTAAGTATTTATATAATAATTCTTAAGTAAATCTCTGTAACTCAGTGTCTATCTTCATAGTTTCAAAGAATACAAGTTTTCAGTTCCATACTCGATTGCAGACAATGTATGTAATTGTTGCTATTGTTGCTATGCCTAGTGTTGTTGTCAATCTTATTGTTGTTGGTTTTTTATATAGACGAATACAAATTTTGGCAATTAGTTGGCTATTTACGAGCGCAGTGCTCGCACTTGAATGTTGAGGCAATGCGTGTGTGAGTTTAGTTAATTCTGTTTGATTTTGAATTCGCTGCTGAAAACTTGGCCCAATTTTCATTTGAAATTGAAATAAAATGCTCAACTGTGGCGTTAGTCGTTTCGCAGTTTCGCATTTTCGCAGTTTTCTTTTGTTGTAGTGCATTTTCGCCATTGTTCGCTGCGATGTTTTTTGCTAATTTACAGCGTGCGTATAAATAAATGTGTTTGCCAAGATTTTATTTTGTTATTTTGATATTTTGTTAGCTGGCAGGGTCAACGCGTGCCAGATCGAGCATATATATGTATATATATATATATATATATATATCAAAGACAGTCTGTCAACGAGGATTATGTAATTGAAATTTGTGCGCCTGGGATTTGGATTCATCTTCATTTTGATTTTGATTTTGATTTAATTTGATATTGTGGCGTCTCTGTTTCTAGTTCTGGCTAATTAAAATATATAAGAAGACATTAAAATTTGCTGTGGCTATGCTAAAGTGAAATTGAAGTGCTAAAAGTTTTCTGGCACATTCCGTTGCGATTTGCGTAGTTTTTCCGCGATTAACTCGTCGATTTTCCGGCTTCTGTTTTATGACAATTAACGTGGGCGGCCAATGTAGGAAAACAATTTAACGATGCGCCCAACAGCGTATACTTAATATCGAATATTGTTGGCTTTTATCCATGTATAAGTAGATTTTGTCTTAAGTCTAATATTCATTAACCCATAATATATACTCGTAATTATTTATGTATCTTTTAGTTTGGCGACGTTGACACACACACACACACACTCGCACACTCTTGCGGAAATATCTTATTATTTATTTGGGACAAGTGCGCGTCTGCATGTGTGACTCTTTGTGGTCAGCTTCTTGGCCAAATATTTAAATAATTCACATTAAGTACACATTACCCAGACTTGAAATGAAATACTCAAAACGACGCAGTTATTAGATTGACATAATATTCAGAAAATATGTACAGAGAAGGATGTTATACCTATAAATGTGGCAGTAGTTTAAGCAGACAGAAAAGTATTCATTAGATACTTATTCTTATAATATAATTAAATAATTACAAAATGAAATGCAAACTCAACTACGACGCAGACTTTAGTTGATAAATAATTAAAATTTAAGTGTTATTTCAAGGCAAAAAATTGATTTGTTTGTCTCTTAAATTATGCTACAAATTAGCAAACTTTGAAGCAAAAAATAATTGTTTGATTTAATATTCTACTACAAACTCATTATTAATGTAAGAAAGTCTGCAAATATTTTAAGTTTTCAACATTCTTCGGTTAGAGTCAATGTTATAAATAAGAGATTTAATTTTATTTCTTATCGCTGCTGGAATCAGCTGAACACAAACACCTGAACTGCATTCCTCGCAATACCAAAGCAGTTTAGATTAGAATTGATTTACAGATTTGCCTCTTAACTTTTCTTTAAAGTAACCAGACTAATTAAAAGTATTCCTCCAGCAATATTTCCCAAATGAGTTGAACAGCTCTCTGAAAATGTATTCATTTCTTAATGATATAAACAGCTGTGTTTATATTTCCTTCATATTTTTGATAGTTTTTGTTGGCTTACAAAGTGAAAGTATTGGGTTATAATGTAAAAAGGAGAAAAGGGGTCAAATTTTTTAACAATTTCAAGTAGCAAAAGAACATTTTGTGTGACTCGCGTTGAGTTCATTTGTGTATTTTTAGAAATTGCCTAATTAATTTAAGGAAAACACACATGAGCAACAGAAAATGAGTGCTTGTATTGCTGCGGCAGATTCATCATACAAAAATTCTATTCGTATATGTTTTCTAAAGCTCTCTCTCTGAGAGCCGAGAGATTTGTCCGACTTGTCCGACTTGTGGAATCTTTAGTGGACATTTTTTTTTCGTACAACGCGTGGCAATAAAATTGAGGCAAAGTTTTCATATCTGCAGAGCGTAAATCATTTTCGTTGCGTTTATTGGGAAATTGCTAAATGTTTGGGCTTAGAAAGAGTTGAGAATGAAAAACATTTGCCACAATGCCTGGGAAAACATTATTGGAACAGTGTGTGATGTTTATTCAAAAAATTGGCGAATGTGCCAAAAGAAAAAGCTAACAAAAAGTAGTGGAAAAGTTAAAGCAAAGTTGTGAGATTCTTTTATTTATAAAGTTGATAATTTATGCTGCGATTATGTGTATCGCATATGTTGTCAGCTCGTTGCTCAGGAAATGAGCATTTTAGTGAATCATTAAAACAAGAAAATCTTGCCATATGTTTGCAACAGGCCAAAATGAAAAGAAACAAAACAAGAAATTAATTGAAATGCGATTTTTCGTGTATTTTTAAGAAATTATCGCGCAATTATCGCACACTTTCAACGTGTTGCACTAAGTAATAGACAATTGTAGAGCAAATGATTCAGAGTTTCTGTGGTTTTTGACTCGCATCCAAATTGTTTCATTTGCTACTCAGGTGGCCTAATGACTCGGACAATGTGGCCAAGAACAAGTGCAGATTGGCAGGCACTTTGGGCCCACGCCTCTGGGCCAAAAAGTGTGTCATACCCAAAATGTTTATTTGAATCAACAGACTATAAATAACCGACTAGGCAAATCAGGTAAAACTTTGGTCAGTGTCAAGGACTTGGGCCAACATTTTGGACTAGTTTCATTTGACAGGCCTGAGAATCGAGTCGAGACGAGTCGTAACACAGCCGAGAAGTCTGTTTATGTCTGGCCTGTCTCTATTGAATCGAATTGTTTGCATATTGCGCGTTTGTTTCTTCTAACTTATTCTTGGCAAGCGTTCGCATTGCTTTGAAAATTTGAAGAAAAATAGATAAATAAACATTGCTGAAATTTAAATAAATCATTTATGAGATAGCACACCACACTCATAGCACAGATTTACCTATAGCAATGTCCACGACAGTCGGTCAGCAAGACACCCACACATGGCCCCCATCTACTCATACTCAAACAAACATTTGCTTTAGCTCTTCTTCTTTTTCTTTTTCTGCTATTTTTCGTGAAATATTATGCTTCATATTATTCACGACAAGATGTTGTTTTAAATAACACTTGGATGTGCTCAAGAAACCATCTGGCATCTGCTAATTGGCTGACCCAATTTGAAGGTTTACTCTTAGCTAGTTGACAAGCTGACCTCAACAACAGGATATACTATCTATGTATCTATCTATCAAAAACTGTAATTATTCATAAGTACACAAAGCACTTTGCTTTTAGAACCTTCATGCTTATTATTCTTATAAACAAATTGTTGAAAAATGATTTTCCATTTCCTCAATTGTTTATATTATATATACATGTGATGGCCATTCATTTAGTTAACTAGTTTTCACCAGATTTATTATATGTAAAATAGATTTGATTCGATATACATAATAAAAAACGATCATTGATCAGTTAGCGCCATCTATCGTCAATAATAAAGGCAGCAAGCTATCTTACTAACTTTCTACACTATTTATACAGTTTGCTTATATAGCAAAGTAATATTCAATAGACTTTTTAATATTTTGCACTTAAAAACAATAAAAATACATATTTTAACCGACGATCAACGATCGCCTGGCGCCATCTAACGGTAATATCGAGTCCGAAAGCTTTCGCAAACATTAAAATAGCTTTTTCGAACTCGATGCATAAATTTCACCATAGAGAGCGCCAAAAGAGCGAGCAGAAAAAGCTTACGAGGGAAAAATCAAAGAAAAACCGTTTGAAAAACTCAAATATGTTCAGTTATAGTTTGTGGCTTTCGAGTTGTGATAGAGAAACAAGTTTTGATTCGTTTTCAAATTAATTTATTATGATTTTTCGACAAAAACACAAGTAATACTATAGTCCCTCGATCTGTACGTAGTCGGAGATTGCGGCTAGTTAATGATCCTTGCGATCGGAGGATCAGAGGATGCGCAACACGTAGAGAGAAATTAAAACGAAACTTTTATAAAACTGAATTAGAGACACGCACACACACACAGAGAGACAGAGCGAAAAAGCTTTAAAACTTTGGCATGAACAAATCATAAAAAATAAATAAATATAAGTATAAGTAAATAAGTAAATATGTATGCTTAATATCTAAATCCACGATTTGTGCTCGAAACGTTCAAATTTCCGGTGGTGCTGGCCGCACCGAGCGGATTCATGGCGGTGCAAATGTAGCTGCCATTGTCGTCTGCAAAATGAATCAAAGTCGAGATTAATGAGCTCCATGAACGCAAGCGAATTGTCGGTCAAACTTACCCGGATATGCCTGAGGCAGCGTGAGACGGCATACGCCATTCCGGTATTCAATGACATGGCCAGCCGGGCTGCCATGCTCCAAATGGCCGCCATTGTGGGTCCAGTTAACCTGCGGCTGCGGATGCGCCTGCACAATGCACTCGAATCTCGCTGTGCCGCCCACGCCCACCGCAATATCTTTCAGGGGCTGTCGTGGATGTGGGGGTGGAGGAGGGCAGGAATTATACGTTACAATTTGAGCATAGAGCGTGGGGAGGGGTAAGGTTAATGACTCCGCTTACCGTTATGAATAATGGCGGCCTTTGTGCCTGTTCATCGCGATTCAAATGGGCATTGACGGGCTCCGTATTGGGCAATTCCGGCACTAATGATGGTCGAGAACCATTAGAAACTGCAGCTTAGCTCAGACAGCGTCCATTAGTGGGATTAACACACACATAAACGAACGCAAACGAACACAAACACAACAGATAAAGATACAAATACAAATTTAGCGCAAGGCAATAAAACACAACGCAAGCTTTCATTTCATTTCCAAATATTTTCACTTTAAACTTTAAGGCACAAGACACAAAATGCGGTACGCATTGCATGCAACAACAGCGAGAACACAAATCAAACAAATCAAACAAATTGAAACGGTTTTCTCAATTGTATACATAGTGTTGATACCCTTGCAGAAATTACTTCGAGTTCTTATTAAAACTTCTATGAAAATCATCTGCAAGAGTATCAACTCTTCGGAGTGCCGAAGATAAGTTTTCTTTTCATGTTAGGCATTCATTATATTTAATTTTGTAAATTTAAACTTAAATTTAATTTTAAATTTGTTAGACATGCAGCATTTTGATGGGGTGTTAGCGTTTAGAGAGGCATTTCATATCAAGTATACGCAGTTCAACGCATATCAAGTATACGCAGTGTAGCACATTCGAATGGTGCTTTAGCTTTAGGTGAATGAGATGACAACAACGAGAACATGTCCTAGACTAAATGACAACATCGAGTAGCCGGAATATCCTGCCAGCGTAGATTATCATTTTGTATCAATACCTGTGCGCACCAATTGCTCGGATGGCAGACGCGGCGCCTGGGCGTGCAGACGATCGAGATGTATGTCAAG
Organism: Drosophila funebris; assembly: GCA_018901825.1. Taxonomy (NCBI): domain Eukaryota; kingdom Metazoa; phylum Arthropoda; class Insecta; order Diptera; family Drosophilidae; genus Drosophila; species Drosophila funebris. The sequence goes on along the minus strand of JAEIFK010000122.1, from coordinate 4,425,599 downwards.
GCTGTGACTGCTGGGCAGACTATAGCGTTTGTGTACGATGCGTGGCGCCACAACATGAGCATGACCCGACCTCAACTTCACGTGCGGTGCATAGCTACGACGCTGTGCCTCGCTATCGGAGCTGTAGCCTGTGGTGCGTTCATGTTGCACGGGTATCACGAGCTCATTGCCAGCGGCAAGTTTCAACGGATATGGAGAGTGTCGGCCATTCGTATTGTTGGATTTGTTGCTGTTCCACTGGCTGCTCACAAACCTGTGACCCTCGCCGGGAAACAGGATGCCGAACTCATAGCCAAAGTCATATTTGAAATAGATTAAACCGGTATTGGGATCGACGCATTTGGTGCCTGAATTACGTTTAGGGATTTGGGACATAAACTTATCGATAACATCAACAAAATCATAAATGTTTGGTTAGGTAGGGGTTCGCTTTTTGAGCGGGGTGGGGAGAAGGGTTAGTTTAATGCACTCAACGAATTTTCAATCTCAATCATCAAATCTCAATCTCAACTTTCAATACCAATTCAAAGGGAATGTATGTGAATCTACGTAGGATGGATGTTTCAAAGGACTTACCGTATTGAGAGACCCGTGATTCATCTCTGTAAGCCTGCGGTTGATTGCTGCCCTCGCTGGGTGCACGCTTGAAGCCAGGACGTAATCCAGTCGAACTGTGCATATCCCGGCTGACCTCGTCGATGAATTGATGTGACTTTTGCAGGAAAGTCGAGTTCATTCTCTTGCCCTGCCCCTCCGCTTGCTGTTGCAACGAACTGTAGCCGTAACGTGGCAAGGTGCCAGCCCGCAACTGTTGTTGCTGCTGCTGTAACTGCTGCTGCTGCTGCTGCTGCTGCTGATTGTCCAGTTGATCCTGTCCATACTGTTGCTGGTGCCTCATGCTACTGTTGCGATTCAACGATTGCGTGCGATGTTGTGTTGTCACTGTGCTGCCGCCCCGTTGTTCCTTGCGCAACGTATTGATGTCCACATGAATCTTGCTGGGCATTTCTGGGCCACGATCGAATTCCATTGGGGAAAGCACACGCTCATAGGTGCGTGGCAAGCTGCAAGAGCGTCCCCCGCTTTGAGGAGGCGCCACACGACGATAGCCCTTGGTCAGGCCATCGCCATATGGAGACCACAATGGTTGAATGCGTGCTCCCTCCACTTCACTCTCGTAGTCGCTCTCCCGGAACTCGCCCGGTATGAACTTGGTGGGCGTGGCCGGCGGTGGCAGATGCGATTGCCTGGACGGGGTACGACTGCCCGCTGGGCTATAGGGGAAGGGTTCCAAGGGTTGACATTGCATCTGCTGTTGTGGATTGTCAAAGTGAATCACTCGCTTGGTTTGCTGCATGTTGACAACACGTTGAGAACTCTCCGTTGATTCGTGCATCTGCATCACGTTCTTCGTCTCATGGGCCACCTTCGCCGTGTGCATTGGAGCTCCAGCCACCGCATTGTAGTACATGGTGGGTCGCGAAGTGGGCAGTGGTTGCTGCTGCTGTTGTTGCTGTGTGGCAGCTATGAACTTGGCTGCCACAGGCTTTGGCTTGAAGACATGTTGCGCTTGTTGTTGTGGCTGCTGTTGTTGCTGTTGCTGTTGACTGGTCTTGAAGCTGCTCTCTGTTCTGATCTCATGACGTATTTCCTTGCCAATAGGCTCGAACTTAGGGCGCGAGTAGCTGCCCACATCATGTGGTGTTGGTTCAAACTCCATAGGCGATGGCGTTACCACAACCACCGGCGACTTGTGGCCATTGGCAATGTTGGTCCTTGGTGTCGGTGTGGGTGGGAAAACCACGCGATATCCTTTGATATCCGTGTCCGATTCATTGGCACGGGATACCGAACGGAAGCGTTCATCAATTTCGCTGCTATAATCGCTAAACTCGGCAGCGGGCGTCTTGCGTTGCGCTGGCACTGGACTGGGCGTAACTAGGGGCGTGGCATTCGAGGAGTACTTGGTCTCGTGATGGGTTGAGCTGCTGCTACTCTGCTGCATGCTCGACGAACTGTACTTGTAGTTCTGCAGGAGGAAATGTAATGCGAGATTAGTTTGCAGTATATAAATAATATAAATAAATACAAAAATATTATTCATAATAATAAACAATATCAAATGAGATTAAAGAACAGGCAGATGCAGTAGATAGTTTAAATAATTAATTTCAAGTGTTTAATGGACACGAAAACACTGCGAAACACACAAACGAAACAGAAACAAATGATTATTAATTATTAAATAATAAAAGTCTTTAATAACAGCACTGTAAGTTGACTTTCCACTCATGGTTATACTTTGCTGTGTTGTTGCTAAGCCTATAATACAATTATCATTTAATTGTTCATGCAAATCTTTGTTAATAACTTTCAAGCCGAATTTCAGTTGCTCAACTATTCAGCCTGTAACTTATATATATAGATATATACTTAGTTCAAGTATTAGCAATTTAAGCAAATGAAAACTCGAGCAATCGCGGTGTTAAAATGTCAAAGAATGACCTTAGTGATTGTAGATCTCTGGCTGAATGAGAGAAGGGGAGGGAGACAGAGTTAGGGGCAAGCGAGCTAATGAAGATGGTTAGAGAAGGACAGCAACAGAGACACAACAACACTGAGGCAGTTGCAGCTTTGCAGAGGAAAGGAAAATGGCATTGCCAAATTTCCGAGTGCAACACATAAGAACGACAACGACAACAACAGATAGATTGTAATGAGATCTATGATCGATCTATGCGAACCTTCGCCTCCTGACTGTAACTCGTCGATTGCTGTGGTGCCTGCGGTGTAAAGTACAGCTGAGCTGGTGGCTCTGCCTGCAGTTTCGGTGGTGCAGTGGTTGGGCCAGTCGACGACTTTGTCTCATAGAAGCTTGTCTCGGATTTCCGATAGCTGGAGTGTTCCTCAGTGTCAGCAGCATAGCCGCTGGACTTGAACGAGGTTTCCATGGATGTCGCTGCCTGTTGCTGACGTGCCCGTTGTCCTGGCTCATCGGACTCACTGCCGCTGTACTTGTAACGATCGCTCTCGTAGTCGCTCTCATACGAAGGTCCCAGGCGAGTTGGCATCACAGGCGGCGGTGGACGATAGATGGAGCCATTCGCTTTGGGTGGTGCTGGGCCAGCAACGGGGGTTAGCGTGGGCACCGAGTGGGGCAATACCTTGCTAGGACCATGTATTAGGTTCTGTTCCAACTTCTGTTCCATGCTCTCAACTAAAGAATGGCGACGCACTTCTTCGTGCTGCGGCTTTGGGGCAAAGCAAATCTCTGGTGGTGTGCCAGGCTCCAGTTCGATATTGACCAAACGGGTGACAGGTGGTGCCGCTGGTGACGTTATATTCTTAGCCACTTGTTGAACCAGGAATGGAGCATTCAGCTCCTTAGTGGGCGTGGGAGTTGGCAGCTTTGTCACAATTGTCTGTTGTTCCGTCTTGTGCTCCACATCACTGGAGTAACCACTGACACCACTCGGCGTCCACAGCTTGGACATGGCCACGCCCTCTGCCGACGGTTTCGGGGAAGGAGAACGCGTATTTTGCTGTGCAGGCGTCGCTAGCACCGCCGCTGGACGTACAATGGGTTGTCCATACTCCACTTTGACCTCCTTGGTCATTGTGGTTTCATGTTGCACACTCTGCAGGTTCAGTGGTGGCGGAAAGACAGGCACACCACCCTGTGGTGGTGGCTCCTTGGGCTGCACCTCCGCCAGTATCTTGATCTTCTCCTGAATCAACGGTTGCCTGGGCATCTGTATCTCACTTTTGGGCGTATAACAAAATTCTGGTGGTGCTCCTGGTATGAGATTCATGCTTCGTAGCTCCTCGGCCAGTGTCTGGGCATGTGGTTTACGCACCATCGTCTCCAGTGGCTTCTGGGCAAGTGGTTTGGGTCGTTGGGTCACCGTTTCCTCATCCATTTTCTTGAAGTACTCAAAGGAGGAGGACGACTTGTGTTCGTTGGTGCTGCTCTCGTAACGCGTATTGATCTGCGTCTGCATCTGCGGTGGTTGCTCTGATTGTGGTGGCACTGGCTGCACAAAAGGCGTGGCCACAATGGGCGTACAAGGCTTGGGTGGCACGGGCGGTGGGGTTTGTGTAATGCCAGTCTTAAAACTGGCTGTTGAAGTGGTTTGTGTATCGGTTTGATCCATGCTGGCAGTGTTATTGTTGGTGGTGCTAGTGGCGCTAGTGGTGGGTGTCTTTGGACGCGGTGTCAGCTCGGGCAGATCGAGGAAAGTCGATTTGTGTTCTAGACGCATCGTTGCCTCGGTGGTGCAACGATGCTCAGTGATTACTTTCGACTCGGAGAGACCATGCATATCATTGGCAGTGGTTGCATCGCTTTGATTAATCTGATAAGACAGTGGCTCTTTATTGAAGTGGTTCTAGTTGATGGCAATTCGAATCGATTTGAGGTGATTTGCATGTGTAAGTATGATGTAGAACCCAATGTAATGGTGATGGTGTTGGTGGAGTTGGTGGTTTTGTATAATGAGCAAAGCGAAACGAACAACGTCGAAATCATGAGAGAAGAGAATTCACAATATTTGTTTATTATTTAAATAAATATGTATATATAAATCAAGTCAACGTAACAAATTGAAGAGAAAGTATATAGTATATAGATATATAGTATATAGTATATATAGATTGAGAGTTATAGCATATGTGGGTGGGGGATTGATAGATAGATAGATAGATAAATAAATAGATAGATAGATAGTTACGAGTTGCAGTCATGTGGATAGTTTAGATATTGAGCACATGCAGACTTACTTCAGTTTTGAATTCACTTGAAGGTGCCTCATACACGATCGTCTTGACCACCTCCTGCATCCTTTCCGGCGATGGTTCGAGTATAGCGCAGTCCGCAATGCTCTTGGCCTCGCCTCCAGCATTTGTTGCCTTCACCATATACTTGCCAGAGTCCGAAGTTTGCGCTGCATAAGGAATAGTTGAAGAGAATGTCTTTCCTCGTATCAATTGAGCTACAGTTTACCTCTCTCGATGATCAGCTTGTAGGAATTGCCCTGGGCAAGTAGACGATGCTCGGAGAGTCCTGCCTCCTTGATGGGCTTGTCGTCCTTCAGCCAGGTTACTGTTGGCTCCGGCAATCCTGTCACCTCCACTTCCATAATCAATTTCTCACCCTTTTTGCTAACCTGCGCCTGCAAACGTCGACCGAAGACTGGCGGAAAGATGGTCTCTGCAGATCGAGAAGAAGTCAGCATTAATAGCAGAAGCAGAATTGGGAAACAGTTGTGGTCCATGTGTTGTGGTTTGTCTGTCATTGCAATCCACTTTCAACCACGCACCACAGCAGCAAATCAAAATAAATATTAGCTCTTTCTTTTGCTTTTTTGTATGTCATTGCAACAGATCTTAAAGATCGCCAAATAATTTACTTGTACACCCGTCCGACATACAGAACGATCAGCTATAATGAGTAATTCGTGTAGACAGGCAGTAAAAATATGTAGATATATATAATTCTAAACAGATTTCAGCTAGAAAACGCTGAACCACACAAGACGACAAATCCGCGAATAGAGTTCATTTAACAAACTTGTGTTCTACGGAATTTACATAATTATTGCCCATTTTTCAACGTTCCCCCCCCCTCCCTGTTCTCCCTCACGCCATTTAGAAAATATTTAGAAAAATTCTGTAAGAAAAATCATTTAGTTTTCTTTTTTCCCCTTCGGGGCCATCTTTTTGTATATAAACAAAACATAAGAAAGAAAACGAAAACTGCGAACGCCATCTAAAAACTCATCAATATGGCAAACTGGCGGCATTGACGTTTAAAGATCTATTGACGCCCCCCGACAATGACACTTTAATGCTCGCCCAACTGATTGATGGACCATACAAATATGGACATACGATATAGGCCATATGCCCGACCCAATTCTTAGGCTCTACTGCTCTAGGGTTAGCTCATTATGGCTCTGGGAAATTGGATTAGGACCGGAGAGAGTTTAATTATCTATTAAATACTTATTAATATGTAGAGGAATCATTTCCGAATTTAGTAAATATCATTCCCAGAACAACTAGATACCCCACATTGGGTAGAGTGATCATTTTCATGTAACGGAGAAAAGGAAATACCCTGCTGTATATATCATTAAAGGGAAGAACTACTCTTTATATAATTCCCCTATCAAGAATTCCGGAGAATAGAGTATGAATCTATGCTTATATTGGATCAAATGACCCAAAAATATTGTTTCTACTTACTTTTGACAACCAAGTCGGCGGTGCTTGTGGATTGACCCACCGTGTTGGAGGCAGTTACCGCATAACGGCCAGCATCGGCCACGCCCACCTCCTTCAATTCAATGGTAACACGATTGCACTTGTTGGAGATCTTGGTGTGGGCATTATCGAATAACTGATCGCCATTCTTTTCGACCTTGATCTCGGGCGAGGGATAACCATCGTAGATGGCTTCCATGCTCACATTGACGCCCTGATCCACAATTTTTCCTGTAAGTGGTGTGGTGAAACGTGGAGCGATTTCCTTGCGCAGACGCGTAGGAGAATCGGGCAGAGGCGAAACTCCATTCGATGATTGGACGAGAGTAATGGACTTTTGCTGTAAACTGGGATTGCTCATCTCCTTGCTCTTGTGCAGCTCCTGGTAGTGATGGCTCTCAACAATCTCGGGCCGCTGTTGTCCCAGCTGCTTGAGAGATTGATCGATGTGGGCAGAGGAATGATGCACCTCAGTTTGTGGCACATTTCCCTCATAGGAGTTGACCTGCGATGTGGAGGTGGTGGTGAAGGTTTGCTTCTTGATGGTCACACGAGAGGATTCGGTATTGTGCTCTTGGGTCATCGTTTGGAGATCGCTTGAGGCGGGCAGACCGGTGCCAATGATGTTGAGGAAGGCCACACAGGTGGCTTTGCCAGCATCATTCTCGGCCACGCAGCTAATCTTACCGACGGCATCATGGGTAAGCTTCTGTATGGTGAGAACTTGTCGATCTCCGCTGGTGGAAACGAGGAAATTATGTCCATGCACGGGCTGATCATTGAAGTACCAATGGACCTTCGGCATCGGCTTGCCAATCACAATGCACTCGAACTTGACCACATCATCGATCTGTGCTTGCTTGTCACTGAAGAGCTCCTTGAACTCGGGGCACACCTGACGTTCGACGATCTCCACAGAAGATTGACTTCCTCGACGATTTTCTGGCATATTCACTGACTTGACAATCAAATGAGAAAAGCATTTGGCATCGCCGGCATTGTTGGACACCTTGACTGTGTAGACACCCTTGTCATTGGCCTCCACATTGTTGAGAATGAGCTTGAAGATGCCTGCCTCAGAGTTGGATTGTGTGGTCACACGTTCATCCAGATGCAGCTCCTTATTGGTCAGATACCATTGAGCTCTCAACGGTTGATCACCACTCGCCTGCACCTCCAACACCACCTGTTCCCCCTCATCAGCCAGGACATCGGAGAGCAATCTCTCGAACTTGGGCTGCGTATCTTTGGGCAGAGATTGACGCTCAAGTTGCGCTCTCGTCGCTGGCTCAGCCATGTTGAGTGGCGTGACCTTCAACTCACAACTGCTTGAGGTTTCGCCTGCCGAATTGATGGCAACAACTTTATAGTTTCCTGCATCCTCTTGATACACCTCCTGTATGAAGAGCGAACAACGATCGCCCTGGAACAGCAGCTGTACATCCGCAGATTCCTTAACAGGTCGCTCATTGTGATACCAAATAACCTCCGGCTCCGGTTGACCCACAATCACGCAGTCCAATCGCACAGGTTTGCCCTCGAACATGGAGACATCCTTGAGGGGCATATGGACTGCCGGCCTAATGGGTTCAATATCGCTGGCCATCTCTGAATCGGACGTCTCGTTTGGCAGACGACCCTTGACAATGATGTTGCAACTGCTGTATACCTCGCCAGCTAAATTCTTAGCACTCAACACGTAGGATCCGGCGTCGTTTGGATATGCTTGCGGGATTATTAGCGTAACGCGTCCGTTTTCGTACTGAAAGATGAAAAGTCAAAATTGTATGTGTTAACCACTAACTGCGTATTCACCATGTGGTGAATAAAACGATCAGACGACGAGGCCGTCGTATGTTGACTTTCAAGCTATTCAACTTTCAGCTTATGGCCAGGCTAATGCTTTCAATTTCAATTTGTGCCAGTTTATGTGCGAGTATGAGCACTTCTATACCCTGTAGAACGTTCAACAAGGTGTATATTGTATTGGTGTGTAAGTATGTATCAGTTGAAACGAGTCTGTTGTATGAATGGCATTTAGAACAATTGAAAATATTTAAATTTAACATATCAGCTGAATTAAACAAAAAGTATGATGATTAAATTGACATTCCGGATAAAAGATAGCGCTTTGATAGAGTTAAGAAAGGCAGAGGAGAACAGAAAAATAAAACCATATTTAAGTAATTGGAACAGAATTATTGAAAACTGAGCAGGGTATTTGCTAGTCGAGCTCTGTTTAACTACATCATTTTCACTTGTTTGCAATTCAATTTTCATTTTACACCCATCTCAACTTATTTATGTTGTGCCGCGGATGTGCAGTCTCCTCTGTCCGATCTCCGATCACCGATCCCCGAACCGAATCTTTTCGATCTTCTGTCTACACTCCGCCGTAAACCGCTGCTCGGTGAGCGTATCCGGTGCGGGAGTCTTCTTAACAATGTTGTACATGTACCTCTGCCTCTCATATTTGCCACTGACGTGCTGTTTATTTTCCATGCGGGAAACTAACAATGCTGCCCCCGCGCTTTTGTTGTGTCCCAAATTGCAGGAAGCGTGCACAGAGTGTACAGGTGTTGTTCCAATAGAACAATAATATAATCGCATAATGGCACAATTACAAGTACAATAAGTTTAATCGTTTAATTGGGGATTGTTTAGTCTGAGAAACGCAATGAGATCATGTTTTGGTTTGTCAAAAAGTCAATTAAATGTGCGGGCAGCAGGCAATGAAATCATTTTGCAACACAGCCAAAAAGCGCTTTTCTTTATTAAAATCAAAATCAAATATAGTATGTAAGATATATCTATTTAGATGTATATACATCTTTATGTATATATATATATATATATATATAATCATACGGCGCCCACAATAAACAAATTGGCTGACAGCGCCCACGATGAACCACGAGCCACGAACCGCGAACCACGAACCGCGATGACTGTGGTGAATTGGATTCGCAATGGATGCCCCACGGCTGGTTGCATCCACTGCCTGTAATTTATAGTATTGCAACTGCAACAGACGCCTCAGTTGCCACGTAGCGCAGTGTAATATGCGTTGGCGTATTTTTAAAACATTTGCCTTGAATTTACATTTATATTTTCTGCAACAAACTGTTTTCGCTTATATTCTTCATTTTGCAATAAGATCTATCTAATGATGCTAATGATGCCCCCCACCAAGACCACCTACCCCTTCCCAATGCTTAGGGTACGCAATGCTGACGTCAGCAAAAACATGTCCATCGAATATTCATTTTTTGGAACTATTCGCCAGAGTCTCCCGATACACACAACGCCCACCACAATATGTTTACTGGTTTTTCTTTTTTGCTGGAACAGCAATGATTGTTTATACACATACACATATATATGTACATATCTTCCATGTATATATAGTTATGTATATATCACTGTGAGATCGCGCCATCGACCGATCGGGGGAATTGTACTCTGTGCAATTTGTATTCGCAATTTGTATATTTTCCCAAAGGAATCACAAATTGAGCACAGTCTGCAGGCGACTTGCAAGATTTGTTTTATTAATAATAGATGATTTTATGGCGAAATATATTGTTACTATGAATTAGGAAAGTCCCTGCATTGCAAGTATTTTCTATCGGATTATGTTCAATTAGATTTCTGCGGAAATATTAAAGTTTCGCAGACAAAAACTTATGTAGTTATTCTTCTTTAGATTCAATAAAAAGAACGATATACTTTGCAAGGTTTCAATCACATATCTAATGAAGCAACAGTTGAATAAATGTTCTCTTTATATCAATTATTAGCTCATCAATCTGGACGATATTCTATATACTTTATAGAGTGTAAAATGTCTGCTTTTATATGCATTAAAGAAACTAACATGTCTTCTTTAAGTTGTACCACATTGCCTCTCAATTGTATAATACTAATAATATTATATTATAATTATAATATAATTATATTAATATATTTATAAAGTATTAGCAACTACAATTTCCCATCTAACTTAGTAGACTTTTTGTTGTATGTTTTGCTTTCAGAGTTGACTCACTTTTAGGTCTCGTGGCTGGAAGGGTTTGCCATTGTGGAGCCAGTAGACGTCGGGCCTTGGAATGCCAGTGACAAGGGCCTCCAGTTTGATCTTCTGGCCGACACGTGCCATGGCATTCTGCAGTGGCATCTTGAAGCAGGGCAACTCAGTGGGCTCCAGAGCTGCAAATGGGGAAAGCAAGACAAGTTTTTTTTGTAATATTATCAGTATTTGAAAGTTTGACAGTTTTGCCTTTGTTATGACTTACGTTCAACAATCAGACTGGCCGAGCAGTGTTCAATGCCAGCGGGATTTGAGGCGCTGCAAGTGTAGACAGCATCGTCCTCAAGGAAGACTTCATCGAATCGCAAAGTGGCCTCGCCATTGTTATAGCTGATGACATAATCCGGCGAGTCGTCAATGCACTTGTCGTTCTTGAACCATTGCACGGTGGGCAGGGGAACACCGCTGACCACACAGGAGAACTGGAAGGAGGTGCCTTCGGTGGCCTTGCCGCTCTCCAAGAAGCGCACAATGCGTGGCGGCACAAGTTGCAATTCGGCGGCATTCTCACGCACCGTCAAGGTGGCATTGGTGTCACAGGTGCCAACCAAATTGGAGGCACGACAACTGAAGCGAGCGGTGTCGGCAGCGAAAGTTTCTTCGATGACCAGACGACAGATGCCCTTGTCGAAGCTGGTCCTGTAGTCGGCATTGTTCTGAATGCTAATGCCATCCTTGAACCACTCCACACTTGGCTCCGGAGTGCCTGTGACCTCGCATTCGAATACAAAGCGATCTCCCTCGCGGGTCAACGCATCCTTGAGGGGACGCACAAAGTGGGGGGAGGCATAGCGCAGCTCGGTGAAGATCTGATTCACCTGAATGTCCTTGCGTATGTTCTCCGTGACAATACGCTGTTGATCCACCTGGTCTCGGAGTGTTTGCAGACGTGTAATCTCCTCACGTTGTATGCGAGCTTCCTCCTCGCGCTTCTGCCTGGATTCCTCCTCCCGCTTCTGACGGATTTCCTCTTCACGCTTCAGCCTAATTTCCTCCTCTCGCTTCATGCGAATCTCCTCTTCGCGTTTGGTTTGCAGACGCGCTTCCTCCTCGCGCAAGGACTGCAGACGCAGTTCCTCCTCTCGCTTGGCAATGTCCCTTAAGGTTTGTATGCGTTGCTCCTCCTCTCGAGCGGCCTGTTCCCTAGCAAACTGCTCCCTGGCCGCCTGTTCCCGCACCGCCTGCAATCGTGCCTCCTCCTCTCTTACCGCCTGCTCCCTCAAAGAAAGCTGTCTGGCTGCAAGATCACGTTGTGCTTGCTCAATGGCCGCCTGTTGACGTTGTGCCTCCAAACGAGTTTGCTCCTCTCTTGCCATTCTCTCCCTCGCCTCGGCCTCTCGCAATGCCTGATCCCTTTCCGCTTGATCACGCGCCTCACGCTCTCGTTGCTCCCGCTGACGCTGCTCCTGCTTGAGACGCTCGATAACAACATTGATGTCCATCTTCAACTTAATAAACGATTGGAAAATGTTCATCACATCGTTGTACAGCGTAGACACCTTGCTCATGTCATGGGCACACTGTGAAGCGCTGTCCAGCTTGGAACGCAGCGCAGTTTCGCGACTGGTCACATACTTTTCAATGTCATTGACCAGATTGGAGGCTTCCACAGGATCCCGTAAATAGGGCACCTTGTTGGAGACGCTATTGTAGAAGTAGCTAATCTCACGGTACTCCGCATCGATCTGTGTGGTGAAGAATAAAGAAGAGATTTAGTAATGGAATCGGATGCTGATAAATTAATTCTTTTAATTTACAATTAATTACTATTAATTTCATATCTATATTTTTAATCATATATTGAATTTGTGCCCTTAAAATTTGACATTTAATCGAACTTAAATAAAATAATATTTCTCGTTGAGTTAAGTTGATATTTAATAAATAAAATGTTAATAATCAAAGTCATAATTACCTTCTCGACCACCTCGAAGAACTCATTGGCCTGATTGAGGCTCTTTCGTTTCTGCTTCACTTGCTCCTTGAAGCTCTGCCATTTATCGTTGAGCTTACGCAGCTCGTCCTTAACATAGGATTCACTTTCCGGATTGCTGATCAACAGCTGTTGGCTCGTCGACTCGGTAAACTTTTCAATGCGCTTTTCAAGCAGCTTGGTGAAGCAGGAAAACAAGATGGGAAAACCAAGTTAAAAGTGTGCCAAAAAGAATATCAAAGCTTTTTCTCTCAGTCTGTCTAATTAACCCATTAAATAGCGGCTAAAACAAATGTCTGGGCAAATAAACACACGCAAAAGTGCAGTTGCCAAACAACTTAAAAGATACTTTTGTATCTTCTTTTTTGTACAAAAATCCATAAAACAAAAAGAAAAGAAAGAATTGAGAACGTCAAAAGCAATTTATAACAGCAAATGCGCAGCTAAGAGCAGTGCAACCAAGTGGCAAGTGTTTAAATTTGTATCTCAAGACTGTATCTGTATCACATCATAGAGTATGTTTCTGTAGCTGTAGCTGTAGCTGTGGCTGTGGCACTGCACACAAGATGTATTTCTCAAGTTTTTAATTACAAACTAACGACAGCTGCCGCTGTCCATTCAGCGCCGTTGACGGGCAACAACAAATTTTGAAAGTTGAATTTGTAGTTATTTTCGAAAATGTCTCAACGCTTTTTTTGGAAAATGTGAAAACTTGTGATGAATGTGCCGTGGCTGCTGGGAAACTGAGCTGTGACCACCCAAAAAGGGCCATCCACATGCAGATTGTAGTTGGGAGATTGGAAGATTGAAAGATTGGAAGAATTGGGTAGAGAACTGTCTCTAGAATGAGGCTACCTCGATCGTTGGCGCTGTTTGACCCCAGCGTCGTTGATGTGGCGTCGATTTCATAAACTTGGGCATTGAACACTAGAAAATTGATTAAAATTGTTGATGAAAATCACAGAAGTCTATAGGTATGATAGCTAACTGGAATCCCCTTGGCTAAAGTTCACCTGACTGAAAGTTCACTCACCTCTATTGTACGTTCAAAATACTCGAATGCCAGCGATGTTGTCTTCGCTGCAGCCAGACTATCCACATTCTGTCCGTTAATATCGTGCAATTGTTTGCTGACGCTGTCCAGACTGCGATCGATGTCATCGAGATCGTTGCGAAATTGTTCGAGCTTCTCGAGACGCTCCAGCGACGACATTCTGGCGCTGCTGTTCGACTCGAAGTGAATGCGTAGATTCTCCAACAACTTCAATATGCGATCAGTGTCGATTTCGCGAGCAACCGGCGGTTCCAAGACGCGCACACGATCGATCAGCAGTTCGGATTGTGTGATTAACGATCTAAATTTATCCATGCATTGATCGCGGAATTTCTCATGCTCGGCAATGGTGCGTTCCACACCCGATGATCCCGATACCAATCCCGTTGCCTGTTGTCTGCCAAAATATGCATCGATCTCTTGACGCAACTGCACAATGTTCTCGATAAACTGCAGTACACTCTCCAACAACGTCCGATAATCGTACTTGATGCCATCCAATTTTGCCTTCAGCATACGCAAATTGTTGATCACCTGCTCGATCTTGGACAACGATTGCTGATCCTTTGTCTGTATGCTCAATGTCGTTTGTATGCGTTGTTGTATCTCCTCCTGGGCCCGCTCAATGTCCTGTGTGACAAACGAGAGTTTCTCCCTCGTGCTCGTCAGCAATTGCTTCGAGTCCAGGCTGGAGGTGCTGAACACAGGATACAGCTGAGTATCCACCTGTGTGCTCTTGGCCACAGTCTATAGAATGGACAGGAATAACGTAGGTGAGTTGAGGAAAACTGTGAAATGGAAAAGGTCTCGACTCACCTCCTCGTTATCACTCATGACTTTCTCAAGTAGATACTCGACTTCACGCTTCTCCTCAATGCTCGTTGTCCAATTTTCCAAACTGCTCGTCACGTCGATCTGTCGCTTACTGAAACCGTTCAAAGTCTCTTCCACTGCCTGCACTGAGGATTTCGTCTCGAGATATGGATCCACAATCTACGCACGTTAAAAATAGCATAAAATGAAATCAGTTTCTAGTTGTTTTCGTTTTTTATTCTTCTTTATTTTGAGATTTGCGTTTGCGTTTTGCCTTTTGGGTTTCTGAAGTGTCTAACTGACAAGTTGGAAAATTCGTGGAAAGCGCGTGGCACGTGGCACGCATCTGACTGCGGCCAGGGTCTGTCGCCTTCTGTCTGCAGAGTCCAGAGACTAAAGACCAGACCACAGATGGGTCTCTTTCTCTCTCTCCTTCTCTCTCTCTATCTCTATCTATAGACTGAAATTGCCTGCTTTTATTTATGGACTCAACTCAACTCAATGCGACTCAACGCGACGCGTCTTGACTCGACTCGAGGCGTTGGCAGCCAAGCGAATTTTCTAATTTCAAATTTTGCTTTCCCTCCATCTCCTCCTCCTCCTCCTGCTCCTACCCCCCATGAACGCTTTTCCCTTTCTTCTGCGTCGTGGAAAATGGCGTTGTCTTTTGCTGATATATTTTATGGCTAAACCAAAATCATATTGTCTGCAATTTATGTGCCAGCTTTTGCCAGGCAAAAAAAAGAAGTTGCTGTCGTAATTGAAAATGACAAACACTTTAGCCTGAGGTTTGAAATACACTCGTATAACTAATGTTACTAAAATAAAAGTAACAATCATTGATTGAGTTATTGAGTTGCGGAAGAAGAAGCTAAAACTGGTAACAGTTACAAGAGTTGTTTAAAAGGAACATTAATTAATTGAAAATGCTTGTAACTGGAGTAACTTGAATCTGCACACAAGGCTGGAAAATCTAAGGCTAAACTAAACTATACACTCCCATCCCAGTCTATCCTTCTCTCTCTTTGAATAGACTAGTCCTACCCTGAGTCTACCACTTCCTGACGTATCATTGCCTGTCAAACTCTCATAGACAATTCCATTGTCTCATGTCTATTCCTACCCTAAGAATACCTCTTCCTTCATTTCATTTCACTCCCTCGGATTCCAATATTAAACCTGTTTTTGGCAATAAAGCATAAACAAAATTGTGGCAGCCACGACATGAGGAACTGTCAACTGTTTTGCAAATCGCAGATGCGAGTTTAAAAATAGCAAGCATTGCATCATGTTGGAGCATATTAGAGGGGTCTGCTCTAGTTTGGCCTGCTCTGCTCTGCTCTGGTCTGGTCGTGTCTGGAGCTGACGGAGCTGATGGACAGCGGCAAATGTGCAAATGTGGAAATGTGGAAATGTGCAAAGCTGTCAGCAGCTGACATCAATGGTTAGTAAACATGGAACTAAACTAAACTAAACTAAAGAGAAGTGCATGCAAAGCGTAGAGAATTCCAAGTAAATATGATATGATATCGATACAGACTTTCAAGTTGATGAATCTCATTCCAGATGACTTGAGTTCCGCAAAGCTGCCGGCAATGTTGGCCCAGGTGGCCTTAAGGAACTGCAGCTTATGCTCGTCTGGCGTTTGTTGCAGTTGACGCTGCAGATGATCCAGTTGACTAGAGAGCTCGTTGGCCTGCTCAAAGAACTCGATGAGTAGGGAGACGTAATCGACGCGTTTCAGAACCAAATCCTTTAGTTCAATCCAATGTTTGTGCAGTGCCTCCGCCTTGGAGTCCACATCGTAACGCTGCTGTGGACTGAGAGACTCCAGATGCTGTTTGATGGACTCCAGCAGCAGATTAATGAGCTCGCCCTTGATCTGTAAGCAAAAGACACCAAAAGAATGAGAGAGAATATATCGAGAGGCCTAGTTTAGAGACTTACCTCGAGATCCTGCATGAGCTCGTGATGCTGCAACAGAAACTGTTTGGCCTGTTGCAAATTGCGACCCATGTTGATGCTCTGTTGCAGTTGCAACTGGCCTGAGGCACGCAACCAGGCGAGGAGTTCATTGTGCTGGGCCAGAAACTCGGAGAGTGCACGCTGGACACGTTCATGGTCCTCGCTGCTGTTGGCACAGATGCCCTCAATGTATGCCTTGCGATTCTCCAGCTCGTCAAGCACACGTTTAATGCCTTGAGTCTCCGGTTGTGTGCGCCCAACTTCATCCAAGATGCTGTAACCCAGACGCAATGGCTCCTCGGTGAAGTTGCGCACATCTCGCGAGACCTTCGCGAACATGGCATAGCTCTCGGAGGAGTTGGGTGGCAATTTGACGCTGGCCAGCTCCAGTTCGAGCTTCTCGAGCACGCTCAGTGTATGCTCCGCCTTGGCAAAGAAGTCCCGCGACAGTTGCAGCCAATGCTCCCGTTGATCCACCAAATCCAGATGCTCTGTGCAGCCACTCAGCACGGCATAAGCTCGAGCGCAGGCTTCCTCTCCGGCAAAATGGCCAGAGGCCTGTACTTTTTCCTTAGCCCGCGTGATCTTCAAGGCGCGATCTCTTAGGAGCAGAGCCTGTTGTTTCCATTCGCGATACTTGAGCAGGGTTTGATTGGCCGAGTGCTCGCACTCACCCAGACTATACATGGAGTTCAACTCGTGCCTGGCCTGCTGCAATGCGGACTCTAATTCGATGAGCTCACGTCCAAGCAGCTTCAGGGCCAGACATTGCTCCAGTTGTGTCTTTCGAGTCTGCCAGGCCAACTCTAAGGCATTGCGACGATCGTGCAACGCCTCCAGCCATTGTTGCACCTGGTGCACAGCTCGTGTGGCATCACGCTTAATATGCTCCGGTCGTGTGTCCAATGTTTCCAGCTTCTCCAGCTCCTGCAGCTGGGCCAACAGCTCGTTGCCATCCTTCAAAGCGGCCATGACACCAGTTAACATGTCGATTCTCAGCTGCTTGAATTTGTTGAGGAACTCTTGAACTCCGGACACTTCTGTGGGCAACATGGACTCGCTGCACGCCAACTCCAATTGATCCATTCTTCTGAAGCACTGCGTCATCTTGTCATGGAACTGTGTGCACAAGTGCAGTATATGTTGGCGATCCTGCAGCAGATTCAAGATGTCCTGCCAGATGATGTTCAAGGTGTCGGCCATGGCATTAACCAGCTCTGAGCTGATTCTTTTGCTGGCCAACAATTTGTCCGCCTTTTGTACAAACTCCTCCATGGGACCCGGCAGGTTCTATCACCACAGAGAAAATTGATTAGAAGCATTGATAATGTGGTTTCTGCTTGGTATTTACCTGTAGATTCCGCAGTGTTTCATCGTGTTCCCTTTGCATGTGCAGAGATTCATCGAAGTTGTCGCCCAATGCAGTAATCTTTGGTTCCAACTCCACAACTTTGATGTAAATCTTCTCGGGACTCTGCAAAAGGCATTTCAAAAACTCTATCGTATACACAGTGCGAAAAACTCTACTATTTCGTAATTAAGAGGGAACGAGGTCTAGCAAAAAATGTTCCTTAACTCAATTTCCAAGTTAAGTCAAACTATCTTTTATAGATTATAGATAGGGGAAGTTCTATATCATTTCAAACTGCACCCCCTAGGAGGAAAATGAGCGCATTAAGATTGTATATAGAAGGAATATAAGGGAATTACACTTATGTTTTATGTTTCATAGATTATAGGAAATGCACTCTACATCCTATTGAAGCTAAAGCTTAGCTATAAAGTCAGCTATAGAGCTTTTCCTCTGGAAGGGCTTATAAATATTTTAGCTTAGCATTGTTTAGAGTCACGTTCACGGTTTCTGAACTTGCTGCGTTCTCATTCATGAAACTTGTCGCTGACATTGTCCAAGATCTTGTGTGGAAACCTGCTTAGAAGAAGCCAACGACGACGACGACGACGACGACAATGCTGCACAGCAGCTTCTAATTTTGGTAGTCCATGAGGCGAGTCATCGATGCAACAACAACAATAACAACAATAACAACACACCGATCTCCCAACTCTATTGCAGCTCTTCTGTGTGTGATTGCAATGAAGGTCAGCATTGGCTTTATATGGTAATGGCATCCGTTAGATTTTTCCTGTTGGGATGCGCATGTGTTGATATGTATATGCCCCCTCCACCCTCTTCCGACTGCTACCCCTGCCCCGGCAGCTTCCCCTCTTGCTTATGCTGCTGCTACAACTTACATATTTGGCCAGAGTTATGTGGTACCAGTCACAGTCCGGGAAACAGAGAACTTCTATTCAGTGAAAGCCATTGGCTCTGCCACTGTGCCCCATGTTGCTGCCACATTTTAAGTAGCATCTGCCACACATGAAATACTTAAGCAAATACCACGTGGGCGTTAATTTGATTCGAGAGTCACGAAAAACCGAAATATTTTCCAAACAGCTTGTCGCATTTTTAACGATTTCAGCCAGAAAGACACGTTTACTTGGGCAGGCCGAAGATTTGATACCCTTGCAGAAGAGTATATAAAGTATATATAGAATGAAAGAAAGGTAGTTAAACACTTCTATATCAAATATATAGTTCAGCTAGTATAAATTATCAGAGATTTGCCACACTTTATTTAAAGTGTTATAGCGTGTGACAAAACTGATTAACCTTGGGGAAGAGCATAAAGACGACGCAACTTTGAAGCACTTTAACGTCGTTTAGACTATTAGTCTATTAAATTGATCTTTAATTTGTTTGCTGATGAAACCACAGAGAGGCAGCTGAGATGGTTGACGAGTTGGGATTGTTCAAGATCGCAGCTAATGACAGTAATCAATCAATTACATTGTAAACTAATAACTAAAAACCAAAAACCTAATAACCGGGCTATTAGACCTGAAATTACAGCATTGGCGCCTCAGGGGCATACAACATTACAACATGCAACTTTGACTGTGGCACACTGTGCGACGTGAGTAAGTTTTTAATATGCATAAATAGATGCATAACGAGTACTCGTACTCATACACACGTAAGTGAATACACTCACACACTTCATGTAACGGACTTTGTAAATCACGTCACAATCGTCTAACTGAAATATGAACCATATATGGTATGACATCACTATAAAATAGGCAGACCATAACTAAGTTTTCGAATAACACTCACATACATTCACATTCATTTCGTTGCGAAACTTTTGAATCATATTTCAAGTGCCAGAAGTGGACATAACTTGGCAATTTGTGTAATAAAGAGACGGAAGTTTAAGACGATCATGTCAGAAGTACATAGGATACCGATCGATGATATAATGCTTCCCGAAGGCCCCAAAGGCAACGAAGTTCTACACTCGTTCTACACATACAAACATATGTAAGCGCTTGAGTGTGTATGTGTGTGTGTGTGTGTGTGTGTGTCTATGCGAGGCGCTTAGCCCCAAACACGTTTTTGGCGTTTTTGTTTTTTAAATTAATACTTTGTAGCAGCGCGAGCAGAACACGATTTTGATATAAAATTACCTTGACGTTGTTATCGTTTGTATGAAATCATGAAGCGTTTCTTTTTTCTGTTTTATTAGAGCGCTCTTTCATTAGGTTATGCCCGATGCTGCCCGCTGATTGAGGATATCAAACTGTGCACGCCCATTAGCGTGGGCGTGGGCGCTGGCGGATTTATAGAAAACTTGGCGATTTTGCGATTTAGCGATTCTCTTTACAATCAAACAATTGGCAATTCTCGACACGCGACACAAATTGATCTGAATTATTCCAATTGCGGAATTTTGCTGTTTTACCATTTGTTATTATTAATTACTAAGTATTTCAATTACATGTAATAATAATCAGACAACTTCTGCTTAGACAGTGTGCCCACTTTGCGCCTGAACTGCAATTCGCGACCTTTTGGTGTGAAAATTATATTGTCAATAAGCAAAAGCTGTCCTTGCTCGCTTCACACTTCGCACGCTGCATAATTGTGTGTGTTGAATGTCAATTAAGCCGGCCTATTAAACGAGCATAAATCAAACATTATCTAGCTCAGCTCATGCCAGCAATTGTGTGTGTGTGAAGATAACCCCAAAATCATACTCTGCGTACCAATTGAAAAAGTTTAAACAAATAGTCGAAAACTATAAAAACCGCATTAGCATTAACATTAGCATCATCGTATTGTGAGTGTGAATTGATAGAGAGCAAACCAAATTGACAGAATGAACAAATGCGAATATGCAAATATGTTTGTGAGTCCCGAGCGGCTTCGTCGATTTTTATACCCTGTACAGGGATATATTAACTTTGTGAAAAAAATGTTGTAACAGGCAGAACGAGGCATCTCCGACCCTATAAAGTATATATATTCTTGATCAGTATCAATAGCCGAGTCGATTGAGCCATGTCCTTCTGTCTGTCCGTCCGTCCGTCCGTCTGTCTGTCTGTATGAACGCGTCGATCTCAGCAACTATATGAGCTAAAGACACCAAATTTGGCATGTAGGTTCCTGTATACCATACGCAGATCAAGTTTATTTGAAGTTTTGGATACCTCCCCCCTTCCCCCGCAAATCGAAGAAAACTAATATTAGCCACATTTTTCAACGTAGACACTTCTAACTTAACAGGTGCTTGAAGAATATCATATAGAAGCAATGCTGAAAGTTTCATTAAGATCGGTTTATAAATAAGATCAATAATCAGCAAAGAAGTAAATGTTATTTTACCATTGAATCGTTGAGCAGCAGGCAGCACATGTGTGCGAGCGAGACAGCGAACGATTGTGATACACGCGTCTGCTTACCATGTGTGCGAGCGAGTTAGCGATCTACTGCGATACAAGCATAAGTAAATTAAGTGTCGTAACACTCAGCTTTTGATTGAGTAGGTATACATTTGTGAAAGCTTGCTGCTATACGCATGCAAAGAAATAATATGCTAAATGAAAGTTTGAAAAGAATATTCTTTAAACACCTCTCATGTACTTGCTTACATTATAATCAAAGTACTTATTATCAAAATACTTTTATTATAAAAACCAATATAGGGTATTAAACTGTCGGTTGCGTTCGACTGTAGCCTTTCCGACTGGTTTTTTTTTTCTGTGCTTCTAGTTTTGTTGTTGTTAATTTTTATGCTCTGCCGCGTACTGCGTCAGCCCGATTGATCGAACGTATTGCTTGACTGACAGAGGCTGGCTGCTACAGCTCATGCAGTTGCCATACAAATTGATGTAGAGCATCGCGATGTCGGGCTGCCCAGTTCAACTTGACTTCGTTTTGTCATACATTCGTTGTTGTTCGTGTTGTTCGTGTTGTTTTTGTTGTGTGTTGTTTTTGTATCCCATTTATTTGCATTGCGCCAACTTTAATGATCTAACAAAGGTTAACGCGCGTCGTTCGCGTGTGATGTCAGACTTCTGAGTTCTATAAATAATACATAAAATAAACACTAAATATGTTTTCAGGTATTTACAAGTACATATTTCTCTCTCGCTCTCCCTTTCTCTGTGTGTGTTTTTCCTCGCGCATCCGAAAGTTTTTCTTTTCCCCAGTAAAAACGAAAATTATGAGAGAGCAGAAGACAATCGCGTCGCCGCAATCGAATGCAATTTAAATTTCAATTTAATTCGCAGCCAAGCGAAAGATAATTTCTATAATTGTTTGTACAAATTGCTAACCACGACTACAGAGTCCCCGGCATGAAGCCAAAAAAGCCGCAGTTGCCGCAGTTTCCACAGTTTCCACAGATGCCGCAGTTACCGCAGTTGCCACAGTTGCACGGTTGCAGCCACAACTACGACGACTTTCATTGAGCGTTTATCGGCAAATATCAGTTTTCATGTAAACATGCAATACATTTCGCATCTCCCAATTCACGGTCCACAATCCCCATGCCAGAAACGTGCCCGCATCGCATTGACGGTAATTACAGCAGCTGCTTTGCTCCTTGGCCAACAGATAACTGACCAGACAGTGCGGGCCAGTTCCCGGCCAGCAATATCTCAGCCTGGCTCTAACGCTGCCGCTGCTGCTGCCGCTGCCGATGTAGCTGACTCTGACTTTGGCTGACTTCGATTATCAATCAGTGCGTGCCAAAACTGTTTTGTCAGTTAACGCTAAGTAGGAGCCGCATTAAGTCCAAGCGATAGATGGAACCCGGCCAACAGACGCGGCCAAAAAGACCGGCTTGAATGCAATTTCCAACAGGCAGAATACATTATTTTTTTTAATGCCAGACATGTTGACAACGTCCAGCGCCACCTCTTGGTGTGGATACAACATGTTAGGGCTGCAACAACTGAACTGAATCGTAATGCAACTAGGCAACTCTTAAGTGAATCAACTGATAAAGTAATATTAGATTTGCGTTACAAATTTAAAGGAGGGGATCTCAAAGTGGTGAGTCAACAATCAAGTAATAGAAAGAAGTTTTAGTCTTATAATGATACAGATAACATAGAGAAATGCTATATAAGATAATATTATTATGAACAATTCTTATTAATTGGGTTTAAGTTTCCGATAACTTGATCAACTACTGAGATAACAAGATATATATAAATAATATTAAATATGTTACATTCCTGTTGGGATGTAAACACACAAATCTATAGACTATAATCCAAGAGTTTACCAATGATTTGCGTTAAAAGACTTATTGGAATGAATAGGTTTTTCAAAAATACTTTTTTCTACATTTATTTCCTTCATTTACATATGAATGTCATTATTTTCTCAATCGATTGTAAAAAACGCAACTTCAATGTGAATTAACATCCGCAAATGTGAAGTGGTTTCCCATTTAGATCTCTGGTATTTTCCGCAGAGCTATATAATTGAGCCGCAAATCACTATTTTAGAATCACTGTGCAATAAATCACAGTGACAACGAGACATGCTGTGATTTTACATGTCGCCCATCCCTCGTCCAAGTGCTGGAGAGGAATGTGCAGCATTTCATGCGTAAATTTATGTGCCTGCCAAGCGTCGTAAACATTTCTCTAACTTGGCACACACGGCTTTCTTTTGCCAGGCCCCACGTTCCTGCTCTAAGCTGCAGCACCAAGTCCAACTTGGCTCTGACACTGGCTCTGTGTCCATGTCTTTTGGCATTTGCGCAGCTGCAGCGGTTTCTTTCACCCACGCCAGCCCAAAGCGACGGCACACATAACTAACTTTAAAAAAATATCTATGTATCTTTGTATCTATGCATCTATGTGTGTGTATGTGTGTGTGTGTGTGTGTGTGTGCAATTTATGAGTGAAAAGCCGAGAGTTTTACAAATGAAAATGCCATAAATTCAATTAGTGCTGCTTGCGCTTCGATTGCAAATCAGAGCACAACGGAGAAGATCTGATCAAGAAACCCTGAAAAGGAGAAAAGGAGGTCGCCTTTCTGCTCCAATTCTTCCCCCTGTAAAGCACACACAACATACAGTTCTTTTTTTTTTTCATTGAAGACTAATGCCAAATTAATTTCGCGCATTAATTCCAATTATGGAGCAACTGGAGGTGTCTGTCTGCCCGCCTGGCACGCTTCAGGAAATTTTCGACTGTTTGTATTTGGAGTATGGCTAGGAAAATATGTAAATCTTTTGATGTTTTCTTGGTCTGTTTGTTGCTGCCTGTTAATGGCTTGTAGTAAATACAAAGATACATAAAAAGCATTAGAATTGTATCATATGGAAAGACTATTTTCAGCTTGATTGCAATAACAACAACAATAAAAAACATCGCGAGCCAAAGATATGGAAATAATGGACATGAATTTCCTCAGACCTTCAATGAAATTGATGCGTTGCTCAAGAGTTACATGTGTGTCTAGTAAATGGTTTTTTATTGGCTAAGAAATATGTTGAAAGCGTCTTTCATGCCCAATTTTCATGCCAAACGCCAAACGGCAAACGGCAACGCAACTCGGAAAAGTTTCCGGTTCTACTTAAAAGAGTTGAATTCTTATCAGAGAGCGAAACTTTAGACATATTCAAATGAATATACTTGAATACTTACTCCATTTGCATAGTTTGTCTATACAAAATGAAAAGTTTAATCTTTTTTAAAACTATGCATAACTTTGCAAGTACTTCCGTTTCCCCCCTCCCCCCACTCCTGCCCGCTGCTCAGCATAACAACAACAATAACAATAACAATAACAAAACTGAGCTCATCGAAAAGAATGAAAATATCTCTTTGTAAAAAAACGCGCCACGCCCTCTGTCGCTCCCTCTGCCTCTGTGAAGTATGCTTATATCTACATCTGTTTGTATTTTTTATATATTTTCAGTTTCTCCCTGCTCCGTCAACTGCTGCGTTAATTTGTTTACCTGTGTTTATTTTCAACACTTCTGATGGTAAAACAACAAAAGCTTCAACAGGTAAGTCGACAACAAATCAATTGAATTGTTTTCTTATTTATTTCAAAATTATTTATCATTTCGCAGAATGTACAACTGTTTATATATACTTATATATATATTTATATATATGCAGTCTTTATATATATTGGCCCAAAAACGTGCTGAAAAGTGCTAAACAAAATGTATTTTCAACTGATTCATGCATTTCGCAGACACACACTCAAAAACAAATCTTAAAAACGAAAGAAATACTGAGTGTAAATCAAATCAAATGTTAAACACATGTGGAGTGTTCAGAATGTGGCACAAAGTGACCGAAATTTCAATGAGTTTTGGCAAAGCGAGTTGAATGAACAAAATACACAGAGAAAAGAGAGAAAGAAAATAAAAAATAATAATAATAATATTGCCTGTTGTGCCATAAACCTTCTTTGCATCGACTATAATTATTGTAGTTTATTGTTGTTGCTGTTGTTTTCATTGTTGTTTTTGTCTGGGGCATGAAACTTGTAGCGCTTCCATTTCTCAATCATTCAATCTCAAGTTCAGGCCACAGATTGGCAGCTTCAAGTTTGCTTACGCATATCGAGGCCTAAAGTTTCCCATTGATTTATCGTTCTTCTGCTTCTCCCTTTTCTCCCTCTCCATCACCCTCACGCTTCTTCTTCTTTGGTTCTTTTTTTGCTACCAGTTTGTGTAGCATTTTTGCTTGTGGTTGCTCCTATTTTTTTTTTTTTAAATTTTATTTGTATTATCTTTTTGGGGGCAGGTAGCAGCTGCGCCTAATTGCCAAGAAGTATCTTGCAGATACATTTCTTTTGTCACGTTAGAACGCACACGTTCTTCGGCTCTGACTCTGACTCTGACTCGGCTGATGTCAGACAACCTTGAACCTCTTGTTTTTATTTCAAATAAATATACACACACTCACACACACTCACATACGCACATACACAGCAATTTATAACTACTATCAACAACTTTTGCTTTCGTTGTTTGAGCTCTCAATGTGCTAATTGCAACGGAAATTATATTAAAGCCGGTTTAAACAGTCAAAAAATAACCAGTTTTTGGTTATTAGTAAAAACACAAATACAAAATAAAAGTATAAATCACATATTTGACTTTTATTTGGGATTAGAAAAAAACAGAAAATCATAAGCAAATTCCAAGTTCAAGCTACAGTTAGCTGAATTGTTAAATACATTGGTATTTTAATGAGAAATTGCTTTAATGGATTTGAACAAAATAATACCCGAGGTGGGAGTGTGTTCTATACAAGTTGTATAAATAAACATATGCTTTAGCTTCTTCTAAGAATTCCCTCATCTGTGTGGAAAAGCACAGTGTGATCAGAGAATGCTAAAGAAAAACTTAAATTATAATTGTATCTTTACTATTTAAATGTTTGTGGGAAATGGAAGTTGAATTCATAAGTTGAAGTCATTAAAATATTGAAATATTATTCATATATTGTATAACAATTGCGTGAACATATTTAATAAATTCAACTCTTGAGATAAAAATTAAGAATTTTGAAAACAGAAATCTAAATTAATGAATTTTAACTTGAAATACAATAAGTCTACTCGCTTTTAGACAATTATTTGTTCTTATTTCGAAGAATGTTTACCAAACTTGATTTTAGTTTTGTAATTGAAAATATGGAAAATACATCTCTCTGTTTTTAGACTATTATTATTAATATATGACAATTGTCTGAACATTCACGCCTTAGGGGGAGAATGCAGAATTCCTTCCTAATTAAATAAATGTTGTATAAAATTATTTGAATTATAAATATCCTTCCTTACGAGTATAAAATAAAGATATAAATTGTTAGAAGTGTTACTTCAAATTCAAATAACTTTGCCTGCTTTTAGACTATTAGTTATATTATGTATTCTATGACCATTGTCATCCCCACTAGCAGAATTGAGTTTTGTCAATTCATAAAATGTAAATTAAGCTGATATAATGACTATGTTCTCGGAGATTTGAAACTAAATTCAAACTCAAACACCAACTGCATAAATTGCAGGCAGGAGTTATCTCTGGGTAACTGTAACTATGTTGCATGTTGTTCACTCGTAGAAACAACAACAACAACAACAATGAGTGAAAAGTAACATGAAGAACAACAACTCACTTGCAAGAGTGCTATCACCAGTTGTATGGGTCCACAGCGGACGACAACGGTGCCGATGGTTGTGGCACGAAGGGAGGATGAGTTTGTTGCCTGGCTTGGCGTTGGCGATGATGATGACATTGTTGCTGAATAATTGAAGGCGTCTAGCTGCGATTGTGACTGCGACGCTGACTGCGACTGCAGCTGAGGCTGAGCCTGATGTTGGCGATTCGAGGAGCTGGCCGAGTACAGTGAAGACATCGATGAGTCTAACGTTTGGCGACGTTCCATGTTTGCGGCTGCCAAGTGTCGTTGTTGTTGCTGTTGTCAGTAGAGTGTGTTGAGTGTTGTTGTTGTTGCTGTAGCTGATGGTGTCGTTGTTGTTGTTGTCGGCTTAGCGGCTACGTGTAGCTTTGTATGTTTTGCGTGGGCGTCGTTTAATCTTTCCCGTTTAGTTTTCTTTTGTTTTTTTTTTTTCGTTGTATTTTATTTTTTATTTGTTGCTTCTTCTTCTCTCTCGCTTCTCAGTTGTTGTGCATTTTGTGTGTTTTGTTTATGGTTTTTAAGCTCTACAACATAAATAATGTACGGCGCATTTTGTTTGTTAGTCTAGTCGTTGGTTAGTTTAAGTTTTGTATTTGTATTTGTTTTGTTTGATTTGATTTCGTTGTTCGTTGTTGTTGTTGTTGTTGTTCTTATTGTAGTTTTGTTCTTTTTTGCGATTTTCCTCGGATTTTTCGTTTGTCGCGCACGCTATCAATGCTGGCGATCGTCTGACGAGGCCCCCAACTCAACACATTGTATAGAACACATAGCGAATCTCAGAGAGAATTTGAGCAGCGAAGAACTATGGCAAATAAATCGACTATGACTTCATGCCTTGCGCTGTCTGTTTATTATTGTACACTAAAAGCACAACAATGTCTATAACTACATATATATATATATATATAGATTTCTATACCTCTACTACATAAATGTATCTCTATCTGTATCTGTATCTGTGCGTATTGGCTTGAGATACTTTTTGCCTTTGATGCGTGCGATGCGCCGATCTTCGCTCTCTGCTCCCAGTTCACAGCTAGCAGCTCGCAGCTCCCAGCTCGATGACAATGCACGAAGTGACGCTATTTTTGAAATTAGAAATCAAACTACGTGTATTCTCTGTATTTGAATAGCCCACATTTTGGCGGATGTGCGTCAGGCTAATCATTGTATTTGTATCTTTGAGATATTCGCAGCGGACACATGTGCCAATTGTTGCATGCCTAACCTTTTGGCCATCTTATGCCGCTGTCTCCCATCAATTGCAACTGTATCGGCTGAGCAGCAAATTATGGCAGTTTGGCATTTATTTTTGAAATATTACGCATACGCAATGTGCCCCTGCCCCCTGCCCAGCTCATGTGTGCCCGGCTGTGGCATTAGGTAATTCTTATTTTTCTTTTCTTCTCCCCCCTCTATTTTCAATTGAAATTTTTGATTTTAATAGCCAAAACAGTTGAAGCGATGCTCGTTTTGGGGCAATGTAAACTATTTTAATTGTACTTTTCTGTGCTTTTCCCGTTTCTAAATATAGGGGGGCACTATAAAAGTTTATACACAGAGCACATGCCTGGAAATGGGGCGTGGCAGCCACAAAATTTGGCTGCCTGCCTGTTGCCTGTTGCCTTTCGCCTGCTGTCTGCTTTTTCCTTTTGGGCCCAGAAAATTGTCAAAACTAAGTTAATGATATTTTTACAAGTCTTTTTGGCAATTTGCTTGTCAATTTATTTCTCAACCTCGCGAACAACAAAACGAAACAAAGCTAAACATTAACAAAATTAGAACACAATATTTTTTCATAATATTCATTATATACATATTTAAATATAGTATTTGTATTTGTATTTTTTTATAATTTATGTTGCATTCAATGTCGTTAGCTGCTAATTTATTGTGCCTTTCGTTAGCGTCACAAAACAGATTCATTTACATTTCTATGCCAAATTTACATTATTCGAAAACTTTATTCGCACATATTTCGTTGTTGCTGTTTTTGAATAAAAACGGAGCCAGCGAGAGATTTAAACGAGAAAAAGAGAGAGAGAGTAAACGGGCGCGCGCCGCTTGCCCAACAACCGAACGACGCGAACTTCGAACAAGACTGAAAACAATCCGAGGAACTGAAACGGAATCAACCGAAGGCAGCTGGCAGATCGCTCGAGTGGTCGCTCAGTCGGTTGGTCGGTATTCCGATCGGGTTGATCGTGTGGAGAGCAAGAGCAGCGTCTAACGGGTAAACCCGGCAATTGTCCGTTTCGCTCTTTGAGCTTAGTTTGCGAGAGAGCAACGTAAGCTAAAGCACTAGCCCGGCACTTTACCGTTTCGCTCTTGACGCTCTTTGAGCTCAGTTTGCAAAGCCGGCCCGTTGCTGTTGTTGTTGGTGTGAGTAAGTTAGTGGCGAACGGGACAGGGGAGGTGTTCGGGTGACGACATAAATAAACAAGTGCTCTTGGCATTCGTTGCGTCGTTAATTCATGATTTCAATTTTTAATGCCCTGCGCCGGCAACTGCAACAACAACAAGAACAATAAGAACCACAACAACAAGTATGGCTTGTACTTTAATAACAGACATGGCGAAGAGGTAACAACAACAATAACAACAGCAGCAGCAACAACCTGACTTGCATCGCATCTTAATAGAATGCAACAGGCGGCCGCCCGCATTCAAAATTCATCCCAACTCTCCCCTTCTCTATATCTAACTCACTCCCTCTTTTCATCCGCCTCTCCCCCTTTGTTGCTATCAGAGTTTTCCGCCACTTGAGCGCTTCAAAATGCGTGTGGCAGGCAACGATCGACTGCGGATCGCAAGCTGCAACATTGTTGGTTAGGAAGGGGTGGGGCGGATGCAGAGGGGTGGGACTATTCAGTTCGTGCCGTTCGTGTTGCCGCCTTTGCTTCCAATCAACGTTTTCTGTTATTATTTTGCAGCCTATCAACGAACACAAAATTTATTGAATTATATTTTCAGCGCCGCTTTTGTTGCCGATTTTGTTGTTGTTGTTGTTGTTGTTGTTGTTGTTATAGTTGTTGTTGTTGCGTTCTTGTTGTCTCTCTTCTCTTGGTCAGTCACGAAATGCCGGCAAAACTGGCGGCAATTTGATTTGATTGCTGTGTTGGCGCTTACCTCTAACAGCAGGTTTATACGTACACATTATAAGAAATTCACACACAGACGCACACTCACATACACACATATTTAATTTATAACATTTTTATTGAGATTAATGTGACATTTTGAGTGGCTTGTTAAAAAAGTGTGAGAGAGACAGACAGAGAGAGAGAGAACTCCCTTTTCATATAATTGACATCACTTAACGTTTAGAAACACCCAAAGTTACACACTCTCACACACACACGACTCCCCAAACAATTTCTAATTGAATATTTGTTTGTGGGTAACATTAACCACCATGAGAAACATGGGTTAACTACGCTTATTTACAACTTCCGCCTGAAGTTATGCAACACTTTTTGCACTCACAAAAAATTCGAAAATAAATTGCAATTAATCAAAAATGCGTATTTAATTAAAATAATTTATAAATTGAGTTATATTGTGACTCACTTGTGACTGAATATACTTAATATTTTAGACACATGACATGCAATTTTTTTTTGATCAATGACAGCTAGAAATAATAATTAATTGAATATGTTTGTGTTGGGAGGGAAAAATAATAAATTAATTATTTTGGAATTCTCTAATTGTTGCGCATTAATGCAAAACTAAATTTATTTAACTAAACTAGATTAATAATTAATAAATAAATACAACTAAAACATGCACATCTCTACAGAAAATAACGAAGGGGAAAAGACTAAAGGAAATTGTTTAGCTCATGGGCTAAAATAGCGAAAATAGAAACGAACTTAAATAAATTAGTGAAAAATTATCTGCCAGCGATTTTTCAATTTTTGGCAAGAAAACAACAAATTAGAAAAAACAACAAAGCAACAAAGCGGCAAAGCAAATGGCGCGGGTTAATTAGGCGGGTTACGTCGCTTCGTGGTCAGTCCTCTCATCTCTCAGAGGAATCCCTTGATCGTTTGTTTCGTTATATTCTCGTAGTATTTGCTGCGTCGCCATGCAGCTGGCGGCGGCGGCGGCGGTGGTAGCGACGTCGACGTCGACGTCGATGTTTTCTGTTCGTTGTTAATCGAGGCAGCAGCAGCAGCGCAGTTGGCAGAACTCACCTCCGGCGTGACGGCCGTGGATATGCTGGGCAAGAATTCGGTGCGGATGCCAGTGGAGTCCAATCCGTAAGCTTCTATTTCGCTGTCCGATTCGATGGGATGTTGCACTTCCGGCGTGGGCGTAACACTCTGACTATGCAGCTCGGCCACGCCCACAACGCTATCCTGATCATCGTCGCAGGGCAGCAGAGGAGGCTGCTGTGCGGAGAAATAGCTCAGCTCAGAACTATCAAAGGACATGTTGACTGGCGACTGTGGCAACTCTGGTATCTCGAAGTTGCTCAACGTTGAGTCGTCTGCCTCGTCAAAGGAATTCTTGGCGGAGCCAATGTAGGATGCTGTTTGAAAGGACGACGAGTGCGAATTGGGTGTGAAGTTGCCCTCGGAGGCTGTGGCAAAGGATTCATCCTCCGTGGAGCGCGATTGCCAGTCCTGGAAAGAAAGAGGAGGTTAGTGGAAGTCTAGAGTTTCTTTCGGCAAGCCAAGGATTCCAAGAAGTTAACACTACAACTGAGAGAAAAGTTGTTAAACTCACCTCGCTGCTCGCTCCATTGACCAGTTTCTTCGACAGATCCACATCTCCGCCACTGCAATCCCTTATGACGGCATCCAGGGACTCGGCCACCTCGGCAATGGCACTCAGCTTGTGGGAAATGGCGGCACAAGCCAACTCATTGCTGCCCGTTGGCGTCACAGTCAATGTGGTTGGGGATTCCCCATTGTGGCAGGACTCGCTGCCTGCGCTGCTGTTGCGTCCGCTGTCGTGCAAGGGACTAGGATTGCCAGGACTATCGAAGGGCAGCTCATCCGGTACAATGCTGTAATCACATGGAAATAAATTGAGTTTGTCTGCTGTTGAATCCTGGGAGGCGCTGCGTGAGTGCGAGGGCGTGGCATCCTCAGTGTCTGTGTAATCACTCTGAGGATACGTTTCGCTGTCGTTGCGTATTAAGGCTTTGATCTTGTCCAGACTGTGCTGCTCTGGCGACTCCTCCTCCTCCTCTGCGATCTCCTCTGGTATATCGCGCTCTATGGATGCTTTGGCTATCTTGGTTTTCACGCTGGAAGTGCTTGCTGTATCATCATTATCATCGTCATCGTCAATCTCCTCTTCGTCCTCATCCTCTGCAGCATCTGGCAACTTGCTGCTCAAGTTGATCTCATCCAACAGCTGGGAGAGCTCTTGAGTGGACTTGCTGAGTGTCTCAATGTGTCCATTGTTCAGATCCTCCTCCTCGCTGGCCAGCGGGGCTTCACTCGGACTCTGGGTCTGATCTGGGTCTGGATTTCCCTCCTCCGTTGGTGCTTCATCCACCACAATGATAGGCAGCTCATCTGCTTTAGATTTGGCAAACAGATTCCGAAATCTGGCAAACATTTTGAACAATTCTCAAATCTCTTGGCGCCCCTCCCCGCCCCCTCGATGGGTTTGACGCAAAAGCGTAACACGCGTTTGGCACGCGGCCAGTCGGGAAATGATAACTTGATGAATTACTTGGAGTATACGTAATTATCGAAAGGATCACCACACTGCGAGTTATGGAGAGAGATGGAGATCAGGAAACTATAATTAAAACACTTGAATCAGAGTTTCCCACTTTGACCCACTTGTTGACACCACACACAACACGTCTCTCCAGTGGGAATGGACCACAAGTTTCACAAGTTCTATCTATATATATGTGCACAGAGATTGCCGGCTGTTTTCATTTACTTGACAACTTGACAAATGCCACACTAAATATATGTGTATTTTTATATGTCTATGTGTATTTTATATATATTTATGTATTTTCCCGAAACAACGGCGACTTGTTCCCGTCGAGCATCAGACGCAACGCGCTGGATCACGCACCGAAATAGACTGATGAACCTAGACATCTGAATAGTTGGCGGCACTTTTCTGTGAGTGCTGCTCGGCAATTATACCCTGCAGCCATGACAGAAGGGGTAGCTTAGCTTTGTAAGAAGTTATGTGACAAACTGAAGAAGACTTTATAGGAGCTGCTTACATACAGATTCTGATCTAGCACTAGCGCCATCTAGAGTGCATAACTTGCAGGCTTTTACATAACTACAGGGTTAACTACAGGGTAACTGCTAGTCGAGCAGTATTCTTGTTTCCGTTTCCGTTTGTCAGATTTTGTTTTAAATTTATCTGACGCGTTTCTTAGTGAAATATTTGAGTGCTTTTTCCTCCCCTGTCGCTGAGTGGAACGCTTTCCACAGTACAGGGTATTTCCTTGTCGCGCAGCGTTCTCTTTCGCTTAAGTTTTGTCAGATTTTATTTTGGTTTTATCTAAAGATATTTGAGTGGTTTTTTCTCTCTTGCCGCTGAGTTAAAGCCACCCACGCACTCACACTGTCGCCTCCCTCTTTCTCTAGAGAATCTATTAGTTCTGCTACTCACCTCTTGCCCGTGAGTGCGTCGAGCACAAAGGGTTCCTTGAGACGCTTTTTCAGTAGACGTCCCAGTCGGACCATGCGACCCACTTCCACCAATAGCTGCTCTCTGGCCAGAAGATGACGCTGGAGTCTCGCACCAAGGCCGCCGGCGGGAGAGAGTTCTGGGGAGGCATCGGCGTCGCTGCTGATGCCGCTGCTGCTGCGATTATGTTGGTGCCGCTGCTGCTGCAGCTGTGTGGCAAGCTCATGGGTGAGCAGCGGTCGCAGATCTCGCAGTTGCCTGTAGTAAGCCTCCACGCTGCGATGGAAGACGGCGGAGACGCGTAGGCGAGTCATCTGCTCCTGGGCAATGGACTGTAAACTGTGCCAAGTGCGTTGCAGCTGCAGCAGAAACTGCTCAGGCTCCGATTGTTCCAACTTGCAACAAAGACGCAACGTCTGCGATGCCTCCAGCAGCTGACAGCCGTAGTTGTAGATGCTCTGCAAGAGAGATGAAGTAAACTCGTGAATAAACCCAAACTGGCTGGCCAAAAATGTTTAGAGACCTCTCTCCTTCCCTCTCTCTCTGTCTGTCTCATTCTCCCACTCTGTGAAACTCACCCGTCCGGTTTCCTCGAACCCCTGCAACTCGTCCTTCTGCAACTGAATCTCATGTATGTTGCAGCCAACATGGGAGTGACACCGCAACAACACCGCATACAGCTCGTTCATCCAGTCGAGCGCACAGCGCACCTCCTGCTCATAGCCATGAATGTGGGTCACCTGCTCCAAGGTGAGCCGCTGCAGTGCCACACGCTCCCCGCACCGTTGCCTGCGCTCGCGACTCGCGTCAAGCTGACGCCGCAGCTGGGCAATGTCGTTGCTGTAGTCCAACTGGAGGTCACGGCCCAGGGCGTCTTTCACCGGCATTGCTAACATGTCGCTCAGCTTCTCGCCCTCGCACACAAGTTCGCGTTCGATGTTGACTGTAAAACAATTTGTATAGGTTGCAAGGTTCGAATCAGTTGCAACAACAACAACAACAACAACAACAACAGCAACAGCAAGAACAGAAACTGATAATGCAATCGAATTCTGCCTGATAAGCTCAAGAATCGAAAGAGAAAAAGTCTCGCACCCTTGGGTTTGTGTCTACAACTTAATGCTGATGTTGATTGAAAGATGTGGAACTTGAGTTCTTAAGCAAATTAAGAGATTATGAAGAGCTGAAAGCTGACCTTCTATTCAAGAATCGTCTGCTTAACTCAAATTCAAAGAGTAATGTAAAAGTTGGGCAACAGTCTGATCTATAAGCAATCAGTCGCCAACTTATCTACATATGATAAGATATTCATTATATAGTTCATCAATCTTCACTTCATACATTTACAAATGTTGTAACACCTCTGGACTAATACTCAGCTGTTATCGAGTCCCTTATCAGTATCAGGGTGCGACCTAGACTCTTATCAATCAAGTAGCTTCTACGAATGAATGTAAAGTATGCCGAAACTCTCAGCATATTACATTTGAATGAAAACTGTGAAATGAGAGTATCAAATGGAAGTTAGGAAGTTGGGAACTAACAGAATTCCTAACTTGCTTTATGATATATCAAGAAATTTTATTGTTTGGAAAGAGAAATTAATGAGACTGAAAGGGAATGCAATCTACTAGTTCATGTAAAGAAAACTGCAGTTAAACTTAAACTGTCTACTTAAATATCAGTTAAAATACAGCAAAAGCCATTTGAGCAGATCGTTTACATCATCCTACAGTCGCTGCAGTGACTTTCACTTGATAACTTGGCCCATTAAATAGTTACGACTGCAGTTGGTAGCATTTGGAATTGGTTAACTGGTTAACTGACATGGGAATATTTGAACATTTGATCGATCTCTCGCTTACCCAACAACAGTTGACTCGTCTTCAGTTGCATTAGCATCTCTTCGGCCTGTCGGGAGTCCAATTCACTGGGTTCCGCATCTGCAGCTTGGTTGGCAATCAACAGCTGCTCCTCAAACTGATCCAACAAACGATGGTATCTCAGCGATGTCATCAGCACTTTCCTTCGCCTTTCCAGGCGTTCGGCAAAGGATCGGCAAACGAACTGCATGAAGTCGCGTTGCGAGATCAGATCCTGGCAAGTAGCTAGAGATCTCTCCTTGGAGAACTGCTCGATCTTGTAGAGCAACTCGGCATAGCAGCCGTAGGTGTCGCGGCATTCCAACTCCAATTGATCGTGTGCCGCCCGCAGAGTCTCTGAGGCACGAACATCGCCACCAACGCTGCGTTGTCGGCTTAGCAGCTGCTCGGCCTGGTTGAGAATCCAGTTGGTGACAAAGGCCACGCCCTCGGCTAATGTACAAAGCTCACGTGCCTCACGCAGCGAACGCAGCAACTCCAGCCATGCAGTGCGTATTGCCGTCTGCTTCTTCTCGATCTCATTCAGCCGCAACTCAATGCGGGCCCTCTCACAGCCCAGATCGGGAGGCAGCAGGGAACCCGTTGTTGCTGTTGTTGTTGATGTTGTTGCTGTTGGCGCTGTGGCGGCAGGTGTGGCATGTGGCATTGTCGTCTGCGTCTCGTAAACCTCGTTGAAGCGGGCCAAGATCGCATTACCTGAGGAAAAGGTTTAAACGTATTAGTTTCAATGGAAATCTCTTTATTAGTCAAGTGTTTGTTTGTCCAACAGCATTTGCCAGCATTTCTAGCGTTTCTATTTGCTTATAAACCTTATGTAAAAGTGAAAATCACAGCTCATCATGAGTTGGCTTCGTGTTTAATGTCAGTTTCGTTGCGCATCTCAAAGGTTGCTCACAAAACTACAAACTGGCTAAGTGAAGGGTCACGACATAAGCAAAGCCTCCCACACACGCCACAGACAAAAGCGCGAACAACAACAATAACAACGACAACAACAACGACAACAACAACGACAACGACAACTGTAGACATGAGCTTCAAGTGTGCGGTTTTTGTGGTATTCTCTGAACAATCTGAAGACACTTTTGAGTATGAAAACACACAACATAACAAAGCTGTCAGCTTGGATATTGGCTGCATAAGCAATGTGGGATTTTGTGTGAGGAGAACTTAAAGTTTAAAGAAGACGAAGTAACAGTTGTTTAAGCTAAGAGTTCTGTAATAATTTATACGCTTATAACTTGTATAAAGTTAATTCTTTTAGACATTTCCTTTCCTACGGTTGCTCTACTTTCAACTACCAAGGCTTCAGCAGAACTCCACCTATTTTACATTTTAAACCTAATTTAAAAGCTCTTACAATTCAATTTCAAAAGAATTTACACCACTCTAGCACAGTTTTCAAGTTCATTTGTCGCATGAAACAATTTCAATGTTATTCACTGTAATAAAAGTCAACCCACAACTCAAAAACAAGTTTGCCAAACATTTTCATTTCTAATTGAAACACGCACACGACTTATTTGTTATTGTTGTTGTCATTCTCTGAGTTGTTGTTGTTCTTGTTGTTGCTGTTGTTGCTATAAATTACTTGTCACATTTTGTTGTCTGGCAACTCGTTCTGTGCGTCGAGAGCATTGAGAATATGTTAATTGTTTCGATGAAGGCACGCGAAACGAAAGACTTAAGCAACGAACTTGCCGCTTACCCATTTCGATGGCTGCCTCAATGCTGCGCTGCACATGCGTGTGCAACTGAGCGCACTTCTTCAGCTCGACATCCGCTTCCGCCGGACGCAGCGACTTATGACCAGCGAGCAGTGTCAACAGCTGTTCCATGGCTCCCAATGTCTTTGCATGCGTTCGACTGAATTCATCTGTGGCCTGTGACAGAAATATAGAGCATTTATATAGAGTTTGGCTGTGAACTCACAGGTGTGGGCCATACCTTGCGCTGTTGCAGCCAAAGATCGTAATTGAAGTGCAGCGTGCCACCCAATTCCTCGGGCAGATTGTGTGGTTCGATAAACTTGGCCAGACGCGCCTTAGAGAGCACCAAGGGCTGCAGAGTGGGAATGTGGAGGGATTAAAAGCTGTTTCATTTACAAGTGGCAAGCAACGTGTTGTATGTTGCATGTTGCATGTCTTACCTCGCCTTTGGTCTGCGACTTGGTGCAGGGTTCCACGTGCTTCTCCCAGAAACCCTCCGCTCTGACTAGATACAAATCAACGCTGATGTCGCCACCGAAGAGCGCATAGATTTGCCGCACGTGCTGCCTGGTGATGCGAGAGCTGCTCTCCTGGGCGTTGACAATGACGCTTACACCATTTTGCAATATGGCAGCACTGCGAAAGAGAGAGAGAGAGAGAGATATAAAGGGAGAAGAGAGAGAGAGAGAGTAAGTAAAGGAATGAGAGTTAAAGAGGCGAACGTCTCATTAGTTGAGCCCATTCAAAGCTCGTTTAGCTATTTGATTGCCGATTGGAACTGAGTCTCTGCTCGGTTGATTGATCACATACAGATACTTAAACATAATTTATTTCGTAGTCTGCTTAATAAATTCGCTTGTAAAATAGTGAAAACTAAAGTTTTGTTGAAGTTTATCAAGAAGTTGATCGATGTTGCGGCTTTTCTTTAACTTTGATCAACACAAAACAAAAAAAGAAACCAAAAAGATCCAAGTTCATAAAGTAGAAATGATATGCAAATATCAGAGAGTGTTACAGCCTTAGAACTGGCACAGAACCTAGCCCGCAACTAATGAAAAGAGACTTAAAATTTAGAGCCTATATTATCATTTGCATAAGCGTCTCTGTCGTCTTATGTTAATTAGCTGCGATTAGCGGTTTGTTTCTTTGACTTTGACTTACCTGAGTGAACGCTTGAGATAGTCGAGCGTCAGCTGTAGACAGCGGCGATTCCACAATTGTTGATCATTGAATGCATTCACAATGAATATGATTCGTTTCTCCCGATCGTAGCCGCCCGAGAGATACGCACAGCGCATTTGCAGCGCATTCAAGACATCCTCCTCCATGGAGTCAGCTGTCTCTGCTTCTGCTGCTTCTTCTAGTCTTCTTCTTAGCTGTCAGAGGGCCTCAAAGTTTTGAACGAGTCATTTCTATTAACGTGGCCAGCAAAGCAAAAAGGTTAGCCAAGTTAGAACTTTAGAGGATGAAATGAAAATAGAAAAACAAGTCAAAAGACTGCATATGGGTATTTGTTTTTCATCGAGAGCGGCCTTTTGTTATTGTGTTTTGTTGTTGTTGAAAATTAATACCGAGTCACAGTTAGTGCCGCAACTGCAACTGCAACTGTTGCTGTTGTTTGCTGTTGTTTGCTGTTGCTGTTGCTGCTGCTGCTGTTGCACATTTTCCAATGCCGTCTGGGAACACGTTTGACAAGTCCGAAGACTGAAGTTGAGACTCACATGATTTTCACTATTTTCATGTTAGCTTAAGAGCTAAGCTGCTCGCTGTTTTGTTGTTGCTAATGGAAATTGGAAAATGGTAAATGGAAAATGGAAAAATTCCAATTTTGCGCATAGTTTTTATCTTTCGAAAATTGCTTGACACAAATTGAAGTCCACGGGGGGAGGGAGGTAGAGAGTTAAGTAAAGAGGCCGCTAAGGCTTTTCTATGCCAAACAGCTGCAGGCAGTTGGCTTAATTTGTTGCCAGCTCACTGATAAGGGGCGTGGCAGGCGCACAGCGCCAGATACACAAGTGGGAAATCCTGTTTCTGTCTGCTGTGTCTATCTTACAGTTATGCGTAAATGACTGTAAAACTTGCTCCGTTTTATGGACAAGAATTCAATGTGGCCACAACAATTTGCAACCTGTTGGCTGCCCCAACTGATAATTGTCAAGACGGCTATGGCCTGCCTGCTGCCGCTTCGTCTTCCGCATTGAATTACAATTACAGCAGCAGCAAGAACAACAACAACAACTACAACAAGCACAACAACAATGACAACTAAAACAACAACTTCAACATGAATTTCAAGTTTCAAATTTTATGCAAAAAATAAAATATGAAACGAAAAATAAATATTAATTTACAGACAATGCGAGAGAGAGATAGAAGGCAGAAGAGAGAGGGAGTGATGGAGAGACACCCGCGGGGGCTTAAATGCCCCGCTTTTGTTTTGGGCACACCTTTCATGGAGCTTTTAGGCCTTGCGGCACATTAAAAATGCTACTAAAATAGACAAAAAGAAAGACAACAACAACAACAATAACAACAATAACAAATGAAACAAAAACAAACAGATAAACCGTTGTTTTTTCCTTTTTTTCCTTCGCTTCTTACGGTTACTAAACTTTCTGAAGAAGTTTAGAGTTGTGTGGTTTTTATGATATGAGGCGATAAGATCTATGCGGGGCAGACTTCTCATTTCTCTGCTGCCTCAAGTTGTTAAATTAATTGAAAAGTTCAACTGACAGCAACAACAATACAAACAACAACAACAACAATTCGAAAGCCATTAGCATTTCGAGCCAAGAATTTGTTTTAACAGCTGACAAATGTTGTTCGGCTCTTGGCAACATTTTGAATTGTTGTTTAATTAATTATTTTTTGTTCGACTCTTTTTAACTTGTAATTTGACATTAAATCTCGTTTAATGTTTATCTCTCTTCGCCTCTTTTTATATTTTGGGGCACACACACACACAACTTTGCAACGACTTTCAAAATTGCACTTGAGCCGTTTGTTTTTTTGGCCAAATACG
This sequence comes from Drosophila funebris, assembly GCA_018901825.1. Classification (NCBI taxonomy): domain Eukaryota; kingdom Metazoa; phylum Arthropoda; class Insecta; order Diptera; family Drosophilidae; genus Drosophila; species Drosophila funebris. The sequence goes on along the minus strand of JAEIFK010000122.1, from coordinate 4,385,706 downwards.
CACCCGAGCAAGCCGACGATCCGTTAACTTGTTGCTCGTGCGTTGGCCAACAGTTCGCGCGCTCGACTGAAGTTCGTTTTGTATCTTGTAAGTTGTATCTTGTAGGTTGCTTGGCGCCTGCGTTGCCCGCTTTGCAACTTGGTTTGAGTTTGAGTTGCGTTGCCAACATTAAGTCGCGTGTCAGCTGTTTTTTCTTGCCGTTGCATATCAATTGGACTTCAGAGTTGTTATTGTTGTTGTTTCTGTTGTTGCTGTTGTTGCTTCGGCAGCTTTTGCCCTTTTTTTACCGCGTTGTTTTTGCTTTTCATCGCATTTAAAGTGCACATGAAACCTGTTCACATGCAAGATACCAACTTGAGGTTTCTTTTCCGCCAACTAAATTAAAACAAAACATGCGTTTTGTCTGCTGCTGCTGATATCGGAGTCTGCGTTCTCTGATTGCCGCTAAATGGGGTACATTCACTTTATGATTGAGTGTGTAATTTAATTTAATTTATATAGCTTTGGATGGGAAATTATAGTTAAAGTTTATAGCAAAAGTTTAAGCTTTCTGCAACTATTGAGTTCTTTATTCCATGGGACTCAAACTGCACTTTGCAGGAAGCTGAATTAATTTCATTATTTAGTATGAATTTCCCAGAGTTAACTTGCTTAAGTGAGTAATGACTGAAACTTCAATACAGCTTCGATCGCAACTCCCATATCATTCACATATCATCTGCAGTTTGTGACTTCTTTGGTTCATGAATGATTGCTGAACTTATCAACTCTTAATTAATTAAAGAGCATTCAGTAGTCGTTATCAAGTTGTTAACTAAACTTTATCATGTTGTTTTATTCATGGGTCTGTCGCAACGTGGGAACTTTTAATTGTGTGTGCGTATGGGATTCCAGGAATTTGAGTTGTGCTTTGTTTGTGTTGCTCATGCTGCTTCTTCTACTACTTCTACTTCTTCTTCTAGTGTTGCCTCAATAAAGCACTTGAAATGCAAAAGGATATTTAGTATGCTTGGGCAGTGCGAATATCAAAGATTTATTGAAAGTGGAGGGAAAAAAAGGGCAGGAAAACCAGTTTTGGGCTTCACTTGTTATGGAGGTCAGCGCCAACAGAGAAAGACATCCATGTTCTGGTCTAAAAGGGAAAAAAGGGAAAGCTGAGAAATGATGGCGAGGACGAGGAGGAAGCGGAGGAGGAAGAGAAAGAGCTGGGAAAGAGCCTGAAAGTATCCTTTGCTCCTGCTGTGTATGCGACCCTTATAAACATGTCAATCACAAGTAAATTGTGGCAGATTTAATGGGCAGCCGGTATGTGGGCTTGTTTAGGGCAGGCGGGTAGGCAAGCAAATGCAAATGGTTGCCACTCTTCACTCTCCACTCCCCATTGTTCCTTCCCCCTCTCTCCCTCTCTCCCTCTCTCTCTCTCTCTCTCTCTCTCTCTCTGGTGGTGCCGTGGTGCTGTGTCAGCAGCAAAGGACAAGCCATGACGTTGACTATTTCTCCCCCATTTCATCTGTGTTTCCAACTCGCTGCTTAGCAACAATTTATTGGCAATCTTCTAGCATAGGCGCGCTTTCTTTTCCCTTCTCTTCGTTCACTTTTTTTTTCCCGTCGCCGTTTCGCAGTCGAGGTTAAAGTGCGTGATGACCTCAATGAGCACGTAGCAGCTGATAAAGGGCATTCAAGGATCTCGTGTTCTTTGCGGCTGCACTCTCAATTGCAACGCTGCTCGTTTGGCCATAAAAAGCCGACCACAAAATGGCGTCGAAAGCACTTCCGGCCAAGTTAAAAACAAAACTCAACCACCCGCTCCGCTTGCCTCAGCTCATGCCACAACACACCACTCACAGCGTACGTGAAATGTGTTTCGGCTTGTTTTACTTTTTAATAACAGACCGAATGGCTCTTCCTCTCTTCCTGTCTTTTCCTCTCTCTTTCTATCGCTTGCCTGATGCGTTAGCCGCTATTAGAAAATTGCGAAAATTGCGCGCACGTTCCCAGCAGCAGTCGACGGTGACGTCGCAGTCGCCGTCGACGCCTGATGTTGCATGCGCTGCGGCAATTGAGTGCAGTTTCAGATTTATTGCAGCGCCGAACGTGGCACAGCAAGAATTTTAAACAGTTTTAGTTTATTAAGCGGCCAGCTGAGAATGATGTGATGGGCTCGACATGCATAATTCATTCAGCTTAAGGGTTGTTCCCACAATCAATTTCATTTCACAAATCACCACAGCTTAAGAGCAAGCAATTCCTCTGATTGATTTCAATCCAATTCGATTTTCATTTCCCACACAAAGTTAATTCTAAGCTTCCGCCTAAAAGTATGCCACAATAAATTTACCAGAAATTCACTTAATAAACTTAACAACATTTGCCTTAGCTTTAATTTTAAAACCTATTCATATATTTTCATCCAGTTCAGTTTATGGCATCACATTCTTCTCATTGCATCCCCACAAGAGGTACCTCCTGCGGCTTTGTGGCGCCTCTGGTTACACATTGTAGCATGCCACGTGTGTGCCTTGTAGGCGAGTTAAATTGCAAAATCGATATCGTTTAAATGTTTTTGTTTAATCAACATACGAAAATATGTTGAGAATATATGAACTCAACGCTTTGTTGCGTTAATTGATTCGCATTCGCAAACTTTAAGCATAAATATTAATATGAACAATCAAAATGTATGACAAGAAAATTATGCGAGCGAAGGCAAATACGTATTTGATATTCACCTTTTTTGGCAGACGTCGGCGAACTGAAGTTTCAAGGACGCCACAAGCAATAGCAAGCACAGCTATCAGATACTCTGTAATGATATGTAACTTAAATATTAAATATTAGCATTCTTTGCGCGTTAGAAGGGCTTAATTTTGTGTCTCAACTGATTTTATATTCAGTTAAGCATTACAAAACATTAGTGGGTCAGCTAGCAGATACCCTGTAATGTTATCTAGCTTAGCTATTAAACAACTCCATTAATTGTGAGCTTCATTTAATGTATGTAATGTAATGTAATGTACTTTCAATTTATTTTGCTAATATACACTATTCGTACATGTATCAGATACCCTGTAATTTAATATAATTGATCAATTATTAGCCAACATTGTGACTTTAAAGCACTTCTTTTTATGTGTTAATTAATTTCATATTTATTTTGCTCATAAGTCAAGTTTAAGCGATTCATACAAAGTTCACTTAACTTACTTTTCCTTTGCATGCTAATATACCCTTTGTCATGCTTGTAATCAGCATTTCAGACAGCGGGAAACTGCTTAAATTAAATAAAGTATGCGCCTCGTTGTTTCCCGTTCCGTTTCGTGCCGTCTACTGTCAGTTACTAGGCGGCACCTAAAAGTAGGCAATGGAAATTTCATGCGGATGCGAAAAATTAATTTTCACTGGCGCCCAAAAGTAGGCAACGCCTTTGTTGTCATGCCAACAATAAAATGACTTTCAAATGCTTTTTAGGCAACAATTGATTACATTTCACATTATTTAAGTGCCTTCGCATGTACATCTATCTATGTATGTGTGCGCTGGTATGTGTGCATCTTTCTACAGCTAATTGTTCGATAGGTCCTGAGAGACTTCGACGCTGCCTTCTTGATAATTTCATATTTCATTGCTCTAGGCAACAATGGCTTAAGTTATAAGCCAGTTGTCAAGCTGACAACCAGAGTAGACCCTCCTCTCCAGCTGGCGTGTGGTAAAGCCTTGATTGTTGCTTAACTTTTGCAACTTGGCCAAGTCAAAGCCCTCGCAATGCCAATCGCATTACATGTGCCGCAACTAATTGTTCTAAAGCGCTCAAGTGTAGTTAAGCAGCTTAAACTTGCTCAAATTACATAGCAAAAGGCATATCGAATATGTTTGAGCCATGTGTTCAGGATAACAGGCAAAAGCAGTGAGAAAGACAGAGAAACAGAGAGGGGGACCATGAGAGAGAAAACGAGCGAGCTTCGTCTAAGATATTTAGTTTTTATTATTTAATATTTCAGGGAAATTGTAAGCCATAAGTATAATATTATTAATGTAATCTATAAGAATCTAGAGAAAAGTAGAAGTGAGAAAGAGAGAGAGAGAGTCAGTGAATCTCAGCTAAATGTTGAAAGTGTTTGTGTTCTGTTTTACCTAAAAGAATCCTTCTAGCATTTCAGCCGCTATTCCTTTCCCAAGTTTGCAAAAACAATGAAGGATACAAAGGGAGAGATAGTGGAGAATGAGAAAGAGATAGAGATAGAGATAGAGATAGAGAGGATGTTTAACACTTCTCATTAGAAGTTTCAAAGAAATCCTTTTTAATAGAAACCAGCTACAGTTTTCCCTTTCCCACTGAACTCTTCTCTCCAGCCAGCGACCTGCTTGACGCAGGGGGCGGGCGGTGTCGCCTCAGAAAGGGAACTATATACTTGGCGCAATCTGCAGCATTTGATAGATGCACGTGATGCAGACCAGACACTTCGTGCAATTCAAAGTGAGGATTATTTTTGGCCAAGACGGAAAGAACCTCTTCCGATCGTGCATCGATAAAGGGCGAATCTGAGCCCTTTATTATAAGATAGGGTTTATCCTTAATACGTCTCGCCATTTCGACAGCTTTCTCTGCGCAAAATGGAAAGAGCGTATGATACTTAGTGCGACCATCCCGGGAGAAATAGAACTTATCCGGATAGAGTTGCGACTTTTTCACACTGCGATTGAGTAAATGCTGAGCAAACTCCACGGGAACCGAGTTGAAGGTGCCCCTGCTGAGCACATTGCGCAGTTGGCCCATTGTATAGGAAGGAGGTTCCTGAACTTCGATTTCCCTAGTGTGATCCTCCTCGACCAAATGTTTTTCCATATAATGAGCCATTTTCGCAATGGATTCAGGGGCGTCAAAGGGGGGTAAGCAAATGTCCAATGTGATGATCATATCCACTGTTTGAGGAGCAAGTGAGGCCTGAATGTAGCAGAGAATGCCGCCCAGCGAGTGACCCAACAGAGAGACCTTTGTCCAGTTGTACTCCTTCATTATTCTGCCTATGACAAGCATCCAATCATCAGCGCTGTAATGCATCCCAGCTGGCAACGGCGAAGAGTAGCCATGTCCAGGAAGATCAATGCACAGCACTCCCAGATAATCCGGCAACAGAGGTATCAAGGTATCGAACGTTCCCAGATTGTCGAGCCAACCGTGGATGGCCAGAATAGGGCGCTCCTCTCGGTTGCCATACCAACGTCCCATCAGATAACCGTAGAGAGTTTCGATGCGCACATCTTCGTACTGCACGGATGCAATTGCATGTAGGAGAGTGTATTAACTAATGCTTGGCTCAAACTCCACTTGAGTTATACTACTTACATCGTTCAGCGACAAATTCCCCATGACGATTCTCTGAACTTTTCTCGACCCTTTACTTTGGTTTCTAGACTTTTTCTCCGACTCAGTGGAAAGTTTATCGTCGTATTGTCTATTTATTAATGCGCCTTCGTTTGGATTTCCCAAACGTTCTTTGCTTTATCTTAACTAACCAATTGATTAGCTTTATATTTTAATTAGAATCCAAGTTATCCAATTTAAAAATAGAGAATATGTTTAGCAATCCAATCAGGTGGCCAGCAACTCAGCTAACGTAGTGCTAACTTTAGCAATTGAAGACTTCTCAAAATGCTTTGAAGATTTTGAATGCGAATGCGAGCTAACTGTTTCGATCGCACGAAAGCTTTAGTTTGGACATAGGTCAGGTGTAAGAAGCTTTTGCTGAGCTAAACAAATGGTATCAGCTGTTAGAGAAGCAAGCTTACCTGACATTCCTCTTATCACAACAGAGCGCTTACATTAGCTTTTATTCTTATCACTCTGACTTTTACGTTTACAGCAATAATCTAATGAAACGGCTCTAGCAATTACATTCATCGATTATGATGAATTTGTTGACCCTGTACATAAAAAGTACGAGTCTACTAGGTTGGTCGCAACCAACACAATTTAGCTCTGTTTTAAGTAAAAACTACATTCGTACTAGCGTTAAACACAGTTCACTCATATGTGTCTGACAGCATAAATCTTTGGCTAAAGCAACCAAATAACTTCTATGTTTTAATGAGGGAATGTAAGTAGATTAACAACTTTGTTGAGCAGTGTTATTAAAACAGTTTTATTGTGGGGTATTTTCCCAATTTTCCACCTACAATTTATGTTGTTCTCTTACAGATCCCTTTTCCTTGGGGGGCGGTCGGTGGCGTCTTAGGAAAGGAACTATGTGCTTGGCACACTCCGACGCATTGGAGAGGTGTATGTGGTGTAGTCCAGACACTTCATGGAATTCAAAATGTGGATTATGATTGCTCAGAATGGAGATAACAGTTTCGTCTGTTTCGATAATAAAAGGAGATTCGGAGCCCTTGATGATGAGGTAGGGTTTCTGTTTAATGCGTCGAGCCATTTCTGCCCCAAGCTCGGGAGTCATCAGGAAGTCATTGCAATACTTAGTGCGATTATCCTTCAAGACGTAGAACTTATCTGGATACAAGTTCGATTTGCACAAGGTGCGATTGAGCACATGATGGGCGTGATCAACGGGTACAGAGTCCTGAGTTGTCATAGTAACATAATTGCAGAGTTTATCCAGCGTGTAGGAAGCTGGCTCATAGATAGTTCCCCGAACAATGTGGTCATCCTCCTCCAAAAACTTGTCAATATTGAATGCACTTGTGTCCAAATCCTCCTGTCTTTCTGTGGGATTGAGAACTCCTTCAATTGTGATGACAAGGTCGACTGTGTGCGGAGCAAGGGAGGTGTGAATGAAGCCAATGATGCCACCCATTGAGTGCCCCATCAAGGAGACCTGCGACCATTTGTACTCCTTCATTATCCGGACGATAACAAAGCTCCAATCAACAACATTGTAGTGAATGCCCGGAGGCAATCGGGAGGACTGCCCATGTCCAGGCAGGTCAATGCAGAGCACTCCGAGGTAGTCTGGCAACAGAGGTATCAATGCATCAAAGGTTCCCAAGTTATCCTGCCAGCCATGTAAGGCCAGAATAGGACGCTCCTCTCGATTGCCATACCAACGACCCGAAATGTGACCCCAGGGCACCCAGATGCTCACATCCTCATACTGCAGAGAGTCTAATCAATTGCAGAGCTCATCGAATAATCTTTTGGGGGATAACTCACATTGCTCAATGACAAACTTCCCACGTTGCTCCTCTGAACTTTACCCGGCTCCCTGTTAGGCATTGGGAAAGGTTCACTGTATTATCTTGATCGTGATTAAATTACTCGATCAGAAGCTTATCGCTTGCTATTTTTGAATATGATTCAGCAGATTGTTATGTCCGCGTGGTTAAGTAGTTGACGGGCAACTGACCAAATGTGGCTTGAAAACTAGTCGACAAGCTTCTCCACTAACTATTCTGATCGTTGAGCTTTTTGCTTTTTGCTTAATCGAAAGTATTTCAGAAAACAAACACAAATCAATACTTATCAGAGCTTTCAAAGCAGGGAAATTTTCATTACCCAATAAACAATCCTCTTGATATTGCTTTGATCTTCCTGATTGTAGCTTGAAGTCTACTTAATATTAGTTATTTCCCAGACTTCCCATCTTCTTTCTTAGCCACTTTAAATTACATAAAAGAATCTCTTCTATCCTCAGAGAACTCCACTCTACAGTCAGCCTCTTCTCAGCTGTTAACTCTTTCTTATTAATAGAAACTTACAATGTCTCTTTAATTTCAAGGAAACGACTCCCTTCTAATCTCAGAGAACTCTACTCTTCAATCAATCTCTCCTCAGCTGTTAACTAATTCCAGCCAATAGAACTTTCACTTTTTAATGAGCTTACTTCGAGAGGTTTAACTGTGCTACAAGTGTTTTCTTTATTAAGTAATACGATCCACTTTATAGCTTGCTGCGTCGCTTCCAGGAAAAGAAACGCTCCTGGGCCTTGCGTCTCTCCTTCTTCGTTAGGGAAGCCTCCTCGCCGGCCAACGACCAACTTGCCACAGATGGAGGTCGATGATGTCTCAGGAATGGAACTATATACTTGGCACAGTCTGCCGCATTCGTTAGGTGAACGTGATGTGCTCCAAGCGCTTCGTGTAATTCGAAATGCGGATTCTGGCTTCTTAAAATGGAGACGATTTCGTCCGAACTGGAGCTCACATAGATAGACTTTGAACCCTTGACGACGAGGTATGGCTTCCGCTTGATGCGGCGAGCCATTTCGGTAGCTATTTCCAGAGTCATCGGGAACATAGTGTAATACTTGACGCGGCCATCTTTGGAGAAGTAGAACTTATCCGGATATAACTGGGACTTGGTCACGCTGCGATAGAGCAGATGTTGGGCAAACTCCTTTGGCACCGACTCGAAGGTACCTTTGTTGAGGACACTGCGCAGTTGAGCAAGAGTGTAGGAGGGTGGTTCATGCATTTCGATTTGTTCAGAGCGCTCCTCCTCGACGAGATGCTTTTCAAGGAAGGGGAGACCAAATGGACAATGTTTCAGGTGACTCCAGGAGGGGCAGAACAATGTCCAATGTGATGACCATATCCACGGTGTGCGGTGCAAGTGCAGTGTAAATGAAGCTCAAGACGCCGCCCAACGAATGACCCATCAACGAGACCTTTGACCAACTGTACTCCTTCATAACTCTGGCTATGATAAGGACATAGTCGGCCACGCTGTAGTGCATGCCCGGAGGCAAGCGAGAGGACTGTCCATGTCCAGGCAGATCAATGCAGAGCACTCCGAGGTAATCCGGCAACAGAGGTATCAATGTATCAAAGGTTCCCAGATTGTCGAGCCAACCATGTATAGCCAAAATGGGACGTTCCGATCGATTGCCATACCAACGACCCGAAATGTGACCCCAAGGTGCCCAGATGCGGACATCTTCATACTGAAATAATTTGTCAATGGTTTCAATTACGTGTAGCACAGTGTATAAACAAATGTTTTTGTTGCTGTCGCATATTGTCTAGAGCTTTTATTAGTGCTTACTCACGTCGCTCAATGATATAGTTGCCATTGTGTCTCTCTCACTGAACTTTGGCCGAACCTTTGTTGTTGTTGCAGCTGATTCACTTGTTCTTGTTTCGACTTCCAAAGGTTATGTGGTAATACGATAATCTGCACAACATTCGATTAATGAAAGTCATTTAATCAGATAACATCCGCTGGTTTTTACACCTATTTAAAGTATAAGTAGTTAATAATGCGGCGTACGTCCCTCCGCTTCAACAATGCGCCGGCAACTGAAGCAGACCACAGAGCGTGTGACAAGTGTGCTTTTATATCAGACAAAAACTGCTCAGAGAGCTTTTCACTCAAAATGCGCTCTTGAGTGAGTTGCGATCGTAGGTGGTTTGAGTGAGAGAGTTTTGTGAGTGAGCTGGAACTAGTCTGAAATGCACATGAGAAATCCGTTGAGTTGGAGAAGTGTGGATTGTAGTTACCACTTGAGAGAGAACTATTAACAATATTCTAACTGCTGAGAAGATAAGAATATAATATGGCCATTTGAAAAGCGAATAATACTCTGCTTAACCTGCTTAAAGAGTGAATACAACAATGATAATGTGGAGTAGAGACAGCACATGCCCAGGTGGTCCTGCTGTGCATCCAGCCGTGAATGCTGTAGCACTGTGAGGATTCGCATGCCCTTGTCCAAGTCCATAAACTGTCGAGAGGTTTTGGGAATGCTGCGATTAGCACGTGACTTTCGAATCGAATTTTCCACTTCACTTACCTCATTGCTGCCCATTGCAGGGTGTCCATCCACTCCATTGAGGCCTTTCTGGGCAACTGAACGACACGTACTCGAACTTGGCCGCATTCACCTCGATCTGGCAAAGTTGGGAGACACAGTTGAGTCTGTTATTGGGGATGGGTGTTGTGGCAGTTGTAAAGCGATTTGTTCAGCTTGTGATAATGTGTTATGCAACAGACACTTGAGTGGGTACAAATTATACCCTAAGTAAGCAAATGCTTGCAGCTTGTCAGTATTATCGATAACCTATAATACTACAGATTAAGCGTAATTCGATTTAATTTTAATTTAACGTGGAGTTGTGTATTTTTAAACTTATGGAAGTAATCAGTGCTTAGCATTGTTATCGATAACAGAATACTATTTATTTATTAGAAATCTTTTTATATTCTATTTTCAATGTGTTTACTACTAAATATTGTTGGGTAGTTATCAATAATATTCTAAATTAATGAATACTTTTCATTCAACAGTCCTTTTGATACTAAGACAATAGCAGGCATTCGATAAGTTATCGATATCACATCAATTAAATAAATAGCTTTAAAAGTCAATTGAAAACTGTAAACAACCTTAAGAGTATTTCGAAGTCCATATAGTTCTACAGCCTTGATTTTTATTGCTTTTAAATATTGTATTTTATTTGATTGCGATAAATATAGTAGAGAAGGCAGTAAGATGGCGGAAGAGGACGGAAGAGGGAGAAGTGCTTGCCTTTAAGGTGAGTTTCCGCCACACTCTGCTTTCCCCCTTCCTATCCTGCCTGTCTGTCTGTTGGGGAATTTCCCTGTCTGTTGATTATGCTTTTCTGCACCTTTAGAGTGACGCCTCCTGCAGCTGTTTGGCTCCTTTGAAACCTGTCGTCTCAGTTAGTTGAGTTGGCACGCCCCTTTAGACACCTTGAAAACGCAATTGCAATTGCGAATGCATTGTGTAAATTTCCTGTGCATTGCAGGCGCGTTAGGTATGATTTATATTTAATTCGTATTTGAGTAATTTATCATGTCTGGCTGTGAACTGTCCTCTGCTGTCCGACTGCAAACTACCAGTGCTTGCCACATGCTCCATGCCCCATGCCACCCATGCATTGCCAGTCCCATTAGTCTTCGCACTCTCTCTCCTTCTCTCTCGCTCTCTCCCGCGCTAGTTTCCCGCTTGAAAATGCTATGCAAATTGTCTTGAGCACACAACCCAAAGCGAAAGTGCCATTTCACTAGTCACCCCGTACTGCCAAGACCCCTAAGTGTCTTATACATATACACATATATATATACTGCATATACCTATATGACTGGGAGTACTCTATGTACATATCATTGTATGCTCTTGCTGATGCCTGGCCTTGAATCCATAATTTGCCTGTCAACGGCAGCAAAACCCAAAATTTGCGCACATAATTGAGTTCAAGCATTTGGAAGCCAATTATGATTTCACATTTTCCACAACTACCCTGCCCTCTCTGACCCTCTCTCTCTCTCTCTCTCTCTCTCTCTCTCTCACTGTGGCTCTCGCTGAGTAGTGAGACTTGAGTTGGCATTGGGTAGCGCCTTCTTACGCTTTGTGCGCCTTTTCACATCTCAATCAACCGCGTCCTGGCAGCGACTTTGCCTTCGCCTCCGCCTCACCTTCACTTGCCTCCACTTCCCTTCTCTCGACTCCTTTTGGCTGCTTTGTGCCCTTTGGTTTGCTTGCCAAGGCTTTAATTGCTTCTGCCACTTAACATATGCAAATTAATTTCGATTCTTTTCTTTATTTTTAGTACACGCTTTTCCACATTTCCCTGTGCCACTTTCGCTGTGCGGTTAACACTTATTCCTTATTGTCGTTCGTGCTCCGTCCTCTGTCCTTTTCGACACCTTAAGTGCCATCTCCTGACAGCATTCCGTTTGATAAATATTTATGATGTCGCTGCTGATAGCAACAATGGCAGCAAAAAAGGGTTAAAGGGTTAACTTCGGGTCTCTTCATATCGCATATTCGCCATTTTCCTAGCGTTTATTTTTCATTTTGCACAACGGTAGATAAACAATTCTCCAGGTAACTCCATCTCCTTCTCTCTCTCTTTCTCTCTCTCTCTCTCTTGCGTCGCTATAGAATAGACTAGTGCACTCGTCTCTCAACTGACACAACAACAACAACAACAAGAAGAAGCGCAAGTTTCAACCTGTCTGCTCTAAGTATATGTATATGCAACATGCCATCATCATTTCGAGAGCTCAGCTCACTTCACAGTCGTCTCCCGTAGATGTTTCAACAAAGGAAAACACCGGAAGTCTCCAGCTGCCTGGATACGCACATCTGCCAAACAAAACAACCGCAAGAGAAAGAATGGATTGCGAGGATTGTTGGTGGGGAAGAGGGGACAACTCTGCTATTATTCTTTATGTGCTTTTTGTCTGTTTTGACCCGACATTTTCCCGTGTGTTGATAACTCTGTGTACATGGGTGTGTGTGTGTGTGTGTGTGCGTTTTAAGAGCAACAATGGCATCCGGATTCCGGACTCATGACCCGACCCAAAAAACAAACATTACAAGAAATTGCATTAAGAAATCATTTACCCAAAAATGTGCACTCTGTTGAAGTTGAACATTTTGCGTGTGTTTACCCTGCGCAAATTGAGAACGGGTATAACCTTTAGGCCTTTAAGGCACTATGTATGCATCGGGCATGCATAACAAGCAGATCGATTGCATTTGCAAGCGTAAATAATACAATTTAGTTATCAATTTATTTATTGTCGCCAATTTGAGATGATCTCATCATTACCAAGTTCTTGTTGCAGCCATGTGGAAGTCACTCGTCTTTGCTACCCTTTTGCTTCTACTTGCCGTTCAGGTGAACTGGACAACAGCGCAGTATTATGATGGTGCTGCAACTGGACACTGCATTGATTATTACTACAGGATTTGTCCACGTTTCTGCGGTCCAGACTGTGTGAATTGGAATTGCCTGCGAATTCATAACTGTTTGAATGATGGCGAGTAAGAATAAGCAGCTCACCTGAGTCTCACCCGATCCTCGTTGATGAAGTTTGCTCAAGTCCATTCTAAATCTTATTGTAAACTCAAATAATTACTAGTTACTTTGTCATGTGGATTACGATTGCTTATTGAAATACAGGGTATCTCACAGTCATGCTTTTTTATTACTAGTTCGACTTGTCTTTTCGGCTGCTAGCGAACGTTTTAATCTAATTTTAATGAATTATTTTCACATTCACACAAAATTAGTTAAGCTTCTTCTTGCTTTTCTTTTATTTATTTATATATATTTTTCGTGTGCATTACAATTGTGTGTGGTCTTAGAATTAAACAAAAGCCAAGCAAATTTATATTTTAAGCTGCTTTGCGGGAAGGCGTTCCAAATGCCCTTTAGCTATACGTGAGTGGGGTAAATTAAATGAGAAATACTACAAACAGTTGTAATCCCAACTGAAGGGTACGCTCTATTACCTTTTCATATAATTGTATTTAAATTCACATTGTATAATCTGTTGCAGGTGAGAATTTAACATATGCTGCAATGATGATTAACTGCATTGAATGGTCTGTTAATTACAAGTTCAGTTTATCAATAAAACTGCAGTAAATCATTTTTATAAATTTTTTCATATAAATAAAAGTAATAATAATAAATAAATGTATGATTTATATACTAGCACACAAAAGTATGCAATGATATCCCACAACGTTTTTCTCTATTTATCAATTGTATCAGAATTCAGCGCTCCAAAAACTGATTTAGTTATTTTGCTAAGGTACAAATCTATACAGTATAGATTCTACACTCAATAAATTAAATGTATAATATAATAAAAATAATATAATATATATAAATATTACTTGATTAGCATTACAATTACGATATATATATTAAATTATATATTAAATTAACTGCTGTCGCCTAAAAGCATGCTATAGTTTTTTTCTGTGCTTGCATTGTACGTATACTTAATACTTTTAATACGCTTTGCCACGCGCCGCATTTTGTGCGGGAATCCCAATGTCGTTTAATTAATTAGCCACACAATTTATGGTTCTAATCGAGGCAAGTTATTTTCTCCATTCGATTCGTTTCGTTTATTTTCGCTTCGTTTGGTTTGTTTATTCGTTTGGTTTGTCGGCTAATAATTAATGCGGCTAATTTATGCATTGTCATAGCGCAGAGTCATATATATTTGGGCATTTGTCAGGCATAAATCTGTTCGCTCCGCAACTCTCGCGCAGCCAATCATAATTCAAATAGTTCAAATATTTGTTAGCCCAGCAAGGAGAGTGTGCTAGCTTACTCTGTGGACTATGTTTTGGCCACTTGAGCCGCATGCCAATCGTTATTTACGAGTGCCCCACAACACGCACTGCAATTCCAGTTGGTTTTCCCTGTGTAATGCCAAGACAATTGCAACGGAATCGCCAATATCTGGTTACAGACACAAAAGTTCCACTATGCACAACAGCAACTACTCGTATTTACTGCCTGGTTGCTTAGTGTGGTCATAAATTTGCGTATTTGGTTAACTGTTGCTACCACGTTTGCTTGCAACGCAACTTAGTCCCGAGTGTGTTTTGCCGGCATTTCTAAATTTCCATTGAGAGCATGTGAAGTGGGGAAAGTGGCTGAAAGTACAATCAAATGCAATCCAGCATTTTTCGGGTTTAAAAATGTATGTGCTTGAGCCGGGAATTGGCCAGAAAATGCAAAACTGCAACTGCATAGAATCCATTGTAATTGGAAATTGTAGTTAAAAAAGTTTGTAACTCAAAGTTTATTTGTGATTTCAGTCTGAGTCGAACACTTTTTGGGATTTGTATTTGCCAATTTACGATCTCTCTCTGTGTGTGTGCGTGTGTGTGTGTGTGTGTGTTGTAAACTTTTGGCATTTTAGCCAGTAATTGAACTCTGAACTGTCACAATAGTTCAACGGGGTCAGTAATTAGAATTTGGCATTGTGACTCCTCTTTCAATTGTGGTTAGAAAGTTGTGAATTTGTGAGAATTGCGCTTAACTTTAACTCTATAAGAGAGAGAGAGAGAGAGAGAGACAGAGAGAGAGAGAGAGAGAGAGAGAGGGAGAATATATATTCAAGTCAAATAAGTCGCTGGCTTTTAATTAAAAGCAAATTCATAAATGCCTGTGCAAGCATTGCAATTTGCATGAAATCCAATTAAACTTTTTATCTAATAAATCATACGCACTGTTGTCCCCCGCAAATTGCACTCAGCCCTCAGTCCACCGTCCTCAGTCCTCAGTCGTCGGCACAACAAAAGGGGCAATCAAGATAGATATCTCTGAGCGAGCAGACAGCTTGACATGTGCACATTAGTTGCTCATCCAGATAAGCACTTGTTCCTGCTGCTGCTGTAGTTTATTTAAGCCAACAACAACACCAACAACAACAAGAGCAACAACAACAACAGAGCAAGCGAAATTTTATTGCCATTTGCTGAAATTTGCTTGCGGTGAGCAGCAAGGATTTACTTCAGTTGCCACACGGACGTGCCGCAGAAAGAAGTTCACAAAAAGCGCACAAGAAGTTGGCACGTACATGGCCTAAAACGACACACCCCCTCCCCCTCCCCCTCGCGCTCTTTCCCCCTCCCCCTATCTCACTCTGCTCGTCATTTGCATTTGCAACGTTCGTTGCTTCGTTTTGTTTATTTGCATTCGTATTTATTCACTTTTTTGGCTGTTCGCTCGTTCTGCTTGTTTGCCAATGGCGAATGCCGTGTAATTTGTTGCAAGTGCAACAACAACAACGACAACAACAAGAGCACAAACAAACTGGCTTTCTGATATCAATGTAAATTTTAATTTGTTTGCCAAATATTTTAGCCAACATTTTGTGGCATGAATTGAGCTGTGAAATTGCCAGCAGCAGCGCAAATAAAACTCATTTTAATACAAATAATATGCAAAAGGGAAACTGCAAGCAGCGACCGCCACTTGGCAACTTTAAAATATCTCAGCGAATTGCCAACTGTTTGGACTTAGAAATACCCTGTAAAGCACTGCAATTTGTTCTTATCTACAGGGTAGAAAGTACTTTGTAGTCGTCACTTAGGGAATGTGAAAAGTTTTGACGCTGGAAACCAAAGATATTTGCCAATTCTGAATATCTAAATATCAGCAGAATGGCGACTATTTGGCTGAGAAATACCCTGTAAAGCAATTCAATTCGTACTTATTTACAGGTTAGAAAGTACCTCATCGTTGTCATTTAACGAATGTGAATGTCTCAACAGAACGTCAACTGTTTGTTCTAATAATACCCTGCAAAGCACTGCAATTTGCACTAGTCTTAAAAGTAGAGGGTACTTTGTAGTCGTCACTTGGTGAATGTGTAAAGTTTGCACACAAGAAACCAAAAGCATTTACCCAAAAAGCAACTGCAAAATGCAACGGGTAAATTTCTGTAGCTGAACTCGAGTTGTTGCTTCTTGGGTGAAAGTTGTTTCGCCTTTTGATTGTCGGAACATTTGAGTGCAGAATGTAAAGTTTTCCCTTGCGAGGAAGCATAAGTTAAGTGGCAAAGCATTTGCACGCATGTCAGTGTCCTTTCAGCTGTCCTGTTAACGGTGCGTATGAGTAACATTTCCCACTCTCCTTCGCTCTCTCTCTCTCTCTCTCTGTCCTGCTGTGCTGACGGACTGTTTTCCATTTTGTAATTTTATGCTTAGGCGTTGCGTCCTCACTCGTGAATTTCTTTAGCGACAGTTTATAAAAGAGCGAGTCGAGTCCTGCCGCTGACGCTGACGGTGACGCTGAAGCTGACGTTGTTGACAGGCCGCCATTCAGCGAGCCAATTGGAGTTCGTGTCTGGCGCTGTCAGGCACGTGTGCTATGCTCTGGGCCACTTTCAATGGGTTTGCTTGCTGTTGCATGCCCCCCTGCCCATCCCCATGCCCATCGCCATGCCGTTGCTCTGATAGTGCCTGGAGTCTAGACAGTGTCGCTACATGGCTTCGTCCTGTCGAACACTCACAATAATTGCCAGCAGCCAAAAAGTTGTAATTGAAATTGGCTTCGCGAGTGCGCTAAATATTTATGCACTCGCATTCGCATTGCATACAACTTTTATGGGCCACTTTTTGTGTGATAGACAGGCTCTGGCCTGGGAGGACAGAGAACAAGTCCCTTTGCTAGCTCTTATCACGATGTAAAAAATTTAAATTGCAGCTGAAAAATTGGCGGCGGCGCCAGCAAAGCTGACGCGCAACTTAAATGAGCCTCAGTTTGTTCCTTCTTTTCGCATTTTGTGCGATAAAATATATAAAATTGACAATTTATGCAAATTTATAATAAAAATGGTAAAAGCCAAGAGCGAAAGCAACTTCAATTGTAGGCTGGGGTCAAATAAATATGCTCAGAATGAAACACACAGAGCGGAAATGAAGATAAACTGGAGATGGCTGTGTGCACGGGCAACAAAATCAATGCGCTGTGTAACAAAAAAGATTCACAACATTTCAATGTAGCTGAAAATGTATAAAATTGAAATGGAAAAGCAGGAAAAACAGATGAAAAATTCGTATTATAATTATAAGAAAAAGCCTGAGCAAAGGATTAGAAGAATTGCTTCTAACTTTAAGCTTTAAATGAATATACAGCAAATATATGCAGAATATTTAAGTATAAACAATAATTAGAACATAAATTAAATTAATTTAATATAAATTAAGAGTGGAGTTTAAATTACATTGAAATAATACTCTGTTTGAATATCTTTTCTAAATTGAATATATGAGTTAAATGTTACACAAAGCTTAATTAAACTTAATATTTCTTCTTTATTTATATATTTAATTATTTTTTATAATTTATTTATTTATATTTTATTTTATTTTACACATTTTTTTTTAAAGAGCAATGCTAGATGTAATGTTGCTCACTTTTAGTTGCTGCTTAATAATTCAAGAGAAGTCAGCAAAAAATGGTTATTAAATTAATATTTGAGTCGAAGCCTAGCATATCAATTTGTGGCAACTTGCTCTTAACTTGGCCAAACACTTGCCAACCATAGAAATGACAACCATTTCAACACATTACATAATTAATAATTACACAAAAATTGGATAGTTCTTGTCCAGAAAGTATTGGCAAAAGCCTTGCAAAGAACTGAAAATGGCTCAGGCCAAGAATTTGGCCAAGTTCTCAAGTTCGTTGTGGTCAAATCAATGTGCGAAACGTGCTAATTGCGGCAGCTGTGCAAATGTGTGCCTTGCCATTTGATAGTTGGCCATCATTTTGATGGCTTTGGGGCTCAGTCAGTTAGCCACAGTGCCCCCTCGCACCAGCCTTCGCACACAGTAAACTGACATTGGACTAGTTTAATGTGTGTGTGTGTGTGTGTGTGTGCGTCGTTCTCTTGGCCATTGCCAAAAAACTAATTGCCAGAGCATTAGAGTTTGAGGCAGACACCCAAAACTTTTGCATAAATGCCTCTTGCCAACACACACACACACAGATACAGAGACAGTCTCTCACACAATGACACACAATTTTGTGGCATACTTTTAGGCCAAACTACTCGAAACTTTGCCAGTATTTGACTGAGCCATGTGTCGATGTGTGAGTTGCTAGGGGGGGTGGCGGGCTGATAGCGGAGTACGGGCGACTGGGCGTCGTAAAAAATTGCCATACTCATAGCTGCCGTAACACGTAATGAGATACTTCAAAATGATGTTATTGCTTTATTTATAGCGCCACATAAAAGCTGCCAACGCGCTGGTTTTGCCTCTGCTTTGGTTTAGGGCTTTCAATTGATGGAAAAGCGGTGGAGTGCGGGGGGGAGGGGGCTGCAGATGAAGTTTGGAGGTGTGTGTGTGTGTATTCAGCCTGAAGTGCTGTTGTTTTTTACTTGAGTCCATAACCTTTTCTTTTTTTATGTAGTTTTTGCCTGTCGCACTTTTACAGCCGCCATTTGCTCAACTGCCGCACACACACTCACACACCTGCAGCTACACATACTCACACACCCATACACACTTATCTCTGTTTGGCAAATAAAAACTGCAGCCTAATAATTTTCATAAAAAAAGTGCGCCATGAATTTTGAGTAATTGCTCGTTGACTTTGTTTGAACAGCTGCAAATAAAAGAAAATAAGATTAAATAGATAAAGGAATAAAACGGCAAAGTGTTGCTATAAAAGTGCGCTTGATAATTCCTAGAGTTTTTCCCTTTGCCATCAAACACAGAGCGGGGGAAAAGTGGTGAGCATAAACTGTAATAAGCCTGAGACTCAACTTTAAATCAGCTTTAAATAAGAAAACACTTGCAAAGCATTTTCAATAAATTTCTATAATTTGTCGCCTGGTTACCCAGTTTCCCCGTTTTCACATTTTCTCCATTTCCCCATTTCCCAAGTTGCATGAAGGATTAACAAACAGAGCTGCTGCGATGCGGGCATTTAAAATGCACTTTGACCCCGCAACATTGCATTAAATATACCAAATACAAACAGCAAAAAAGTGCAGGGAAAATAAAAGAAAATTGTTTTCAATACACGAACGAGCAGCAAAACGAGAGGAAAAAAAGAAAATGGAAAAACTGGCATTAAAGTGCATCAATTTAATAATGCAAACATGCAGCAAGTAGCATTAACTTTTCCCTTAAATTTGCATAATTGCTGTGAGTCAGGCGAGAGATAGAGAGAGAGAGAGAGTGAGAGAGAGTGAGAGAGAGCGAGTGAGACAGTGTTGCAATGGCAACACATGCGTGCGTCCAGCACTTGGCACAATTAACGATTTTTCATGATTTTCCATGATTTTCCATGCAAGCAATTTGCATAAATCAGTGCAAAGTATCTGTGACAACAAACTGCGTGTGTGTGCGTGTGTGTGTGGAGGAAAGTGGAAAGGTTGCTGCTGAAAAATGTTTACACATTTGCAAATGTCTGAAGGTCAGAGGGCGGGGGCCAGCACAGAGGCGTGGCATGACAGAGACGCTGACTGAGACTGCGGACATGATTTAGGCGCACAACCCACAGCACAGCACTGAGTAATTGCGCGGTGGGTTTGCCACTGTGACTGGCCCACGTCCTGGCCATGTCTCTGGGCTCATGGCCTGGTCACGAGTTGTTGCTGTGTCGGGTGCAGCTTTAAATTAATTTATGCACAACAACAACAGCAATTGCAGAGCGGGAGAGTGAGAGTGAAACGGGGAAGCAGCTAAGTGGCCGCTTCAGCAAAATTAAATGCATTCAACAACGTTGTCGTCGTTGTTGTTGTCGTTGTCGTTGCTGTAGCTGCCTTTACTTAGAATTTATTGTTATGGCAACACAATGTGTTTAGTTTTATGGGCCATAAGATGCATAATGCTTATGCACTAGACTGCATTTAGCAGCTGAGTTATTTAATGCGTAATTACAGCTAGAAAAAAAAGGGGAAATCTACTTAAACTACATCCACAAAGTGGACACAGGATCAGGGAATGTTCTGTTCTGTTCTCTTCAAGCAGAGACAGCTTAGGTTGGTCCACTTCATTGAATTCTATAAGCAGCTTGCAGCTAAAAGCAAGTCCCCCCAAGCGCACAAGAGACCAAAGGCAAAAGCAAAATGCAAAATGCAAAATAAGCATAAAAAGCAATGGCAACAACAACAGCAACAACTGCAGCAGTAACAACAACAACTGCAACAACAACCGCAATGGGTCGTCAAAAGTCAATTAACTGGCAACACTGGCAACAACTTCAACTAATTAGCCTGTGCTTCGCCTCAAGGGTTGTGGCCTCTTCAACCCCAACAGCAGATCTACATCACTTCAATCTCTCTTCTCTTCCCTCCCTCTCCCTCTCTCTTACGCTCTCTCTTTCGCGTTTCACCTCTGCCGCGTTAAGCTGCGTGCTGTCTGAAAAAGCGTTGCCTACTTTTAGGCGAGCGCTTAGAATCCACATAGAGGCCAGCCAAGCACTTCACATTGCTGTTTCAGCTCGCCGCTCTCTGTCTCTGTGCGTGTGTGTGTGTGCAGCACTTCCTTACACCTTGAGTGATATATGTGGCCAGCTACTTACAGTTGCACTTGCCTAAAGTGAACTTGCACACAATTAACTTGCAGTAAATAACTTTAAATTACCAGCAAGTTTTTTCTACATTCATAATTACTTAAGCTTTAATTAATAATAAATATAATAAATAAATAAATTTCAAATTGAATTTCTTTACTATTTATTAATTAATTTTTTAATTGATTTTCAGTAAAAATATAAAGTTCACTATAGACAAGTCTAACTGCAATTGTATCAAAATATTTGCTGCAATTGAAGTTTAGTTTGCGCTTGTGATTTATGATGTTCCCTTCATCCCCTCCCTCTCTCTCTCTCTCTCCCTCTCTCTCTCACTCTCTCAACGACTTGGGTATTGAATATTTAGTCAATTTATTAGCTTCCTTCCGTATTGATAACTGGAATTTGTTTGTCGACAAGCAAAAGCTGAATATTTGTCGAAAATTGTTGTATTTATGATTTCAATTGATTTATTTGATCTAAATCAAAATGGAAATTCAAATTCAAATATTTAGCTGCGTTTTATGCTGTCAAATAACTCAATAAATATGCAATAAGAATGGATTTCATTTGAGTCAACAAAATATTTGCAGCTGCTTCCAAATCGATGCCCCCAATTGTTGGGCTGTTGAGCAACGGGGCTCAGAGCTGCACGGCTAGTTTAATTACAATGTCTTTGCTTATCTTATCAGCTTGTTGTCTCTTCTACAAGATACTGATAAGGGACACCAGCAATTGTCGTTAGTTCTTGGCATAGTTTCATTTCAAAACGAACTCTTAGAACGCACAGATGTCAACTCGAATCAATCGATGGCTGATACCATTTGGCAGGGATTGCGCATCATGTTGCAACTGCCTGATCTGCTAGGTAAGCTCAAGAATTCAATTGGGCATCGATCCTGATCTATTCTAGTTCATCTCTTTGCTCGACAGTCTTCTGTTGCCTGTGGGGCAGCGGCCTCTCCTTGGGCTATTACCTGAAGTCGGCCTTTGTCTACGACAATCTCTGGCCTCATTGGTATTCCCTTGTAGGTGGATTGATGGCCTTGATCCTGGCCTTGGGCTGGACTCTACGTAAGCATGGCAAGCAGAGATATAGCTATGATCATTACTACATCATATTCTATGGATTGTTGTGCTCTCTGCTTGGCAGCTGCTTCATGCTAAGCAAACAGTTGGGTGAGTTGACCTGCATGATCCTCTGTGACTTGGCTGATCCTCTCATCGTTGCTCTTCCTTTCCAGCTGTTAGTTATTACTTTAGCTTCGTTGGCCTGAGCGTCATCTTTGTGGCCAGCTTCAGTTATGTGAGTCTACGCAGCGAATCCTCTGGTCTTCGTCCTGCGCGCATTGCTCTGGGCAATGCATGTCATGCCTGTGGTTTGACCTCTGGCTTTGTGCTCTTCAATGAGTTTGAGCCACAACGCTGTGGACTCATCGAACTCGGTGTTAATCTGCTGCTCCTGCTCTTCGTCTGCATCAATGAACTGCTCCAGCATCTGGGCACACACAACTACAAACAGTCCAGGGATCTGGTCTTCAATCTGCTCAACGAGGAGCGTTTGGTCTTCCTGCCGCGTCCGGCGATTCTTGCACAGTTTGTCGGACGCACTGACTATCGTCTCCTGCCCAGTCGCCAGTGGTTGGTTCTCGTTCTGGGTGGCTTTGTGGTGCTGCTGCAACGCTGCTGCCTAATGCACTCTCCGGTTCACCTGCAACTCATGTGGAGCGCTACCACAGGATTCGTGGAACGTTCCCATCTCTATGCTCCCTTTGCTCTCTATGCTGCCGGCTGTGGTCTCAGTGCTCTGCTCCTGCTGCGCTATACTCCAAAGTTGGTCTACCTGCTCTTTGGAGTTATTCAACTGACGCTAATGGTTGCCCTGCTCTGCATCTACGATGATGAACAGCCGGAACACTGCTTCCTCTTCCTCTGCCTCATCTATGCCAGTGCTGGCGTCCTGTCAAGCCAGCTGATTCACTGGCTTCTCGAGTGCTCACCCTTCCTCTATGCGGAGCTATCGCTTGCCGTGGGATTTGCCCTGCAGTTGGCCGTAATGGAGGCCAGCAAGTATGAGGTGGGCATAGACGATGTCTGGACAACGCTATTGGCCAGCAGTATAACCTATCTATTCCTCACTCTGCTGGCCATCATGTTGGTTCTTTGGCTGCAACCACGCAGTGCAAGTCTTGTTGATGTTCGCAATCGCCTGCTGGGCATTCGTCGCCTCAATCTGCCTGCTGCCCAGACTCAGTTCTGGCATACCAACCAATTTCTCGCCCACGACAAGCAGCCACATGAACTGCAGTCCGTGCAGCTGGACAAATCGCGCGTCTTCCAGCAATTCCCAATTAGCGACTCTCCTTCGAATGTCAAAGCGGGAAAGTTCTAATAACAAAGCAATAGACGCCCCAAGCAGCTCCCATTTCGTTCTCATT
Source organism: Drosophila funebris (assembly GCA_018901825.1). Lineage (NCBI taxonomy): Eukaryota > Metazoa > Arthropoda > Insecta > Diptera > Drosophilidae > Drosophila > Drosophila funebris. Next base: position 4,362,502 of record JAEIFK010000122.1, on the reverse strand, counting down.
ACTCATCATCTTCATCATCATTATCATCATCAATGCCTGTTTCGAATTTCGCTTTTTATCTTATCTTTTTATCAGCTTCGCCTTGTCAACTTCTCAACTGTCAAACGAAACGCATATTAAACAAACATTTACCTATTTTTCAATATAAGTTCAAGTTGAATAAACAAGTTGGCAACTAAAGCTGCTGCAACTGCATTCTTAACTAACTAGATATACTTATATATTCTTAACAGAGTTAAGAGTAGTTAGAACTAAACAGTTCCCTGTAACTTTGTTGTCTGTTCACGGCTCTCACTCTTATTGGAGTCAATTTCTTTCTCTTCAACCTCTTCTCAGTTCATCTAAGATCTTCGACTCATGTTAGAAGCATAATTATACAACTGGAAAAGTTACTTTGCTGATATAAGCACTCTCTGAAAGAACTTGCCTTTTACTGAGAGTGATAAGCGCATCTTCCTCGAGCTCCAGCCCTTAGTCAGAGCTCAGTTTCTGGACTAAACATTATTATTGAGCTAAAAGTCAAATAAAGGGTATTGTTAGTGTATGTTCGTCAATGTCAATATTTTAGTTAAAGCTCGTTACTTCACAGATCTGTCGACTAGCAGATGATTATCTGTCTCTAATCCCTATTCCACAATAGTCCAACTATCATTTCTATCTCTCAATAATTTCCTCAGATCGATCAGTGGATATTCCCTAATTTTCCTCCTTATAATGCCTCGACTTTTCTCTGAGGGATCAATGAATCTTTCCAGATTCCCAGCATATATATTAACAAGTTTCCTATGCTTACTTGCCTTCCTTTCTTTCTCAACTAGAATTTTCCTTTATGACTGTTCAAACGCTTTCCCAATCCATTTTGTTGGGCTTCCTAAGTCTTCCCTTGATTCAACTGAACCAATCTCTTATTTAATAATAATAAGTTAACTCTGTTCCCTTTGTAGTTCATCGATTTTTGCTGATCTACAGCTAAGAATAATCTCTGGTGACTGAGTTAACCCTCTTGGCCATGTTGGCCATGTGCAAGGGACAACTGAATACGTTGAGCGAAGCATAAATGATTTTTATTGATTTTAAACAAATTAAATTGCGCGTTAACCGCAAACTGAATTTATCATAAAGATGGTTTATCAGTGCGTCCAGAAAATAACTGTCCTTACCGCTTACCGCTCACCGCTTACCCCTTACCAAAGCCCCTTCCCCCTTTTCACTTTTCAGTGGTTTGCCAGCCTTTTGCCACAATTTTATTGCCAAAACATTAAACATTTATATCCGCTATCAATTTCGTTACGTCGGAAAAAGCGTAATCGCATTGCAGCCAACGTCGCTGCCTCTGTCGCTGCCAACGTCGCTGTCTCTGCCTCTGCCGTTCGCATCGTCGGGGCTGGCACAATTTTTCCGGCTCCTACCTAATTTAATTTACGTAGAAACCCGGCCGCAACGTGCTATGGCAATAAAAACGTTAAATTTGTTTATTTTTCCAAAGGCTTTTGGTAGGGGGAAGTTGTAGGGTTCGGAGGGACGTTCTCGGGGGGGTTTTGCTCATTGAATGGTCCCAGTTCGATTTCGACGTTTGCTCTTCTGTCTGTTCGTTTCCCTTTGTGTCGTTGTTGCTACAGCTTCTGCTGCTGCTTAGTGTAACATACCTCGAGGCCAACACACACACACACACACACAGAGAAAGAAGGAAACACACACACCCACACAGAGAGACGACAACACACTGTGTAGGCAAGTTGCGGTCCTTTTGTTTCCTGCAAGCCATTGTTTTTAAGTGGATGCCGCACATCCTTTGCTCCCCCCTGCTTCCTTTTCCATCGTTCCCCCTTCCCTCGCCATTTTGCCTTCGCCTTATCACTAATGAAGTGGCCAATGAACTGCGACCCAAAGATTAAAGCCGCATTAAATGGCTCCCCCAAAGTTGATTGATCGAAAAAGGTGCATGTGGTAATTTGGCCAAAATGGAATTTCCCCGAAAAAACAAGTTTGCCACGTGTAGCATGTACTCACACATATTTATATACTTGTAATATACTGTACACAGAATGCGTGGGGATTAGGGCTACTTTCGAATGTCGGAACATCCGAGTTGGAGATGGAGTTGGAGTTTTGTGCTGCTTAAAAAGTAATTAAACAGCAGCAAAAACTTTCCATAAAACACCTGATTTTCACCAACTCCAACAAAAAAGTTATTCAAAGGGATTTAAACACAAGAAAAACTTGCGATAGTGTTTTGCAAATCTCTTTCTCTAACAAATCACAATTTGACATGTTAAATCTGCATTTAGACTTGGTAAAACTTGGCGAAATTGTGGAGAAAGTTCTGTGTCTATGAGATTAAAGTTACGGGTTACATTTGTACTAAGGCACATTTAAAGTTGGCGAAATGGTAGCGAAAGTGCTTTACAAATCTCTTATTCTCTTTAATCTTTACTAAGAAATATGAAAAGTTAGCGAAATTGTAGCGAATGTGATTTGCAATCATTCCCCTTCGAGTTTTGCATACTCCTTTCCCTGATAAATCGAAATTTTCCACATTTAATCTCAGTTTAGACGCAAAGAAAGTTGGGGATAGTGATTAGACTGTTGAATCACAGTTTTATTTGTAGAAAATTAAGTCTAATTTGTGGCTCATTTGATACCAATTTGATTTGATTACAAGCCATTAGTCCTCAGTGGTCTGGATTGGTTAGTTGACACCTCGCGCTGTCGACGCCTCAGAGATGAGTGCAACAGCTATAGGTTGCTTTTTCTCTTTCTTCGCTTCACATTCTTCGCATCGTCCACGGCAAGAGCGAACTTTTGCACCTCCTCGGGCAGCTCTTGCGACTCATCCACCGTCCACGTCTCCAGATGTGGCGGCCTGTGTTGCATGATGAAGGGATTGATCACATCTGCCACTCCGGGGGCATTATTGAGGTGCACGTGGTGTGTGCCTTGAACTTCGTGTAGTTGAAAGTGTGGATTGTTTGAGCGTAGAATATCGATCACCTCCTGGCTCTCCTCGTCGATGAAGTTCGACTCGGATCCCTTGATGACACAGTACGGCACATTGCGAATGGTGCGAGCGAGCTCTGCGGCAAAGGGGGGACTCGTGTGGAACTCAAAGTAATACTTGCAACGTCCGTCGCGGGAGAAGAAATACTTGTCCGGATACTTGGTGGACTTGGCCACATTCCGTTTGAGTATGTGATGGCAGTTCTCCAGGGTCACAGAACCGGAGGATCCCTTGTGCAGCACCTGCTCCAGATCCTGCCACGTATACGCTGGAGGTTCCTCTCGCTTGGCATTGGCAAAGCGTTCATCCTCGACCATGTAACGCTCTATATTGGTGCGCAGGTAATCGATCTGTGAGGGAGGCTTACGGTAGCGAGTCCGCACAATGTCAATGCTGATCAACATGTCCAGCCGATGGGGATAGAGGGAGGCAAAGATGAAGCAGAGCATGGCGCTCATCGAGTGCGCCATGAGGGAGACCTTCTGCCAATTGTATTCCTCCATAATGCGCAGTATCACACACAGGTAGTCCACAAAATGGTAGGCAATCCCCTCCGGCAGCTTCGACGAATAACCGTGTCCAGGCAGATCAATGCACAGCACGCCCAGATGTTTTGGCAGCAGCGGTAACAACTTGTCCCACGTGCCCAAATTGTCCAGCCAGCCATGAAGGGCCAATATGGGACGTACCTGCCGATTGCCATACCACCGTCCTACCACATATCCCCAGGGCATATTGATGCGCACATCCATCGGCTGAAAGGTGAACAAAAATGGGAGAATGAGAACAGCAGGCAGAGGGAGAGTTTAGGGTGTAGACGGTAGATGGTAGTCGGTAGAGAGAGTTAGTGGCTGTTAGTGGCTAATTGACAGGCCAAACTTTGTATGCCTGGAATAACCCGAGGCAGTTTGCTCGCCAATGCTCAACAAAGGATAACAGTCTGCCTGTCCGTCTGTCTTTCTGTCCATCTGTTCCCCTATTCCCGCTTAATAATACCTAAATAAAAACTAGAAAGTCTAGCCCATGTTGGACTATCGAACGGGAGATACCCTAACCATCTGTACCTGAACATTTACAGTCGCGGCCATACAAATAGCACACATTTAAAAGTACCAAAATAATTAATATAATATTAATATAAAAAGAAAAATGATAATTTAATTATATGTTGTGCTCCTAATGCTATTTGTATGGCCAGTGCTGTATACGCTATGGGCCACAAATAGATCTCCCACACATTCTAAAAGATGACTCTTTTAATTTTAAAGTAATCGCATTGCTTCAGCTTATCAAAGGCAAAAAACTGAGCTGATAGCAGCCAATCTGTTGTTGTTGATAGAGCTAGTGTATATATGCTTCGTTGTGATTACGCAGAAGTTGCTTTGATTTGATCAATCGTTTGGTTTACACGTGAAAAACTTCAAACAATTGAGAACTGAGCGGCGGCACAAGGTGCAGATTGATGGGCAGCATACAGAATGACGCTAGCCGACAATTTATCATCAGTGTTTTTTTTAGTTGACAACGGAAAGAGAGAGAGAGTGAGAGAAAAGTGGGACTGGGTTGTCAATCGATTGGGGGAGGGGCGAGGAGGTGTTTCATTCTGCAATTGACTGCAGCACATGCAAACTTTAAATGTCGACAAATGGATTTTCGTAGTTTTGCGCCACAAAAAAGTTTTCACAGTTGTTGATATTCGTTGTTGCCTTTGTTGCTGTTGTTGCCTTTCGAAGAGTTTCAGTTGCTCAAGTTGAAAATTAGCGCAAAATGCTTTCAAGTGTGACGGAGCCGGTAAAACTTTTAGCCTCCCCCCTGCAGCCAAGAACACGCGACCCCTTTTGAACCAAAACACATTGATGAACTTCTAATGAGCTTAATAACAGAAAGGCGTCAGAAGTTTCAAGTCTCAAGTTCCACAACTGCAACAAGTCCACTTATCTGACTCGAATCGGAATGTCAACTTAAAGAATTACAGTAGCCGTCCATGTCTAGGGTACAAATTCGTATTGACTTTGATTCGTGTGGCTTTAATCTTATCAAGCAGACATCGCATGCGACTTAGTGCCCCTGATAAGCTGGCAATGGCACTGGAAGTGCAATTGGACCGGTAAACAGTTCAAAGGTAATTTCAGACACGTCTATGCATGACTTGTATCATTTTCGATAAGCGAGCGACCCTTGCCATTGTTGTTATTCAATACAACATTTAATAAATGTTTATGATTGACACTTTGTTACTCAATTACCTGTTCATATTCCGATTCAATGCCGTTGCTCTCTGCTGCTGCTGCTGGTGCCGCTGTAGCGCCTGCTGTTGTTATTGTTGTTGTCATTTTGTGGCCACCTCACACTATTTAACATATATTATATAGCTTCGCGTTAAATCACAGCTGTTTATACCGGTTGATTTAATAATACGACTAGCAGAGCACCGCACGCTCGCATCGCTTGAACAAAACTGAAGCCAATTCGCTGTGTCACGCCGTTTAAATATGTTGACAGAGTGCGCGAATTGGCGCTCAGAGCAATACAGTCCCAGAGTGACCTTTAATCAGCCAATTAACACTCAGATGTTCAACAGTGGGCAGAGAGAGCGAGAGCGAGAGTGAGAAAGGGAGAACATAGCGCTTGATCGTGTGTGAACAGTTCCGCTTAGCGCCAATAATTAGCTTCGCCCCATCACAAACACAGATACACACACACAAACAACTAAGCAGTTACCTGCTAACTAAGTACTCTCTCGATCTGTTGCATCAAACTGCAAGTAATTGAGTGGGAAAGTGTATGCATTTTGCAGCCAGATAGCTTTGCTTAAACTAACTTTCACACGCACACAAGCAAACAGTAACCACGAAACTGTGGCTCTCATCTAAATAGTCTCTCTTAGTTGAGAGGAGAGCGAAAGCTTTGAAAGCAGCCAGCTCTGCTCACTAACACGCACAACTAAAAGCAAAGAGAGCATGAGTATAACAACACTGTTGCCCACAAACAATAACAAGCAAACTGCTTGAGCACTTGCGCGCACTTTTACTGAGCACAAGAGAGAGAGAGAGAGAGAGAAAGCGATCGAATGTAAACCAACTGAGTGCTTTTATTGCTATAATTAAATTATACTATATTATTTGCTTGACTAAACTTAATAATAACAAAACAACGAGCAAGTTAATTAGAGCAGCATGGCACGTGTCTACAAATATATATTATGTATATAAATTTCATTTTAAATTATTTATAAACTATTATATTGCTTGACATGAGAAAAATGACGATTTAAGTTAATTCCGTAAAGCAATCAAAAGATCAATTAAAAATGATTTTATTTTTTGCCAGATTTAAGCTATAAAATAATTCATAACTCGCTGAATAAATACTTTCATTGTTAGTAAAGTTTAGAGTGTTCTGGCCAAAAAAAAAAAGCTGGCAAAATTGTTAAATTTTTATGCGATATTTGCAAGTGGAAAAGCATTTCAATAAATATAATTGAATTCAATTGCCAATGCCATTGTTGTTGTTGCTTCTGTGGCATTTTTTTGTTATGTGTGGAAGTAAAAACAAAAAATAATAAAAGTAAAATAACAATAAATATTTATTAAGCTCTCGGCTCGTCCTCGCACATGTATAAACATATTCAAAAATCCATTAGCATCAAATGCCGATGTCGACAACAGTTTACACAATAAATTCGGTTAGGTTAGTTTTCCGCGGAAAATCCCGCGCTCAGCCAAAAATGAACAGTCGGAAAATTGAAGCCTGCGGTTACTTTTTCGTGTAGAAGAAGAACGACAAAATTGAACAAAAAAAAAGGTTGCCAAAAACATAAATCTTCATGGCAAATTGAAAATGGCCAACCAATAGGGGGAGAGCATAGACCCAAGGAGGGGCTGGCTGGTCTGGGGCTGGGGTTGATAAATAACGAATTGCAATCATAAATCTGGCGCCGAGAAGTATGCAAAGCGTTTTAATTTCAATGCAATTAAAACGCAAAGGCCACAGATTCGCACAAGTGGCCAGCAAGAGGAGTGGTGAAGCGTGGTGAAAGAAGTGAGGAGTGAGGAGTGTGGAGGGAGGGGGAAGTGGCACAGTTGCGGCAGCATTTAATCAAACGCAGCTGGAGCAAGAATCAACCAGAAGTGGACATCCAGCAATTTGAGCTCGTTTTGAAATGAAATTACGAGCATGCAACGAGACCTTGCCACATGCCACCCACTGTTGCCACAGCTCAGCTCACCTGCAGCAGTTGCAACATTGCTTGACCCAAGCATCGCACTAATGACATTTGAATGACGCAGTGGGCAACAAGGATTGCATCGGCCAGCCAACAGCTGTAGGCCAACAGATGAACCGTCCAACAGTTGAGCAGTTGAGCAGCCTCACAGTTGGCCAATCTCAGCTACAGGGACAGTCGGCTAATGACCGGCCAGTGAGTGCGGCTGTCGCGCCTCAAAGCCGAGATAACAATTGCCACAGCCTCAACGATTGGCGTCTCAGTTTCATTTGCAAATATACAGTTGATACAACGAGTTCATGCTGATATTGTATTGCGGGATGTATGCCAAGAGGCAGGCTTTGCCACGGCAACAGTGGCATGCCCCCTTTGCCGCCTTGTTGTCAGGTGTAAAATGCTAAGTAATGGCTTTGAATATGCCTTTTGGCTAAGAGCATGGCAGGCTAAAGCACGTCGCCGTTGGCAGCAACCAGTGACAACGAGACAACGTAACAGGCTTTAAGCCTGCCACAATTTGTGTGGCATCCACACGTTGCCATGTTGTTGGCAGCAGCATAATCGTTACGCTCCCATAATGAGCGACGAAAAGAGCATTTGAGTGTCGGCTTGAAGGCATTGCCAGCGCCTAATGCAAACATTTCTCAGCCAGCTTTTGTCCCGGCACTCAAGTGAAAAGTGAAAAGTGAAAAGCTTTTGTCAGCGCATGGAAATTTGACGGAAATTGTTTGGTCTGATGGATGCAGATGCTGCTACTCTTCCTCTTCCTCTTCTTAGTCTTAGTCTGCTGGTTCTTGTAGCTGTTGTTGTTGTTGTTGTTATTGTTGTTATTGTTGTTGCTGTTGGACCTACAATGAGCTGTGGCCCGTAATGGTCTCAGCCAGCGTCTGGGCTAAGTAAGCAGACAGTTTTGGGCTTAATGGTTAGAGCCAAGCTAACTGGCTGCACTCTCCTGGCTAACAGAGTGAAATGGCAATTCCAATAGAATTAAAGGCACAATTTGTTGCCAAGGCAAGACGACAGTCAGCAGAGGGGGGTGGCAAGGGGGCAGCGAAAGCGTCAACCAAGCGAAATAAATGCAAATCGCATTAAAATACATTTTGTTTCGTTCTCTTTTCATGCTGCCTTTGTCCTGCGTTCGTCCTGCCTTCGTATCGCTGCAGCATAATGTCCTTAAAATAGCTGCGCTGCGACTGGAACAACAAACTTTGGCGACAGGTAGCACACAGATAATTCCAAGCTGTAGTTCCGGCTGCTTGTTGCAAGCCATGTGGCCATGTGGCCATGTGGCAGCCAGCAACGCCGACAGCACGCGCTCAACTGCCGCAATTACTACGCTAGAAAACACAATCAAAATCAAGTTGAACGTTGAACGTTGAACTTTTTAATGCATAATTTATGGCCAACTGACGGGGCAGCGTGGTAACGGGCGGGTTAAGGCACCACACCTTATGCAATATGTGTCTCAGCCTCAGTCTCAGTCTCTGTCTCAGACATATCAGTTATATCGAGGGACAGCTGTGGAATGGTTCGCTGTCATATCATAAATATTTATGAAAGCAGCCAAAAGTGCTCATTGCTTGCTAGAGAGAGAGCGAGAGAGAGAGGAAGAACTCACTGCTTGTCTCAGCACGTGCGCCGTGTGGCATGCCACGATTTATATGCCGCCATTTGAGATATTTATACATATATATATATATATTTGCTTTCATCAAAAACTCATCTTAAATGCCAACATATGCGGCACATAAATATTGCCACAGGCAGGCATCTCTCCTGCTCCCACTCCCTACTCGCTCCCTCTCTCTCTCTCTGATACTCTTGCATAAACAAATACATTCAATTGCTTCGATTCTCGCAATATTTTCTTAAGCTGCAACAAGCTGTGTCAAGCCACAAAACGAAACACTCTTAAAACAGTTAAACCAAAAAATTCATAAAAATCATAATCAAATGTGGCAAATTGTAAAAATATGCAAGACTCAAATTTGCTTTAAGCATCCACATAAAATTCGTCTAAAATATGCGCAAACAGGAGTAAAGAAGTCTAGAATATGGCAAATGAAAGTAGCTTAAATTGTTAATAAATATGATTTATTAACCAATTTTAATATGCATTGATATCGTGAAGATATAGAGGAAGCTGTATAAGTAGATATGCAAGAATATATTCAAGAAGATAAACAATATATAGAGGATGATAAATGGGCTGAAAACTAATTCAAATTGTTATCAAATAATGAAAATGTTTCAGAGTGATTATACTACTCATTTTCACAACCGGGAAGAGAGTTTTCCAAACTGCATAGAGCAATTATAGTTTGACTTTATTAATTAATGTTTTATAGAAAGTTTAATGATGATCAGACTACAGCTTCAACTATTTAAATAGTTGCTTAATTCCTTAAATATTCTTCCTTCCTTCCTCTAACAAACTCGTAAAATCCGAAATTAAATGCGAATATTAATGATGCAATCGAAAAGTGCAATAGATAGCCATGATTATCGCTTAATTCGACAGCAGCTCAATAAACTGGCAACAGTTATCCCAATTGACCTTAACCCACATGGGAAAACACACATACACACACACATCCAATCAATTGCAGCATTTGCAAGCTGCTACACACATCCTGACTGGCTAAACTTTCTCCTTTGGCTGCAGCAAAAAAAAAAAAAGAATAAGTAGAAGCTTGTAAGCCTGGTCAAAACTAGCAATTAAACTAATTAGCTTGATTTCCCCAGATTGAGCACGAAACTGGCGCAAAAATTCAATCAGTGCAGTGCAGAAAAACGCAATCAAATGATTAAGTCAACAAATGAAGGCAAATTGTTGGGGCTGCCACAAGTTGAACGAGGGGGGAGGTGGGAGGGGTGCCACAAGTTGCATAGATTGGCAAATTGCGCACAAATTGCAAAAAATAATCATTGAAGCAAAAGAAAAAGCAGATGCAACCAATGCAACCTTTGTCCAACCGAAGGTTTTCCCTTAAACTTTGCCCAACTTTAGGTGCCACAAAAAGAGACCAGTCTACTGGTGGGAGTGGGAGGGAGGAGGCAGGTGCAACCACAGCAACAGAAAACAGGTAACTGCAAGTCGCTTTTTAAGCCAGCTGCAAAAAAAGAGAGAGCCAACTTTTTGGCTTCCCTAATGAGCGGTCTCCTTTGAAATTGACGCCCCAACGTTTCCCACTTGTAGGTGCATTTTTTTCCGCTCTCACTCTCTCAATATCTATTGAATTTATTAAAGCCGGGAGGGCGTGGCACGTGCCAGAAGCAGAACATGTGCTGCCCACTGACAACTTGCACTAGATATTGAGTCCTCTTTCAATTTTTATATGCAGGAAATTTATTTATATTCAATTTGTGAACTTCTGACAATTTTTTGCAAGACGGGAAATTCAGTTTTCCGTCATATGTAGCAAGCACTCAAAGTGAGTTAGACTGCCTGCGTGTGAGTGTATTCGCTGTGTGCTGTACGAGTGCACACTGAGTGCACAGCTGAAGAGTTCGCTGGAAATATGGTCAGGACACATAAAGTAATTTCGAGTTAATATTTTCCACAAACTCATAAACACATTTGGCCAGACTTACCTAATCTGAAGGACTTGGCCAGGCTCTGTTCGGTCTTACCCAGCCAGCAAGTACAGTTACCTGCAACAGTTGAGTTACCTTTAACTACCTAAGCGAGGGTCGGGGCAGAGCGACAAGGAGACAGTTGAGGTAGCCAGACTTGTGCTATAAATACTCGAGTGCTGGCTGCATCCTTCACTCAGTCATCGTTTGGTTCTTCAGCAGACAAAGTCAACGCATTAATTCTTTTGCACTTACGTACTGTGATAGCCAGTGCCCAGTGTTAGCCAAGTTCAGGATGTTGTTCCTGGCGCCCCGCAAGCATTTGCTTGCGAGCAATTTAATCATTCTACTGATGATTTACATAATGCGTAAGTGTCTGCAGTTGTTCTGCATCATTGAGAACAAGGCGTGCCAGAAGCCGGACTGCAAATGTGAGCCAGGACAGGAGGATTGCCTGGACTCGCCGCCTATGGAGCGTCGCAGAGGATTCAAGCTCATTCCGGATGTCATGCGAAAGACCATGCACGGCTTTGGCTATGGCGAGGGACACTATCAGATCTTTGTGGAGAAAAAGGAGCGTAATTTCCCCACCAAGTCTCGCCTAAATGCGGCCAGCGCTGAACTCAAGCTGAATCCCAATTAGATGCCAGCGTTCAGTTGCAGCAAAGCCAATTGTGTGGCGCCACAAGAGCCCATACATCATATCATACATGTGCCAACAACAACAACAACAACAATTATCCAATGTCTTCGTGCAACAATGTTTTCATTAATTACGAGTTTAAGCATTCAGCAGCATCTTTTATTACTTTGAAGCGCATTCTCTTGGCCATTAATAAAAATTATAAAAGCTAAATCTCAGCCTCTGTGCAAGTATTTTGATTGATGTCCTTTCGCTCGTTGCTTCTTTTTGCTCTCGCTCTCTTGGGTTTTGTGTGGCAAATACTTATCTATGTGCCACAGAAGTGATCAGCAACAATTTCAGCCTTACAATTGCCTTGCCACAATGATGACAATGCTGATGATGATGATGATAATGATGATGATGAAGATGTCCTGTGTGTGTCCTTGCCATAGCTGCATGAAAAATTATCATCGCTTGCGATGACTGTCGGCTGATCGTGTGGGTGTTGCTGCACCATTAAATGGCGCCAAATTTATCACAAAGTAGCTAAAGACACACACACATACATACACAGACAGACAGAGAGAGACACAAAAAGTGGCATCAGCAAAGTCAGACAATGTGCTGAAGTAACTCGCAATGCCCTAGGCAACGAAATCATTGAAAGTATATTGATTTATTCATGCAGCGTGTGAGTTTGTATGAGATAACAAACTGCAGATAATAAGGCAATAATGTAATAATAATTAAAATAAATATATCAAATTTAATAAGATAATAAATTAATGAAAGTGCAATTAAATTAATAATAATAATTATAAAAACAATTGTATAAACAAACTAACAATAATATTGAATCATCTATGCCGCAAATAATATTTGTAGAAATCAGGCTATATTATTATTATTTTGTTTAAACAATTATTATTGTTATTATTATTATTATTACTTAAATTAGAAAAGTGGAAAAATATTAAATATAATAAAATACAACTAATATTTATGTTTTAAATATAATATTAATAAATATATAAATATAATGAAATAAAAAATAATAATATTAAAATAAAATAAATATAAAAATAATAAAAAATACAAAAAATGCCATCAATGTAATATTAATATTTGCTGTTCCTTCAATTCCTTTACAATATCAACACCGATAAGAGTCTTATTTAATTTCAATGAAATATATTCCTTATTACATTTGCTATTTCCCTAAGCTGAATTCATCTAACAGTTCGCTTTCAATTAATTTTCAAATAATACTTAATCCTACGCATTCTGCTCTCATAATGTGATTGATTGATTCTGGCTGCACTTAATATTAATTAATATGTATTTGATTTCTATTGAATATGTGTTTATTTCACATAATTATAGCATACCTTGGTGATTAATTAAACTAATTGTAATCGCAATTAGAGCATCTGCTGTGTTCATATAAATTATTATTATTATTATTTGTTGCAAGCAATTTCTTGGAATTGGAATATCTTAGCTGAAGAGCATCCTCTTGTCATTCTGAGTGCAGTGCTATTTTGCCAGTTTCAATTCATTTCATTCTATTCTATTGTTGGGTTCGTTGTTCCATTGACAGGGTAAGTGTGTGTGTGTGTGTTAGAAGGGGGGGAGAAGGGAAAAGCAGAAGAAAAAGCAAAACAAGTAAGCTGAGTGAGCTCAGCTTGAGCGTGGCAATTGTTGGCAAATCTATCATCATCATCTTCTTAAGCACGTGGCAGCTTGCTTTTATATGTGTGTGTGTGTGTTAATGTGTTTGCATGTGTGTGTGCGCGTGTGTGGAGACACTTGAAGTTATTGCTGCAAATTTTGCCGTTGCATTCATTATAAATGAACAGAAATTTTTTGTTGTAAGCTGCGTTTTGCTTGAGTTGCATATCAATTATTCACACACACACACACATGCACACTAATGCACACTCACAACATGCTTTGCTTGTTTGTCTTGCAAGCTGTCATTATAATCAAGATTATTATTGTTGTAATTCTAATTATGCTGCTGCGGGGGCCATATTACACATACGCCACGTCAGCCAGCTTGCAAGCCAGCAGCTGCCACTCCCTCTGTCTCTGTCTATGTGTGTGAGAGTGTGTGTTTGTGCAGGCGTGTGTGTGCAAACGTGCGCGTGCTTCATTTTTATCAATGACAGTTACTTGTCCTACTGTGTGACTGTGTAAGTTGTGTCGTTGCTCATGTGAAAAATGAAAATGTCAGTTGGATTAACGCCAGAAGCGACAGCGATAAAAGTGCTACAGACAGACATCCCCCTACTCTCTTACCACCCCTCTCTTCCCGCACATCTTTCTGTAATCAGTGCTAACCTGGCTCAACCAATCGCCATGGATATGGCGAGAATATCTATGAGTATATTGGTAAATACGCCCTTTCTCTGCTTACTCGCGTACTCGCCTAACTGAACCTTGACCAAAGGGGTGTCAGCTAGAGAGGGGCTTGTCTGCGACTCCCTCTTCCCCTTTTCCCCGGCATTTGTGCAAAGCATCAGCATAAAAGCTAAGCTCTCATGTAAATCATGTCGATGTTGTTGGACTTAAGCAGCAACGCCATCGTTATGCTTGTTGGACAGACTCTTTGTGTGTTGGACTCTCATTATAATTAACAATTTATAAAGCGTTAATACACACACACACACATACACTCACTGGCAACGGCAATTTGCCAAGGCAGCCAAAAGAGCATGCTCAGCACAGCAGAGCACAAGCAAACAAACAAACAAACAAACAAGCCAGATAGTCAGACATTGCCATGCCAAGCGAGTAGAGCGAGAGAGAGAGAGTGTGATAGAAGGGGAGGGAAGTGTAAGGGAAGCATAGCATTCATTTGGCTTGTAAGCTGCTTTTCCAGCTCATCCTAGGGATACCCATTCACCCCCTCCGTCCTCCTCGCTCTCTGCTTGCCCTAAAAACGCTGTGCGGCACGTCGCGCGCATTAAGAAGATGAGCTGCATTTTTCATGCATGCGAAGTTGAGATTGCAGCTGCCGCACCCACAATAGTTCCCCTGCCCCCCCCCGACACTCGGCCACTCTGCTTCCGCCACACACACACACGCGACGTTGTTACCATTTCCTTTTAGCTTTGGCTTTGGTTTTGGCCTTCCCTCCTCCCTTCGTTTCCTTCCTTTCCTCGCTCTGTTGGGGCGTTGGCTTTCGCAACTTTCAGCTTCATCTTGCGCTTCTGAAGCATTATCCTGCTCATCAGAGTCATTTGTATTAATTGCCGGAGCATTTTGTTGTGCAATGATACCGAAAATGAGATCTTCTTGTTTGCTATTGTTGTTGTTGTCCTTGTTCTTGTTGTTGTTGTTTTAAGCACTGTTTTTCTCTAATTTTCATTTGTCGTTTCCGCGTAACCACGAAAAAATGCTGTAGTTATGCTTGCACTTCTGTGAAAATGCTTTTCATTTGTTTCTACTCCGAGACAGAGGGAGAGATAGAGAGACAGAGAGCAGTTAAACGGGTCAGAAATAGATATAGATAAAGTTAGCTTTAATTGAAAACTAATTTATATTTAATTTTTATGTGTCTAACACCGAAACAGTCGTTGCCCTCTGATTATACACTCATTCACCGCGAGGAAAGTTAACTTTTTCAGAAATTGTAGAAGAATAATCATTAAATACAGATTAATATTTTTACAGCATGAATTAGTAATAATAATTCAATATCGTGTTAATAATTGTTCATAATAAAATACAATTACTATTCATTATAAATAGATATAATATTATATATATAATATATATATATAATATTAATATTAATAGTTTTGTATTATTTATTATATTTTAAATTAAATTATTTGTTAATAATACACACAAAGCCAACCGGAAAGTACAGGGAAATGTTCACACAACAATTTCCCAGCTATTTGCCGGCCTTGGGTTGGCATTTTCCTAGTTGCACATTAATAATTGATGATTTGCATTTTCGGGCATAATTTCGAGTTGATTTTAGGACCTTCACGTGGGCAAACAAATGGACAAAGTGCAATTTGGAGCTAAATAAAAATAGTTACTATCGAATGATAGATTGAGGATTGTGAAATTGCAGAATTAGCGAGAGCATAGAAAGTTTTGACGGGATATTGCGAAACTGCAGTTGCATTTTATGCTCAATTAGTGGAAATGGATGGAAAGCGACTGCGCGCTTCCAATTGAATTTTATTGAGTCTTTAATTGACGACATGCATGTGGCTTGTGGCATGCAGCAAGCTGAATACGGAATACAGAATACGGAATACGGAATACTGAATACTACACGGTAAATGGGAAATCGTAACAATTGCAGCGCAATTTCAACCAATTGCCATTTGCCAGTCATTGGGCAAACTGCATAATTAGCGCTGCAATTGCCATAAACAAAGCGGCTCAAAAAGACAGAGATAGAGTGAGAGAGAGATATAGTGGAGGAGAGAGAGAGAGAGAGAGGAGGAGACAGTTAGGGAATGCAATATGCAAGTGAATTGCTTTCAATTTGAGCCAACAACAACAACAATAACAATGAGTATAACCAAAATAAAAGAGAGAGAGAGAGAGAAAACCCCATCAGAATGATATGCGTAATTACAGCCATTAGCAACTTCCTCCTGCTACTCTCTTCCTGCTCTTCCTTCAATTTCCCGTTACGCGTTACCCGTTTCCGGTTTCCGACATTTTCACGTCTCCTCGAGGCATCATTTGGGCAACTCAATAAGGTCGCTAAACATATTCACACACATGCGAGGGTCAATAGTTATTACTCATATCGATTACATATTGAGCATTTCAATTAGATTAATGCCACAATAAATACGCTTTAAATATAATTTTAATCGCATTGCACAGTCAGAAGGTAAAAACACAGCACATGCCACATATTCGCCAACATTTTGTGGTATCTGTGGCAGCGCTCACATATTGTTTATATATATGTATATATATATGTGTAAGTACTTGCATTTATAAATAAAGTACATGGTAATTATATATCCGTTAAATAAACCACATGTACAAAGCCCCCAGAGTCAAGTTTCAATAAAGCAATAAAGCAACATCAAAATTCAACAACAAAAAGCCGAAACTTCCTGCCGATCTCTCTCTCTCTCTCTCTCTCTCTGCTTTTGCCCCAACATTTGCAATTACAAATTAATAACTATTAACTATAAGTTATTTATGCAACAATTGTAAATTCCATTACAATGAAATTGTTACTCGGCATCTTTTGACCTTAAATCGTTGGAGCCAACATTTTCGATTTGCATTTGCATTCAATGATTTATTCTATCGTCGCCTCGGCGCCATTTGCGAAGGCTCTCAATAAACAAATTTATAGACAATGAGGAGCGTACAGACCGAACGGAAAAAATGCTTATAACGAGCTCTCAATAAACTGCAATTGCACATAAATTTGTTGACCGAAAATGCTATTGACAATATGTAAATGTGCTGTGCACAGTGAGCGACAAAAGTAGTCGACAAGTAGGCTTTTCATCAACACATGCTGGAGTAGTGAAGTGTATAAAAATTAATATAATTGAAAGCTTTTTGCACTTCAATTAATAAATAACGTGTGAAGCTCTTAAGCTCTTTAATTTGATGCTTTATTGTGCATTGAACATTGAGTTGAACTAACACAATTGCATATCTGATTTACATACTTCGTCATAAAATTGTACTCATAATTTGCATAAAAACTTTAAGTTGATTAAAATAAGCTTTAAAGCTCATTATACTCTTGTTGCGCTTAATTTCTTTTTAATTTCAAATGCATTTTAGAGGCTTCAGCAGCAAATTGCTAAATGTGTTTGTGCTAATGTTGATAACAAGCATAAATGAAAGCAATTCTCCAGCAATTATACAACACTGATTACTCACGTTATTTCACACTTAAATTGTATTCAGCATTTCAGAAAACAAAATGAATCGAATATGCTAATGGCACTTAGAGCTATTAGCTGGATTGTTCAAGCAATTACCAATAAAATTTCAACTGTTTGCATACTTCCGCGACTTACTGTGTGTGTGTACATGGGTGTGTGTTTGTGTGTGTGAATATGCCGCAATGTTGTTTTTCGTTTTCATTCCTCTGTTTGCCTTTATGGCTGCGAGCATTTCGTAGTATTTGCTGCAGCTTCTGAGCCAGAAACAGAAACCAGAAAACTGAAAACTGAAACGGCGAATGCAAATTCAAATGCCGTGAGAGCTGAGTTGAATTACTCGTTGACTTGGCCGCTGCCAAATGGGTCAAAGTGGCAGTCAGCCAGGCGGGGCCAAATAACGTTTGCCAAACCAATACACACACACACACATAGAGATACACACACACAGAAATGTGAGCTGCAAAGTATGCAACAAAAAACGAAATTGTGCGCTAAATTTGAAATCAAACAAAAAAGGCAAGTAAATAAAGTAACTGCATATGTGTGTGTGTGTGTCTCTCTCTCTCTATGTGTGTGTGTGTCCCTTTGCGTATGTGTTTGCGTGTGTGAGTGTGTGAGACTGCGTGGAGCCAAAGGCAAACAGAAAGATGCACACGGTCTGTGCACAAATGTTAACACAAAGCCACGTGCACACACTCACACTCACACACACACTCGCACACACACACAACGCGGGCAACCGCATGGCCAAACATTAGTGCAAGCGCTGCCCGCATCTCTCCTTCCACTCCCATTCCCTTAACCCCTCTCCCTCTACCCTTCCGCTCCTCTATAGCTTTGGCCTATTGCTTTGGCCTAGTCACGTACAAATCCGATTTGCACAATTCAAATAGCGTAGATTTTGAGAAGCGCATTTCAAACTATTTGTTCAAAATCAGACAGAGAGAGGGAGTATGTGGGTGTGTGTGTGTGTGCGTGAGGCAGACATGTTTACTTCGCTTTTGACGGACCAATGAAGTTGGCAAAGAATCACAGTGAGTTGTGGCTCTCGTTGCTGCCGCTAAAGTTGCAGTCGGCTGTGAATCACGCGCCGCTGAGATCTGCAATCGCAAATGCCAAATTGCAACTGCAAACGCTTCAGTTTATGTAATTTTAATTAATTTTAATAATGCGGTCAGCTTAAGTTGCCGCCTGCCGCTTGCCACTTGCCGCTTGTCGTTGCGACTGCCGAATGAGACGCGTTTTGCGCGTTCGCTTTTACACCGTGACATGTTTTTTAATGCTCAACTTTGCTTTATTTTAATTAAAACTGCGTTTTAATGCGATTTCCCCCTCCTCCTTCTCCGCCTCTTCCCTACACCCCGCGCCTTCTTATTGTAATTCAACAACAAATGCGAAAGTTGTGTTTTATTTTGCTTAATGTTTATTTAAAGTGCAGCCAAAGGACTGCAAGCCTTGCAAGCACAGCCAGGACATGCACGTTTTTTTATAGCCTCGATTTCTTTGCTTCATTGTCCATTGTTCGTTGTGCCGTGTCCTTTGTGCCGTTAAGCGTCAACATCGACGCCTGCTGTGCATAAATTCAGCAGCTTTGGCTGCCTGCTGCAAGTCATATATGGTTGCCCCATCTTGTTGCAAAGGGCAACCAACAAACTAGCAGCCAGCAGCCAGCAGCCAGCATCCGCATCTGGCATGCAAATGGAACGCAATAAATTGCCAAAGTCAAGCACAAAATATGCCAACATTAAATGTCAAATAAAAATTCAAAACAAAAACTCAAATCAAAATGGCAGATTGTGCATGTGCACATTCATTTCAGCGCTGTCTCACTCGCTCTCTGTCCCTCCCTCTCACTCTGTGTGAGCATTATCCTGTTACGACTGCTTCTGCATCCTTTGCTTTGTCATATTTCTATAACAAATGTTGTAACAGACTCTCAAGCAGACACGACTTGCGTATACTCTAACCAGCTGCACGATTGGCTCCTCACAGCAAAGATAAACAACTTGAACACACTCTCTCTCTCTCTCTCTATCTCTCTCTCTCTTGCCTCTCTCTGTCACTCTCTTTAACTATGCTCTACATTGTTGACAACACAAGTTGGCTTAAAAGTCAGGCCACAAGCTCCGAATACAAACTGTTTGAAGAAAGTGCAGCGACAGCAACGCCCACTTCAGATTTATGTACAGATTCTTAGCTGCAGCTGCTTAAAATTAAGTTGCAAGCTGAATTTACACACTTCACACACAAACCCACAAACAGACACAGACATGCGTATACTTAATGCGGGTCAGTTTATGAGCATGTGCATAAAGCTGTTAACTGTTTAAAAAGTGCTTAAAGTGCGACATTAGCCTCTTGTTATTATCATCACACACTACTCACATTTTATGATGCCCCCAGCCCCTCCCCTCTTAAACCACCCCCTCCCTTCACCAGCCGGAAATAAACACACACTTCGCTGCGCTCCATAAATTGCGCATACTGCAATGTGGCACATACTTCAACAGCGACAGCCAGCAGCAAACTGACAGCGAGCAGAAGCTCAACATTTTTATGGCAATCTTGAAGCTGCATCGATGCTGCTGCTGCTGTTGCTGCTGCAACTTGCCACTAAACGTTGCAGTCATAAAAGCGCAACAAAAGCAAATTAAAGCAACAGCGCTGTCACATGCTGCGTATACGCAACATGATTTGCTCTTAATGACATTTAAGCCGATTTCCATTTGCCAAAGATCTTCACCTTCACCCTTCCAAGAATAAGATCAAATTGGTTTACAATTTTAATCAAAGCTTAAGTCTTAAACTCAACAAATATTGTTTACTTGCCAAAAAAAATATACAGCAAACAAAACAAAAGTAAAAAGTTACTAGTGTTATAGAAATGGAAGAGCAAAGGCGGCAGTTGAGCAGAGAAGCGTTGGAATAGCAAACGCAGCAAACTGCGAATTGAAATGGAAACCTGCCAAAACTGTGGCCAAAGAATGGTTGAAAAGAATGCTAAGGAGACAGCTAAAGGGGGTAAATAATGAGGAGAGAGTTTGAAATAGAGAGAAGAAAAGAAGAGTGTGAGTAAGTCCTGGGTTATGATAAGCTAAATAACTTCTTTGGCAGCTAGAAAGTTCTCAAAGTTTGTTCGCTGCTAACTTCTAACTCATAAGTGACCTCAAAGTGCAGAACAGAATGTGTATATTTACAGATACAGTTGGCTCTATAAAGAAAGAGGAGGCACAATCTATCGGACGTTGAAGTTGAAGTACAGTAGAGTAGAAGAAAGAGACTAACTAGAGTCTTCTATCAGTTTTAAGACACTTAGACTCTCCTGCGATGTCTAATCTGGTTATCACTGTGTCTTCTAGTGTTCCTCCTGTGCTCCTTCACTGTATGCAGATTGTTATCCCCCAATCGATCAGGGCTACTCAGTGTACATAGACTGCTCTATTGGCTCTGAGTGCATTGATGCTTTTTCTGTAGCCACATTTTCTGGCCGTAGCTTTCCAGTGTGAGCCATATGCTTGTCATTGGTTGGTCCAGATCGTCCTATAGTCTAAGTAAACGCTGTTCCTTAACCTTTACTTCAACTAGCAAACAAACTCATAAAATGCCGTCACATCTACACACAATTCACATAGGAAATGTCCGTTTTGATTGTAGTTTAAGCTCTTGATTGTTTAAGTAATTGAAGTTAACTTCATCTAGCAAACTGCAGTTTATTGATTAAGTTCTTAAGCGAGTTGTACAGTTGCTCATTAATTAATCAATTTTTTAAAATTATGCTGCAAATGAACAAACTTTGACCTAACAACAACTACAACAACAACAACAACAACAAGAAGAAGAGTAACAAGAGAAAGAGCAGGAAAAACAATACGAACAAATGGCATGAGAATCTGTTGCCCGAGGAGAATCTTTAGTAATTTGTTTTGCTTTCTGGACGCTTTGTGTTGGCCATTTTGGCTTTGAACTCCAGGTGGTATTACGAATGCAAGAGAGAGAGAGAGAGAGAGGGGGAGAGAGAGAGAGACAGAGCAGTTTGTTAATCCCCATCCAAAGTCAATAAATATGAAGGCGTTGAGCAAGAGGGGGAGCGGGTGGAGGAGCGGGAGAGAGATTACAACTTTTATTCGTGCTGAGTAAATTTTATGTTGCGTATAATTAGAGCAAGTTCTGCCCTGGAGATTATTTCGTTGGGCGAATGTGGGCCACGTTAACAGAGTTGCTGGCATTTACGTTAATTTCTCACTGTGCGGGTGCGTGCGTGTGTGTGCGTGCTGTTTATGAGTGGGCGTGGCAGCACAACGGACTGACCACTAAACAACAAACAGTTGACCCAGAGAAACTGAGCAAGTAATTGAGATTGTAATCGTTACTTACTCGGCTTACAACACAGTCAATATTCTTGCTAACACACACACACAAAGAGAGAGTGAGTGAGTGAGAGAGAGAGAGAGAGAGAGGGGGGAGGACGGAAGACAGTCCACGCTGGGTGTGAAACTTTGTGGGGCATTAAGTTATTAAGTCGTTTGTGGCAACGGAATATTGAAATATGCTGTAAGCAATTAATAACAGATCCATGGCCATGGCTATTTTGTATGGCTCCTCAATGGCATCGATAGCAGCGATGGATATCCGCTATCGCTTCCATTAGCTGCTTTCTCTATCTCTATCCCCATCTCTCTCCTTCGTATGTGTGTGGGTGTGTTTGTTGTTAGCAGGCATTTTCAATGCCATGGCACGTAATAACGACAATGAATTGCACTTGAAGGGAAAAGGCAACCTAGTCAGCTGCCTCTAAGTATGCAGCGGGCGGGCTTAAACGCTGTTGCCACGCCCCCACAAAAAGAACTGTACGTTTTTCAATATCAAACAAATAGACAACGAATTACATTGTAAGTAGCTCACGTGCTTTGGATTATGCGTGATATGCCTGGAAATTACTTCATTAGCAGCCACAAATTGCGTCCTGCATGCTAAATACTAACAACTGCAGACACACAACAACAACACACACACACATACACACACACTCCAAGAGACACACTCAGACAGCCACGAAGGCTTGACATTTTTTATGCAAAGCAGCTGCGTTGTGGAAATTTGCTAAACATCGCACACAAAAACTACAACAAGGCATTTGTTTTAGGGCCAAGTCAGGGAATGCGGAGGGGAAGGCAAAGGAAGGGAAACCCCACTTAAATGGCATTTGAAATGCGCTTAATAATCAATATTTTGAGGTGATAATTGTGTGCGTGCGCTGTTGCCTGTGTGTGTGTGTGTGTGTGTGTTTTACGCATTGTCAACACCAAAAGCGAAATGTGACAGAAATGGAAATGTAAGCGAAATCTATTTGCCATTTTCCAATTTCCATTTTCCATTTTGCACCTTTGCTGTTTGCTGTTTGCACATTAAATCAATTTGCCAGGCATTGCACGATTCCCTTGATTTAGCATGCTGACATCTGAATAAATATACATTTTATAACGCAACAAAAATGCAAAGATAAATTAAAATATTTCAATAAAAAAAAAGAATAAAATAAAAAGAACATTAATTATGCTGCCGCTTGATTACGCATACGCACAGTGGGCCAGCATTGGAATAAATGTAAAAATTGAATATGCAATAAAGTAAAATATATATATTTGTATTTAATCAACTATTTAGTGCAATAAGAATATTGTTAATTATATTACATATACGCAACTGTGACAAATGCAGTAAATTGTACTCTTATTGAATTCAATGAATATCTCTGCCAACGATATTAATTCCACATCGAAAAGTCAGCAAATACTGTTGGCATTGATGAGCGACATCACGTATACGCACCTTGTCTCGCCATAAAAAGTGCACTTAATATTTCTGTGACAAATTTCGTTGCGCTGGCAATTAAAGTTCTGTTCAACTTGTCAAAGGAGGCGTGCTACACTCGGTTTGCCACGGTTTGCCACTTTACACTTGGGAGGCAATCACGCATACGCCCCGTGCGACAATATGCCCGGATATTTGCATTAATTTTAATTTAATATTTCTTTCACTCTGTTTTTCCGTATCATTTGCACACGCAGTCGCCAATGGCCGCAAAATTAAATCAAAAGGCAACAATTTTTTTTCCCATCATATTTCCTGGTCAATTTGCGTGTGATAAAAAAGGAAAGAGGGAAATGGGAAATGAGAAATGGAAATGGAAGAGAGAGTGAGAGTGAGGGAAATGCAGTCGACCACAGCAATATTGAAAATGTTGGACAGCCTGTGATGACAATGGCATTGGATTTGTGCTCGTAAATTAACTCAATTCATGGATGCTCACAGTCGGATTTAATTAACAGCAACGTTTGACCAAAGCGAATGCATTTTATTATAATTATTTCTGCGTTAAATCTCTCGCGTTCTCTCTAACATTTCTGTAAGGGATTTGCACGAGTTGGAGGGAAACTTTTGGCCAAGTTTTGCACGCAATTCAAGTTGGCAAAACGGGGCAACGAGGCAAAGTCACGTGCGAGCACGAATAGAATTAATAAGCCAGCGGGGAACGCATTGCATATGTATGTAAATGTGCCACATGTGGCACAATACGACAACGTACACCATTCGTATACGTAATGTCGCTGACATGCAACACAAGTTGCTAAAGGGGCTGCGATGGCAGAGGGGGGGAGATGAGGCTGCTGCAAGGACATTTGCGACATTGTGTTAATGCGGCTTATGTGACATGCCAGTTAATTACTCGCACTGTTTTGTAAGCGAGGCAAAAACTGCGTCAAACTTGTCGCCAAACAATGAGAAATGAGCAAGTCTACCCTTCACCTTCCCCTTGCCTTCACACTCCACTCACAACATTAGCAGCCCGCCTCCCTGCTGTGCTTGACTTGAAAATGCTTTTTAACATCTCCAGCTACAGTTGTTTACTTTGTCAAATGCTGCACAACAAGCACAACAACAACAACGAGAAACGAGTGTAAGTGTGTTTGTTGTTGTTGCCTGAGTTGTCGGTTTGTTTATTTATTTGTCAAGCACTTTGGAAAATATATAATTAAATCCAACATTAGTTGAAGCACTTCAAGTGTATTTGACAGCATTTCTGCAAAGATTATTTATGCTTCGCTTCTGAAAATGAAAATGAAAATGTAGCTGTAGCTGTTCCCCGAAAGCAATTGAAGCTAAAAGCTAAAGCTTTCTCAAGTCTTCGGTTCGCGTGCCATTTAACTCTTCAAGTTATGAGAGCCTAAATCAAAGCGAATTCCCGCCCAGTTTCTGCTTTAAAACCAAAACCAAATCAAAAGCCAAGCTAAAGTTAAGCGTCACCGGATGCTTTAAAGCGTTGTCTCTCTCTCTTTCTCTCTCTCTTCCTCACTCTCCCTTTGCTCAGTTTATCATGTTTTCAACTGCAGTCAAGTTCCGCATAAGCCGTGGGAATGTTTCCAAAAAATGTCACAGGGCGGCAACATCAGACAGTTCCTGGTACAACAACAACAACAACAACAATAGCAGCAGCAACATTTGTGACAATGTAATTTGAAATGTCGACAAAAACGGCGTCTGCAGCGTAGGCGGCCTCTAACCCCTGCCCCTCTTCACTGATCCACATAATTTACAAGTCACGACAGTCCAGACAATAACGAGCTCGCTTTAAAAACATAAACAGGACTAAACAGCAACAGCAAAAGGACAATTCCTGCCGCTGGCCAGCAAACAAAAATATCCGGGAAAAAAAGAAAAGGAAAACAGAGAAAAGCTCATAGAGTTTTCACAACAACAAAAAATAGACGCGCTAAATTCAAGCATAATCACATAATAAACAAGCGCTTGATGGTATGAGCACAAAAAAGGACACATACAGAGAGAGAGAGTGACAGGGAATAAAGGAGAGAGAGAGAGTGAGAATGAAAGAGAGAAAGAGAGGCAGAGAGTTGTAGGCTTTCATTACAGCAGCAACGAAACGAGAGAAGGAAAAAGCGTAAAGCAACGCGATAATAAATGCGAGTTAAAGTGTAAAAAATGGAGAGAGGCGGGCAGAGAGACAACATCAAGATAAACAGGCATAACGTGAAAGGATATATGCATAACACTGCTAAGCGTACACATACGCACTCACACACACACACACACTCGCACACACACTTAATGGTTGAAATTAAATGCGAGTCCAAGAGATTTGTTGCATTTGAAAGACGCACAAGTTGCGACAGAACGAAAGGACATGAAGACAGCTCAAACAGTCAGTCAAACAGTCTGCTCTGTATGTGTACATGTGTGTGTGTGTGTATGTGTGTGTGCGTGTGTGCTGTGCTCTATCCCAATGGTGTTGTTGTGGCTGTAGTCGTTGTTCACTTTCAGTTTCTATTTTCCAGCAATTTGCACTGCTTTTTTGCGCTTAATTTCACTTGTGTTATTTTTATTATTTATTCTTTGTGGTTTTGTGTGTGTGTGTGTGTGTGTGTGTGTGTGTGTGCGTGTGTGTGTGTCTGTTTGTGCGTTATTAAATTTAATTTTTCATATTTATAGCTGAGGTTAGACAACTTTAATAGCCAAAGTTTATGTGATGGTTTTGGGCCACGCAAGAAAACATAACGAAGCTGCATTAAATGTGATTTAAAGCCCAAACGAGTATTGAATGTGAATGAGCTGAATACGCGTATGAATAAGATGAGTCATTCACTCTACAACATAAAGTTTAAAGCGTACCCTTAGGTGTTTTCAGGTTCAAAGTTATGAGTCTTCATTTTCTGCCATATTTTCCGTTTTCTTATGAATTTCTGAATGATTTGTTGGCCATTTGCCTAATTGGATTCGCTGTTGTTGTTGCTGTTGTTGTTGTTAACAGGCTCTACTTGGTTAGATAAGAGTTTGAAATAAGTTTAGCATTTGCTGTATTAATCATTTTCATACTTAATTCTTGTTTATTATAAGATTCTGTTCAAGTTCCAGGCCACCTTCGATTCTGAACTTCTAATCAGCTTTCACATGTTTCTCGTTTGCTGTAAGCTCTGTGATCATTTTGACTAAGGACACTATATAATATAGCAACAAATAAATTCTTCCAACTGCAGTTATTTCAATCTTAAGCCAAGTTGTATACACAGTAGCCCACATAAGTATTCAGACCACATGCCAGAAGCCAGCCAACATTCTCAACTGATTTCTAATCTCATTTCGCGTGTTCTTTCTCTATCCACAAATCTGGAATTTATAATCCTTTTATGTGTGGCAGTTGCAATTGTTGTTGTTCTTATTGTTGTTGTTGTTGCTTCAGCTTCAGCTTCAGCGAAAATCTTGTGATTCGTTTAGCGCGTTGTGAAATTTGCGCTAAATTGTTATTGTATATGTATGTGTGTGTGAGTGTGTGTGTGTGTCTATTATTTAGTTGTTGTTATTGTTGTTGTTGTTGCTGGCGCTGCTGTCTTGTCTAAAACATTACAAACAAATTGAGTTTGGCTCGACTGATGCTGGCCTCGCTTTTTGGCCTGGCCAGACAGACGACTGACTCTGCCAGCGTTGCGGCTAAACTTGGCCACGCCCCAGTCGCCCCTAAAGTGACTGCAGCAAACTGTTTTACTTTTGGACAACACACACACACACACACAACACACTGAGCAGAGGAGCACAGCCAAAACTCATTTTAGCTGCCTTTTTTTTGTGGCTCTGCACTCTTGTAATTTATGAGTTTGCGCCTCAAGTTGTATGCCACACGGTGGCAACATGCTTTGGCTCCACTCATCCTAGCTTCCTTGCATCCTGTGCACTGCAGCGGCTTATCGCCATTGTCTCTCATCTCTCTCTCACTCTCTCTCTTTCTCTATCACTCGGTCGTCTTGTTGTTGTTGCTTGGCAGTTTATGAAAACTGCAGTGGCAAATGTTTGGCTTTGCTTTGCCCTCTCACTCGCTCACTCATTCTCTCACTCTCTCACTCTCTCACTCTCTCTCTCTCTCTCTGTCTCTCTCTAGTATTGTCTGCTTCTGCCTTGCTTCACACCCTTTGCTGTCTACTCTTTCGCTGTCGCGTTGAGCTGGACCCCCTGGAGTGCAATGTCCTTGTTTATGCGCTGACACTCAATGTTGTTATTGTTGTTGTTGTTGTTGTAGCTGCTCTTGTGTCGCTTGATTGAATTGTGTCCTTGTCAGCGTCATGTCCTGCAGCCCCGAGTGCGTGTGTGTTTTGTGTGTTGCGTTGTATTCTGTGTGTTGTGCTGCGCTCACCTAAAAGTTTAATTAACTTTTCAGCTCAATTTCTAAACACGTTTTTGACTTTTGCTTTTAGTTTTTACTCTTTTTATTTGCAACCACAAAAGTTGCACTAATTTCAGCTACAATTTAAAATCATTTCGGCCAAAGGAGTTGAGCATTTTTTTTTTACTTTAAAAGGAAAATGTGAAGGAAATGC
This sequence comes from Drosophila funebris, assembly GCA_018901825.1. Lineage (NCBI taxonomy): Eukaryota > Metazoa > Arthropoda > Insecta > Diptera > Drosophilidae > Drosophila > Drosophila funebris. Next base: position 4,334,802 of record JAEIFK010000122.1, on the reverse strand, counting down.
TTTCTCTGTCTCTGTCTCTCTCTCTCTCTCTTTAGACTGTTTCTTTTTATAATGCTGCTGCTGTTGCAACTAAGCTCGAAGCTGCTACAAATGTTTAGGTGTGTGTGCGTGTGTGTGTGTGGGGGTGTGTGTGTGTCTGCTTATATATTTGTGTATTGTGGTATTTGCCTTTTGGACTGTCAAGTGACTTAAAATGACAGCAACGGCTTTTGACAGCTGCAAGCTAACGGTATTACAACTGACAGCTGGCGCTTCATGTGTGTATAACTGTGTTTGTCTGTGTGTGTGTGTGTGTGTGTGTGTGTGTTTTGTGTACCAAATTTATGTTTATGTTAACAAAGTCGAGCCATTCAAGTGGCAAGCCACAAACAAGTATGAGCTAAGCGAACAGACATGCTGCATATGAGAGCGAAAGGAATGGGAAGAGAAAGAGGCAGGGAGCTGAAGAGAGAGTGTGAACCACACAAGCAACCACCAAAATGACGGAACCACTCAACCAACGCCTACACACTAAATGCAGTCATGTGCACAAAGCCGAAAACATTGTAACTGAGCGCGAGTTTTGGCAAGATAAGCGAGATAACGAGACAAGGAGACAGGGGGACAAGGGGACAAGGAGACAGGGAGACAAGGAGACAGGGAGACAATGAGACAGAAGCAAGGTACCTCAATGGATGATGATGATAATATGCAATGAGCTGCTACACAGAGAGAAATTCGCGTATTAGTTGATGAATTGCGTCATTCCTCTTCCTCCTTGACTAGTGAACCACGTGGGCGTGGCTGTGCCTGGTGTCCCTGAGCCTCAGCAGCCGCATTCGCTTCGGCGGCAGCAGCTGCTTCCATCTCTGCCTTGTGCTTCTCCTGCTCCTCCTGCATGCGACGATTCATCTCGGCCGCATAATCCGCAAAGGTTAGATTAATGTCGAACGGAGTGCGATGGAAGATATTGGGTGGCGCATAATTATTCTGTATGGGCCAATATAAGCCGTCGTCATCACGGCCAAAGGGCACCTTTCCATAGAGATCGACAAACTCGCCGAGTGTGTAATAAAATCGCGTTGAAGCGAGCACAAGTTCAATGCGTTGAATCTCGGGCAGAAGTCGACGAAAGATGGCGGGAGCCAGGACTGTCGATGTCGTGGATGACAGACGTTTGGCTTGATTGGACAGACGATTGGGGTGATCATGCTCCTCTTCGCTGCCTTCGCCGAGGCCTTCGCCATCGGTGGTGGGCTCAATGACAGTTAACGAGCCTTGGGACATTTCCACGGTCGTTCTGGGCTCCAGACTGTCCCTGATTAGTCCACATATAGTATGCATCTTCTCCTTGATGATCAAATGCTGCTTGCCCATCAGATACTCATCCGTTGGGGTTGATGGTGGGAACTTCTCGTTAAGAAAGGCAGCGGGTATGCGGCGGAAAATCAAGTCCTTGGTGTACAACTAACGGGGAAGGAAAGGAATCGATTTAGAATGATTGCTTAAATAGATTGATCTGCCACTCACATCCTGTATATGATCCTCTATCATGAACACGCGATTCGACTGCCAGAACTCATCGATGCAGTCAAAGAGCTCAGAGCAGAAAATGCCCATCATATCCTCGCCGCTCTCCAGCATTAACATGGTGTAATCATTCATGAAAACCAATAGACCGCACATGGGATCGGGCGTGTAGGACAAGTGACGGCACTTCATTTGCAGCTCCTGCAGCTTTTCCGAAAACAACGTGAACATGTCCTTGGGACCTGCGATGCTTTCACGCTCTTGCTCAGGCTCAGCTTCTTCGACCTCCGCCTCGACTTGGGGATCATCATCCCAGTCAAAGTTAAAGGTTCGTGTCACCGTCTCCCGTTGAGGATCAGCTAGGTCTGTTATCTTCTCTGACGGATGATCGACATCAACTTCTGGTGGGATGGCTGCCTTGGACTGTAAAGGATCCGGCGTGGACGCCTGTGAATAGTGTTGTTGCTCTTCCTCAGCGGCCATCGTGGCTGTGTCTGCATCCGGATTCTGATCCATACTGATTACTTTATCTGGTAGCTGAGCTGCCGGCGTAGCTAACTGTAGACTCTCCCTTTGAGGATCCACATTCTTGGCCAGTATAAAGATGCGTTGATAGAACACCGATGTGTTCATCTTCAGCAGTTCGTCATCCACATATTCCACAAGGGATTTGCGCACCTGGAAGATAAGCGGACGCTTCAATGTGAAGCACGGCTGCCTTCCAAAAATCGATGTATGCTGCTTGGCATGTGCACTTGTCGCCGACGTGTGTCGCGTCAGTCGACTTGTCGCCATGTCTGCGCAGCACTTGGATCTGCTCTGTCAAGACTTCGGGGGAATCGACAAAGCGACCGAATATTGTTGTTCTTATTGTTATTGTCGTTGTCGTTGTCGTTGTCTAGCAACAGACACATCAAACGGTTGCCAAGTTATAAAAGCAACATAAGCTACGGCTCTGTTTAGTCTGTATTTGTGATAGAAGTGTTTGGGAATTATAAGACAATTCAGAAATTGAAGACAAAGCTGTTCTTAGCAAGCTTTGATACTTATTTACTTTTATTATTGAAGGCAAAACTTTTCCAGATATTTACCGAAACGAAACTAGAATGAGGTATGAGAACTTTAGGTATTTCTTGGAACTTGTCTTTAAAAAGTGCAAAGAGTCTTTTAAGCTTATATATGTATGAAATTGGAATTGGAATCGCTTCATTAACTTTATTTAATTTTCTTCGGTATATGCTAGGTCTCTCACAGTCGGGTTCACTCGACTGTAGCCTACTTACTCGTACTAGTCGTGTTTTCTTTTGAAAGCAATTCTGGATAATATTCCACAATTTCTCGTAGTGTACGCCTGTTAAACTGTTATTATTTGACAATGTGTGTGTGTGTGTGTGTGTGTGTGTGTGTGTGTGTGTGTGTGTGTGTGTGTGTGTGTGTGACATCTTGCTGTTGCCTCAATTATTATTATCATTCGCTTAAAATCCAAACGTTGTAGCTGCCTTTTGCTTTTCAGCGAGTTAATTTATTCATGGCGCATTTATGAGCAACTACAACAACAAGGCCAAAACAGCAGCAGCAGCAGCAGCAGCAACAACAACAACAACGATGGGAACAAGCAACACGAACAACAACAACTATAAAGGTAGCAAATGTTGTTAAACTTCTTCATCAGCGTTGTTACAATCTGTTGTTGTAGTTGTTGTTGCTGCTGCTGCTCTTAGTCCCAACTTATACCGCTCTCTCTTACCCTCTATCCCTCCCTCTCTCTCTCCCGCTCTGCGGCTGTCTCTGTCTAGCACGTTGAACAATCTGAAACACTTGGGCATACAACATGTTGAAATGATAATGAGCGAAAATTGTTTTTTGACTCGCTTCCCAAGTGTTTTGTGTTGCACAAAAGCCAAGAACTTATCCCCCTTACCTCCTTTCCTACCCAGACTCCCAATTTCCGTTGTATCCAGAGTCTGAATCTTAGTCTGATCCTTGGGGTTGAGCGGCCGTTTACAGTTTAGTTTATTGGCTTGAAAGTTGCGTAGCAATTTGTGGCATTTGTTATCATAAATACATGTCTCTCGCCCAGAGCAGACAGAGACGGCAGCGAGCTTAAAGAGCTGCTTAAAGCAGAAAGAGAAAGCTCTTACTTTCACTGCATATGTTGGTATCAGTTTCGCCTTCGCCTTCGCTTTCGCCTGGCAAATATGTGCATTTAAATGTGTCGCATCTTGTGCTGGATTCTCGCTCGCTGGGAATGTTGCAAGCAGCGTTGATTGCACCCAAGTTCTTAGTCAATATTTGTCAATTTCAATGAAATGAGAATTTGACATGCAAGCAAACACAGTCCTCCGCAACCATGACGAGTATCCAGCTGTAACTGCAGGATGCACAGCCTGAGCTTTGCAAACAGACAATCGCATGTCGACGAATCGGCCTTGGCCAGTGCAAAAACCAGGAGAAACTCCCCTAGCATCCCCAAGCCGACGCACTCACACTCCGAGAGGACATTCACAGACCAACAGCCAGACACAGATATAGAGGCAGAGGCAGATATAGAGGCAGACACAGGCGCAGGCATAGACACAGACACAGAGGCAGGCGGACGAGTAGGTAAATTAATTGCGAATTGTATGCTCTGGCATTTTTGTGTGGCAATCTGATTGATGTTCAGGTTATTCGAGTGCCAGCAACCAGAACCAAAGCCAATGTTAAGCAAATTAAATAGTTGGCAGTGCATTAAGTTAAATCGGAAGCAGATTGATTTATATAAGCGTGGGGGAAGTACTACAAAATGCAGAGTAGCGAGTTGCACTAGCGAGTGGATTAAAGCAACGGGTAACTATTAGTGGTAAGGACAGAAAAACGAGTATGAGTAGCGGGTAGCAAGTAGCGAGGAGCGAGTAGAGAGTAGAAGGTTGCGAGGAGCGAGGAGCGAGCAGCGATTAGCAAGTAGGAAGTATCGAATAGCGAGCAGCGAGTAACGGGTGGCGAGTATCGAACAGTGAGTAGCGAGTAGGGAGTAGCAAGTAGGGAATAGCGAGTAGAGGGTAGCGATTAGCGAGTATCGAATAGAGAGTAGCGAGTAACGGGTGGCGAGTATCGAACAGTGAGTAGCGAGTAGGGAGTAGCGAGTAGGGAATAGCGAGTAGAGGGTAGCGATTAGCGAGTATCGAATAGAGAGTAGCGAGTAACGGGTGGCGAGTATCGAACAGTGAGTAGCGAATAGGGAATAGCGAGTAGAGGGTAGCAATTAGCGAGTAGGGAGTATCGATTAGCGAGTAGCGAGTATAAACAACAACAAAGTTCTCAGCAACACTTATAGCTTGCACAATAGAAGTTAAGAAATAAAAAACAAACGAGTTCGCATTACAACGAGTAACGAGTAGAGCATGAAGTAGCTGCTGCTCTCCTTGTTTAGACATGTTTTATTCAATGTTATTTCAGATTATATATTCCAATTCCAATTTGTAAATTCTAATCAAATTTATTATATTTATTTGCAACCATTATTCCGTTTAAACGAAGTTCGCCACAATGAGAGCCTCCCCTTCCCCTCCGGATACAAAATGTTTTAATATGTTACCAATCAAAATGTTTAGTTGGCAATTATGAAATCAAAATAATAAAATTCAATTAAAATTAAAACAGCCCAGCGCATGAACACACAATACATTTTGCATTTAATGCTTTTGTCCACGGGGCGTATGGAGGATATTTTATTAAGCAATTTAATTAAATTAAAATAAAAATAAAAATGTCACAGCAGCACAAACAACAAGAGCAACAAATTGGCAAAAGTTGAGGCCAGATGCGCTGGCAATTTGTTGGTTGTCACAAAGTTTTACCAATGCAATTAAATTGGGCAACTAAGAGTTGAGAATTGAGAATTGAGAGCTGAAATCGAAATCGAAACTAAATGGAAATGGAGAAATGCATTCAGCAAATGCGACGAGCTGTTTAATCAATTGAATCCTTGTTCACAGTCCCGAAAGGACCAACAAAATGTCTGCACTTTGCCAATTAATGGCAGCTAATTTCGCTGAGCAGCAGAGCAGCCGAGTATCAGAGCAGAAGGCCTCTTGACCCAAAATCAATACTGTCCACCCGCAACTTCCCCCTCAAGTGACTCCCCTTCCATGACCAATCCCCCCTTGTTTCTTTGGCCATGTGGACTAAACTCAACTCAATTATATTTTTATTTATGCGTCAACATTCGCGCACTCAACAAATAGCATTGAAGCATCCTTTATTGGCAACAGCAGTGGAGGCAGTAGAGGCGGGGATAGACGTCTATCTTGGCCTTAGACAATGGCAAATTTATTGTTTCGCCAATCTAAGCAAATTTTTGGTCTAAAACTTTTTTTCGCTGCTGTTGCGTTGGAGCTCAGCGGACCATTAATAAAGTTATGTATTTGATTATGAAACAGCCGAGCGGAAATGTTGCGAATGGATTCAATTGCTTGGCAATTGCAGAGGGAGGGGAGCGAGTGGAAGGGCAAATAGGACAGAGAGGGAAGGACGGAAAATCATAAAAAAAAAGGAAAGATGCTCGTTTTATGACGCAACTTTGCTTTAAATGAAATTGCCCAGTGAAGCCTAAGCACGAGGTTCTAAAACTGATAAAATTAACAGTCCGCCTGGACGAGCGACATTCCCAGAAAAGCTTTCGCCTACTCCACTCAGTGGCTGCATCCACATGGCGAGATTCAAGTGAGAATGTGTGTGGGAACACGCACGTTTACTCTGTGTGTGTGTGTGTGTGTGTGGTCAGTGTGAATCTTTGCTCTCATTCTGTTCCCCCCTTTAGCCATTTTCTTGCGGCATTCCAAAATGGCACATCCGTTGCCTAAGCCTTGTCCGTGTGAGTGAGTAAGTGTGTGTGTGGGTGTGCGTGTGTGTGTGCGTGTGCGTGTACATTCCACAGAATCCAAACTTGTGGGTGAGTTGAATTTTTCACTTTTATGGGGTCATTTAAAGCTGCTGCTGAATGCTTAAAGAATTCATGTATTTCTTGCTTCATTTTCACATTGTGGCTTAGACTTTATGCAGTCTCTTGCAGATGATGACAACAATTAGCATTTAGATAAACGTTTTGTTACTGCCCGACAAACATTTTGTATCCCGTTTGAATGCCACAATTGAAAATGAAGAAAAATGGAATCAGGCAAATGCAAATGCCATGAAATTGCAACTTCATTGCGTTGTGGATGCAATAACAACAACAAAGCTTGATTAAAATAAAACGTTATATATGTAGGAATGGTAGTTTGCAACCCCGATAGTTATTATGGCTTGTAGCCCTGGCAAATTAACAGAGAGATAATTAGCATAACAGCCAGAGTACAGAGATCAGTAAGAGTAAAGTGCGAAACGTAGAAGGGATAAGTTGTGCGCTCGTCAAGAAGAGTAAAATATCAGTGAATAAAATAAGAACAGTTACTTAAGAAGAAAAGAGGACATAGAATTACATACAATAAATGTACAATAAACACATACTGCACACATATATAATAAAATACTAAATAATGTAACACATATAAAATAAACCCACACTACAACTTGGGGGCTCAACCGGGATTATTTTTTATGTGTGAAAAGACGCTACATAGACGAGACATAAAAACGTAGTCGGCGTGCAGTTACTTTACATTTGTGCAGCAAAAAACAATAAGTGAACATAGAGTGTACAAATTCAATCATCAAATTGACATTTGTACATACATATGTACATAGTATGTATGCAAGCAATTCTAGAAACGTGCACAGAGCGACAAACGAGAAAAGTAGCGAGCGACAAACGGCATCATCCGTAAAGCCAGCTACGACAAGAGGTCGGTACGTACGAGTGGCATAACTAGCTAGCAGCAGTAAGCTACAAACAAGAAGAAGCAGCAAGCGACAAACGGCATCATCCGTAAAGCAAGCTACGACAAGAGATCGGTACGTACGAGTGGCATAACTAGCTGAAGCAGGAGCGACAAACGAGAAAAGTAGCGAGCGACAAACGGCATCATCCGTTAGGCAAGCGAAAACAGGCGTCGCGACGCGTCTTCAAAAAGAACACGTGTTCAGTTCCAGCAAGCAGAGAGCGAGTGACGCAGTAGAGATGAACAAAAGTGAGCGACACACAAAAGACGACCGAAAGCGCATGGCGCAACAGAATAGCTAAATCAGAGAGACGGAGGGTCTGACCTTGAAGAAAGGCAACCAGAGCAACGAAAAGGGAAAGAATTTGCAGAGAAGCGTTGCAGAGGCATCGACGCTTACAGAGAAGTGTTACGGAGCACGACGTTTGCAGAAAAGCGTTACCAGAGGTATCGACGCTTACAGAGAAGCGTTACAGAGGCATCGACGCTAACAGAGAAGCGTTACAGAGGCATCGACGCTTACAGAGAAGTGTTACGGAGCACGACGTTTGCAGAGAAGCGTTGCAGAGGCATCGACGCTTACAGAGAAGCGTTGCAGAGGCATCGACGCTTACAGAGAAGCGTTACAGAGGCATCGACGCTTACAGAGAAGCGTTGCAGAGGCATCGACGCTAACAGAGAAGCGTTACAGAGGCATCGACGTTTATAGAGAAGCGTTGCAGAGGCATCGACGTTTGCAGAAAAGCGCTACAGAGGCATCGACGCTAACAGAGAAGCGTTACAGAGGCATCGACGCTTACAGAGAAGCGTTGCAGAGGCATCGACGTTTGCAGAAAAGCGTTACCAGAGGCACGACGTTTGCAGAGAAGAATTAACATAAGGTATCGAGTAAGTGAGCAGCAGAAATTAACATTGTTAAAATATACCAGAAATATTTAAGAGACTCAATGTAATTATATTTTACTAATCCTAAAATAAGATTTCAATTTATAATGCTGTACGATGAGATCGCACAACTGAAAGTAGCAGAACTTAGAGCAAAATTATCGGAGTTAGGGTTATCTACGAAAGGCACTAAGGCCCAATTGCGAGAAGCATTATATGAGTACTTCAGATCAAATATAGGAAACGACAATAACAATACTTCTATATACGAAGATACGAGTTCCGAATTAGTAGAAGAAGACAGATCAGAGCAAGTTAATTCAGAACAAGTAAATACAGAGCAACAAGAAAATCAAGAAAGTATGGCATACCCTAACAACACAATGACATTCACTTTAAAGGACGTCAAAGACTCCCTGACAACATTTGACGGTAGCAGCAATTCAGATATTGATGATTGGTTAAGAGAGTTTGAAAACAATGCAGTCACAGTTCAGTGGAACGATTTACAAAAATTTATTTATGGCAGGCAGTTACTAAAAGGAGCGGCCAAATTGTTTGTAAATTGTAATAACGGTTTAAATGATTGGGATTCATTGAAACAGGGACTACAGGACGAATTTTGCATCAAACTATCATCAAAACAGGTTCATGAATTATTGGAAAACAGAAAGAAACAACCGAAAGAAACTTTAATTGAATACTACTATACAATGATCGGTCATGCAAATAAAAGTAAAATAGACGATGAAAGCATTATTGATTATATTATCGAAGGCATTCCCGATTCAAAAATTAATAAAAATATTTTGTACCAAGCCACTAATTTAAAAGACTTGCGCGAAAAGTTGAAAGTTTACGAAAAGATAGCGTTGCCAAAAGAAACAAAAGCTAAGGTTAAATTTGAGGAAAATGATCAGAAAAGGGGTAAACGTGATATATACTGCTATAAGTGCGGAGAGAAAAACCACATTGCCAAAAATTGTAACCAAAGTATAAAATGTTTTAAGTGTAATGGTCTTGGACATAAAGCGAATCAATGCGAAGCGAAAGTTGGACGACCTGAAATTAAAAAAGAGACATCAAACGTACAACAGTTATCACAAAACATTCTAAATAGAGCATTCAAGACTGTGAAGATAGGCGAATATATACTGACAGCTTTATTTGATTCCGGTAGTGACATATGCACCATCAGCGATAGAATTTATAATAATCTGAATGTGAAATTGGAACAGGACTGTAAAGTATTGACAGGAATTGGAGGAAAACAGATTAACACACTGGGTTCTTTCAAAATAAACACCGAGTTGGACCTCATTCCAATCAAAATGTGTTTTCACGTAGTTCGTGACGAAGATACCCTGTTTGACGGAATTATAGGCAATGACGTGCTTGATTTTGTCAATGTGACTCTAAGTTCTAATAGTGTTAGCTTTAACGCTGTAAAATACTCGTCAAAAGATATACAGGATTTAAGAAAGATAACTAAGGATAGTGGGGAGAAAAATGGCGAGGAACAAGAATGTAATACCTTAGAGCCCGGAACCAAAATTAAAGAATTACAAGATAATTTCAGTAAGCTACTAACTATGAATATCGAAGAGGAAACAAAACTTGATATACAGCATCTCGATGAAGATTTAAAACATACCGTTCAGAAAGCTTTAAAGTGGTATAAGTGGGTGAAGCCAGACATTAGCCCAGTTGAGATGAAAATTATACTGACTGATGAAGTTCCGATTTACCAGAGACCCAGAAGACTACCATTAGGAGAACAAGAAAAAGTAGACAAGCAGGTTCTAGATTGGCTTCAAGAGGGTATAATTCGCCCAAGCGTTTCAGAATTTGCTTCTCCCATCGTGCTTGTATCAAAGAAAGACGGTACCAAAAGACTCTGTTGCGATTATCGCAAGCTGAATGAGAAAATTATACGCGATAATTTCCCAATGGCCACGATAGATGATGTTTTACAAAGGCTTCAGGGGGCAAATGTGTTCACAACATTGGACTTGCGTAATGGATTTTTCCATGTCCCAGTGAGTGAAGAATCTAGAAAATACACATCTTTCGTCACACAAAAAGGACAGTATGAGTTTTGTTTTGTACCATTTGGTATATCGAATTCCCCAGCAGTTTTCATGAGGTATATCTTCGCAGTATTAAGATCACTCATAGAGAAGGGTACACTGATATTATATATGGATGATATCATTATCCCATCAAAAGACGAATCAGAAGGCATAGAGAAGTTAAAGGAAGTTTTATATTTAGCTGGAACTTCAGGCCTTAAAATAAAGTGGGAGAAATGCCAATTTTTGAAGAGAGAGGTAAATTTTCTCGGGTATATAATAAAAAACGGAACGATTACACCATCAAAAGAGAAGACTTTAGCAGTAGACAACTTTCCTGTCCCATCTAATAAAAAAGCACTTCAGCGTTATTTGGGTCTAACTTCTTATTTTCGAAAATTTGTTAAAGATTTTGCCACAATTGCTAGGCCATTAACAAATCTCTTGAAGGCGACTACAATTTTTAAATTGGGAAAAGAGGAATTATCATCTTTTCATGAACTAAAGTCACAATTGTCTAGCTCACCAGTCCTTCGACTGTTTGATGAAAAAAGCAGAACCGAAATTCATTGCGATGCGAGCATGTACGGATATGGTTCAGTGCTAATGCAAAAAGATTCTGTCGATCAATCGTATCATCCAGTTGAATACATGAGTCGCAAAACGACGCCAGCTGAAGAGAAATACTCGTCTTATGAATTGGAAGTTCTTGCGATTGTTGAAGCCTTGAAAAAATGGAGGGTGTACTTGTTAGGGAAGCGATTCAAAATTGTTACAGATTGTAACGCGTTTGCTATGACAATTAAGAAAAGAGACGTCCCAACAAGAGTAGCACGATGGGCCATATTTCTTCAAGACTTCGACTTTGAGATCGAACACAGATCAGGAACAAAGATGAGACACGTAGACGCGTTAAGCAGAGTCCACTGTCTATTACTCCAAGACTCATTGAAATATCGAATTAAGAAAGCACAAAGGGAAGACGAATGGGTAAATGCACTTTGCGTAGCATTGGAATCAGGACCGTATAAAGATTTCTATATGAGGCAAGATATCCTGTACAAAGACCCTATTCGAGAACTAATAGTAATTCCAACAGAAATGGATGGAGAAATTATTAGGATGGCTCACCGTCAAGGACATTTTGGTGTTAAAAAGACTACTGAGTTAGTAGAGAAACAATTTTACATTCCAGAGTTAGCAAGAAAAGTTAGTACGATCATAAAATCCTGTGTAGAATGCATTGTAAGTGACCAAAAGTGTGGCAAGAAAGAAGGATTTCTCAATCCAATTGATAAGTCAAATGAACCCTTAAAGACATTCCATCTCGACCACATTGGACCGATGGATCTTACAAAGAAACAGTACAACCACATTCTAGTGATCGTAGATGCATTTTCAAAATTTGTTTGGCTATATCCGACCAAAGGCACTGGGGCAGAAGAGGTCGTTGATAGGCTCAAAAAACAATCAGCATTGTTTGGAAACCCTATACGTATGATCACAGACCGCGGCACAGCTTTCACATCGAACTTATTTAAAGAATACTGTGTATCTGAGAATATCCAACATTTGCTAATAGCTACAGGTGTTCCACGCGGAAACGGACAGGTGGAACGCATTAATAGAATTGTTATCACAATGCTAAGCAAACTATGTGCAGAAAATCCGCAGATGTGGTATAAGAGTGTCAATAGAGTGCAACAATTTATAAATGCGTCACCTTCTAGAAGCACTAAGTTTTCCCCTTTTAAAATACTAACAGGAATGGATTTAAGACTTAAATACGATAGTGAATTAAAAACGTTACTAGAGGACGAAATACTAATTGAACTACAAAATGACAAGGACGAAATTCGAACACAGGTTAAGGAAAATATTGCAAAGATCCAGGAAGAAAATCGACATTCATACAATAAGTCAAGGAAACCAGAAAATGAATATGACATAGATGACTTGGTAGCGATAAAGCGTACACAGTTTGGACCAGGACTTAAATTAAAGAAGAATTTCTTAGGCCCATATAAAGTAACTCGTAAGCTTAGACACGGAAGATATATAGTAGAGAAAGTAGGCGACGATGAAGGCCCGAATAAAACGAATACTGTAGCTGAGTTTATGAAACACTGGAGTTCTTCATTCGAGTCGAATGACTTGTCAGGATGGCCGAGTGTAGGAATGGTAGTTTGCAACCCCGATAGTTATTATGGCTTGTAGCCCTGGCAAATTAACAGAGAGATAATTAGCATAACAGCCAGAGTACAGAGATCAGTAAGAGTAAAGTGCGAAACGTAGAAGGGATAAGTTGTGCGCTCGTCAAGAAGAGTAAAATATCAGTGAATAAAATAAGAACAGTTACTTAAGAAGAAAAGAGGACATAGAATTACATACAATAAATGTACAATAAACACATACTGCACACATATATAATAAAATACTAAATAATGTAACACATATAAAATAAACCCACACTACATATATATGTATGAGTGTGGATGACTGTGAATGAATGTGTGTGTGTGTGTGTGTGTGTGTGGGGGGAAATATCAAACAATTAAATAACACGCTAGCAGAAATAAAACGAAATCCAAAGTGAACTCAATTTTCTGGCATCTAAATCATTTTTAATTTGAACAACAAAAAGATGTCTCTGTGTGTGTGTGTGTGTTTGTTTTGCACATAACAATAACAAAATGTAGCATACATATAAGCATAAGTTCACAAACAAATTCGCAAACACACGCATTCAGTTACACACACACACACACACTCCAGCAAAGCTTGGCACACTACAGAGTAGCAACAACAACAACAAGAAGAACAACTACAACTACAATAATGCAATATACTCGGCAGCATATACCGTTACACGCTGCTGAACAATTATTCAAATCCACGAGCCATGACTGCCATCAGCAGCGAGAGAAGAGTAGCGAGAGCAGAGCAGCGAGAGGAGAGCAGCGAGAGAAGTGAAGAGTGAAGCTGAGTGTAGCATAGAAAGCCGTAAAGTATAAAAGAGAGAAAATGCTTTTATTTTTTTTATTATACACTTGCACAGGGTATTAACAACTTATCAGTGCAAATGTAAAGCAGAAGTAGGCGTGGCCAACTTGAGAATTCTTATTTAGAGATTGCAGAAATAACTGGGTTATTATATAATAGGAATAATTGAATGGAATTAATGGAAACAGAGATTTCTGTTTGTAAATATTTCCGTATAAATCTTAATAAATTTATTCATTCATATATATTAAATAAAGTTGCGATATCTTGTTAATCAACTGAAAAGAAAATAAAGTAGAAGAAATAAAAAATAAAATAAAACAGATTTGATATGTAAATAAATAAAATAAACTAAAAATTTAACAGCAATAAATTCAAATCCACAATTAGTATACAAATTAGATCAATTTTATTTAAATTTAGTAACTAGCATATTAAAGCAAATAAAACTAAAAACAAAACAACTCCATCCACAAACAAGGCAAGGGTATTCAATCGTCGGCCAGCCCAAGACAGTAATTTATTCCTGTTCATTTTTTATTTTATTTTATTTTTTTTGTTCGTTTGTTCATTCGTTGATTTTGCTTTGTTTTATTTGTTAATTTTTTTTTGTTGTTCTCATTTCATTTTCAACAATTTGTCACAATAACAAAGCATTTGAAATTTCTACAACAATTTACAGGTTGTATTTTTTTGTAATTTAATTACTTGTGCTGTTGTGAAACGTTTTATTGTGCTGCAGATACGCTCTAAAACAGAGCGAACAACTGCAAATGCAACTAAACGCAATCCCAGTTTTAGTTTGCATACGAACTTGTATAATTTGTTTAAAATTAATGCATATTGTTTAGTGAAGTTTCAGCTTCATTTTTTGAATTCAACAAACAAATAAAAACCAGAAGCTGAAAGACTTGTAAATCCCGTCTAATTTATGGCCCGCCCACGTGAGTTATATGAGTTCAGGCTGAGCTTTTTAAGCCGCCTAAAAGCAAACATAATAAAACAAGAATGAAGAGAATCAGAGAGAGAGAGAAAGAGAGAAAAAAACTATCAATTACGATGATCACATTGCTAACAAGCAGCTGCTGCTGCAACTGCCTCGTGCTTGGCCAAGAGGCTAATAAATACGCCTAAGCACTGTCATTCCATTCGAAATGACAACGTCAAGCAAATTACTTCAAAATCAACGAGAGGCAATCGAACAGTTGAACAGTTTGCATTGTTGCGCACCAGCGAACTGTTTGGACAACCCTCGGCAGTAACAAGAGACACACACTGGGTCTGGCAAGCCCATTAAATGAGCAGGGGCCTAACGCCTTCCGTCTTCCTGTTTTCTGTTCTCTGTCATCTGTCGTCTGTCCTCTGATGCAACGTGGCGTATGAGCAACGTGACAGTGGGTTGCCACTTACAAGTAATAACATGCCCCGGAGCGGCATAAAAACCTGCGATGACAATGCGTGTGTGAGTGTGTATGTGTGTGTGTGTGGGTGCCATAAAAAGGCTTTAGGGCAAACCGAAAATAAAGGCATCCACATACAAGGAGGAATCTAAGCACATTCGTCGCGACTTTGGGGTCGCATAAAAAGGCTCGACGCATAATGCCTGTGATTGATTTACCTGTGCGACAAAGAGTGTGTGTATTTGTGTGTGTGTGTGTGTGTAAAGTTCATGTGTCCCATTTGGTTAGACAGCTGAATTAAAAGAGACGATGCTGCCAAGTAGAAAGGCAGCTTGGTCAACCATTTTTTTGCATTTGCTTTCTTGGCCTTCTTCCTTTGCCTTTTCTTGCTCTCGCTTCTACTCGAGTTGTTGCTGCTTCTTTTTTTTTTGCCGGCAGTGTCAAATGCCGTCAGAAGTTTAAGCTCTATATCGGCGGCCCCGCAACACAATCAGGTCAAGTCAACAGCCAAACTTGGTTAGTTAAAAGTGTTTGTCATCGTTGACACCTTTCGTCTTGTCGAGCAACTTGAGACGGCAACTGTAACTCCATCTCCATCTCCGTCTACACCTCCATCTCCATTTCCAACTCCGTTGTCAACTGAGGCTGCGACAATGACAGCAAACAGTGCAAAAGGGCAAAGTTTTCTTTTGCCTTGCCTTTTTCCTTACACTCTCTCAATACTCATACCCTGTACATAGAGTGTTATAGATCTGCGATGTTATGGCATAGAATTCTGCGACAGATTGCCAGCTATGTTCGCAACTTAAACTACTAAACTAGCGAGAGAGCTGGAGAGAGACAGAGACAGAAAGAGAGAAAGTGAGAGAGAGAGAGAGATAGAGAGAGATGTTGGAGTTACAGGACAACTGCTAGTCGTACATGCTCTATTCAAATTGACTTTTCACTGCTGTTTCTGTTGTGCTTAGTAAAGCTGTTCTGCGTTCTGAGTGGCAAGTGGGCGGTCTGGCGGCTGGGCATGGTCGCTTAACGTGCTGGGAGGGAGGAGAGCGGGTCGGACGTTGATTGCTGTTAAATATTTGGCGGCAACGCGAAAGTTTTCGTAAATCTAATTTATTACATTGGCTAGAGCAGTTTAAAGCCTAACGGGCAATGACACCAACGACACACACACACACACACACACACGTTCACACACCCATACACACAACAAGCATATTGAGTTTCTGTACACACACACTCACACACACACACACATACACTCAGAGGTTGCGTAGGTTTATTGGCATTGGTGTTAAGACCTTGTGCATGCCACATTCAGCTTTTGTTTTGCGGCTCTTTGCCACAGATTTGCTATGAGCTCGTGTGACTTTGAGACTGAGCTGATATCCCCTAACCTTCCTCTTTCCTTCTCTCTCTCTCTCTGCCCTCTTGTCATGTGGCAAGCCCCAATTTGCTGTTATGTCTTCATATCATTTTGCTGTAAAACGAGACATGGCCTCAGCACGCGCAATTTATCATTTTCAGTTCAAAATGTGAACAGTTTCGAGTGGCAACCGAAAAGTGATGGAGCACAGCACAACGCCCACTGACAGTTGCCACACCCCACTCAGCTATTCCTATATCTGGCCCATTTAAACTGCAGTTGAACTGCAATTGAGTTGGCATTTCATTACGGCCAGCCATAAAACCAGCAGCAGTTGCCAAATAAAATCGTTAAATGGCAAAGGAAGAGGAAAAAAACTTATCAACGTAAACAATTCAAGCACTTCAACTAGTTTCAGGCGTCTCGATAGTGCTCCAGATAACGCCATGTTCCCAAGGAAATAGCGGTAAGAGAGAAGGGAGAAGGGAGAGCAGAGAGTGAGAGGGAGAGAGAGAGAGAGAGAGAGAGAGAGAGATACTTGTGGCTTGGTAGATTGCATAATGAAAAGTTCCAGACGGGAGAGACAAATTTTTATGAGCAAACTTTCAATTACCGAACTTTTTTCTTGCTTGAATTACTTTTGAAATGCTTTTGCAGACACACACCCAGCCACAGCCACACACACACATGTGACACTCACACACACACACACATGCAATTATGAGCGTTGTCTGTTGGCTCTGAATGGGCTTTCAACTCACCTGACCTTCAAAGTGTTGCCCCATTCATAATGCTGCTGTTTATTACTTTCGCAATTTACCAACTCAATTTACGAGCCGCGTTTTTTGCAATTTTTCAACTTGTTACTTAACGCAACTTAAGCAATATTTGGCACACAATCCAGGGCAAGACAATGGGCTCTGGGACTGGCCAAAAGTGCCTCTTCTTTTAGCCATTTCAGCGCCAGCTGCTGTACACATAAACATAAATCATAATCTGTTGGCACAGTACATAAATTATTGACGCTAAAGAGTTCACAATGTGCACACAATACACAACACTCAGCACACACATTTCCCCCAATACAAACACACACACACACACACACACACATACACACATATATGTATATACACTCACACACAGTGATAATAGCTACTAAACACCTACTTACAGTTTGGAGCGCAGTTATTAAAATGAAAGGCAAAAGCTGAAGTCGAAACCAGAAGAGCAGATACCACATAGCAGCAGGGGCAGGGGCCAGGGAGAGGAGCAGTGAGAGGGGTTTATCTATGCTCTGTAAAAGCATTTTCCACTCTTTTCTTTAATGGTTGCATATGCAGTCTGTTGTGGCATTAATACGAGAGCAATTGCAGTTCCTACACTCCTCTTACTCCTCTTACTCACTCACCATATGAAGGGAACACGGAGCGTATGAGTTATGTGCAGCAGATTCAATTTAGATGTGCTTCAGCTGCAGCAAGTAAGTAAGGAATGGAGCACTAAAAAGTAGCTGAATATTGATTTATTAATAGCCCTTACTAGCGCTGTCCTCCGTGGTCACTTTGTCTGTGCAGTTTCCCTTACTACTTAAGGTATGTTAATAGAAGTTGCGAGTCAAGATATCGATTAAAATACATAATATTTCTGTCGTTTCTATTGAAACTGCTAAGATATAAAGATCTCAACTAATGTGCTGAGCTAGCAGACCAAATATATACATAGAACCAACATTGCTTATATATATCATACACTGTCCTTCATGGTCAGTTATTGATGTAACTATTACACACCTCTCTGTCCAAGTTGCCCCCCCTGTTCAGCTTAATTCCTCAGCTGTCAATTTAAACACTTCTAGTCAAATCTGTTCGCTGCTTGTTTAGCTCGCTTGCTGCGTCCTCCAGTGTCACTTTGCTTGTATTGCCATTACTTTTACTGACATATCAATTTAAGTTGCCTTCCGGGAAAGTGCAAGCTACATAGCTTAATTCCCGGACTGTCACATCATTCACGATTAACTCAACTCTGTCAATGTTGCGACACATCCAAAAATAGATTCAACACAATTTCTGCAAATCTCCACAGACCACAAACACAAACACAAACACAAATACAAATGCAAACATGTGAACATGGAAAAAAACTAAACAAGGAGTGGAACAAAATGTAAGGAAAAAATGCGGAAAACTGGCATTTAAATTTCTATTGGCGTTTTGCAGTTTGCAATCCAAACAAAATTGACAGCATCAAAAGGCGGCAAACAGCAAGCGATGGAGGAGGTAAACAAACACCGAAACAGCAGCAACAACAACAACAGAAACAACAACAACAACAACAACCAACATCGATACCAAAGTTGGACACTGTTTGTTGCCCAGTTTCCCATTCAGTTGCCGCTGCCACTGCCACAACCAGCGCCTGCCTCATTGATGAATGCTGATTTTGCAGCGACGCGGAGGTAAACAGAGTGCTAAACAAAATGCTACACGAGATATTTGAAATGTTTCAGATTTACACGCGAATGTTCACAAAAATCCACTTAAATTTACTGCAGACCTGAGCTCTTTGCCATGCACATGTTAAAGGGCTTCACCAGAAGCAAACTGTATAAAAAAGAAAAACAGGAATACGTGTTGCCATTTGAATTTGTCACTCCCCCAAGCAGAACCAAGCTGCAGAGTCAGTTCGAGTTTGAGAGCGACGAATGGGGTATGCTGGACTAGTGTAGAGGTGAGTTTGAACTATTGAATGGTATGTGTCTTCAAAAGTACACAGACATGACTTCTTTTGAGGAGGATCGCACAAGAGGAAAGAGCTTAATGGGCGTATTAGACTAGGGATAGATCTGAGTTAAATCTGGGAAAATGAGTGCATAGATGAGTCCTCTTTTGTGGTAGATAGTTCACATTTTACTAGACTTCTTAAAGATCTGAGTTACAACTCTGAAATTAAAGCTGCTCTCTAGATCACACGTAAGTCTTGTCATAAGGTAGATAACTCCATAGTAAGCCCACTTTTACAAGCACTTTAACAGGGTACAAATGTGGCTAGATGTGAGTTCAGGCTCTGACCTTGCACACAACTACTTTTAATTCAAGTTAACGTGGATAGAGAGATAGATACTCTGTGAAAGATTATAGTCTGTAATCCATAACCGAGTGGGGTATATTAGACAGAAGAGAATTGAGTGCAAGCTCGGCAACTCAAGCTGGGATAGGTCAGTCTTCAGTCTAGCTTAAAGGAATAAGAAGAGATGTGAATTCAATCTGTGCAGCTGAGAGATGTATAGTGTATAGTGTCCAGTCTGCGCAAGAATGCTAGGGTAACTCACCTACTTGTGCTGCACTTAAGCTTAAAGTGGAAGCACTTTTTAATGAAGTTGCTGGCGTGAGGATGATGACAGCGAAGGACACTCGGAAGATAAATCACTGGGTCAGGCTAGAGATTGTGTGATTTAGCATGAATCAAAAACCAAAAGGTTGCTCACATAGGAAGGAGGAGGCATCGATTTTGCTGGGTCAGCAATTAAAAGCACATCATTCATGCATCAAATACAAGCACAAGACTCCAACACTCTAAGAATGTGTTAACGTTTTTAAAGGTTTCGGCTGGTTGAGATTGTAGATTTTGGACGCATAATTAAATTGTCTAACTAATTGGGCTACAGCTAGAGCTGCCAGCTGATGATGGAGCAGCCGCAGTCAAAGTTGACGTCTCTTTAATTATTCGCAAAGAATGCACGAGAACATGGAAGCATGGGAACATGAGAGCACGAAAGAAAGCGACAAATGGTGGGAAAAGAGTAGAAAGCAGAGCAGCAGAGGGGGGGAGAGACAATACAACGAAATGTAGCTGGTAACCGTGTAGCGACAGCTGCGACAATGACACATGATTATCAGGCAACATGGCTGTTATTTTAGTTGCCTGACCTGCATTGGCCAAGTCCAACTACCACTGCCAGTCGCTGTCGCTGTCGCTGTCGTTGTCGTTGTCGCTGTCGTAGTCCCAAGACCAGGCAAGGCTTTCCCTTGGCCATGTTGTTACCTGCCAACTGCCTGAGCAAAACATATTATAACATATAGCTGGGCATTAGGTAGAAGCTTGGTCAGGACAGGACAGAACAGGACTGAACTCGGTTTGCCTTGTTTGGCTATGTGTTTGCTGTCCTTGTTGCTGTTGTTGTTGCTGCTGGTACGACACAAGCCATTATGCATGCGTATGATTAATGAGATCATGTTTCTCTTGATATGCTCAGGAGATGTTCAGCTGAAGGCGGTTGGCTTGTGAGCAGCTAATAGCCTTTACAGCCTTTCGGGCATAACAACAGCGGACATGAGTTTGCTGTGGCCCCCCCAAACAATATTGTTAACTCGTCTAATCCGTAATCAAACATTTCAATATCTCTTACAATTTGACACGAGCGAGAGACAGAGAGCGAGAGGCAGAGAGAGAGGGGGATGTAGATAGGCTTAATCCCAGTGGAACAGACTGTAAATGCAACATGAACCACAATTGTTGTATTGCTGTCCATTGTGAGCGCTCTGTCTCTATCTCTCTCTCTCCCTCTCTCGCTCTCCCTCTCTCTGTCTCTCTCTCCCTTTCTATCTCTATGTCTCTCTGAACGCAAATCCACTTCAATTTGTTGGGCTGCCCTTGCGACCGCATCACAAATTCATGACTCTGTGCCCAAAAATGCAGCCGCCCGTCACACTCACACTCACACACACACACACACACTCACACTCTTTGGGGTTAGCCATCAATCAAGCGTGGGAGAAAATCGCTTCAAAAATGTGTGGGCCAAAAAAAGCGTCAAGCATCAAAAATATTGTGAGCCACGCGGCGTATGCGTGATGCGTGTTGTATTGCGCTGCATGGCGAGAGGCAGGCAGGCATTATAATAATGGCAACGACAACGACAACGACAACGAGCGTTTATAATTATCCGCGTAACATTTTAATAATTTTAATTTATTTTTAATTAACTGGCCGCGCGCGCTGAACATTTGACAATTTGGTTGACAAAATTGACGCTTTGAACTCGTTTCAATTGTTGGCAGTCGACGTTGCTAAGCGAGGCTTTGTTGCTGTTGTTATTATTGTTACTGCTGTTGTTGTTGTTGTTGCCACACAATACACATTTTAATTTATTGCCAGCGCTGTCTGCTTTCGGGTTGCGCTGACAGGCGATTTAGATTGATTGTCGCAGGCGTTGAGAGAGTGAAGAGATTAATTAATAAACGCAGTCGTCAAATGCAAAAACTAATTTATAATTGTTTTTTCTTCCCCTCTTGCTGTTGTTGCACGCTTGCAAATTGGCCAAGACACGCCCCCCTTTCCAGGCCAGAACTGGCCTTGTAATTTATATTTTGTCCTTGCCGTGCTGTTTTGGCATTCATTAGCCTGTCGCCTTCAAGGTGTCGCGCAAATGTCAAACAATTCGCTGAAATTAATTTCATTTCATTGCGCATTTGTTGTCAACCCCCCAGAGCCTAGGCGGTCTAAGGGGTGTTGGGGGATAGGAAGGGAGTAGCGCAGGTCAAACAGCTTAGCTGGCGTTTAAATGAAATGCCAAATATTGTTAAATCGCGCTCAGGCACAACAATTATAATTATAATTAACAATATATAGCCCGAACGAGGTTCAACTGCAAGCGCCAAGCGTCTATCTATTCTCAGGCGGCCGACGGTGCGTATGATTAATATGGTTAGACGTTTAAGTGACCCCGTCGCACGTGTCTGGCATTTGTGCTTTGCGCAGTTTTAAATTCAACACTGCCACGCCCAATCTACGGCCTAAGCACAATTCACTTGTGCCACGCCCCCCGCTTTCCGCTCCTCTACACATAAATCTCTCAAGTGTCACATAAAATTTCCGCACATGTACGGAATCAAAATGAAAAGCAACAACAAAGAAAGTATATCAAAATATAATGCAAATTCTCTGATGATGCCAACGAATAGAGCTATACACTATAGTTATGTAAATCCCAATACACTAAGATCATTAATTATATTAATTAATGCAAAAGGAAGTTTCGATTTTAGAGTTTTCTGCACTTTCAAGTTGTTAGAGTCGTTTTAAAGTGAAAAATAAGCAAATGTGTTGTGAAAGCAGCTGTTAGGCCACTTTCAAAGGATAATCGTAACAAGCAGCGAGTAGGTGCGGTAGAGAATGAGAGAGTGAGAGAGTGAGAGAGTGAGAGAGAGAGAGAGAGGGAGTGTAAAGACGGCACGCTTAGTGCAATAAGTCAAGTTATCAAAGTTAATAATTCTTAATGTTAGTGCATAAATAAGGCAAGGGCAATGAGCACAGACAGCACGACAAAGAGACAGACAGGCAGCGAGTTGACGAGAGAAAGAGAGGCAGAAGAGTGAGGGAGACAGACGATATGTCATATGGCAGCGCCCATAAAAGTATGCTACATGACAGCCAAAGCGCAGAACTTCAAATAAATACAAAGATGAATTTTTCGTAAATTTATGCAAAAAGGCAGCAAAGAGGCAACCAAACGCAACAGCCAGAATAAGAGAAAAATATATTAAAAAAGAAGAAGAAGACGAAGAAGAAGAACAAGAAGAAGAAAAAGGAAATAAGAGTGAAAAAAGAAAACTGAAGGCTAATTTGCATAAAGAAATCGGCTGGCGGCAAACGAAAACGCCGAAATATGACTGCTGCTCTATATCACTCTCTCTCTCTCTCTCTCTCTCTCTTATATCCCTCTCTCTCTCTCTCTCTCTCTCATTGTCTCTCGCCTCCTCCCACTCCCTCCCCCTCGCTCTAGCTGTATGTGTTGCCGGTTCAGTGGCGCGGCAAATATGAAACTCAAAGTGTTCATGCTGACATCGCGACATAAAAATGTACACACACTCACACACACATGTAATCATATCTATACTTCTATATGCGTGTGTGTGTGTGTGCCGCGTGTGTGCGTGTGTGTGCGTTTATATTACAACTGTTTCCTTTTATTTGGCAGGCCTTTGTGGCTAATAGCGCCCACTGTTTGTCCAAAACGAGAGAGCCAGAGAGAGAGAGAGAGAGAGAAGAAAGAGTGAGAGAGAGAGCAAGCAGGAAAAGCATAAATGCCACAAAACCCCAGCAATAAAGCGCACAATGATCCATGCACACGCCACAGCTAATGCTTTGTGTGTGCGCCTGTGTATGTGTGTGTGTGTGTGTGTGTGTGTGTTATTGTGGGTGTAAAGCAGAATTTGTCAGTTGACCATTGGCATTGTGGTCAACTCAAACAGTTATCGGCTTTGGGGTTTCAGTTTTATGTATTGCATATGTTGCTTGTCCATTTCCTTGATCCTCCGTGCTTCGTCCTTCCCCTCAGCTTGTCCAATTGGAAATGACATTAATTTTAATGTAAGCGCAAGAGGTAAATCGGCCAGACACTTCTTATCAACGTTGTTGTTTAAAGATCCGTCTGGTCACACTTTTCTCTTGGGAATGCAGTTTAACTTCTCTCTCTTCTCTATAAGGCTACTTTCTTGTTATTTTAAACAGTAAAGCAAGCTTTAAGCTAAGCAATCTGCTGTGTGTTAAGTTGTGTGTAGAACACAAGTAAAGTAAGTTAATGCATTACTTAAATGCAGTAGTCTGGTCACACTTGCTGTTAAGCAATCTCGACTCTCGCATCTTTCAATAGAAAGCAATGAGCAACGCTTTAAATTAGTTGCAAGTTGCTTAAAGCCAACTTAAAGCTTAACTAACTGCAAATGTAAGCGCACTTGCTGACTGTTCAACTGTAAGAAGAAGAAGAAGATGCAGAGGAAGAAGAAGAAGGAGAAGGAGAGGGAGAAGAAGCTGGAAGACAAGTGCCACTTTAAGCTATTTTCATTGGCATATTACCATAAAGATAGAGAGATATGTGAACACGTTTGTATGCCACTCAAGAGGAAGAACGAGAGAGAGAGTGAAAGTGAGAGTGAGAATGAGAGTGAAAGAGATAGATCTTGCTCAAGTTGCCCCCCTGAAGCAGTTAGTTAATTAGCTTAGTTTCTGTCTGTGTCTGTGTGTCAAACTTTTTTAAAGAACTTGCTTGGCTTTATGTGGAAATTTATGAAAATAACTTTAAGCCGAAGGGCAACAGCGTTTGCACAGGGAAGGTAGGTTCATTGTGCCACATTTCATTTGGCTAAAAGTGTGCTCGTGTTAGCCGTAAATGATGCCCTCGAGCGAACAGAGCGATTGCATCATTTCTTGGACATGGTCATGGGCTGCAGTTGAGGATGATGCTGCTGCTGCTGCGGCTGCTGCTGCGGCTGCTGCTGCTGCTGCTAGTGCAGGGATAATGCTGTTAGCCAACAGCCAGACCAATTGGGAATAGTCTGTTGGTTTTTAATGGACACACAACCTGAGCTCTGCTCCAGTTGCCAGTTGCCAGTTGCCAACTCTCCAAGGTGATTATTTTGCATTTGTTGTGTCAATTTCTCTTGCTGTTCTTCCCATTCGTTGCTGCAAATTAAACTTAAGTGTGGGTGAATAATATTTTGATTTCATTATTTAGCATATACACTCGTACAAGTATTATTTAGTTGCCTTCCGCTGCCAGGGGCTACGCGTACCCTCACTATAATGCTATGTTCTATTTGAAGCTACATTTTTGTAGTTCTATTTTTATGCATTTGCTCAAATGATTTCCTACTTATTGCTGCTGTTGTTTTGTTGTTGTTGGCAATCAATTTGATTGCTATGCACGCTGTCAGTCTAACTGTCTATCTGTCTGTCTATCTGTCTGTCTGTCTGTCTATCTGTCTATCTGTCTGTTGTGTCTATTTGATCGGTTACTTTTGAATCGTTTAATTTTATAGCTATTATTGTTCGAAGCATACCCATTGAAAATGAGACAAATAGTAGTTTATCATTTTTATAACATATAATAAAATTTCCTTACTCTGCTCTTCATATTTCATTATAATCAAATAATAATAATTACTGCATTTATAAACAGATCAGTGAGTAAGCAGTGCAAAGTTGTTACACTGCGAGCAGTGCCTAATAGTAAAGTGCACTGTGTGTGTGTGTTTCTAACTGCAAGCAGTGTGTGTGTGCTGAAACACAGGGTATCTTTCAGTCGACTAGAGCACTCGCATTGCCCTGTTTTTTGTTGTTTCTGAGGCACGCCACAAAAACCTTCGTTAACCCTTTGTATGTGGCTGTTGGTTTGCTTTTGTTTTGCCATTTGGCATTTGCCATTTGCCATTTGGCATCGCATTGAATTGTAAAATTGTTACACTGCTTTGCACTACGACACGAACAACTGCTAACTGCTCTCTCCACAGTCTCCACAGTCTCCACACTCGCTCCACCCGCAAGCAGGAGCCTGCGTTCCACATTGCGCTCGACAGGCCGCGTTAAAATCTCCACTGACCGGAAACTAATTTGAAAATGTTATTCATTATGCATAGCACTCGGCAATGGCTGTGTTATTTTTCGCGCACTTCCTGCCTCACTTTTCACAACATTCATTTCGTTCATTCCCTCTCATATTTTTTTATTTTTATATGCACTTTTTCAACTATACACATTTTGTTGCACTTTCTCTGCTAAGCAAAAGAGTGTGTAACTGTGTGTGTGTGTGTATGTGTGGGTAAAAGTTTAAGCAAAAGTTTTGCGTGGCATTGCTCAGATTTGAACTGAAGTCTGTGTTTGGTCGGGAGTTTTAACCAGATTGTTGCTTAAAGCTGAATTAGCGGTCGCCGTTTGGCTTAAGTAGTTTTCATGTAGAAAAACGAGTGAAAATCCATTAGATGAATAGCAGCTGCGAGTGAAAAGTGCACAAAACTAAGATAGCATAACCACTTCAACTGCAAATTCAACTTCAACTTCAGTTCTTTCTAATGGAGAGCCTCTCAAGCATCTCTCGAGCGTCTCTCAAGCGAAAGGACATAAATAATAAGTTGACAAATTAAGTTGCCTGTCGCCGAAAGTAAAACAATACAAGTGAGAAAGCTGGAAAGTCCGATAGAGGCGAGAGGGAGAGAGAGAGAGAGAGAGAGAGTGAGAAAGGAGGGAAAGGAAGGAAGCGAGGAAGCGGAAAATGCATTGCTGCAAGCGGCAAAGCCAAAAGGAAACCCGCAGAAACAATGATAGACAATCGCGGAAAAGAAGTGTCCAACTTTTAGAGAGACAAAAGTCTGGTAACGGTTTAAGGTTTTAAGCCATGACTTGGCCACAGATAAAGAATGCTGGCATGCGTCGCCATCGTCGCCTTCGTCGTCCTCGCCGTCGCTGTCGTCGCTGTCGTCGCACAAGAACATGAACCAAAATGGCACCCACAAGAGCTTCCGGCAGACATCCGCTTTAACAACTCTGTTATCCACACACACTTACACACACACACACATACGCACACACAGACACACAAAGAGAAAGAGATTCACATGTGAGTGCGAAATCAACGACGACAACAAAGTGCGCTCTGCACATTAACAAACTGGGCAGCGTTTTTGTCATAAACCCATTAAAAGTCAAGGGCAAAATTCATGTTGCATGTTTACTCATGCACACACAGAGACAGAGTGAGATAGACAAGCCACTGTTATACTAGCAGCAGCTGTGGCAACAACAATAACAATAACAGCAACAACAACAACGACAACGACAACAGCCAAGCAACCACTGCCAACAAAGTAGCTTTAATTAATGAAACTCATTAAAGGCATACCAGCCCACAGTAGCAAGTGCTGGCCAAGACCAGGCCAACCAAGCTGACTAGCAGTCCTAGACAGACAGACAGACAGCCAGGCAGGCATTCAGAAAGAAGCGCGCACTTTGAACTGCCACAATGCGTGTTGCCATACATTAGCCTAGCCCACGACTTTGGCACTTCATTGCGACTGCTCTCCGACTTGGCCAAGACAGCCGATGTTGCGCCACGCGAAGAGACGACAGCACGAGACAAACACGAGAGAGCGCAACCAAGAGCTCGCTCAACTGGGGAAAGTATCGCATAAAGCTGTGCAACTCCGAAAAAGCTTCAACTGTTGAAGGGGGTAAGCAGTACACTAAGCAGTTGCATAAGCAGTAAACACACCGCAGGATGTTACACGAGTCTTATACGAAACTGCTCTCTTCTTATACGACTGTTATAAGCAACTGCTCTAGTCTTATACGACTGTTATACACAGCAACTGCTCTAGTCTTATATGACTGGCAGTAGAAGACTTGTGTAGCATGTAGTATAAGACATGAGCAGTTGGTATAACACTAATATAACTACTACTCTTGTGTTAACTGCTTGCGTGATTGCACAGTTTACTGCTGTTAAACTCCAGCATAGCAAAGCAGTTTCCTTGAATTTTTGAACAGGCAAAATAATAACGTTTGTTAAAATATTATTATAATAAATAAAGTTATATTAATAATACATTATTTAGCAGCTAACAAGTATGTTTAGCACATACACACACCGCAAAAAATTGCCGCTAGCGTCGTCTGTGAGCAGAAACCTCCCTTACTGCAACAACTTGTATCACTGTAAGTCTCTCTCTCTTTCTCTCTCTCTCTATCTTGCTCTGTGCGTTCTTACACTCGCACTCTCGTTCAATGCGCGCAAACACACCTGTATGAATTTGTCTGCTCTCTTCTGTTCTAGCTCTCAGCACTCTCGCACACACATGCGCCACACGAAGCTGTTGCTGCCTCTGCTGCCAGGACTAGGCCAACAGGCTGGCAGGACAGCGTTGTGGCTACAGAGCAAACAACAGCAGCGTCAAAGTATCTGTGACAACAGCAACAACACGGACAACAACAAAAGAAAGCGCCAATCGACGCTGCCACATCCTGTGGCATGCCCGGCACCTGCTGCTGCCACCGCGTTGTACAGACAGCACAAAAGCCATTTATTTAGAATGCCAAGCGCAAAACGGAAGCACCAACAAAATAGACAACACATCAAAGGGGGTTGCTTAGTTGGTGGCAGCAACGTTGCAACAACTTTGGTTGCCACAACAACAAGCTATTGGCCAAAACAAGCATAAACTTTGAGCTGAAAATTTATAGTTGATTTCGGATTTAGCTGTCGAGTAAGGATTAAACTTGATTCCCTAATAAACGATGCAATTGAAATATTTGCGCACATTGCTTGAGGGGCAGGTGAGGCAGACGGGAGGTAGGGTTAGAGGCATATCACATAATTCTACATTCAATATCATGCAGGAGCACATCCAACGCATTGCGGGTCTAGCCTGGTCACCTAATCAGCAGAAACTAGCGATTGCCACATCAGATCGTCACATTCTCCTCTATGATGATGCGGGGGAACGACGGGACAAGTTCAGCACGAAGCCAGCGAATGCAGCGAATGGCAAGAACTCCTATGTCATTCGTGGATTGGCCTTCAGTCCAGACTCCACCAAGCTGGCGGTGGGACAAAGCGACAGCATTGTCTATGTCTATAAACTGGGCGAATCCTGGAATGACAAGAAGGTTATCTGCAACAAGTTCCCCCAGGCTGGAGCTGTGACTGCCCTAATTTGGCTCACAACGGGCGCCATCGTAGCGGGTAAGCTGCATAGGCGCTTTATGTGCCTTGGCCTTGCCTTGCCATTGCTAACTCCTCTGTCTCTCTCTATCTGCTCATGCCAGGACTCGAGGATGGCAAGGTCCGTGCCCTACACTGCAAGAGCAACAAGTCCCAGAGCCTTTATGGCGGCGACAGCATCTGCATTTCGTTAGCCTCTAATACGAAGGGCTCTGGCTTCCTCAGTGGCCACAACGATGGCACTATCATTCGTTATTACCTCACGGAGGAGGCCAGCGAGCCCTTGGGTCGTGTGGTTCAGCATCCGGTTCCTCCGTTTGCCCTCGCTTGGCCGCAGGGCGGCTTCTGTGCGGCCGGTTGCGATCAGCGTATTATCTTCTACGACAGTGTGGTGAGTAGAATGGAAAATAATTTGTAAGATATTCCAGGGATCCCTAACATAAGTAAGATCAAGAAGAGAACGACATGACTAGATTAGAAAGCAAATGGGCAATTGAATTTGTTGAAGGAGGAGCTGAAGGGTATTCAAATGATCTCTTTTATAAGCAAGATCAAAGATAAATACAGAAAACTAGACTTGACTTTAAGCATAGGAGATGAAATAGGTTAAGAGAGCTAAATCAGCGATAATCAATCGTGATTATGTCAATGAATAGCTGAAAAAATCACTTACCTTAGAGATCAAAGTCGATTCCACTCATTATCCATCTCTATCCCTTCTCCTGTTCTTTCCCTGCCTCCCCTCTCCCCTGTCTCTCACTCTTTTCCACGTCACTCACTGTCTCTTCTCCTTCTCAGGGTCGTCAGCAGCGTTGCTTCGACTACTCCCGCACGGAGGGAGAGCGCGAGTTCACAGTAGCCGCCTGCAGTCCGAATGGTCAGGCTGTGGCATTCGGGAGTTACGATCGTATAAGGATATTCGCGTGGAGTCCACGCCAGAGTGCATGGAGCGAGAGTGCCAGCAAGGAGATAAGCTGTCTGTATACGTTGAGTGCCTTGCTCTGGCGACGGGATGGTGCTCGCCTGGCACTGGGATCCGTTAGTGGAGCTGTCCTACTGTTTGAGTCTGTGTTGAAGCGAACAATATGGCAGGACAAGTTTGAATTAATATTTGTGGCACCGAGTCAACTGTTGGTGCGTTCTCTTACGGAGCCTACACAGCAGTTGACTATCGAATCTCAGCTGGGATTAGAGATAGATGATGTGAGGATCATGGGCAAGGATAACTTCCTTGTGGGACGCACCGAGGAGTCGCTGATCTTGTGTGATCTGACGAGGAATTTGTCAAGCGAAGTGCCTTGGACAGCATCGGGACGCCATGAGCGCTTCTACTTTGAGAATCTGCATGTGTGCCTGATCTTCAATGTAGGAGAACTGAGTCTAGTCGAGTACGGGGACAATCGCATCCTCGGCTCTGTGCGCACTGAGTTCGTTAATCCTCACGTGATCTCCGTGCGTTTGAACGAGCGGGGAAATGGGCGGGAGAACAAGAAGCTTGCTTTTCTCCTGGATGCCAAGACGATCTGTGTGGTGGATCTGGTCAGCCAACAGGTCATTGGACAGATCAATCACGAGACAAAGATTGATTGGTTAGAGCTCAGCGAGACGGCGCATAAGCTGCTTTTCCGGGACAAGAAACTTCGCCTCATCCTCGTGGACAACTACAGTGGCAAGAAGCAGACGCTGCTCAGCAACATCTCCTTTGTCCAGTGGGTGCCTCAGAGCGATGTTGTTGTGGCCCAGAGCAATAGCAATCTCGCCATCTGGTACAACATCGATCTCCCCGAGCACATGACCATGCAGACCATGCGTGGAGAAGCGATCGAGGTGCTTCGAGATAATGTAAGTACCAACGGAAGCTCAGCTTAAGTATCCATCTAAATCTTGACTTAATTCTCAACAGGGTCGCACTGTGGTTCGCACCCAGGACGGACCCAGTGAGCACAGTTACCAATTGGACGAGGGTCTTGTGGAGTTTGGAACTGCTGTCAATGACAATGACTTTGGACGTGCTGTGCACTTTCTAGAGTCGCTGGGAGACAAGCCGGCGGCCAAGGCCATGTGGCACAATCTCGCTATTATCTCGCTGGAGGAGGGCAATCTGCGGGTGGCCCAACGTTGTTATGCCGCCCTGGGAAATGTGTCCAAGGCTTACTACCTGGCTGAAATGATCCAGGAGGCAGATAACTTCGAGCAATCAACTGGCAATCCGGGCATCCATTGCCCCCAGGTGCGAGCCAAACTGGCGCTGCTTGGCTCTGATCTACGGGCGGCAGAGAGGATCTACCTAGAGCAGGGCGACATCGAGGCAGCACTTGGGATGTATCAGCAGCTTCGCATGTGGGATGAAGCTGTGGCTCTGGCCGAGAGACGAGGATATGCACGTCTGGCGGAACTGAGGCAGCAGCACATGGACTTTCTGATGGAGACAGAGCAGCAGGAGAAAGCCGGTCAAGTGCTTGAGGACGAGGGAGAACTGCAGCAGGCCATGTCCCTCTTCCTCAAGGCCAACAAACCTGCACGAGCTGCCCGCCTTGCTTTGAAGACACCTCACCTACTGCAGGATGAGCAGTTGATGCTGCAGGTAACTGAGGGATTAGTCCACTGTGAACTCTACGAACTTGCGGGCGACATTGCCCACCGCTTGTCCCGCCCGGAGGCAGCTCTTGCCCTTTATCGGAAGGGAGGAGCCTATGCCAGAGCCTTGGAGTTGGCGCGTGTGGTTTCCCCGCAGGAGGTAACCGCTCTAGAGGAGCAGTGGGGAGATTGGCTAGTCAGTCGCAAGCAACTAGATGCGTCCATCAATCATTACATTGAAGCTGGCGCCACTCAGAAGGCTTTGGAAGCAGCTGTGGGTGCCAAACAATGGCGCAAGGCTGTCCAGATAGCGAAGGTTCTAGACGAACCAGAGCTTATTCAACGTTATGCCCTGGATCTGTCCAAGCACTTGGCATTTGGCGGCGATCTGGATGGAGCTGAGGATCTGCTGGTGCGTGCAAATCTCTACAAGGATGCCATCGAGCTGCTTAATCGTCATGGGAAGTGGGAACGGGCATACGTTCTGGGGGAGAAGTACCTCAAGCCGGAGCAGCTGCGTGAACTGTTTGTCCAGCTTGGCAGTAGCCTTGAGGAGCAGGGCAAGTACCGAGATGCGGAAAAAGTGCTGATAGCTGTCAATGAACCCGACCTGGCTATTGCCATGTACAAGCGGCGGGAACTCTACGATTCCATGATTAGATTAGTCGAGAAATACCACAAGGATCTGCTCGACAGCACGCATCTTCACCTGGCCCGTCAACTGGAATCGCGTGGTAAACTCAAAAATGCGGAGCTGCACTTCATTGCATCCGGCGATTGGAAGTCCGCCGTCCACATGTATTGCTCCTCCTCCCGCTGGGAGGATGGCTATCGGGTGGCCAAGCAGAAGGGTACGGAGGGAGCAAGCCAACAAGTGGCTTATATGTGGGCCAAATCGATGCCTCTGGAGAGTGCAGTGCGTCTGCTTAGCAAGCTGGGACTCCTCGATACGGCAGTGGGATTCGCCTGTGATTCCGGACAGTTTGAGTTCGCCATGGAGCTGTGTCGCTTTGCGGGCAAACCGACGGATGAAGTACATCTGAAGATTGCCATGTCGCTGGAGGATGAAGGTAAGTTCGAGGAGGCAGAGGCGGAGTTCCTCAAGGCCCACAAGCCCAAGGAGGCCATCCTCATGTATCAGCATGCCGGAGATTGGCAGGCAGCTCTTAACGTGGCCGAGCAGCATCTTCCTGATGCCATCAACGAGGTGCTCATCGGCCAGGCTTCAGCGGCACTGGAAACACGCAATTACCAGGACTACGAGATGCTTCTGCTGCGTGCCCAGCGTCCTGATCTCATTGTGGAGCACTACAAACAGGAATCCCTCTACGAGGATGCACTGCGCATTGCCGAGGAACACTTTCCCTCCGCCATGAACGATTTGCGAAGACTTCAAGCCCAGCAGCAACGTGGCCACCAGCAGGGAGACGATTCTACCGGAGATTCCCGTGCCTATCTTCAACGCGCAGCGGAGTTCGCCAAGCGGGAACAGTTCCGCAAGGCGGCCGAGTGCCTCATGCAGATAGATTCCAGCAATGCTGAGGATGCTGCCACCTTGGAACGTGCTCTCCTTCGTGCCGCCGAGATAGTCAATCAGTTCCTGGAGGGCAAAGATGCCCAGGACTTGGCCCAGGCATTGGGACCACGCTTACTGGCCATCAAACAGATTGGACCAGCTGCTCAGCTGTATCTGGCGGCGGATATGCCCAAGCAGGCGGTGGATGTCTTCATACGGGCGGAGCAATGGTCCAAGGCACGTCGCCTGGCCAAGGAAATCGACGCAGAACTACTGTCCTACGTGGAGCAGCAGCAAAAGTCCCGGCTTAAGCATGAGGGTAACGTGGAGCAGCTGGCGGACATAGACATCATAAGCGCGTTGGATCTACTGGCAGAGCAGGGACAATGGCAACGCTGCCTCGACAAGGCCAAGCAACTGAATCCATCCGTGCTGCAGAAGTATGTGGCAGTCTATGCAGCTCAGTTAATCCGCGAAGGAGACTGCATCAATGCCCTTGGACTCTATCTCAGCTATGGAGCCCCTGCTATTGAGGAGCACTTCAACATTTACTCAAGGATCGCCCTCGACTGTCTGTCGCTGCGGGAGGAGCAGTCGGAGGGAGGCAGCTTGTGGCAACGTCTACGCGACTTTCTGCATCGCCTCCTCCAGGCTCTTCGTGCGTCGGAGCATGCCCAGGCCACGTTTACTGCGAATGCCGAGCAATATCTAATGATTGCCCATTATTATGCCACTCGAGCAGCCTGCAGATCGGTACAATCCCTGCAGCCGGTGGCAGTGCGTCTCTCACTGGCGCTGCTGCGGCACACGGATGTGCTGCCGGTAGACAAGGGTTTCTATGAGGCGGGCATGGAACTGCGTCAAGCGGGACGCGAGGCTGAGGCGTTTGTCATGCTGAATCACTACTTGGATGTCTGCGAGGCCATTGAGGAGGGCTCTGGCAATCTGGTGGATCACTCGGATCTGGCAGCCACAGATTTCCCCAGCTCTGTGCCATTGCCCGAGGACATTCACCTAAAGAACGAGCCCAATCTACATGAGGAGGTACGTGAATGGGTGTTGGCTGTAAGCATGGATCAGCAGGTGGATCAACTGTTGCCCAATGATGATCGCGGCTTGTATGAATCCAGTCTGGGGGCAAATGATACGCCTTGCCTGCTCAGTGGCTATCCAGTGCGTGGCCGTCAACCTGTGACCTTTCAATGCTCCAACAGTCAGGTCAATCGAGATGTCTGGAGTAAGTTTGCGGTGGCGGTGAAGATGTCACCTGGCAGCAATGTCAACGACATCATTGCCTTTGTGGAGAAGTGGCAGGGAACGGCCAACTATGTGATGCACTAATTAGGAGAGAGTAGTGAGCTGGGGTGGATTGGGCAAACAGATGCAGATGGACAGATGGACAGCTTCTTAGAGGGAAGCAGACATTACACACTTTCTTATATACCTATATAATCAATACAATTAAGTAATTATATGCTCTATTTAACCGTCAATAAATGTTAATTACAATCATTATCATCGCTTATCATGTTTCCTCATGTTTTCTCATGATTCATCATGTTTCATCAACTTTTCTTATCGCTTATCATCTTTAATTTTACTTTGTTGATAGTGGCCAAATTATGTTGCATATGTAATCATAATATATTTATTATGACATAATCTAGGACTTCAACGCCACTCTAATCTTGGTGTGCAGCTGTTGGGTTCACTTGGATAGCCTGCATATCCTGTCCAGATCTCAGTGTAACGTATTGAATAGATCACCAGCTGAGGGAAGCGGCGCTAAGCCACCAGTTACATCTGGCAGCTGGGTAAGATCGGGCAGATTGGATAAATGATCGTGGATCTCTTTTTGCAAGCCCAACATCTTGGCCAGCTTCTTCTTGTGTTCCTGCAATAGAGCAAAGCAAACCAGAGACGCATTATAGACAACTTAAACCGACTGGATGGGAAAATGCACAGATTTTGAGGATTGACATTTAATGGAAAGCAAAATTAAACTCTTTTCAATAAAACACAACGTACATCCAATCTTTGCTCGGCCTGGGCCAGCAGTTCTTTCTGTTCCGCTTGAAAGTCGCGCAGCATCGCGGCCAACTTGGTGCGCTCCTCCATCTCAGCAGCGAGTCGGGCATTGTAATCGTTCAGCAGATCCACAGCTTCATTCACCTGCAAAACCCAAATGGGATATTGAACAACTTGTTGTATAATGCTTGGGAACACAGAGACGCACCTGCCTGGCCAGCACCTTGGCCTTCTCCTTATCTTCAAGTTTGCTAATGCAGCTTATTTCCGATATCTCTGGCGGCAACTTGGCAATGCGTTCCCGAACCAAAGCATCGCTTGACGCAGAGTTCTCAATGCTGGTCAATGCCTTGATGAGCTCCTCGGGCTCGGGAGGTTCGCCCAATGGCAAATATGGTGGTGTATGGCCATTTTCCGCCTCAGCTGGAGGTTGTTCTACAACAGCTGTTGGATGATGAGATGTCCGTAATCTTTTTGACTTTGAGAGACGTTCCTCGTGCTTGCGCTTCTCGCGTTTCTCAGACTTGTCCAATTTGCTGTGCTTGTGCCCCACAGCGGTCTCAATCCCACCTTTACTGCTGTTGCCCGCGCTATTTCCATGCCCATTGCCAGTAGCTGTGGCTGTGGTTGGGGCAGCTGTAGTCGATTCGTGATGCATTCGCGCCCTGTAATCGGCAATAGTCTTTGGATCGTAGACACCGCGCTCTTGCCATATATTCAATATGCGTCCCAGACTGCCCAGCAGCTTATCCGACTTACAGGTCTCGCCAATGTGGGCAAATACTTTGGGGAGCACATTGCTGAACTCCTTGCCATATTCGGGGCCTTTCTTCTTGCTATTCTGAATGACATCGTTGGCCAGGTACATGAATGTTAGCTTCTTCGGTTCCGGCACTGTGAAGTACTTATGTTAGTTGTTTGCAATAAGCTACGTAGTAACTACATACCATTCTGTAGCTCCCGTTGCCAGGTTTGAACTATGATAGTGTGATGCTTCCGATGATGGATGAGCCATAAGGACAATGTTTGTATGCTCTGCTGGCTGGTGTTCAGTTCGGATAGTTTCTTCAGTAGCGCGGATTCCGTGAAAGCCGACATTGCAGCGACAGTTACACTCGGGCAGGTTCTATTTATATGCCCTACGTTTTTATTTTAGCATGCAACACGAAAAAAAGGACAGAAAAAAACACACGGCCGAAAAACAAAAATAACTCTTCTTCTTCCTTGTAGTGATTGGTTTACAGCGGCAGACATTTAACATTAGCTTCGACTGCTATTTAACAGCGGGCAATTATTTTTTCCAATACATGCTTTCTGCTTGGTATTTTGCTCTTAAAATCTTTTTGTACACTACTGTGGGCAAAAAGATTTCACTGCCGGTTTAATAAATAAAAGTATCCACAACACAAACGAACTTAAGGGAAAATAAATAAATTGCCTTAAATCGTAAGTAACAGCTGTTTACCGGCGCCAATTAAATGGTTCTTGCAATTATTACCAGCAGCATAACATAAAATGTTAAGTTCCAAAGGTATAGATAAATGAGGTGGTGTAACGATTGTAGTGCTTACTCGCCAATCACAGCGAAGTAAATACATTTTAAGTGCTGCCCATTACAGTCGCAGTTTGTGGGGTTTTATTTATTATGTCAGGCGCGCCTTTTTTGAAATCATATTTGAAAAAAGTCCAACTGAAAAGTATAAAGGATAAATATTATTCGCTAATGTTCGATAAATCATTCAACCAATCAATCAGTAACGCAAGCGAACTAAAAACTGTTTGAAGTACGCCTAACACAGATAAGCCTTGCAACCCAGACAGGTGTGATATGACTATGTCGACTCTCTATTCTCAGTTGGTCGCAAAACTTCAAGCGTATTGGTTGTGCCGATATCAAAAAGAATCGGGCATTGTGATATTGAGCGCAGAAGCGTAAGCGTGTGCCGCCGTAGCTCAGCGAGCAACAATAGCCGTAACCGCCACTGGCAATCGACGTCGCTTATCAGCTTTGTCAAAGAGTAATTTGTGATACCTGTCCGTTTTGTATTGGCTTGTAGCAGCGGAACGAGCTTAAGTGGTGTTAATTTTATTTTTTTATTAATTATTATCGTATTTATTACCGAACGAAAGTGAAGTGCGAATTACTTGCTATTCAAGTGCTCTGTCATCCGCAATAAATTTACAATTTCTGCAACAGTCAAGAACGTTAACTGCACCATTGTCCAGTTCAGATTGCAATTGCAACGACAGATAATGGTTTAAATTGTCTACATGTGTATGTGTTTGTCTGTTCGTGATTGTGTGTGTGTGTGTGTAAATGTTCATTGATATACGAGTGTGTGATTTACAAACCATTAGCGCTATCAACAACACATTAGACAAATTGCTAAATTAGCTCCCGCACTGTCGCGCAACGCTCACAATTTGCGATACACTTGAAAGTGTAGTTGTAGAAGGTGAAGGAGAACAATAAGCCAAGTATTTGCTTCAATTACTCGAGATATACCAAATACAACGTACTCTCCACTCTCGCCAAGCCCGCGCCCCTCTCTTTGGTTCTCACAGATAAGCCCAAAAGTCTGCTGTCAATCGACTCAATATTTGTGTATTGTTTTTATATGGTTAGGAGTTTGATCTGATAATAAAATTAACTGAGACGTAGACCGTTCCCTTTTCGGAGAGCTGCAACTAAATTGCCACCAAAAATGTTGGAGACTTGAACTACGCCACCGCGCCACGATAACGATAACGATAAAGACAAAATGAATTCACCATTCGATTCCGGCATTGAATCCAGTCACACACATCCCTTTCGATCAAATATCGAACAGTTCCCAACGGCGCTCAATGAAAAGAACTGGGAATGGACTTATCTTGTGGTAAATACGTTCGCAATTTGTGTAATCTCATTTACATTAGTCACTCCACAATAGCGAAAATGCCGCAATCTGGAGCTAGAAGAGTCATATGATCTGTACATGCGGCGCCTGCGCATTGGCTATCTATCGATCTTCATCTTCATCGAGCTGCTGGTGACCATTACCCATGCGCTGCTTCTGTTCACCTCATCGGATTTGACCTATGTCTACGTTGATATGGGCGCCTATGTGGCCACCGGCTTACTAATGTGGCTAATACTCTCGATTAATTTTCGGAATGAGCTCATCAGTAAACACACCTGGATAGTCTATGCCTCCTCCTGGCTGGCCGTCTCCGTGATGGTGTTAATGGGTGTGTGTTATCTATTGCACTCTTTCCAGTTGTTATTGAAATCTCCCTTTATACTGTCGCAGATATTGGACTGAATATTTACCATGCCACCAGCAACAATGATATACTTAATCCCATCTATGATGCATACACCTTATATGCCATCTACATGTTCATGCCCATCCCGTACATACTGCAGCCCTTCATCCTGGGCATTGCTGTTACCATCTGTTACATCATCAACTACAGTTTTGTGATCACTTCCAAGGAGGAAAACCAAATGCATAGCATATTTAAGTAAGTATTCCCCATTGCGATCAGAGTTAATCTCTTAACAATTCCATTTGCAGCGAAGCCATCTATTTGATCTGCGTCAATTTCTTGGGCATATTCTTCCGCCTGATGCGGGATATAGCGCTGCGTACAACGTTTCTGGATCGCAGACAGTATGTGGAGGAGAATCTATTGCTGCGCTATGCACGTGATCAGGAGCGGAGTCTGTTGCTGAGCATACTGCCTGCACAGATTGCTGATAGACTGCAGGAGGACGTGAGGAATCGCATAGAGCGCTCCAAGCAGCAGCATCAACAGCGCACAGGAATTCGTCAGAGCATCAACAACAATAGTCAAGCTTTGAAGCGTTGGCGTCAGCCGGATCATGGGTACGTCTTCAATGCCAGCAAGTGGTGAATATAAATCTAAGACTCATGTATATACAATCCAGCACACTCTTCATAGAGCCGCACAAGGATGTGACGGTGCTGTATGCAGATGTGGTGAACTACACGCATCTGACCACAACGCTGGACGTGAAGAAGTTGGTGGAGGCGCTGCATGATCTGTTTGTGCGCTTTGATGTTGCCAGCGAAGAGTACAATGTGATGAGGATCAAGTTCTTGGGCGATTGCTACTACTGCGTGGCTGGCCTGGCCAGTCCCAATGAGGATCACGCCAAGTGCTGTGTGGATCTGGGACTACGCATGATCAAGGATATACGCGATGTCCGGGAGAAGCGACATCTCAACATTGACATGCGCATTGGTGTGCACTCCGGAGATGTGTTGTCTGGTGTAATAGGCGCCGCCAAGTGGCAGTTTGATATTTGGTCAAAGGATGTGGACATTGCCAATCGTTTGGAGGCCACCGGCGCCACAGGACGTGTCCATGTGAGTCAGCAGACGCTGCGTCTGCTCGATGGCGAGTATTTCTTTGAGGATGGCACCGAGAAGGCTCGAGATGATCCCGTGCTGCAGAAGCATGACATTCGCACCTTTCTAATCAAATCCTTACGCGTGAGTATTCCCCCATTTCCCATAGATCAATTGCACAATTACACAATGACGAAAGTTATAGGCCCCCATGCACGATCCACGTCGCGTGCAACGCGAGCGTCAGGCCAAGAAGCTGAGCGAGGCCAGCAAGGCCAACTTCATGTACAACTCGACCCTGCAGCAATACAATCAAGTACGTAACCAGGCCAAGCTGGAAATGTGCCGGGAGCTGGATAAAATGCCCATTGGTCGTATACAGTAAATTCATCCGCAACAAGCAGAAACTCCAAGAAGGATAACTAAACAAATGCCTTGCTTTCCAACAGAATAACCAAGGTGTGTCGACGCTCAACGAACCTCACACAAGACGAGATCGAGGAGGAAACCTTTCGGCGCAACATTAGCTCCTTCTGCCTACTCTTTCGCATACGCAACTGGGAGCTGCAATACATAAGGGAGCCGGATGTGATGTTCAAGTATAGCATTGCCCTCGCCTGGTTCGTCTACGTCTGTCTGCTGACCATACAGCTGCTCAGCAAGGAGTGAGTATCGATATGCCGCTGGAGATTGAAAGTGAAATGATATTCATGCTGTTTGCAGTTCAAAATATCATTATTGGATCATTGATGGCATCACCATATGCCTGTTTAGCGCTCTGCTTATCATCACCTGGTACAAGAAGCTCTGGATTATGTATGCCTCCGATACGGAACAGTCGCGTCCTCAGGCAAGATTCAGCGCCTTTCTCTACAGAATGTCCGACTGCATGCAAGGCAATATAGTTCTGCGAATTGTTGTCTACTTCCTGATCATTGCATCCTATTGTGGTGTGGCTGCCATGCAAGTGGTGGGTGTAAAGCTGGAGATTCCTGTAATTGAATGTGCTTCATTTCCATCTCCATCAACAGATTAATTGTGCACCCAATGGGAGTGTCGTTGAAGATGACAGTGGATTGATAAAGCCAATGCCGTTTGTTACTTTCGAGGAGCGCGTGCAATGCTTTCATCCCTGGGTGAGTGTACTCCCTTCCAACTCCTGAGCATCATCTTTAACTTGCAATTTATCTTTGTTTAGATCCTCACCAATTGCATGACGTTGGTCATTGGCACATCCTTTCTGTTCACACGCATTCCCTTCATCGTGAAGACTTCTGTGGCTGTCGTAATCACCGTGACTTATGCGGTGCTCGTGGTGGTTGAGTTTGATTATATCTACGCCAGCAGTCCCTCGACCAATGTCAACTTGAATGCAGAGTACTCGCACATTCTGCTCATCTTCATAACGCTGGGCATCTTCCATTTGATGGAGCGACAGACTGAGTTTATAGCCAAGGTGGATTACAAGTAAGTTCAGTTCAGTGTTCAGTTCCTTCATCCACATTTGTGCTGACTAATGAGAACAGCATTTTCAATTGCCAGTTGGAAGCGTCAGTTGTTGCAGAAGCAGGATGATGCACTGATCACCAATGGCACCATCAAGGTGTTGTTAGTCAACATATTGCCCTCCCACGTGGGTGAGTTATTCACCTAGAGAAGTCCAAGAGTATTGCCTAATCTTTAACACCTTCTAGCGGAGTTCTATCTGTCGACGCAGCTGCCGAATGAACTCTACTACGAGGAGTACGACAATGTGGCGGTTATGTTCGCCTCCATCAAGAACTTTGATACGGATAAAATAGGATTGCGTGTGCTCAACGAGATTATCTGCGACTTTGACGATGTGGTGAGTATTCCGCGACTCAGTTCTGCCATCGCATTAAACACATTGGCATTGCAGCTGAACAAATACTCG
Source organism: Drosophila funebris (assembly GCA_018901825.1). Taxonomy (NCBI): domain Eukaryota; kingdom Metazoa; phylum Arthropoda; class Insecta; order Diptera; family Drosophilidae; genus Drosophila; species Drosophila funebris. Next base: position 4,293,819 of record JAEIFK010000122.1, on the reverse strand, counting down.
CACAGTTTGCGTGTGGAGAAGATCAAGGTGGCCAACTGGACGTACATGGCTGCCTGTGGTCTGGATGTCACACGTTCCGAGCAGGTGAATGCACCGCAGGTCAAGTTCCGCAATGTCTCGCTGATGCCGAATGGACGACGAAGTCAGTATCGCACATCGGGCTCCGAGCAAGTGCAGCGAGTGCCTTACGGCAATGGCAGCACAATTGCTCTGGATCTGGAGCGTGGCCAGTACGAGGGCAATGTGATAAGCAATACTCCAAGGATCAGTAAAGAAGATATTACCAGTGAACGAAGCAACGACGAAGTCATCAAGGTTATGGCCAACTTTGCCCTAGATCTGATGCGTGCCATGAGGCGATTCAATGCAGAGAACATGCAGTCGGAGTACGAGGGCAGCACAGACTACGGCATGCTGCGCATTGGCATCTCCCATGGCCGGGCGATGGCTGGTGTTGTGGGTATCTCGAAGCCCCACTACGATATCTGGGGTAATCCAGTTAACATGGCATCCCGCATGGACTCAACGGGCATTCCTGGCAAGATCCAGGTCACAGAGAATACGGCACTGAAGCTGCGCAAATTCAACATACAATGTAACTACCGGGGAATGACCTTTGTCAAGGGGCGTGGCAATATTCCCACCTACGTGCTGGGTACCGATGACGAATACGAAAGTTTTCTGCCCCATCAGCCTCCGGCAGCACCGGAACTTAGATAATCCTCTACTATTTAAGCCACCTTCTGCACAACTTGTGCGTTTGTATCCTGTAAATAAATCTAGAACAAACCAAACTTATTTCCTTGATAACTTAAAAAGGGACAGGACGACTTGGATATCCTTTAGACCATTCCTTCGACCTGTGTATTGCATTAAGTAGTAGAAGTATATAATCAACAATGACCTTTAACAAAAGCAAGCCATACCTAGGACATTTCTCTGCCCAATTTTGATGGACACATCTTGTTGGATTCATCAGGAAGAGCCTAGGCCATGGCCTTATAAAGAAGCCGTATCATCTAAGTTAACATCCCTGTACACAGAGCATTGCAAGTCATTTGAAAATGTAATTTATTTCCCACATATTTGAAATATAGAACAGATCACAATATGTCCATACTAGAGAAGACGGCGCATCGCCTGACGGTCGGAGAAGATGAAATCCAGAAAGTACATCAGGGATATGTCAAGGGCTGGGAATGGAAGATACTACGCGTGAGTGCTTCCCTCGGTAGATCCTTAGAACGATCGCTTTAATGAACTCTTCTCCTGGCGAAACAGGCCCAATGTGAAGAGCTGAAAATGGAGAATTGTTATAAACGATATATAGAGCGCCTTATGGTGACAAATGTGGCTCTGTTTCTGTTCATCATGGAGCTGCTCTTGTTCATTCATATACTGATACTGTGGATTGTGGCTGATGTAAGTGGATTATGGGTTGACTACCTAATCGTTCCCTATCTTGATTCCCCTTGCAGACTGGTTTCTTTGAGACCCTGCCCTATTGCCTGGTGATGATCTCATTGCCTTTCATACTCCGTGTTTGCTTCATGGAGAAGAACAAAGTGCAATACTTTCGAGCGTGGAACATCATTGCCAGCTGTGGTGCCGTCAGTGCGGTGACTGTAATGGGTATTCACTGTACAGAAATGTATTTTAATTGTTAGAATTATATGCTTTACACCTTTAGCCTGATCAGATACGTTGGTCAACTTGGCGATCGTTGGAAATCATTATCGTGTGGTGAGCGGCTACGACTTTGCCATCATCATCTCGGTGTACTTCTTCCTGCCGATTAGTTTCTATGGAAAACCCTTGCTGCTTGGCCTGGGCGTGAGCTTCTTCTATCTGTCCTATGACTTCCTCACGATTCCCTCGTCGAATCCGTTGAAGAGCCATATGCTCTTTTGCTATGCGATCTATCTGTTCACATTCAATGTCTTGATGATGGCCTTTCGCCTCGGCATGGAGTGTCAACTCAGGAAGAAGGTGCTCAACCGCCGACAGCTGCTGCATCAGAATCTTCTGCTAAAGGTTGTTCCCCATAGAGATCAGTTTGTCAAGTAATTGCTATGCTAACTCCTTCATTTAGGTGGTCATGCAGAAGGAGCGGGACATGATTAATACGATTCTGCCCCAAGAGATTGCAGATTCCTTGCAGCAGGAAATTCGCACTCGCATCGAGGAACAGCGTCTGAGGCAGCATTACGTTACAAGGTCTCTTTAATATATTATCTATCCTCAAGCTCATTCTTATCCTACTCCTTAGAGCACTCTTTGTGGAACTGCATTCGGATGTCACCATTCTAATAGCCGACATGGTCAACTATACATATCTGACCACTCAGCTGGATGTCAAGCAACTCGTCACGATTCTACATGAGCTCTTCCTAAAATTCGATTTGGCCGCGGAACAGAATAACGTGCTCCGCATTAAATTTCTGGGGGATTCCTACAACTGTGTCTCCGGCATTCCGCATTACAATCGACGGCACGCCAAGTCCTGCGTTGCCCTCGCTCTGGAGATGATCCAGGAGACGCAGAACATGCGGGCACGCATTGAACAGGCCATCGATATGCGCATTGGTGTCCACTCCGGCGAGGTGTTCTCCGGCATCATTGGCCTCACCAAATGGCAGTATGACATCTGGTCCCGCGACGTCGACATTGCCAATCGTCTGGAGACGTACGGCAAGCCCGGCATGGTCCATGTCTCGCATGCGACCCTCAACATGCTGGACAACGAGTATCAGTATACGGAGCGAGGACCACTCGAAACGGAGGATGCCATCTTGGAGAAGGCGCAAATCAAGACGTATCTCATTGGGCCACAGAATCGTCGCAAATTTCTAGAGTTACATCTTAAGATATCCGTGCATTCCAGTGAATCAATCATGTCGAATGTGGATTTCCAGGACATTGTCGATAACCATGAAGAGATTCGGGCCAAAACCCATCGTGGCATGGTCGAAAAGGTGGAGCACATGCCCGTCGGTCGCATCCAGTAAGTATTTTCCCAAATGGAACCGGATTGCTATAAATGTACCTCCTACAGACTTGCGCGCATCTTCGACTTCTCCAAGGAAACGGAAACGGGCAACGAGGACAATCTGTTTAAGCCACACATCAGCTCCTTCTGGCGACTCTTTCGCAACAGTGAGATCGAATGGAACTACATGAATGAGCCGGACTATCTGATCAAGTACAGCGTGCTCATGGTACTCTTTGTCGGGTGTATGCTATTCATAATGCACATCATTCAACCCTTGTGAGTTCCATCTATTTTCATAAGTCTCTTCTGATATTCCGATTCATATTCCCATTAATATTTCTATTCCAATTATTCCAATTCAAATTCCTTGTCCTCTTCCATCTCCATCTCCATCTCCATTTCCTATTTCTATTTCTTTTATCTATTCCAAATTAGTTTTATTCCTTTTCTATTTTCTTATCCTTTTCCCAACTCCCTTTTCCTTATCTATTTACAGCAACTTATATACTTGGGAAATGAGCACACTGCTCTTCTTAATCCTCCTAATCTGCCTGGGCGCTTTCTATAAAACAATTTGGATACAAGTAAGCATTAAATTTGAGTGGACTAAGCCCAAATTGTTTCTAAGTCGCTGGCTCTTCCGGCTCTCGGAGTACTTCGAGGAGCAGCTCATAGTGCGTTTATTCGTATCGTTCTTCTCCACATTTGTGGTCTACATTATGGCCACGTTGCGCACGGTAAGTCTATCAATCTTTCTATCTATCTATCAGTCAGTGTTTCTATATAAATATATAGATATGTAGGTATACATTAATGTATCTCTCTATCCTATATACTGGTTGCCTACTTATTGATCTAACTTCCTAACTTGATATCTATCTACCAATCTACACTCCCATATCCGTCAATCCATTGATATGTCGACTATATCTGAATGCTGTCCTATTTATCTCTATATTTCTATCAACTTACGTGACTTCCTCTAACTGTGTATCAATATCTATCTATCTATATCTATCTTCCTGTCTATCTACATCTATCTAACTCTTTCTATCACCTATCTACATCTATCTAACTGTCCCTATTTCTACCTCTAACATCTATCATCAATCATTACTCTCTTATATCCATCCCATCTCCCTCAGGTTCAATGCAATCCCAATGAGTTTGAGCTGAGTCTGATTGAGGCAGATGTGGAAGAAAAGCAAGTGCAACTTCAATGCTTTGAGCCTTGGGTAAGTTTTCCCCATGGGATAATTGAGATAAAGCGGAGTTAATGATTCACTTGGACTACTCACAGGTGGTCACACAAAATGTGCTAATTGTGCTCATGCTCATGATCTTCTTCTATGGTCTTCCGCTTGTCTTCAAAGTCGGATTGGTCGTCTTCATATGCGTGTCCCACATTCTGACCATCTATTCATACATCTTTGCCTGGCAACGCACAGAGTCAACTAATGTTAGCTTACCCTCGGAATATGCACATATATGGATACTGTTGGCATTGGGGTTACTGGTGGTGTTGCAGGAACTGCATTTGACCTACATAAGCAAAGTGAATTATCAGTAAGTTAAAGATACCATCTCCTCCTACTCTTTCGCCTGGATCTCTTTTACTTTTTTAATTATTACCTCCTCTTCAGCTCCAAGTTGCGTTACGAGGAGAAGCTGAGACAGACGGAGAATCGCACTCAATCCATTCAGACAATCCTGGCCAACGTATTGCCCATCCATGTCACCGACATCTTCTTGGAGCGCGCACGCGGAGATGAGCTGTTCTATGAGAACTACAACAAGGTTGCCGTGATGTTCGCCTTCATCGAGAACTTCCAGCCGGATAAGGTGGGCCTAAGGGTGCTCAATGAATACATTTGTTACTACGATGATCTCTTGGCCGAATACGAAAGCAACTTCAAAGTGGAAAAGATCAAGGTCATGGGCTGGACATACATGGCTGCCTGTGGCCTCCAGCCGGAGAATATGACGGATTTCTCGCGCAGACGTCCCGAACGTCACAAGCGAACGCGCAGCATCTTTAGAAGTGAGCACTTGAAGATCGCAAGTTCAAGTTAGATCCATTTGTTTACTTTACAGGATTCGGCGTCAGTTTGCTTGGTGCGGAGGAACAGGAAGTCCCAAGACGTCGCACCTTTCAGGCACGTTACACACATCCTCAGCTCAACAAAGATGACACCTGTGTCCTGACCATGGTCAACTTTGCCCAGGACATGCTACGCGTTATGGAGGACATTGCCTTGCAGAACATGTACCTCGACTACGGAGGATCCATGCGAGGACAGCTGAAGATTGGTGAGTTCCCGTTAACCCATATTAACCATCTCTTAGAACTTAGAACTCTTAGGCATCTCCCATGGCCCGGTAATGGCCGGAGTTGTGGGTCTGTCGCCGCCTCACTACGATATCTGGGGTCATCCCGTCAACATGGCCTCTCGCATGACCTCCACAGGTGTCCTGGGTGCCATACAGGTCACGGAGAACACGGCCGTGATATTGCGTTACTTTGACGTCAAGTGCGACTATCGGGGAATGACGAATGTGAAGGGCGTCGGGGAGATTCCCACGTATTTGGTGGCCCTGGATGAGACGTTGAATTTCCAGAATTACGATGAGGAGGATCTCGATACACTGCTGATTATCAATAATCATACCTTGCCGACACCACCCAACTTATCCAGGGTGATATTTATTGATGCGCCGGAGTCGGAGAGTGATGACGCAGGCAAGGAGACGGAGGATGAGGATGAGAAGAGCAAGAGGGAGCGGGAGAAGGGCACGCAAACGGAACGCAAACCAGGAGGAACTGATAACTCACAGTCAATCACTTAAACTGAGTTTAGTTATTGTTGAAGTATAGAATTTAATATGTACGATAAAGATGTAGATAAAGATAAAGATAAAGATAAACATGTATATATATATGTATATATATATATATAGAGTTATATAGATGCATATATTACATATATTCGTATAATACAGATCTCCGATCGAGTCACGTTAAGGGATAAGCACACTCAGGTAACTTGTTGTCGCATACACAATTATTTACTATTATAATTAACATTTCTCAAAAAACAATAATAATATTAATGAGAAGAAGAAGCACCACTCGCTGCCACTCTCATTGCTTTCTCTCGGGGATTTTGTGCACAGTTTTGAGCTTAAGTTAAACGAATGAGAGAATTATCTACTCATTGCTGGTGCCGGAGAGCAGAGCCGTGTCCTCGGGCAAAGGTTTACGCTTGTAGGATGGCTCTGTGGCCAGATAGACGACAAGGCCACCGAAGATCACATACAGCACACCGATGATGTTGGCCAACACTCCAGCAGCGGGCAGCGTCGAATAGTTGGCACCCCTAACAGATTACAGAGACACGTTATAATCAAGTTCACTTTGCTTATCGCTTAGCCAACTTACAGTGCGAAGATGGCCTTCTCGGTGAGTCCCATCACAGCGCTGGCAATGGCCAGCACGAAGCCAAAGAGTCCGAAGTAAATGTGCAACGGCATCAGGGCAATCTTGTAGTTCTCTCGCATGCCCGGCACCAGGAAGGCCATGAACCCAGCCACGTATTGCAGGCAGAAGATGATCACCGCGGAGAGACCGAGCCAAGAGTGCAGCGAATACAAATTTGGTATCGGGGGATCGGCCAGATTATGCGAATCGAAGACTGTCTTCAGGGCAATCACAGTCAGTATGAAGGCGGCCAGATGGATGCCGGCGTGGGTGAGCTTCAATGTCTTCTTGCGCGTGGTGCGAAAACCGCGATACACCAATATGGCTAATAATAATAATGCCGTTAGTTGCACCTACTTCCGGCCCATGTGTAACCTCAATAATCTATACTTACAATTGCCATACAAATAAATAAATCCAATGGTCATAAGCAATGGATGCCAATTGAACTCCAACTTGGGATTTGCCGATCCGCCCAACCCTCCGAAATGTTGCCCAATCCATGTCCCCACGAGCACAATCATCGTCAGTCCGCACAGCTGTGTCAGCACATAGAGCACCTTGAAATTGATCAGCGATGGATCCATATTGGACTTGTTGTTGTTGCCTAAAAGCCAAAAATAAACAAACGAAAAACATTTCCAAATTTAATATAAGAAATAGCCAACATTAAAGTGGAGGGAGGAATGCGAGAGAGTCTGCATAAATTGCTGCAAAATATTTTAATTAATAAACAATTAAGAATGCTCTGGTTGAGAGTGTGCAACTAGCAGATACCCTGTGCTCAGTTGTACTCATTTACATTAGCGCAAGCATCGCTTGCATTTGCGTATACTAATACACTGCTTGCATGTGCATACAAAGTAATGCAAGCAGTGCAATTTGCAAATATTTAACAGTTAACTTTGCTCTTGTTCATGTTGTTAATGTTCACAATTATTGAAAATTGTAAGCAGTATTTTCTGATCAGAAATATATTCCGCAGTAGAATTGTTTCTGTTTTATTTTCAAGCTATGAGAGTTCTTGCCTTGGCTAAATTTATAACGTTGGTGATGCTTCATCTTATTTTAATAAATGAATTAAAATTGGTTTAGATATCTGAGTAATTATAAAAGTGGAAGGGGTTGCTAGAGTATTACGTCTCTCGATTGATTATAATTGCGGTTTTCTCACTTAAGATTGATTAATTAAAACACAATCTTGATGGCTTTAGTGACCCGTCAATGCAGTTTCTTCATAGCTGTCACATGATATCATAGTTACACGACACATAAAACCAACAAGCTGCGCTTGTAATTCCAGAGATCAAGCGATCGATAAACATAGCCTCGATAAACAAAGCGTCGATAAACAGTGCCGACGGCAAATTGAGATCTCTAAACAATAGTACATTATGTTACGGCCAATTGCAAGTAATTGTAATAAATCCCAAATGCTGTGATTAGATTACACGCTTTAAGGCCCAGACTATTTAAGAAGGGGATGGGGATAATGCCTAACTCTACTTTGGCCTAAACAATTTTAATTGTTTGCCCAATGCTATAAGTTGAGGAACTGCCGGGCCAGTAGGTTGAGAGTTGGGCTGGTCTGAGAGTTTCTTATCAGCTGAACTTGTAAACATTGTCTAGCAGCCTCTATACAATCTACGGTAGTGAAAAAATGATAGCAAATCGCTTTAAATAGCATTGTTCGTCGTGTATCTATTGTTTGATTGGAGGAGGGGAACAAATAAAAACAGAAAAGAAATACAAAAATTGCAAATGAATTAAAAATTTCTGCGCTTCTTTGATAAAATGAAGTGTGTTGTTAGAAGCAAGTACTATGATATAAAAAGAAGATGCACAACAAGGCAGATAAATCATGAAAGAGCTACGTGGAAGTAGAATAGGAACTGCTTGATTAACAAGCAGCAAGCACTGCTTATATTCCTGGAACTAAACGCAACATTAAACAAATAGTTCGCGAACCTGTTAGATAGTTACATTGAACAGGTTCATGTAAACAACAAGTGTAAGAAGTTCAACGTAGTTCAAGACAACCTTGGTTTGTTTTTTCTAACTGTTATCAGTTGCATGTCGTTGAGTGCGAATGATATGCAAATTGGTAGGTAAAGTCGCGAATAAACGGAGCTAGCTTAAATGGGCCACACACTTTGCAACTTGGCACGTGCCACACATTATACAATAATAAATTGGGACTTTTTATTTCTATTTCGGGTAGTGAAATTTAAGGTCCAATACTTATTAATAATGATTAAAGTGCAGATTATAAATAATGGACTGTTAGTTAAGCAGGCGTGCTGCAGGTTTGTTGATGTTGTTGTTGTTGTTGCTGCTGTTGTTGTGCAGCAAAGCGTTGCAACAGATCGTGCGCAAAATTTGAAGGTAATGAATGGCTCCGAAAAGCGAGAAAGAAATAAACAATCTACATAAAAAGTAAAACTTTTTGAAGATGCGACGACGACGACGTCGACGACTTTGGAAAAGCGTAAAAGTCAAAGACAGCAAAAGTAAAATAAATAAAGCAGCGCACAAATATGTTGAAAAACCAAAGTGAAATTCAACTTGGTGCGAATGTGCGATGGCGTAGATGACTCTGCAAAAGGAGAAGAATAGGGAGGAGGAGGAGACAGACACAGACACAGACAGTAGAGCGAAGAGGAGGTGAAGAAGAAGGCATAGGATGAGCATTTGTAATGCAATTGCATCGTCTCCCTCTCTAACTCTCTCACTCTCCCTCTCTTTGTATGCACTGCTTTCTTCTTTCTCTCCACATCTGTCCGTCCTGTTCGTCCAGCTGTATGCCAAATGCGTTTTGTTATAACTTTTACTAATTCGAAACTAACACGTTGAATGGCGTTGGCGGCGTGTTGTTAAAAGCCAAAGTCATAATATTATTATGTGCATGTTGTTGTTATTGTTGTTGTTGTGGTTGTTGTTGCTGTTGCTATTATTGTTGTACCTTTACTAGCGGCCGCATCGGCAGTGGCAACTGTTGACTGCACTTGTTCTGTTACTGTGGTTGTTGTTGTTGCTATCACCGCTTGCTGTTGCGGTTGTTGTTGTGGCTCAGCCTTGCTATTATTTTCACCATTTGTTGTTGGCGCTGCGGTTGTTGTTGTTGTCACTTCGACAACAGCAACAGGCTCGGCTTTGACTTCGATTGTGGTCGACGTCTTTGTCGCCTGCGCCGCCTGCTCAATATCCAAGTCCTTTGACATAGCCGTTCACTGTTTGTGTTTACACTTAAAAATCAATACACGAAATTCTGTCTAATTGCGTTGTCCACTTTTTATTTGCATGCAATAGCAATAGCAATAGTTAATTGGACACAGACACACACACAACAACTGCAAATACACCGAAACACAACCGAGCACCTCAAAGTGCAATGCGCAACTGAATTTAAAGTTGCCGCTTTGCACGAGCAGAGCCGCTGGCAGCGGCGTTGGCAGTAAAAAGCTTTGGCCATAGAGAAAACTCGCATGGGAGTAGCAGCTTTTCAGAGAGCTTCAACAGCTTTAACTCTTTATATGCTCATAAAGTGTCTGCTAATTATCAAACTTTGTAATTGTTTAAATTTTTAATGCAACTTTATGAGCTCCTATACAGTTTTGGCCACTTGCAATGGCTAATGCAAATTTGCTTGCAATTGCCTAACTAATCAGTATTGTTGTTGTGGGTGTTGTTGTTAGTATGCAAGACACTCAATCGCCGGGGGTTTCGAGGGGAAACTGCGCATTCCTTTGACGCTATTGAAATTCTTTCTGAGCTGCATTCCAATTGATACGTTGTCTAGCTAATAACATGTTCTATGCATAATAATTGCACATCACACTCCCTCCCTCCCTCCCACTCGCACTTGCTGTCACTTACCCAGAGAGAAGAGCATGGCGTTGGCTTGTTTCCTTTTTGCGACTGTTATTTGTTTTGAATTTTAAACGTTTCGAACAGACTTATACTACTTTAAATATATTTATATATTGATTAAATATATTTCGCTTTTTATTCGTTTTTCCAGCTGCCTTGTGTTAACTTGTTGAGCAAATTGTGTATTGTGCAGGATTTGGGTTTTCCTAAACTCATCCATATGGATGCAGCGAAAATATCTGCAAAGGCAGCGACAGTGCCGCCTCCGCATTTCCCCTTAAAAGCGCTACCAGCAGCATTTCAAGCTTTCATATGAAAGCTCTACATATTTACTTAATACTAACACAAGCACCAACACAATCACAAAAATACGATGAACCACTTGTTGGACATATTAATGTACACTCATTCTTTAGTTTAATTTTCGTACTGTTTAAACTTGGCTTACAATTACAAGCGTGATGTATTTACTTACAGTATTAGTATATGTGTGAATTAGCTGAAAACTCTGCCAGGCGCCACGTTCTATATAGCACGCGACTGCCGAAATGAACAACAACACAATACCGTCGCGATCGAAAAATAAAACCACACTCAACTTAAGCAGACCACGACCACATCAACAGCGGCAGCATCGCGACGTCAGCGTCAGCGTCGGCATTGGCTTTGCTATCGCGGCGTCAGTATAAAAAGGTAAACAAATTAAGATCAAATTCTAATCAGCGTAAGTGACATTGACCGGCTATCAGCAACACTGCAATTCAAGGTTACACTTTCCCTTAATCGGACATGTAATCGATCTACCTTCTCCTGCATATTTAATACTTGTTATTGTTTACTCATTTGGAAAATGCGACTATATCAAATGTCAGCTGTGCGATATGTAAGTATCGCAAAGAAGAAAATATCGATAGCACTGTAGCAACGATTCGTACATCGCTAACAACAGGCAACAACAAAAACTGCAGTTAAACTTTTATTTTGTGCCAACTAAATGCAACATGCTTTCTAATTTGATTGTGACCAATCAAAAGGTCGTTTTAATAATTGGTAAGTATAAGAAATTAACAGTGTTAAATAAATGCATAATAACAATGTTTCCCTTGCAGATCAACTGAATCGCGAACGAATCGCGCTAAAGTTCATTGACAGCCTACTGCAAGAGCAGGGAAAGGGCGAGGAGGTTAAGATATTGCCAATTGGCACGCAACTCAAGCACGTGGCCAGCATTGAGACTCTGCTAAAAGAGAACAACAACTCAGACACAAATACAGCATGCAATGTCATATTGCCAACGCTCGCCGATTTGCTGTGTTATCATACGCCCGCCCACATCTTTGACTTTATCAACAAACTGCGTCGCTCCGAGCATGTGAGTCGTGTGTTCTTGTGGGCCTCACCCCAACTCCTGCCCCATGTGGACGCCGAGTACATTCTGGCTGGCTGCGAGTATCTGGCCGAATTGGTGCTACGCCTGGAGACGGACACGACCATGTCGCTGCTCTCTCGCAAACCTGGCGGTGCTGTGAGCCACAAACGCTACTCGTGCCAAGTCACCAAGACGGAGTTCAAGGTGACGCCACTGTCGGAGACACTCGATGCGAAAAATGCGGCAGCTGTGACAGCTGTAAAGCAGGAGGATGCGATAAAGGCAGCTGATCCTGGCGGCACGTTTAAAATCGAGCTGGACGAGGATGAGGTCGTGGCACGCAATGCACTCACATTGCCATACGAGCGGTAAGTGAAAAAGGTTCTCATCTTCACTATTGAATGTTTTTAAATTACCTTGGTCTTGTTTAATCGACAGCTCCAGCGACACGGCAGAGGGCAACATAATATATACGCCCGATGCAGATGACGATTTCGATGATGAGGATCCCGATGAGGATCTGTTAATCTAATGTGTGCTCGCACAGCGAACGGCAGTACAAATGGCCTTGGCTTTAAATATTTACATAGGTCTAAACATACAATTTACAAATTACACAATAACGTTAACAATTAACAAATAACAAATAACTATAATGTTATCGCAACAACAATTTCAAATTCCGGCCCCAAAAACGAAATGAAACGAAAAGAGAATCTTTTAATCATGTTCTAGTTGAATTGAATTTGTTGAGAGTTTATACTAAAATGCTATAGATACATACGATAAGTATATGTCCAGTGTTACAATTGCATCGCATAGTTTACTTAAACAATTAAACAAACATATTTGTTTGTAATACTCATAGATATTCACACACAGACACTCGGATACTCTTTACACTTTACATATAATACATACAATCTACGAGAGAAACAAATTGCATTCAATTGGATTTGAGTTGAAATGTGATCAAGATTAAGATTAACAATTAGATAAGGTGTGGAAAAAGAACAGTTCGGCATAGCCGAAGCCTGAATGCCCTGCCACAGCTAATTGACTTGATGTATAGATCAAAGAAGTCACCTAAAGAACCTACTAATTGTGCTATTAATTTCATAGATTTGCTATCTATTGTCAGAGTATGAATACTTCAATTATTTACAGACCTGGAACTATACTGCGAATAAGTTAATACTCTATAGGAAATGAGTTTTCATTGGACTTTTCCAGTTGCAAGCTTGGGCAAGGGCATCCGCAGTGCGTTGAGCGTAATCTTTGTTAAAATCCTATCTGAGAGTATGTAAAAAATTAGTTAAAACACACTCACGCACACACACACGGAGACATAGACAGAGGGGGGTAGGCGGTATTTACATAACAATATTAATAACAAAAAGTGTTCAATGGTAGCGTTTGCATAAAATGGCTATAACAACTCGTGGATAGGAGGGGGAAGGTAACTCATCATCGACGCTTGATCAGCGCTTCGATGTCGCTCTTGGGATCCACGGCCAGGGAGCTCCATGTGGTATCTTGGCAGCGTGGCAGCTCGGGAAGCACAGCGGGCTCATTCACAATGCATGTTTCGCGCAATTGAAAGAATTTGCCAACCAGCTCATCGATATGGCTATGTAACTCTTGGCCAACAAGTTGGGCATGCAGCATTGCCTCCTGGCGCAAAGCAAACACATCGTTATCGTTGTGCAGATGCTGTTGCCACTCCACGGGCAGCTCAAAGTCATCCGGCAGCGACAAACCGAGTCCTCCATTTTGGGCGCGTGCAACTGTTGCGGTTTCAAGTGGCGCCCCATTGGCATAGGCCAGCGGAGCAACTAGAAACTTGAGCTGTGCATAGATGGAAGTGCGTCCAATTAGCTTGGCTGTCCAGATGCCCGGCGTGAGGGGTTGCTTGAGCAGCGTCTTGGAGTGATTGATGACATCGATCTGAGACTCCTCCACATGCAGCTCATTGAAGTCCTGCAATCGTCCCAAGGGATCCAGCCACAGCAGCGTCAAGTTGTACGAGTGGGCAACATCTTCCGGTGATCCAGACACTCCTTGATATGTGTAGCTCAACAGTAGCTCACTCTTGGGTCCCAGCAGCTTGGCAAAGTTGCGAGCCACCTGCTCCTTCTGATCAAAGTCCGTGGAGACCTCAAAGTTGCGCAATCGCTTGCTGAAACGCGCATTCCTCGCCAGCTTGCCATGCTGCACCGGACGCACTCTCGTCTCCAGCTGCAGCTCCTTGGAGTCGTTCCTACGCTGCACGCTATACCGCACCAAGAATCCCTTGTACTGATCCCTGTGCAGATAATGGGTCAACTCCAGAAGCTGCTGTGCCTGCAGCTTCGTTTGTTGAGCGGACAGACGCATGAGACTGTCGCCCACAGTTCGCGCCAGATCATCGCCGGCTCCATGGACATCTTCATGATGATAGAGCGACTGCCAATAGGCATGAAGATTAGCATATTCGCTAGTGTAGGGTCCATACAGCCATTCCTCCAGCTGCAGCAGCACTGCCTGATTGATAATTGGCTCGAATTTGCGGGCAAAGAAGAGGGATTTCTGCTCGGTTGCCTGGAGGCGTGCCCAGTCCTCGGGCTTGAAGTCATTTGGACTGCAGCCGCACCAGTCCACGACATGCTTATATTGGCACTTGCAGCCTTGTTTTCTCTTCCAGTTGGTCACATGGAGATTGTTGTCCACATAGCTGTGACAATGCTGCGTGTTCCTCAGCACGGTGTGGAAGAAGGACTCGGCCGGCAGCAGCGTATGCCGAAAGAGACGCAACAGCTCCTGCAACAGCTTGTCATCCTTGGCCGGATGCGTCACATAGTTGACAAATGGACGGGAGAGTGCCACCCAATCGCTGCCTCCATCCACTTGAATGCCAGCGGGCAACTTGCGATCCCCGATGCGCCACATGTGCGTGTCGCATTCAACGAACGTCTTGTCCAATCCCTGCTTCTGGATGAAACGCTGCGTCTCACGGCCATGTCCCTTGACAAAGTTACGTCCACGATTGGCGCTCAGAAAGTCAACCAATTTGTCGAGTGTTTTCACCGGAAAATCACTTTCACTCAGATTGATGACAAAGTCCCATTGCCAGGTGGACTGCAGCAGATCCTGCATGGACTGCAACAGCATTGTCAGCAAGGAGGCGCCTCCCCAAATGGTTGAGAAGCGTTTCCTTGCCAAACGGATGTTTGGAAACTTTGGCTCCAGCTCCAACAGCTTGCGATACAGATAATCCTGGCGCTGTCGAATGGAAGGATTAAAGAAACATTTAAAATTGTGAACAATCATGCATGCTATCTGCAAGCTTATTATAATGATGCGACATTGTGTCATTCATGCAATCTTGAAATGTCTGACACAGCAATTAGCACAAACGATGAAAATAGTTTTAATTATCAAATCCGGCAGATTGTCGCCGCCTTGCCCCGCCTGACCGCCTCGCTATCACACTCACCGCATCCACATGTATGTAGTAAACGTGTTGGGGGGCATACAACGCTCGGATCAGTCGATGAACTTGTCGCAATGCACGTCCATTCAACGTCAGCAGAAATGCAATGCGAACTTGTTGTTGTTTCTCTCCAGGCGCTGGACTGCTGGCCGCCAATTGTGCGGTAAACTCTGTAGAGAATCATTTATTACATATATAGTTATTAATTGTACTCATCAAGTGTATTGCAACTTACTGGCAATGCCCGTTTCGTAGACATTCATGGCATAGAAGCCGCCACAGATTTCCTTGGCATTGCCAAGACATTTCATGTTGCAGCTGGAGTCGGGCAGCTTGGCGGAACTGGGCGGTGCGTCGAAGCCACAGAAGCATTCGCGTGCATATTGAACGCCCGCATATGAATAGCCCGATTGCAGGCAAAGCTCAACGCATCTATTTGGTGAATTGGACGTTTTAAAGCTGGTGAAATAGCCACCTAGGAGGCGAGAGTCCTTCTCGTCGCGATAGCAACCTAATGCCACATTGGCTGTGTGGTTGCCGGAGGGGCAGCTACTCTGAAGCTTTGCTGCATAGAAGCGTCCAGCTTGTATGGCACAGGCAATGTGGGCGATGTGTTGACGGCAGTCTTTCGTCTTGGCACGCTGAAGTGCCGATATTGCTTCCTTGGCATTGATATCACATTCGGGCTCGAAGCCCAGTTGCTTTGCCGTTAAGGGTGCACTTTTACTGGCAGCCTGAGCAGCATTCGAAGGAGGCACTGGCTCTGGTGGCGCTGATTCTGCCTCATGGACGTCGCGCTGTGTGCGCAACGCGCCCGCCAAATCAATTTCCAAAGATTTGTAGGCGAGAAACAGTTGGATGGCAATTATGAATAATAGTATTATGAAGAATGAAGGGTAACGACGCAACCAGCGCACGGACAGTGAAGATTGTTGCTCCATCAGCAGCTCCAAGGATGTGCACGTTTTTTGTTGATGCTGATCCGTGTGCGAATGCTTGTGGCTTTTGTCGTTCTACGGATGCGATGCAGTGGCATGTCCAGCGATTGTGTTATTGTTGTGAGCCTTAAGCGTAAATGGCATGGAAATATATTTACAATTGCCTAATTTATTTGCATTTCACACAAAACACTCCTGCATTGCACTGAGAATACTGATATCGTAACAATATATCGACATACTAATATCGTAGCGCATGAGTACACTGATAATATATCGATACTACAGTAATATCACATTCTGTTATTGGTACTCCCATAATGCTTATGCTCAGCAAACCTATCGGCAACAGCTGACTGTGAGACCGTTTTGTGATTTTTAGCTTCGACTGTTCAATAATTTATAAAAAATAGACTTCATTAATTTTCACTAGCTGCCTAAACGATAAATTAATCCTGGATCATTGGTTTGCCTGGCAACAGTGAACAACAGAACTGCAAGATGGTTGATCCGAACAGAAAAATAAACCGACTCCCAGATAAAGATGTTAATTTCCTGGAAGAATGCGAGTCAGAATTTGCCTTACGCTACACCGCAGACGATGTTGAGTTCATGTCGCATTGCGCTAAGGCCGTGCCGGAGCCGCCGCTCGTGGACAACTGGATGAGTGGTGGTGGTGGAGGAGGAGGAGGAGGAGGAGGCGGCGGCAGAGGAGGAGGTCATACGAGTCCATATAATCGTTATAATGGTGGACAGCGCAGAGGAGGCGGCGATCGCGGGTGGTCAAGACGCGAAAGAGGCTATTCGAATCGCTATGGAGGTAAACACAAGGAGTTTCCAATTAACAAACTGGGATTAAACTAACAACATCTTACATTCCCAGATAATCGTCGTCATGAAGAATATCCACGTCGAGAACGTGAGCGTCCTTATGAGCGTCCTCATGACCGTAGGCATCACAATGAGCCGCAACAGGGAGGCTCACCCATGAATGTGAGGCGAGACTATGGCAACTTTGTGCCTGCTTCTAGAGATTAAGAAACGCATGTTAACCACACACATACACACATAGATATATATATATATATTGGTATTTGAATGTTAAAGACATAATGGAGTAATCTGTAATCTTATTTGCTAGATGATGATGTTCCTCTTTGTGCTCTAGACAGCTGACTCTGATAGATCCTCGGCCTTATCTGCCGTTGCCGCTGTGGACATGCCCACGCCCATGGCATTGAAGAGATTGGACACGGGTCCTGCTCCACCCATCTGTGACTTGTAGCTGTCCATCATGTTGCGCAGTGTGTTCACATTGATGTTGATGGGCTCAAAATCCTCAATGTCATCGAAATCGTCCTCAGCGGCATGGCGCTGCGAAGTGTTGGTGCTGTTGCCGCTCTTTCCATGGAACGACTTGCCGACAGTGGTCTGCGCCAGCTCACGGTCCATTTGCTCCATGTACGCCTTGATGTTGCGATCCAAACGATAGCTATCCTCACCGCCGCCGCTTGCATTGGAGAGAGCATCGAAGTTACGTTCAATATCCTCCTCGTCCGCGTAGTCGCTCATCTCGGAATTGGAATCCCAGTTGTCCTCCGGTATCACAAAGTCCAGGAAATTGCGCACATGGGTGCTGTCCTGTTCCTCGGATTGAATAAGAGAATTTCGTTGGCATGCCTTGCGCATCGAGGCGTTCTTTTTGATCTTGGTATTGCTGGTAGCGGCACTTGGAGGCGCTGGTTCATCATCGTCCGAGTCCAGATCAGCACCGGCCTCTGCCTGCGTCTCAATGCCCTCAAAGTTGGACTGTCTGTCCAAGAACTGAGACAGTTGCTTGGTAAACTCAGCTGCATTCACATCGCCGTTGGGATTGTACAACTTTTGGGGACCATAGCGTTGCTGCAACATGGCATCCAGATCCTCTGCGCTGATGTTCAACCAATCATCCGAATCGCTGGGCAGCAGATTGTTCTCCTCATCACGAAGTTGCTCGGCAACGTTGCCTTCACCCGTGTGCAACAGCAGCTCGACTATTTCAGCTCCAACCAGAGGTGCCGTTCGAAAACGCTCCTGGTTGCATTTAAAGTACTCCTTGGCCGTGGTCAATAGACGCCCGTGTTCGGCACTACCCTCGATGTTCTCCCGAAAGTAACCCTTGCTTTGCAAGCTGCGAAGATAGGCGCGCCAAGCGGGCGACTTATCCTCCAGTTGATCCCCAGATTGCTTGGCTTGACTGGCGAGTATCTCCAAGCCACTGGCCAGCTTGACGCCCAGCAGCTGTTCCTTATAGCACTCGGCATTGGCCACGGCATCCGTTAGCTTCCAGCCAAGTCGACGTTCCGGGGTATACTGGCTGTGCATCAGCATGGCGTACAGACAACGTGTGAAGGCCACATTTGTGCGTATCCTTGGTGACTCTGGTGGAAAGTACCGCATGCTACGAAGCGCCTTTGTGTCCAATGAGTCGCGTTCACAAAAGGCGCGCACAGCCGACGCCACAAGCGCTGGTCGCTGCTTCAG
This sequence comes from Drosophila funebris, assembly GCA_018901825.1. Lineage (NCBI taxonomy): Eukaryota > Metazoa > Arthropoda > Insecta > Diptera > Drosophilidae > Drosophila > Drosophila funebris. Next base: position 4,275,177 of record JAEIFK010000122.1, on the reverse strand, counting down.
CAGCTGTGCCGCATTTTGTGGCAACTGTACGATTTGCCGATGGATGGATGCATGAGGCTGTGCCTCCTGGAACTCACGCAATCTCGCATCGATGCAATTTTGAATGTCTTGGGAACAGCGATAGAGCGTGGGATTGAGACGTATACGATGGACAGCGGTGGACATGGGCAGACGCTTGCCCTGACTGGTCGTGGTTGAGTTCTGTATCAGCTGGAGTCCTCCATTGACGATATAGACACGCTGCTCACATGTCTCTGGACTAGCCCAATCGGGCAGCGCATCTGCCGCTTCAATGAGCAGAAATTCACCATCCGCATCGCAGACACGTGCTATACAATCCTCTCTAGCGCCGGTCAACTCGCTCAGCAGATAGACAATAAACCATTCGTCGCCAATGTTGTCGCCGTAATGCGTGACGCCATGTAAATGGGGAGGGAGCACACCTACAATGAGCCCAAATGCAATTGCTAAAAATATATACACGTTTGAATATGTAGCATACACTTACCCTCTTCCTGCTCGTCCTCTTCGTCCTCCTTGTTGTCTTCTTCGTTTAGTAGGCGCTCTTCGGCACTGCCCGTGCGTACTTGCAGTTGAAATTCATCCTTGTGCCAAATGTAACTACGTTCTGTGACCTTCGTTTCTACAATTGCCATGCAATCAACACGCACTTGCTCCAGTTCTTGACGCAGTTGCTCATTGCTGCGATCTTTCTGGTCAGTTAGCTTGGGGAATATGTAATACTCCACGAAATCATCTTCACGCACAAATTCCAAGTTGGCACCTGGCAGTTTACTCATCGTCTTTGTTGTCTGCCCACGGGCCTCCTTTGTTTTGTTTGGTCGTGACTCAGCCTCAGGTGCACAACGTGTGTGTCCTTTTTGGTTGTTGTTTCTTGCCAAAAATAGCACAAAATATGATATTTTTAAAAATAGGTCAACGATTGGCACTGCTTATGGCGTTTGCAACTATTTTTAAACAAATTCTCATTTAATATTTGTCTAAAAACACTTTGTTGCAACGAGAGCTGTTGCTGTTGCCAATCACGATGTTATCGACCGACTTTCGATAACGATAACTATATTTTTCTATACTTGTGTTTTGCCTTTAAAAGGGAAAGTTGTTGTCTATCACGCTGTTATCGATAATAATAGATATATTTATCAATAATTTAAACGTTTTGTTTTCAAAAGAGAAAGAGACCATTTTATTGCATTGAAAGTTTAGACTGAGGCAGAATTTAAGGTATTTAAACTAAATCTATATAAGTATACATATGTAGATATGCAAATACAGCACTTAGGCTGCACTTTAAATGCTTCTTGAGCTTCTAAATGTTATGTTTAATGAGAGGCGCTGCACATTAATAGAAGTATTCATACTTCTGCGCATGCTGTAGCATTATTTCCATTGACTTCTTGCCCTGTAGGACTCCATTCCGTTCCATGTAGTTCCAAATGGAAGCCATAAATACACAAAACAATATGACTCCAAATACAATGAACTTGAGCAACAAATAAATGGTCCTGAGTCCCACCGGAGCAGCAAATTCAACGAGCAGAACGAGCAGCACAAATAGAACCGTTGCCGCACTATAATATAATAATCGATCCGTGTTTAATTGCAACAAGGAAGCATCGCACAGGGATAGCGCTTCATGTAAAGCGGCTGTGCGGGCAGCAGGCAATTGCTGAGCCACAGACAGGCAACCGTTATGGATTTCGGCTTGGGCAGCAGCTGGAATGGCATCTCCGGCGCCTTGTTCTCGTGATCGTTCCGGATAAACTTCCTCTGCAAGCTTACATTCCACTTGCTCGTGAGAGATGACAGCAGCTTCCGCAGTTGGATCCGCATTGGTTGGCAAGCGGGTCAGTCTTAGCTTGGCGAGCACCGCTTCATGATCCGAGTAGCTAAACTTCTGTCCAGGCACTCGTTCTGGAAATGGTAGTGTATACTCGGCAATCTCAGCGTTGATATGATCTGCGCCTCTCACAAATATGTGGTCAATACGTATGCCAAGCGGATTCTTGGCCAGGGCCCGTGCAGACGTATATGAGTTCCTGCTACACTCGTTGGTGCGAATTGTGTCCGACGCGCAGCTGTCTTTCATTTTAGAAGTGTACAGCAGCACCTTGTATGAAATATCCTGTGGCTGTGTATTAAGATCCCCTGCCAGAATCTGGAGCACCGAATTGCCACGCGTCGCCTCTATAAACTGGGCTGTGTCAAAGGCTTGAATTACCCGATGCGTCTTGTACTCATCATTTTCATTGTCATACTCGGCATGTAGATGCGCATTATAGAGATGAACGATTTGATCGCCAAAAAGGATGCGACAGAGTCCAACTCCTTTACCTCCAAACCAGTCGGCATGCTGAATGCGATGGAAATAACCGTTGACCGACCAGGCATGGAAGAGCGTTCCCAGAATTGGATACCTCGAGAGTACGAGCAATCCAGCACCCATAACTCCACTGTGAAAGTAGTGGGAATAGGGCAACACACTAGATGTGCACTGCTGCAGTTGCTCACTATCCCGTTGTGACCATACCTCCTGCAATGACACAATGTCGAATTCGCCGCTGCTGAGCTCCTTGCATATGGCCTCTATACGTGGCGCTCGGTCACTGGAGACAAATGGAATACCCCTGTAATTACAAATGGATTATGGCAACGTAAACAACGCCAAGGCAAATTAGATTTATGCGCGTGACCAAATTGGGAAATTACAAACACACCATATATTTAACGTTAGAATTTTTAGCTCCAGCAGCAGCATTGTGATATGTGTGATGGCTGCACTGTTTCTGCCCGCCTCATTTGCTATAACTGGCGTACTGGGTACGCGGTTAGCGTCGATAAGATTAAAATATTGCAGCCAAACAACTTAGCATTTGTTAGTGTTAGTTGTGCGCAGATATTCTCTCACGTAAAGTTGGCTGCGCGCAATTTTGACCAACATGAAGTTGGCCATACGCAAATTTCCATGACGTGAAGTTGGCTGCTCGCAATATTGTCCCCATAAACAACAAGAAGCACATGAAACGAGTGAAATCATTCAAATTTTATACGAAATCAAAGTAAAATAAACAATAACTATGGCACGGACGGAGCTGGAGCCGAAAAAGCAAAAGCGTAAAGCCAAAAAACGTAAGCACGCGAGCAGCGACGACGAGGTGGCAAACAAAAGTTTAATTGTGGAGCAGCAGCAAGTGCAACCAGAAACGCAGGTGGAGGAACAAGCGCCACGAAAAGGTAAAAATAAAATAAATAATAAAAACTAGCATTTGTGTAATTAAAAAAGTTCCAAACAGCAGGCAAGGCGTCCAAGCGCAAGCAACTGCAAGAAATCAGTGCCATTAAAGAAAAACGCAGCAAGCAAACAAATGACAGCAAAGAAATCGTCACAGAAGAAAATGATGTGGAGGGGGAGGACATGCCCACAGCAGAGCAACTAGAGGAGGCAGCAAAGCCTGAGAACTCGAATGCGGTTGTGACGGTGCGACAAAAGAAGAAACAAAAGCATTTGCAGCGACTAGAGGCGCAAAAGGATCAAAGTGCCGACAAAGAAGGCAAACGAAATGAGGAGTATCTAAAGAAGTGGAGGGACAATCGACAAGATTGGAAGTTTGAGAAATTGCGACAAATATCCATACAACAGACCGCCTTCGATGAGCAAAAGGTGTCTGAAGAGATTTGGCCCATTGCCCTGGAGTACCTAGCAAGCTCGAAAGGTGCAGCGAAGGCAATTCTAACCAAACTGGCCGAGGATGTCATTCAGGAGATGGACAAACAGTGTGAGCAGCTCAGCGAGGATGCAGAGCGTAAGACAATTGTAGAATCAACGCGGTATCAGCGAGCGCGCAATCTGTTGCAAAGTTTCGACTGATCGTTAGTTATTTAGGTTGATAATGAATAGCGAAAAAAAATACGTTCTTGTTGATGTTTAGTGTTTAATAAACAAAAGAGTTATATTTACAAATATTACAAATCTACATAAGCCAACATCTTGTCCAAATAATCAATGCGCTGCTTCAAAAGATTCTGTTCCTCCTCCTTGTGCTCCTCCAGCTTCTCTAGCATAAAGTGCTGCATGAACAAGCGAATGCTTTGCTTAAACTGCTGAAGCTTTGAGTTTTTGGCAATGCGCTCGAAGGCCTGATAAAGTTGGACCTCATCGCTGGATAGGAGTAGACGCAACATAGCCTCGCGCATAAAGTAGAAACTGAGCTTGTGCAACTGCATAAAGTCTACCACCTTGAGGACGGACAACTGCAGACCAGCGGACAGAATGAGCTGCTGCAGAAAACTCGCCAGGTTGCGTATCTGAGCCTTGGACAGAGACTCGATGTCATTAATGCGATCCCAGCTTGCAAATTGAAACGCCAGCTGAAATTTGCGATTGTATTGGCAGAATTTAAGGGCCAGGTGAGCATAGTAGGGATTCGCACGGCGCTCGTTGAGAGCACAATGAATGATTACATAGGCAACTGTACGCTGATCTTTCAATGATAAGTGTAGAATCTTTTCGAATGCATCCACATAGTCAGCGGCGCTCATAATGATGCAGAAGATGTTCCGTCTCTCAGCAGTGTTCATGTGTTGTTTCTTTGCAAGTTCCACAAGTTTTTCCGAGTAGCGTTGAGCTCCTGGCTGTTGACGCTGTTTATCCTGATCCGCTTGCGCCGTGCCCATCTCAGCTAGATTTCCCGTCCACGCTGAGCCGACGATCCACCATTTACCCACTTTATCAGCACGCAGCAGGTCTTCCAAAGTAATATTCAGCGTTACAACATATCGTTCATTCCTTAGCATTCCCTTGAGACGCTTACGAAGTGTCTCAGCCAACTCGGGATCATACTGGGGCAACTTGCTCATGTTATTGTTCTTCACAGCATTTAGAATGTCTACCATGAAACGCAGGCGAGGATTCTCCTTTAGTTCTAAAGGCGCAGCAGCAATCTGCGATTGTACATTTTGCATCATGTTCTTAAACGCCAGAGGATCATCTTTGCGGAGACGAAAGCCAACTGTCTGGAAGATCAGAAGCAGGCACTCCACAGTTTTCTCACAGAGACAGCCAGCAAGTCGAGCTATCAACTCCAGCAACAAACTTTGTTCGTAGATCTTAAAGATGTACATGTAACACAGAAGGAGAACCAGATTATTCAGACGCTTATCCTCCACCTCCAGTGAGTCCAGTTCCTTCAAGAAGCCATCGAATTGCTCAACGAACGATTGCAGAAAATGTGCACCAATTTCGCTGCCAATGTGAGCATGTAAATAAGCTAACAGCACCATGTGTTCCTGCACCATGCGCTCGTTGGCCCGTGATCTTCCCAGCAGTGCCTCCTGCAGCAGCTTGGTCAGCGTCTCGTTCATGTTATATCTGGAGTTCTTCATGTAGAGAGTCTCGATGCCACTGGAAATCTTGTGAAGATTCGCCTCGGACAGGCGATTGAGCAAACCCTTGCACTGTTTTTGCAGCCGCGCCAGTTGCTCCGACTGCTGTGCATTGGAGCCTTCGCTAGCCGCTAGCAGAGCACGCTGATGTGGCGGTATGTACTTCTGACCAATCACTTTAACCTCAGCTGCCGTCTCCGCCTCTGCCTCGGAATCCTCATCCACAATGTTGCCATCAGCATCCCGTTTACGGCCGTAGATATCTTCCTTATCTGAAGTAATTGGCGAAGATTAATAATTGAATATAGGGAAATAAATAAACTTACATTTGGTTTGGTTTGATTTCTGTTCATTTTCAGTGTCAGATTCAGATTCATCATCTTCCTCCTCGCCCATATCGCTATGTTCCATGGCCTCTTCACCATCATCGTCATCGCTCTCGCTATCTGCCTCTGGCATGTCCATTGCTTCATCCTCCTCTTCACTCCACATTCCTGCCTCTTCCTTCTTCTGTTGCTCCTTCAGTTCCTTTTTGCGACGCTGCTTCTCTTCCCATTTTTGTTTTTCCTCCTCATCGTCCAGCACAAAGTCGAGCAGATAGTCTAACCCATCATTGAACATCTTGCGCACCATACGATTCTTGTCCTTGGTCTTGTTTAACTTTAGTTTCTTCTCCAACTTGGAAATTTCTTTATCCTCCTCCTCGTTTTCGATTCTCAGTTGCTTCATCCGCTGTTTGCGGGATTTGTTCATCAACTCCTTGTGCTGTCGCAGCTCACGCTTGCGCGCTTCCATCTCATCTACTCGCTGTATGCCGGCATGTTTCGTGGTCTTCTTGCCCAGCGGCTCAAATGTTTTCACCTTGTGGCCTGGTGGGAGTCGTGCATCGACTTCCGCATCACTGAAGTCGGAGGCTATGGATTCATCGTCATCCTCATCCACGTCACCCGCCAGCAGCTCTTCCCGGGGAATGTCCTCTGGTTTCACCTGCAGTTTCTTTGGCTTTTTCTTTCTTTTACCTTTGGTAGTCGCCGCTAACGCGGCTGCTGCAGCCGCCTCTGCTACGCGTTGTGCGCCATCCGTTTTCGCCGCATGATAGATCCTTTTGTTGTTCTTCTTTGTCTCCTGTTTTAATTTGCGTTGTTCCTTGCGGCTCAGCGGTTTCTTAGGGGCCTGTGTTGGCTTTTTCTTCAGCTTGACCATGTCAACAAATTAAACACAAATTAACTTTTAAAATTGTGTTGTTAGTGTTGCCAAATCAGCTGAGTCCAACACGTGCGTGGGATTTTTTAGTATATTTCTGTTGTGGAGTTTGTTCAAACAGCTGATTAACTGAATATAGCTCAATTGCGGTTTTCATTTGATTTTTGTTAAATAAAACAAATTTACATTATGTCAACGCGGTGGTATCCTATTTATCAACGCGGAAATCCGCAGTTGCGCGTCTTTTTGCCCAATTTTTGGATGAAACTGGTGCGGCCAACGGAGGATCAACCGGCAAATGTTGTCACCTTTGCGGTGTCCACGGAAATGACCAAACATGACGTAAAAAACTATTTGGAAAAGATTTACAAGTTGCCCGTAGTGGATGTGCGCACACGCATTGCACTGGGTGAGACCAAACGTGATCAGACCTATGGCTACGTTACCAAAAAGGATGATGTCAAGTTGGCTTATGTAACCATGGTAAGTGGCAGCTGGTGAAGCAATTCTGGATTCCAGCTTACACAGCTTTATATTTGCAGCCCAAAACCGAAGCGTTTACCTTTCCGGATCTCTTTGCCGACAAGGTAGAAAAGCAAGAGAAGGAGGAAAAGTCAATGGACGAGTCGAAGAATGGTTTTCGCAAGTTTTTGGAACGCAACAAGAAGAGACCCGGCACGCCGGGCTGGTACTCCATTTAGACTTAATTTGTATATAGTTTAAGTTGTTTGCAACGAGTAATAACATTTATTTTGAAAACCCAAGAATAATGAGTAAAATGAACTTAAAGCTTAGCTCCATTTCCGATGCCTTAGGCTCGTCCTTACTGCTTGGCATTTTTGACCGCTGTGGCCACCCATGCGCGTATCTTGTCCTCATCCTGTAGCCCCACCATGCGCTGCACCTCCTTGCCATTCTGCATGATCAAGAGCACTGGAACAGCGGCCACATCGTAGTCGAGAGCCAGCTCACTGTGCTCATCAATGTCCACTTTGGCCAGCTTAATGGATCCATGCTGTTCGCCCACAATGCTCTCAATGCGCGGTGTCAGCAGCTTGCAAGGATTGCACCAACTAAAAATGGAACGGGATGGGCAGTTAATAATATGCTTTTTCCACAAACAGATTATCCTCACGTTGCAAAGAAGTCCACAATCACTGGCTCCTGGCTGTTCTTCACCTTCTTGTCAAAGTCCTCGGAACTCTGAACTTTGAAGATTTCCCGCCGCTGCGATGTCACTGAGAATGCACGCTGACTGCTGCGCACCTGGCGCGCTACACCTCCAACGAGATTTAGAAGTTGTCTTTGCATTTTATAATTCGATCACAAAAAGTAGTTACGAGAGTTTACAACGACAGCTGACAGCGCTGCTAACAGTGTCAATGTTGCCAGGTCAGGCAAAACAGCTGTTTTGCTTTTAGGTTTTCCGTGTGAACGTAGGTGAGTAAAATGAAAATCACAAGTTAATAATTTGTCAGAGGGAAAAGTTTTTTAAAAATTGCTGATTTTTACTTACTTTTTACAGGGACATTTGAGAACATTCTCAATTGCAATAGGTAGGAGCACAAAAATAGCCAGTATTATGTCGTCAAAGCTGTTTCCAATGTGTTATGTACTTTGGGAATTTCAATAATACCAACAAATATAATTCGTACAGAAAATACCCAAAACAAAAATATTTCTGAAATACTAAAACACATACACAGAAACGCTGAAACACGTACTCGCGTCCGAGCATAAAAAATTGTAATATCAAAAGTTCAATTGACGATTGCACACAAAATTTAAATTGTATAGTGTTAGTTCCGCAGCGACAGTTTGTTCGCCAGTTAACCAAACCTATTGAAGTGTAAATTTAACAATTAACTGAGCGAACGGATATTTGAGTGCAGTTGTAAGAGCGCCTCTTTAACTGCGTAAATGGCACAGAGCCATAAGAAGGTGGAAGTAGCAGACGACGAACATTAGAGGACGACAGACGACGGTCAACGCGAACGACACGATGGACGATCTCTCGCAGGGCGACATATGTCGCGTCTGCCGCTGTGAGGCGTTGCCGGATCGCCCGCTCTTCTATCCGTGCATCTGCACGGGAAGCATCAAGTACATACACCAGGATTGCCTGATGCAATGGATGCGTTATTCGCACAAGGAATACTGCGAGCTGTGCGGTCATCGCTTCAGCTTTCAGCCCATCTACGCACCCGATATGCCGCGTGTCTTGCCACTGCGCGATGTCCTTGTGGGATTGATGTCTGCTGTTTTGGATGGCGCACGCTGTTGGCTCCACTATTCCCTGGTGGGCATGGCCTGGTTTGGTGTGGTACCATTGTCGGCATATCGCACGTATCGCTATCTGTTCCGGGCCAGTTCGTTTAACATGATACTCTCGCTGCCGTTTGACATCTTCTCCATGGAGAATCTGGCAGCTGATGCGTTCCGCGGTTGTTTTGTGGTTACCTGCACGTTGCTGTCGTTTATTGGATTGGTTTGGTTACGTGAGCAAATCTTACATGGCGGTGGACCTGATTGGCTTGAGCGCGACGAGGCGCCTGTTCAAGCTCCAGCCGCAGCGCCAGCTCCAGCTCCTGCTCCAGCTGCCGCAGCAGCAGCAGCAGCTCCGGCCGCTGTGGCGCCCGATGCAGCACAGGATGACAACAACAATGGCGAGGCACCGCAAGATGTGCCCGTCAACAATCCGGAGCCCGCTGTTGCCAATGCGGATAACGATGAACAGAATTGGAATCCCATGGAATGGGATCGTGCCGCCGAGGAGCTAACATGGGAGCGTCTGCTTGGCTTGGATGGTTCGCTGGTCTTTTTGGAGCATGTATTCTGGATAATCTCGCTCAACACAATGTTCATCTTTACCTTTGCCTTCTGTCCATATTGCGTGGGCAACTTCATCCTCAGTTCCATGGATCTGTTGCAGCCGGAGAAGCCCTTACTCCATTTTCACGGTCTGATCACGACACTCTTTGGCTATTGCTGCATTGGATTGACGCTGGTGGTGCTACACTTCCTGGCGCGCGTCTTTCGGCTGCGTCGAATCTGTTGGTTCATTGGGCTCTGTTACATTGTGGTGAAGGTATCGCTGCTGTCTGTGGTGGAGATTGGTGTATTGCCTCTAATCTCCGGCTGGTGGTTGGACATTTGTTCGCTGCCGTTGCTGGATGCCAGCCTCAAGGATCGCAAGGCCAGCTTCAAGGCTGCTCCGGGCACATCTCTATTTGTCCACTGGATGTTTGGCATGGTTTATGTCTATTACTTTGCCGCCTTCATATCGCTGCTCCGTGAAGTTCTGCGTCCTGGCGTCTTGTGGATCTTTCGCAATGTCAACGATCCCGATTTCAGTCCCATCCAAGAAATGATTCATGTGCCAATTGTTAGACATGTACGACGCTTGGTTGCCTCCGCCATGATCTTTGGCTTTGCCGTGCTCCTCATGCTCTGGCTTCCAATACGCATCCTGAAAGTGGTTTGGCCCAATTTCTTGCCCTACGCTTTGAGCGGCGACTCGGAGGTGAACGATCTAAGTTTACAACTGCTTCTGCTGCAGGTGAGTTGTAACTAATCCCCCCAGAGAATCGTTTGATTGAGTTGATCAATTTCCAGATTGTGCTGCCAGGTTTCTTTGAGCAGACACAAACACGCATCTGGCTGAAGGGTTTATTACGCATCTGGTGCACAGCTGTGGCCTGGTTGCTTGGCATACGCAGCTACCTATTGCCTGCTCCAGAACCACCAGTTGCTGAGGAGGCTGCCGAACCAGCTGTTGGCGAAGCGGCTGAAGCGCCTGTTGATGCTGCTGCTGGTGCTGCTGCTGCTGCCGCAGCGCCGCCACCACCGCCTCCACCACCGGCACCGGAGCCAGCACCACCACGAAATTTAGCTGCCGCCCATCAGGCAATCATGCAACGTGAATTGCCCGTCGGATTCCAGCCCTACGAGCGTCCCTCGTTCTTTGCTCTGCGCCTGTGCGCCCTCCTGTCGCTAATGTGTCTATCGATTGTCTGTGCCGCCATGCTGATGCTCACCGTGCCCGTCTACATAGGACGACGCCTAATGATGCTCTGGACAGGTCAACCTGGTGATAAGGCACCACCTGTTCTTCCCGGTGATGGACCACCGGCTGATCTCGAGGCCGCACGTAAGAACGAACGTTTGTTGCGTCCCCACGAGCTCTACACGGCTGAGATTGGCGGCTATCTGTGCTGGATTGTGTCGCGTGGCATTGCTCTGGTGGTGACACTCTGGCCACAAGGACGTACCGCCATTGTCAACAAGCTGAAGCATTGGGTACGCGTCACATTGCAATATGCGCTGCCCGTGCTGACCTTGTTGGGCATGTTTGTGTTGGTGCCGCTGCTCTTTGGATTACTATTGCAGCAGGTGGTGGTTATACCATTGCGTGTGCCCATTCGGAATACGCCCATCTACTTTTTCTGGCAGGACTGGGCACTGGGCGTGCTCTATTCAAAGATTGCCATTGCCCTAACGCTAATGGGTCCGGATTGGCATCTGAAACGGGCCTTGGAACGCGCGTATACGGATGGATTGCGCGATTTCGATTTGAAGTTTGTGATGCGTGACCTGGCGGTGCCGGTGGTCACCACGTTTGGACTGGCTTTGGCCATACCCTATGTGATTGGCCATTCAATCTTTCCCATCTTCGTTGTGGATCCCGAGCAACGTTTCTTCATCTCCCGTGTTGTTTATCCACTCAGCTTTATCCTAGTGGGCAGCATTTGCTTTGTGCTCTTCCAGATCAAGCAATTGAAGAAGCTGTATCTGTCCATTAAGGTGGACAAGTATCTGGTTGGTCAGCGACTGGTCAACTATGAGCACCGCAAGAAGCAGCAGGCTCAACAAGCTGCAGCTGCGCAGGAGTTGAAGGCACGCCAGGAGGCCGAGGAGGCGCAACTGGCGCAGGCTCAGGCCAACGCCCGGGCGCAGGATGGGAATGCTGAGGCCGTAGCCGAAGCAGAGCCGGAACTGGAATTGGATCCAGATCCACTTGTTAATCTTGCCGAGCAGGCGGCGTTACATGCGCGGCGACGACGTGGACAAATGCCACGCCCACTGATAGTCGATGCCAATGAGGAGCTGCTCTAGGGTTACGTCTACTTTATGTGCATGTTAATTATGGAATCCCTGCTGTTGTATCTCTGTTTAAGTCACATACTTCATCCATACACACACATACACCTTGACCATCTACTTCATGATCATCCCCACCCCGATCTTGGAACAGAAACCGCAACGGGAACAGGGATAGAGCAGCAGGACACATAAGTAGGTAACGCTGCCCAAAAAGGACGCGCTTCAAATTTTCAAGTTGAATTCTACTTTTTATTAATTTAGTCTTTTTTTATTTAATACGTTCGCCACAATTGTTTGTTAGATCTTTTCGCTTATAGGCCCCCCTCCCCCCACTCCCCCCTTTCCCTACACTGTACAATACTTTAAGTTAGCAGGATAAAGCCAATAGTTATCATTGTCTTCACTGATTTTCTATTATGTATAATTATAAATATATTCGACATTCACCAGCAACTTTTGCGTTGCTTTGTAAAAAGTTTGAAACGAAAATAGAAAAAATATAAAATAATTATACAAAATAATCCAGGATACATCAGATATATCTATATTAAAATATATAAATATATATATGTGACGGCGATTAATTACACTCACACTTACAACACATACAACACACAACATACACACTGTGAGATTACCTTGTATTAGAATCTGATTGAAAGAAATCGCAACTCTTCGTTTTCTAATTGTCCCGATTATCAACGTAATAATACATCATAATAATAATTATATAAAAAAGAATAGAACTTGGTAAATGTGGTGAAAACTTTTGAGTGGCTTTATGAACTTGTAAAAATTAAATATGCATGTATACATATAATTATAAATGGTATAATAAATTAATAAATAAATTTAACTTTAAACTTCCATGGATGTGCAATTTCTTCACTAAACGATTTTCCAATAAAGGCAAGTTTGGTCCTCTGTATTAAACGTTCAAATTAACACAAAGCATATTGGAATTAATCTCGCTGACCAAATACAAAAAAAAAAAGAGAGAAGTGAAGAGACAATTTCCCCGCGTCAATTAAAAAAGTTGGGATCTTTTTTGCATCAGTTTGCTCGCGAACTTTATAATGTTTAGTAGCGCAGTGAAATAAAACCAATAATTAATTTAAGTATGTGAGTTTACAGTTGTAATAATGAAAATGTTTTCATCGATGAATTAAAGTGGTGAATTTTTTATTATAATTTGGTTTTTTATTTGTTTTTTTGTGTGGTCTAACGAAAGAGAGAAGTGCAAGCAAAAATTGTCACAGTCACGGTTGCCACTTCACGAAAATTTTTGCAACCAGGTCTTGGAGAAATACGTACCAAACAAAATACATAAAGTACCAGCTTTATAAGTGATCCTTTTCCTTTGCATTTTAGTAGTAGACGTAGTAGTTGTAGTTGTAGAAGTAGTAATAGAATTAATAGTTAAGTAGTAGAAGTAGTAGTAGTAGTAGTAGTAGAAGTATAAATATTTAGTAGTAGTAATAATAACGCATTGTATTCATACCAGTTTTGGTACTAGTGTATTAAGTATCAATATTATTTAACTATTTCCCTCTTGGTATATTTTTACACAAAAATTGTGACTCAATGTTATTAAAGGCCATTAGATCAGTTCCGCAGTTCGTGTGCTCTGACCTAGTTTTTCGTCTCCTTTTCTTGGACTCATCCCGTGCATTAACAGTGTGTACATTTGTACCTAAAATGTACCAAATGTACCAAATGGATGCGATTTATAAATTTAATTTATATTATTAATTATTAATAAAAATGAGTAATCTTTAATGTTCTTCTTTAGTAAGGAACATGCGAACATTGTAGAATTGAATCTTGACCTTTAATGCTGTTTTTTTGTGGTTGTCACTTGACATTGTAATTGACACGCTTTGACCAAATTAAATTTCTGAGAACTTGGTTCGAGCGTGGTCAGTTAGTTAATAAGGAGTAGATGATGCGAAGCCCACTTCAAGCTTAGCCACAATTTCATTAGGGAGTGTAGGCCATTTAATTAAATGCCCATTACGCAAATGTAGCGCATTCCTAGAGTATCCTTACATCCTTGTGCTCTGTGGCCAGAACGGCGCCTGCCTTTTGCATATGCAAGTGCATCCAGCTGTGCTAGTTATAGTACCACCACCATTTCCATTCCCATCACCATCTCCATCGCCATTGACAATTGCAATTACGCTTGGAATAACATCGATAGGATGCAGTTGGCACAGCAGGGAACCGGGACATTGATTGCTCAAACAGAGCGTAAAAATATGCACAGCATTTTCTTCTGTTTTCCTTCTTTTTTATTTTTTTTTTTTTTTTTTTCCTTATGGCTGTGTGGTTTACGATTACCATATGCCAGCACCAACGCTTTTTGTGCTCTGCTGCTCTGCTAATGTTGTTACTTCTCTCGGGCTAAAGCTAATGCGTTTTGCGGTGCGAATGAGTCGACTAAGCAAAAAACTGTTGCACTGTTTTAGGCGTCACAGAGATTGAGAGATACAGAGAGGTAGGCAGAGCGAGGGAGAAAGAAAAACACACACATGCCTCAAATCAATTTACACTACAAGATGGAAATGAAAGAATGTTAACACTAAAAGTATTAGAAACTTGTTGTTATTATAATACCCTATAATTTGTATACAAAACGTGTAGCTCTTGGAGGGAGGGCTCTTTCTGACCCTATAGAGAGGTAATACTTTTGGCTTACAATTATTGTAGACATGTCTAATGATTCTTGTACCTCTGCTCCGAAAGCTGGCTAGTTGGTCTGGATCAGTTTAATATAATGTATAGTCAGTATAATAATATATAATATAATATAATTATAATAAATATAAAATATTTTAAATTTCATTTAATTTATAAGCTTATTTTATATTTGTTAGTCCTCAAATAGCAAGTATTAGTTATTTTTTAATTTTAACGTAACAGAACTGTTAAACGGTCCCAGTTGGGCAATTCAAGAGTTAAGATTAAATTAATAATAATATTATGCGCATATTGAGGCTTAGTTGAAGTTCAACAATTACCCGGCAAGTGGTGTCAAGCTCCTGAGTAATCTCACCAATGTCAGGCGGACTTACAAACGTTTAAGGCCCACAGCTCATAAATTTACCCCAACTCTATGGCGTGACAATGCTCAGGGGAGGCAGTAGAGGCGATAGACAATGACAGAGTGGGGGAGTGGGAGGGAGGCAGTGCAAAAGGGAGTGATCAAACATACACACCTATCTTTGTGTCCATTATTTTTAAGCTGACCAATGCCCACGTCGAGATTATTTAATTTTTTAACCTTTGTTTTTTCCCTATTTTTGCTCTACCAAAAGCTCTATTTTATTGGCCATAATCAGGCGGGCTGGCAAACAGTCGAAAAGGCTGGCAGACAGCACTTAGCACTCCTTAAGTTTTATAACTTCACGCTCAATCAGCGTGGACAGCGAACAGCTATAAAAACGTACTCCGGCAGCAACTTCAAACCTTAACCTCGGGCCAGGCTAGGCCATAAAACGTAGTTGCCCTGACAACCATCTTCATACTTATCAAAAGGAAGAAAAAAAAAAAAAATATAAAAGAAAAGTATTCAACTATTTGAACCGACGCAAAGTCGCAAGGGTTCTAACCGTTTGCGGTGCCAGCTTTAACCCAAAGCAAATAAATACATTGAGGCCTGAACTGGCTTCGGTTGCCCCTTGATACGCATGTTTTTTCTTTTTGTTTTTATTAGACAATTGTAGGGTATATTTGATGTGAAGTATAGCAGAATTGCTGTTCAAATAATGAGAAAGGCGAGGACGCTTTATTATTATTTTTACTAATAATTAAAAATTAAAATTCTTGTAGTTAAAATTTATCTAAAATAAATAAATGTTTTTATAATTCTTATAAACATTTTATTTATATTTAAATGAATAGATTTAAATTTTTATAGTATAGATAACATATTAAGAAATTTAAACAAGTATAAAATAATTAAACCAAATATTAAAAATATTAAGAAAATTGAAATAAATATGAAATAAATTAATCTCATAGAAATATTAAACGTAGTAAAATGTTATTTAGTATATTTTGTGAATTTGCTTTTTTTTCGCTTTTTTACTTAAAATTTAATTTGTAAATTAATTTTATACTCACAAAGAAAGAGCATACTATAGTCACCTATTTAGCAATTTTATTCTTCACCTTTGTTATCAACCTTTTGTTTTGCTTTTCACTTCTGTTGTGGTTAACTATTTTGGTGTTATGTTGCACGCACTTCCACTTCCTCTCCACTCTTTATACATCATCCCTTTCCGCCAACAATTGTGAATGCTTTTACACAAATTATTTTATATTATTTTTTTCCATATTTGAAATATGGAAGACGCAAATCAAAGGCCACTTCAATGTGCACAGAAATAAAAAAAAGCATAAACATAAACAAAAACAATAACAAAAGTTGAGCGTAAACAGGAACCAAAAAGATTAACTTACAATTTTTGCCATGGCAACGCGCATTTTTAGACAACGATGGGAGCGGAAGGGGTGGGAAAGGTGAAGGATAATGGCAGAATTTTGCTGCAGGGTATAAGCCTCTAACGTGAGAGAATTTTCCTTTACAAAGTCAACAAGAGCAGCAATTTGCCTGCTTTTGTTTTATAGCTAATTTTAGACAATTAATGAAGTGTTGGCTACGCTTGATAAGAGCTTCGAGTGCGCCTACAGCAACAGCAACATCAACAGCAATAATAACAATAGCAATAACAACAACAACAAGAACAAGAGCAGCAGCAGCAACAATGTAAACAACAACAACATAAGCACAAATAATTCATGCAAATGAGCTACTGTAAAGGCATCTTGTCGCATATTCATATCACGCATACGCCGCGTCTGCCTTGCTGATGCTGATGTGATAACAGTGACGCGGAGACTGAGGGGCAACGAGTGTGGGCTAAGCAGTTATCAGCTCTAACATATGAAGTTATAAATTATATGCACACAAAGCAAGGGAAAGCCTGCGCGCTGAGTTGCTGACATGTCGAAAGGGTGGGAGGAAAATGCGGGGTAGAATTTGAGATGCTGAGACTTTTGTTATATAATTTTCTTACAAAACTTCTACACAGCGAGACATTAGGGGAGAAAGGGAGAGTCAAACAGATAAAGAGATAAGAATTTTAAATACTCTTTTATGTAATAATTCACAGAAATGGATTTGCTGCTTTGTTGCTGTTTTATGTACTTGTACTTCCCCTTTTACAGTCTACCCCACTGTGATAAGTTTAATGTAGCTAATTAAATATGCATTGCATAATTTAAATGACCAACTCTCAGACAACAGTCGAAAGAGTGTCATGGGCTTCAACCCGTTGACAGTTTAATTATTCAAATGAATTTTTGCTTCGCATTTCCAAATAAATCTGTACACTGAACATTGGCAAACTGTGGACTTGTCATGCCGTAGTTGGGTATAAATTTTATTTGCGTTGGGCAGACAGTTCCCCTTGTCTTGCCGCCTGTCAGGATATTAAGTTATGTGGCTATTTCGTTTCAATGCAAATACAACAATTATTTCGCTTGACTGCCTTCTGACCAGGCCATAAGCTGTACAACTTAAAGCTCTAAATCCGCTTACTGCAAACAAGTGATAAATTCTTCGTATGAGTCCTTTGCCTTGTGCCACGCGGCGTATGCGTAATTTAAGTGCAGAGTGCATGCATTGCATATTTCAAGAGTGACACAGATTTTTGAATTATGCGACAGAAACTGTGCCAGTCAATTTTATTTATGCAGTACGAGCTGAAGGATATGTTCTACTTGAGAATTCAATTAAGATGCAACAGAAACCTCAATAAATATAGATTTAGTTATTAATATTATTTGAGTTATTACCATTGATTGCTGGCAATTGGGAATTGGGAATTGGCAACAAAATATGTCAAGTGCGTTTGAATTAGAAACTCATTTGCTGTCAGCTTATTGCCAATCATAAATTGACAGAAATGTTTGATGATTTTGGCAATTAGCTGGTAGATTGGGAATGCAAGCAGATGTGGCTGACAATTAATCAATTGAATGAGGCAACTAGCATGAATATAGCCACAATAGGAGGGGCATCTTGTGATAATGTCAATCATACGCACTGTATGACAACAAAGGAAAACCGCATTGCTTGCTCATGCGCGGGTGTTCCATGTTGACAGCCGGCGTTGTCTCTGGCAACAATTGCTCAACAGTCCAATCCACAAATGGCAAATGACAATGAGATTCTGTTTCATGTATTTGGCCTGCGGCTCAAAGCTCAATTTCCAGCATTGTTGCTGTTCTTTTATTATATGTATTTTTTTGTGTATTTTGTTTTTATTCTTTTTATATTGCGACAACTTTGGCAGTTCGTTGGTCTGTCGCAATCCGCTCTTGACAAATAGAAAAGTTTTCAGTGTTTCTAACTTAAATTGTTTTGTGGTTTAACATGACACTGACTGCGACTCCGACGGCGACAACGACAACGACAACGACAACGACAGCGTGTGTCTGCGACTGTGTGTGTGTGTGTGTGTCTCTCTTGGCGATGTTAAGTATCTCCGGCAATCTAAAGTGGCTTATGTGTCGGGACTATTAAAATGTGTGGCAAGCGCAACTTGCCAGCATATAAACACTTACTGACACACACACACACACACACACACACACACACAGCCCGTCTGACACACAGGCAAACACATAAAACAAGTAAATAATGAAATAAGTCGAAATCATATAATTTGTATTAGGCGAAAGTTGAAAGTTGACACATTTGCCGCGCGTGCTCAAGTGGGGGCCAGCAGACCCACTCAGACGTAAGACGAAGAGGGCAAGGCAAATTGAGACACGAGAGCCAGAGGGACAGAGGGACAGACATTTAGAGGGAATTCATTTGCTTGAACAAACTTTGCCGATTGCTGTGGGAGTTTCGAATGCGCTGAAAAGTGAGCAATACGTTTTGAATTGAATCTTAATAGGGAAAGACTTCTAAATGCTTTGGCTATAATCAGGATTACGACTAATGGTGCAATTGTACCAGAAGTTGATACATTCATTATGATTCGTTGGTACAATAAACTATTTCTTTAGAAGTAATTAAATGAAACAATTTAAACAAACTTAGTTATATTGTTTATGCAAATAGGGTAGGAAAAACTATATAGAAAAATTGGTAAAATAAATAAATAAAATTTAGATGCAGAATAAATAGAGAGGTAAAATAACGAACAAAAAGATATTGTTTAATAGAATTTTTTCATTTGGGATAAAGTTAAAAGTTATGTTTTTAAATGGGACAATATTTAGATGCAGCGTCAATTTAAATGTACACAATTAATAAAGCATTTTATATTTTATTAAGTAATGAGAGCTCAAAGATTATAAACTGTGTTAAGCAATACAAATGTCAGAGGACTACAGCTAATTTACTATTAAGCGATACACACACACTATAAATTTCAGTGCAAAACAGACTGTCAATGCAGACATCTCTGTGCTATGTAAATTGTGAGAACACGTGGCAAACTTTGTGTTCTCAGCGGGTGCAAATGACATGCCACAAATTGATGCACAACATTTACAATTTTAAAAAGTTCAGCTACAGAGTAACTTATGCCGTTAATGACAAACGCAGAGCATTAAAAGTTGAACCCTCTATGATGGTTGACAAACTTACGACAAGTGCAAGTAATTCATACCCATACACAGTCAGTCAGCTTCCCTTTCAACACAGAGGAAGAGAGAGAGAGAGAGAGGGAAAAAGAGAAAGAGAGAGAGAGCAAGTTTCCACGCTGAGCTACAATTAAAATTAAACTAATTTACAGCCGCCGCACAGTTAGCTGCGTAATTTGCGCATAATTAGATTTGCAAGGCGGCTAAGGCCCGGGGGCTTCATTAGACTGGCTGGCGTAGTAATTTTTGGAGCTGGATTTTGAACATGAACATGAATGAGTATGAGCGAGTATGTGTAAAAGTTGGTTGCTCTCTGACAGTTGGACAGCTAAAATGGCCACTCAGCGGCGGTTGTATCATATGATGATATGTGTGCGCTTTGTGCAGCTGCTTTGAGTGGCAGTTGGACAGCACATGCTGTTCGTAATGCGAATAAAAAAGCAGAAAAATAACAAAACAAAAACAAAAACAGAAATATGATAGAACTTTTACAAAATACAGCAAAGAACTGAGTACGATGTGCACATATGCTAAGTAGGCCAAGATACGCTCTGTTGGGCCAACGTGGCGTATGAGTTATGCACAGAGTATTCCCCCTCGGACCATCTAAAATGTAGCACTCATCATATGTCAGTTGGGTAGCAGGATTAAAATGGACATGGAAAGTGGTTGGGCGATTGGGCGATTGGGCTGCCCAACAAACTTGTTGGGGTTGCGCATTGTAAACTTTTAATAAAGCCACTGTGGACAGCATAATGGAAACACAACAACGACAACATCCACAACAACAGAAACGTTATATGCACATTGTTAACTTGGAGACAACAAACAGAGGCGTAAACAATATCCAAAAAAATGAAATACACATGCATATATATGTCTGTATTTTCATATTTCTGGTAAACAATATGCAAAATCAAGAAAGAGAACCGAGAGAAGGCAATGCGAAACTACATAAATTCAATGCATGATGAATTTCTGTTGTTATTCGACAATTTATTGTCATTGCTTTCTTTTGCTATGGAACAAACAAACTGGGGAGGGAGATCACATATCGAAACCTATAGAGAAAGTAATTGAATTGAGTTTGTAGTGATTTCTGCTTGCACACACAGAGTAAATTGCAGCAGACATACAGCTAACTGCGAGTAAGTAATCAACACATTGTGTTCTATAGCTTTGTTTGAGATGCTGTAAGTTATGCCGTTTAACGATTTGATTTATGAATGTGCAGAGGGTGGGGTAATTGAGTTGAAATTGATGTGAAAGGTAGATAGATTCAACTACTTTTCATTGTGCTTGATAAGCCTTAGCTGAACAGTTGAGTTAGCCTTGTTTAACAGACTGCTGAGCTGCCATTTTATGGATTACTATTAATAAATAGACAGATGTTATTTATTTATTATTAATTTTAAACTCTTTGCTCGCAATATACTCTTGAAAATTCCTTTATAAATAAATAATAAACAGATAGTAATACTTAATAATACTTATTTACTTAATACTTACTACTGCAGAGTAACCCAACGTCGTGCACTCTCAACTGCAATACTACGACTTGTTTTTGTCTTCTCTGCAGCTCACCAGTTGCTGGCGTCATAAATCTAGCTGAGATTTTGCCCAGGACACTGCACACTGGACACTGCACACTGGACCCTGGACACTGGTCACGGACATGTGTCGTGTGTTGCAAGTAGAAAAGTAACTATTTGCAGGATGGAAACTTTGAGGCAGGCATTAAATTCATTTAATTGCAAGTTAAGTGCGACAACATGTCGTATGTGTGATATTTTTGTTCTCTTGATTACCTGACCAATTAAATGCCTTTCTTTCTCCCTCTCTCTCTTTTTCTCTCTCTTTCACTGGGTGGATTTTGATATCAGAGACAGAGAGTAAAAACTTGTGTCGTTTGCGGTTTGTTGTCGTATTAGAAAAGTCAGATTAGAAGTGAAACTAAACTAAAACTTTGTTTAGCTTTTGCAGAGGATATTTCTACTTTGTCATGAGATATGTAACGCTATGAAGAAGAAGACCTCTTGAAGTGATATATATGTGGTATATAAGCTGGCATAGCAAAGATCATATTAAAAACATTGAGTTTAAATTAAATTCATTTATATAATGTATTTATACATATTTCCACAATGTATTTTAACTCAAATAATGTTAATATTTATTTAAATATTAAACAGAATTTACAGTGACTGCCAGAGCATCAAACCTCGGCCTACTAAAGACAACTTTTGCCAAATTTTGTTGGTTTTTATTTGGTAGTTTTAGTTGAATTTTGGCCTAACTATTTGTAGACCTTTAGGTTTTGCCCTGTAAAAGTATTTGCAGCAACTCTTTAACTTAATTTTGTGGTCAATTTAGTTTGTGTTTTTGCTTTTTTGGGTTTGCGTGCAAATTTGTTAAATATTCGGGTTGCTAAGTTGGCTAAGTTGCTTGTTGATGCTGGCATTTGTTGTTGTTGTTGCTTAATTAGCAGCACAGCCGAATGTTGAGGCGAGTCCTATGTCGCAATTCCCGATTCTGCAGTCCCAGTTCCAGTCTCAGTCTCAGTCAAATGTCAACAGCTGCTGCTCACACAAAAGCGAAAGACGACCCGCTTGATCTGCCCTATGGCAAAGGGTCACGCCCAACGCGCCCACATAGTGTCCCTATGCAATATCACATAAATACGCAGTATAAGTGTGAGTCTGTGTGTGCGTATGTGTGTGTGTGTGTGTGTGTGTGGCATGTATTTACTCCTACGTAGGCCATAATTAAATGCCGGAGCACAGCTGCGGCCAAATGTTTCTGCTACTTTGAAGTCGTCGTCGGGATTTGTGTTTGGTGAACGTCAGCTGCAAATACTGAGCTTATTTAAATTTATTGTTGATATTGTTAATGCTGTCAAGCATACACACACACACACACCCAACACACACTGAGCGTGTGGCAGCCACATGAGCCAATTGCCTCATTAAACCAATCAAAAACAATAATTTACTCGACATCATTTCGCGCTTACAAGTTTCAAAGTAAAAGTTAGCTTTCACTACCACACTCTCACACACATATATATATGTGTTTATATATATATTTACCTATTACATTTACGCATTCATTTCATATCAGACTATGGCGCCGTGTGGGCGTGTTTAATCATTCGAAAGTGCTTAGCAACTGTGCCTAGCTAGCTCTGACATCAACTGTCGAGGGCGCTAACAGCGACTGTGCTGGGGGGGGCGTGGTACATTGCAAAAGAAAAGCTTAAGGCATCGAAGCCTGACAAATGGAGGCTAGCAAAAGGCGTGGCTGCTTAGACAGTCTCCGCAATGCCCACGCTGGCAGTTTGCTAATTAAAACCTTGTTCAATACCAAAAAGAATTTCAATCAAACAAATCTTTCAGCAGACAAAAGAAGCTGAAACTGCTGAAAAGAGCAAAACAAATAAAAAACAAAGAAAAAACAGGCGACGAGACTGTGGAAGGCTTTCAATTGAAAAACAAATATAATATATAGACTCTTACTTATATTTTCTTGTCCAAAGGTATAAAACTTTATTGCAATGAACATCCTTGACATTAGAACAACAAAATGGCAAAACTCTTGAGTGCTGGGCAGCGAAATACCCTGCAGTCTAGCTAGCATAAGCTCAAGCACAAGGAAACGAGCGCTAGATGGCGCCAGTTCATTTTTCTAGCTGCTTATTGGAATAAGCAAGGATTTTGGCTACAATTTCTTGTTAGACTGACATAAGCGTTAAGAACTATAGTTTTCATCAGTTTGTATATAATTTCTAGAGTCTGTTACAGGGTATACACATAATTTGACTTTTGTAGAACTGAAAAATAATGGATATAAATCAAAAGTTTAATAGAGTATAAATAATGTGACGTATTTACAGACAACTTATGATTGAATAAGTTGTGATACATGCGGCAAAGCAGAGTCAATACGAATTGCTCTCTGGCAGTTTGTCTGACATCATAAGCAAAATTATTAGTGCAAAAGGACACTCTGATGTGCTCATGAATGCAAATTGATATCCTGCAGATGCTTATAGTTATTACGTTTGAAAATCATGCTGCAAATGTGGATTATGAAGATGAGCATTGCTATTTACATAATTGATATTTAAAATATAAATTGAAAATGAAAATGAGAGGGACACACAGAGACAGAGATAGACACAACCAGACACACACACACACACAGACACACACACACACACACACACACACACAGACATACACATGCTGAGTTCCTGTTTCAGCTGTAAAACACTGCGACGAGCGTCATTAATTGAAATATAATACTTTCTGAAAGTAGTTAGCGAATGGAGAAGAAGGCCGTAGGCGTGGCATTGTATAAGGACATAAGGCCACTGCGTCCCATCAGTTTGTCCTTGTCGTGTTCAAGTACGTAAAGTGTTGGCTGACATTAAATATATAAATAACGACACAGCAGCTTGAGCTGCTTTGTTAAGCCATCTACACATGGACAACGCAGATTATGAGTTAAACAGTTTAGAAAGAGACGGAAGGAGAAAGAGAGAGAGCGAGAGAGAGAGAGAGAGAGAGAGACAGGGAGAGAGGGAGAGTGGGAGACAGAAGCTGGCTATTGCCGTCGGAAAACTAAATTATGCTAAACAGTGTAGAGTACACATTTCAACATTTACTTTTGTAATTAAATGTTCAATGCCTGCAAGCTGAACAATTCACAAACACACAGTGCTGAAATCAGCACACACACACACACATACACAGATATACAACCACTCAACATATACCCTATGTTTGGCAGTCTGCACATTTAATATGCAATTAAACATTTAACCAAATCCGCATGGGATCTGTCAATATCTTCGACCATCCTCGCACGCTATTTCTCTCTCTCTCTCTCCCTCTCTCTTTCTTTTTCCTTCTCTATTCCTCCCGGGAGAGTATTTAAATTACGTTAATTCGATTAATTTGCAAAAATGCTGTGCAATTAAACGAAACTCATTTAAAATACCACACAACATATGCAACATATTTATTTAAAATGCTTTCTCTATTTTTTTTTTATCTTTGAATTATTTCTATTTAAAATTGCATTATTAATACTCAGTATTATTGCTGCACATTATTAAATATATTGAAACAAATGGGGAAACAATGGAAAAACTGTTCGCCAATTAAAATGATATTGTTTAGCTATTTGCGAAATCAGTGATAAACTTAATACAATAGCGTCTATTTGTTTTAAATGTTTTATTTAATTAAAACTAATTTCTACTAAAGATATGTTTACGTTTGTATGCTGCAATTAAATATCTTGCATTCTTTGCTTTGGTTAAATCGTTAAATTTACTGCGTAAATTACTAAGCCACTTGAAGCTTCTTTTGGGTCTACAGTTTTCCTTTCTTTTGTTGGTTTTCGTTTGCCTTTTTTTGTTTTATTTTATTTTTCGTTTTAGAGGAGGGACAAAATAAATATTAGGCGACAGTTTTTGTTGGGCCTGTTATGCTTAAGTCTGGTAAATGCCATCATTAAAGCAGGCCACGTTTCTTGTCTAGCCAAAGTTCGTTATTTCTCTTCTTTTTTTTTTTTGTTGGGCTTTTCCTGCCCAAATTACTTGCGCTAATTAATTGCAAATTTTGTTTTATTTTTTTTCTTTGCTGTTTTTACCAACTGATGAAATTGATCGATGACAAAACATAAATTTGTTTGCGTGTCAAACAAAACTATTACACATTTATATACATATTATAATAGACTTTTTGCCTGTATGGTGTATCACTGTGTTATACTTACTGAATGTTGATGAAAATGTCATTAAATTAATGGAGAGCAAAGCAGCAAAATAACAAAGCTTTAATCCCGATACTTATAGATTTCATAGAAAATGGAATTACTATATGTTTCTTTTATATATTTTCAGACTTGTTCACATCAAGCTTGTTTGCAGTGCTGACTTTGTATTTGTTTATAGGTTTTGCTTCCCTAACTTATGATAATAAGCACATCATCCTCAATTGATTGATAATGCCTCACGTTGGGCTTTGATCGAAGTGATTCTTGACACTCAAGTGTGTGCAGTTTAAGCTCAATGATTAAGGCTTTGGTTAGTTAATGCGCAGATGATACAATAGCGCTGTTAGTCGACGTGACAATGACATTGATTTCCCTAGTTTCTGGTGAGAATAGAGACAACAATTGATAAGCAAACGGGAAGTGCAGAAGCCAAGACAGAGTGTGGGCTCTGTTGTGGCTTTAAGCCCATTAAATGTAATGCTTTGGTTTAATCAACAAGCCGAGACGAATGAACATCAATCTAATGGAAGTGGGCATATATAATCTAATTAAATGGAGCCAAGTATCATCATCATCGTTCCCGCGGCCCGTCATAAATTACGCAATCTCAGCCAAAAGGCAAGTCATTAAATTTATGGCCATTGACCAGGCAAAGTCAATGGGAAATGAGAGCTTTTTATTTATATTTTAATAGGCTTCCAACGGCTTCATTTCAATTGTTTTGTTGTGCAAATAATGATAAGCCGTTTGGGTATACCCAAAAGAGAGAGAAATAGAGAAAGAGATAGAAAGAGAGGGAGTTGTAAAGTTAATGCAAAATGGGAATCGGTTCGTTTATTGCCAATTAGCATATTTATAAAATTAATTGGCACCCAAAGTGTGTCCTGTTATGCATTTTAAATATGTTTTCGTGATTGCAGTGTAAACGCGATAAAGCACAGAGTGGGCACAACGCCGACTCTTGAATACCCTAGAGCAATCTTAACTGGATGAAGTTGCGTATGTTGTGACAAAGTTTAAGTATCTTTTCTTGTTCCATTAATCAAAAAGTGTGAACAGTTTTCTCAGCTTATAGCTTGCACTTTACCATTGCCAAATGCATTTTGGTTGTTTGTTTAAGCTTTTCTCCACTTTCTATTCCCCATTTTCAATGTCAATTTATCAATTTCAATTGTAATGTGAAATTGAAATTCACTGACAATGCATTTAAAACAATACCTTGTTTAAATACGACAGACTTTAAGTTTTAGTTGAGTAAATAGCTTAAATAATTTATAAAGTTGACTTAAAAGTTGGAAAATTCAAATATGCAAATGGAAACTGAAAACTGGACTTCAGAGTCGTTGAATGCTTATTGATAATTCAATTTCCATTCGACAACTGGTTTACATTGTTATAATCCACTCTTTGACTACATTTTATGTGTTTTTTATGTAAAATTATATTTTCTATTTTGAATGCAAGATGAAAGCTGTCAGCTTAGACACAGATCTCTTTTATTTATGTATTCAAATAAAATATTTCAATTGCTGGACAATTATTTTAGAGCGGAGAACTCTTTTCGTTTAACTCAAGTTGTAGTTTTCTTTCAAGGCTCTGAGCCTGGAGTTTTGCATAATTTTGCATAATTGATGCAGAATGCGAACAGATGCGAAGTTTTGATAAAATTTTCAATTGATTTTAGACACGCGCCGCGGGCTTCAGCGTTTTTTGACTGCCCCCTGAAGTTGCAACATGCTGCAGCTGCTGGAGGCTGGAGGCAACGAAGAGTGCGTTGAATATAATGGAATTGCATGTTTATATCTTTCATAACAAGTTGATGTAATTGATAATTGATATTTTGTAATTAGTTATTTATAAATTGTAATTTGTAATTTGCAATTTGTAATAGATCAATACAGTTAACGCAGTTGTGTAATTTTAATTAGAATCAGGTAAACGCTGCGTTGTTGTGCAATAGCTTTGTTCAAGCTCTGCAAAAGGTCGACTAAAGGTAATAATTGCTAACGATGCCATTGTAATCGAAGCATCGTGTTGTTAACTTTAATTACCCACTCCCATTTCCCATTTCCCAGTTTCCATTTGTTGACAACTTCCTGGCCAGCAAAGGACTCTACTCTTGCATTGGCTTTGTCATTCGAGTTGAAGTTCGATTCTCGATTCCGCTTTGCTGCCCAAGTTTCGTGCAGCTCGGAAATAAATCCAAAAAAAGCTGCAAATCTACGACAAAGTGCCATTGGACATGCTACACGACAATGGCAAAGAAAGGGCTCCACTGCCATCCCTAGATTCCTATTGTAATTGTAAGAACTGCAGGTTCAAGGACTTCTTTGCTGCAGCTTAAGGTGGAATTTTCTGTCGCCAGGCTTATGTTAATAGGTTTTTTGAGATTGTCAACTGAAATCTATGTAATCTTACAGTGGAATCTGCGGCTTAAAGCACAACAAACTCAACTCATTGCAAATCGAAAATTTATGCAGATATTTTGAAATGACTTGAATTGAAGATGATTTTTATCTTAATGGACTGTGACTTGTGCGGAGTCTCTCAGAAACTGAAATGGCATGTGACAAATCGCAGTTTTGATTTGAGATAAGCTGAAAATTCGAGTAGGTTTGCCTCTCTTTCTGTCTCTCTCTCTGTCTCTCACTCTCTCAGTTTTTCGTCGAGAAAATCTCTGTAACTGGCAATGGCTCATGTAGCTGTTAACTCGAAACACACATCAATCATATCAATCATATACTCATTCGTAATTCTGACAGCTGAACAGCAATGAGCATTGAAATCCTTTCAAGGGCGACCTCAACTTTGAACTTTAGCTGCAGCAGCTGTTTGTTCGCTTCAAGAACTCTTCAATTGTTGTGGCAAATGGAAAATGGCAAATGGTGGGTAAGCGTTGAAGATTTTATACTACAGCAAATGAATTAAACGCGGTTTGGCTATAAAGCTAACAAATTAAGCAAGGAATGCTATGTGACATACTTTCGCTGTCTTTTTCTTGCTCTCTTACTCTACGTCTCTCGTACTTTCTCTACATATTGTGTGTGTGTTTCTCTCACGCGTAAAAACACGTTCGCAGTTGAAGTGCAAATTACATTTGGGCTCCTCCAACATACACACATAGACAATAAAGGGGCTTAACTGGCACAACAACAGCAACCGCAGCAACACCACCAACAACAACAACAACAACAACAACAACAGCAACATCGAGTACAATAGCATAATGACAACACCATGACAGCAACAAATAAGCGTGGCCCAAAATGGCGGAAGTTGTTATGCAAATTTCCTATCAAATTTGTTATGCGGGCTGCTTCACGCAATTTTCATTATTTTCAGTTTTTGTTGCTGTTGCATTTGCTGCTGTTGTTGATGTGATTGTTCGATTAATGCCCATGTGTGTCACGTATGTATCCCCGTTTTAAGCCTTAAAGCCAGACAATATCATGGACACCATGGTAAAAAAATATACATATAAACTAAAGTAAAGTTCCAGCTTGCAGATTGTAATCCCAGGCGCTTTCTGCGGCAAACAGGTGAAAACGATGCGCAAGTAAATAGATGCTGCAGTTGGCCAAACACCAGAGGCAACACCCCGTGGCAAGCACACGCACACACAGAGCCTTTCAAATGCACATGCACTTCATTTTTCAAGCCAAAGTTGAGAGAGCCCCAAGGCAAATAGCTGACGATACTGCAAAAATTGTGAAAAATGTGGCAAAAATGAGCTGAAAGATTAAAGTGCACTTTAAGAGATTTTAAAGAATTCATTTAAATATTGAAAATATAAATTAACTTTGTATTTCTTACATCTGCTGCAGTTAAATATGCTTTCTCTACGTTATCTGTAAAAATTTGAGCGCAATGTCTGAAATCCTACTTAAATATTGAATGCCCAATAGCTTGAATTGCATTTTAAAACTTGTTCAATTGAGTTTTTAATCAAACATTTTATTTATTGATTAACTTTTAAATTGTGGAAGCTTTTTCGCAAACTTCATTTTCGCAGAAATTGTTGGAAAATAATTGAAAAATCATGAGTATGTTGCTAACTTAAAGTATAAAATACATTTTAACTTTTTCGTATTTCAGAGCAAGCTTATAAATCAACTTTCAATTGATTCAATTTTCTTCCTTAGACGAAAATTCTTATCTTACTTTATTTTCGCAAAATGAACTCAACACATTCTTCATCGACTTCATTCTCCATTTTGGATTGCAACAGCTGTCAAGCTGTCTAAGCTAACTAATGTGACTAACAGCTACTCTCTGTCTAGAAGTTTTTATTGAAACCAAAAAAAAAAAAAAAACAGAACATATTTGTGTGAATTTTTTGTGTGCTGGCAATTTGCCTGTGTGTCACACGCGTCGTATGCGCAATATGCGTTTATGAATTTGTAGCCGCATGCTGCATAGTTTCAAATAACGTTTTCTAATAACATTTTTTGCTTCAAGCGAAGTGAAGCTCGTTGGCAATGCAAGCAGATGGCTGGCTCTTAATTAAGCCAGTTAGTTGTTACACATACGCCCCGTTGCACAGAGGACAATTAACTTAAAAATTCCTTTCCCTCTTTTTCTACAGTTTTTCGCCTGTTTGGTGGTGGGCAACACTTTTGCTGCAGCCTGTCAACGGCAAGGCTTAAAGGAAAACGGAAAGAAACTGTTCTTTAATTGTACTTTCTTACCAGTTACCAGTTGCCAATGGCCGAAAGTACGAACAGATTAATTAACTTCTTTTTCGTCGAAGTTTTCAAGCGAACTGCCAAATATTTACCCAATTGCTCTACAAATTTTCTCGAATTGAGTTTGGGCAAAGAGCTCAAGTATTGGCCTGGCTTTAAGCCTGATCGCACACGAAAATCTCTCGGTTCCCTCCTCTCGGCATAACAGTTTAAACTCAATTTGCCGCCAGGCTGGCAGTAGAAGCTTGCCGAATGCTTAGCAGCAACAATAACAACCACAACAGAAGTAGCCACTTAAAGTCCAACAAGCACTAAGCATACGAGTGTGTGTTTTATATGTGTGTATGTGTGGGTCTTTGAGTAAGAAATTGTTATAGCTTTTAGACAGGTGTTGAGAATGGCGCTAACTTGTCTGTTGCCTTAAGTCAGTATTTGTTGCCCAAGATGGAGAGAGAGAAAGAACGTCTTAGACATACTATAAAATTTAAATTTTATCGTTTTGTTAATAATATTATATTTCTTTAATATATTACTTTATTATTTACAACACATAGATTGAAGAAATTCGTGATAAATAAAATAATTATTACATTTAATATTTAATTAAACATAATTTACTTCAGTTCGATTAGTGTACTTACTTTTCATATTAATTTCAATAATAAAATCAATCATTTATTTGATTTATGATATACTTTCTATAGTAGTTAGATTCCTGATTGAGAAACTATTTTCTTTAAAAATGTTCTCCTGTCTTTTTTTATACAAAGTTGAGAAAGCTTCAAGCACTTTCACAATCAATTGACGTATTTATTTAAAGCGGCTTGTGTGCTATTTCTTTGACAACCGATTTGAAAATATGTAATATTTATTTGCTACTGCCATTTTCTCTTTCTGGAAAAGCTTGCTCTTGATGCCACAAAGATCAAAGCGTTTATTTCCCAATGTTATTTCCTACCTCATGATTTGAGGTTTAAGCCCACGAAAGCAATGTTCAAGTTACAGTTTGCCACGCCGTTTTGGCAAAAACACAGCAAAATAATTGTCATCATGCTGTTTGGTAAATTTAGTTAGTTTCATTTGGCAAGCAAGGCAATGGCTATACACACACACACACACATACTCACCACACACACACACACGCAATATATGAAAAGAAAATCATAGAAAAATTACTAGATATATTTTGCAAGAAACAAAAGAAGAACAGAAGTCAGAGAAGAGCAAGAAAGAGAGAGAGAGAGAGAGAGGGAGAGAGAGAGAGAGAGAGAGAGAGAGAGAGAGAGAGAGAGAGTAACGGAAATGTGCTGACATTCAGTCACGTTTCGCCGGAAGAGGGCGCTTGAGTGTTGGTATGACTGCACGTTTGCAACCAATTTCAAATATTATACAGTCATCTCAGCAACAACTAACAAAACTCACACACACTCGCGTAGATTCGCACACACTCTCACACACACACACACACATGCAGCTGCAGTTGAAGCTAGCATATCTGCTGCAGCAGATCTAATTTGTTGTTGCAATTTTCGCCATGTGGTTTACAATGGATTAAAAAAACTTTAATGACTTTTGATGCGATTTAATTAAATTTGAGCATTTCCTTTTGTATTTTCTTTTGTTTTGCAGTTGCTTTTCTAGACAATTCCATGAAAATTTTGTAGGCCGCTTTGGTTTCTACCTTTTTCTGTTTTTAGCTCTTTAGTTGTCAAGTTTTCTTTGTTTGTTCGCCCAGTTATTATCTCTCACTTGGACCTTGTGATACTCGCATTCATTCGCATTCCGAGCTGATTCACTCGCATCGATTACGATCTGTTCACACAAGTGTTGATGTTTTAATAAACAACCTTTAATAATTGCTGGTAAATTGCATAAATTAATAATTAATTCGACATGCCAAGCATTAAACTCACCCTGATTATCCTGCGAGTGTTACAAACATTTATTACAAAAGAAAAAATAAGCGAAACATGTAAACATGACTTGCCCGACAAAGAAATACCCTGGGACTTGCTCAGATATAAGTTAACATTATCTGCACACACTTATTTATTCTTAAATAAATTAAAACACATAATAAAATGCATAATAAAATTCAGGAATGTATTTAGTTGCTTGTCTGTTAATTTTCACCAGATAAATACTCGGTAAAGTAAGCAATATCCCCTTTTTTTGTTCATTTATAATGGGCACAGGGTATATTAATGCTACGTGTTGAGTGCCAATGCGCCATGCCGTCAAATCAGGGCTACAAACATCCGCAAGCCTTCACTTTGCCCTTATGCCATTCAAGCTGCAGCCCTGTGGCACGGACCACCCACTCCACAGGGCATATGCTACACTCTCTGACTAATTTATGTTCATACACATCCGGCTAGTTACCAACAACAATAACAACGACAACTAAAACGTTGGGATTACATTTTATGCCAACTTCACTCAATTAACACATTTAATGCCTTTTTTTGTTGTAATATTATAATTTGATCCCTTTTTTTTGATTGCTTTGCTTAAGGCCGTTGATGTTGGGGATATGGCTCATAAAGCTGAAGGTTGTTGCCACGCCCTTTTTTGTTAGAACGGATAAATTATTAACATCAAACAATTCACGATGATTTCGACATTTTCTGTGGCTTTTACAGGTAATGGAATCCAGTCGAGTTAAACCAAGCGTAGAGCTTAAAGCCGTGACTACTGAAGCTGCTGCTAACTGGGCTTAAATGTTGCGCTGAACCATAGCAAAGTCGCTTTTCGTACACTCTACTCATGCATAAGTATCGTGTGTCTTTATTTATAGAGTTTTCAGTGTCGAATGATTGAGAAAGACCCGTATTTTTGTACACGCATTTCCATTGATGTGTTGTCATATCGCAGGAAGTGTGAGACATATTTGGACTCTAAGCTGTTTGCTTTCAAAGGCGAAAGTAATGCGCAGGGCTTAAAGACCTGGCGACCACATTTTGAGGCTCTTTGACCTGCTTGCAACCAACTGCTACTGCTGTCTGAGGCAACTAGTCTGAAAATTGACAGTTACAGAGAAAAGCAGCTAACGAGGCGTTTCCATTGAACTAAGCGTGTGTGTGTGTGTGTGTTGGCCAGAAAAGTAATTATTTGTTGACATGGATCTGCTATTCTCCTTTAAGTGAGCTGAGTTTTATCTATTTCGTCGAAGAGGCTCATGAATTAAATAGAACCACATTAAAACTTGGCATTTCATTAGCCATTAGTTTAATTAGCCTAGAATTCAATTGGTTACCTTGCAATAGGCTTTGGCATTTTGCTTGATTAACAGAACTCAAAATTCCGCTTCCATTTCTAATTGCCAATGCAAACCCACATAAACAACACAACAACTAATAATCATTCATGTTTAACACAAAACCTGCGCAAGCTCAACCATGGGGAATATGGGTATTCTCTACGCTGCGGGTGCCATAAGTTGCAAATAGCACAGTCTACTTGACTCGGTGGTGCAGCAGGGAGTCGTGACATCGACGAGGGTGGTGGGAAGCTGCACATCAGTGCAAGATGATTGCACAGAGCGACAACTAAAGAAGCAAGGAGCTGAAATGCTCAAGTCAAGAGTAATCTATCATGAGAGGGAACATATATACCCTACAATAGTTGATGATATGAATAGGGTAGGTTATTGAGTAGAGGAACAGATATAGTAGTTACAGATATAGATATAGATATAGATATAGATATAGATATAGATATAGATATAGATATAGATATAGATATAGATATAGATATAGATATAGATATAGATATAGATATAGATATAGATATAGATATAGATATAGATATAGATATAGATATAGATATAGATATAGATATAGATATAGATATAGATATAGATATAGATATAGATATAGATATAGATATAGATATAGATATAGATATAGATATAGATATAGATATAGATATAGATATAGATATAGATATAGATATAGATATAGATATAGATATAGATATAGATATAGATATAAGATATAGATATAGATATAGATATAGATATAGATATAGATATAGATATAGATATAGATATAGATATAGATATAGATATAGATATAGATATAGATATAGATATAGATATAGATATAGATATAGATATAGATATAGATATAGATATAGATATAGATATAGATATAGATATAGATATAGATATAGATATAGATATAGATATAGATATAGATATAGATATAGATATAGATATAGATATAGATATAGATATAGATATAGATATAGATATAGATATAGATATAGATATAGATATAGATATAGATATAGATATAGATATAGATATAGATATAGATATAGATATAGATATAGATATAGATATAGATATAGATATAGATATAGATATAGATATAGATATAGATATAGATATAGATATAGATATAGATATAGATATAGATATAGATATAGATATAGATATAGATATAGATATAGATATAGATATAGATATAGATATAGATATAGATATAGATATAGATATAGATATAGATATAGATATAGATATAGATATAGATATAGATATAGATATAGATATAGATAATAGATATAGATATAGATATAGATATAGATATAGATATAGATATAGATATAGATATAGATATAGATATAGATATAGATATAGATATAGATATAGATATAGATATAGATATAGATATAGATATAGATATAGATATAGATATAGATATAGATATAGATATAGATATAGATATAGATATAGATATAGATATAGATATAGATATAGATATAGATATAGATATAGATATAGATATAGATATAGATATAGATATAGATATAGATATAGATATGTGGGAATGGGTCTGGCATCGCCGCTCAGCCTTCTCACCACGGTCAGTTGAGAGACGAAGAGTTATTGAACTCGAGGTGAATGCGAGAGTTCTGATCTGGAAGCCGGTAGAGAAGGTCGATAGAGAAAGAGAGCTCACACGAAGTTGCGAAACGACGATCGCACAAAAAACCATTTAACGACTAAGATTTAAAGAGCATTACTTAATTTTTCCATAATAATATACAAATAAACTTATATAATAAAAAACATTGTGAATTTACTTAAGACAATAACGTAAATCCCACAAATATGGGGGGCTCAACCTACGGAAAACAAGTAAACGACGTAACGACGATAAAATTGTTTTAAATAAGTGAAAAGTTTAAAACAGAAATATTAAAGAAGTGAAAATTGTATGTACACTATTTGCAACAACGACGTGCGCTAACATAAATTGCGAGCAATTGTGAAATACACACATACATACACAACGAAGTCAACATGCCACGACTCATTGATTTTGAAAGAATACGCGACGCGCTGAAGAACGAAAAGAAAAATAACATTGTTCTTCTACATAAATTTGTATTCGAATCGGTAGGCAATAGAGACAATCGTAAACGCCTACGAAATTTTGAAGGATTTGACGACAACGAGGGAACATATGAGGCAAAAGTCGATTATGTCACAAATAATTTGACTAACAACGATCTTGCTGTAATTTGCAGCATATTAGGGCTGCAACATGACAAGACCAATTTGACTGCGCATATATTTCACAATCTGGTGAAATCAAATTTGCTAGCTGACGCGCATGAAGACGAAAATGAAGAAAACGATGAAGACGACGATGAAGACGAAGACGAAGAAGATGTAATCGCGCTTGAGGTAGACAGAGACAGCATCAGAGCGGCAAGCAGTAACACATTTCGAACAGCCGGAACGAACGAATTATTCAGAAGCAATAATGCGCGACCACACGTTAAAACCCTTGAGGAAAATATTGGTATAGTACCAAAGTCAAACATGCCGACGCAAAGATTCGCATTGAATTTTCGCGACATTGAAGATTCGATCAGACCTTTTAACGGAGATGACTCTTTAGCAGTCGACATTTGGGTAAACGATTTTGAAGACATGGCTGCTGCAATGAATTGGGACGAATTACAAAAATTTATTTTTGCTAAAAGATCTCTAAAAGGAATTGCTAAAATCTACATAATGAGCGAACGAGGAATTAGAAACTGGCAAATGCTCAAGGAATCTCTAATCACGGAATTTGATACACAAGTTAATAGTGCACAATTACATAAGCTGATGGCCGACAGAAAAATAAAGAGAGGTGAAAGTGTACAAGAATATCTTTTTAATATGAAAGAGTTGGCATCACGCGGTTGTGTGGAGAACAGTGCTCTAATGCAATACGTGATAGACGGAATAAACGACTTAAGTGTAAACAAGGCAATTTTATATAATGCAAAAGATCTAAAAGAATTTAAAGAAAAATTGAAATGTTATGAGAAAATTCGCGGAAAATTTGAAAATTATAAAGGCAATGACGATAAATATAAATCTGGACATAACAAAAAAGAAAATGATATGAATAAACAAAATAAAGAAGTAAGATGCTATAATTGTGGAATGAAAGGACATACATCAGAAAAGTGCGAAAACAAAAGTAAGGGAAAAAAGTGTTTTACGTGCAATGAATTTGGACATATCGCTCGAGAGTGTTCCCTTAAAAAGCTAGATGTAGACTCAAAGGAAAGTAACACGCGTAATATAGCAGCTCAACATATATCGATGTGTAAAGCAGTGCGCGTTCAAGATGAAAATTACGTTGCATTGATAGACACAGGTAGCAAATACAATCTTATGAGTCAAAAGTCGTACAAGAAGTTATTCAATTTGAGTTTAAGCCCCGTTAGTGTTTTGCTCGTCGGTTTCGGTTCAAAAAACAAAGTCAAGCCTTTCGGATCGTTTATTGAATCGTTGAATGTAGACAATCAGCAGTTTAAAGTTAATTTCTTGGTTGTCTCCGATAACTTTCTAGATGTCGAAATCGTCTTAGGAGAAGACTTTTGCAAAGAAGCTGAAATTAAAATAAATCGCGACGGAATAACAATTAAAGAACTCAAATGTGATGATGACCCTGAAATGAAAATAAACTCAGTGATGAAAATAGACGTGACAAATATTGAGGAACAGCAAATTGAAATAAATCCAGAAGCAAGTCCCAGTGCCAAGAGTCAAGTGTATGAACTCGTGAAAAACTATAAACCGGGAAATGCTAAATCGACAAATGTGAAGATGCAGATCGTAATAAAAGACGAAACTCCGATATATTCGCGACCACGCAGGCTTGCATATTCCGAACGCTGCATAATTGACGACCAAGTAGACCAGTGGCTAAAAGACGGAATAGTGGAACAATCCGAATCAGAGTACACTAGCCCTGTGATATTGGTAAAGAAGAGAGATGGTACATCGAGGCTATGCGTCGACTACAGGAAAATAAACAAGGTAATAGTGAGAGACCATTTTCCTCTGCCACTGATCGAAGACCAGATAGACCGACTTGTTGATGCAAAAATATATAGCACGATCGATTTGAAGAATGGATTCTTTCACGTTGACATCGAAAAGGACAGCCGAAAATTTACATCGTTTGTAACACACAATGGGCAATATGAGTTCTGCAAAGTACCCTTTGGTTTAACCAACTCTCCTGGAGTTTTTCAGAGACATGTGAATGCAATATTCAGGGAGCTGACACGGCGAGGTATTGCCATGCCATACGTTGATGACATCATTATCCCCGCAAGATCCGAAGACGAAGCTGTGTCAAATCTCAAGGAAGTCATTAAGCAATGTGAAGACTATGGACTTATACTTAATCTCAAGAAATGTCGTTTTCTTATGTCAAAGATTGAGTTTCTAGGACACGTTGTGGAGAATGGGAAAATACAAATTTCTGAGACGAAGACTAAAGCTGTCACCAATTTTCCAGTACCCAAAAACCAAAAG